>CAWUFW010001806.1:1492500-2092500 GCA_963921515.1 Calotriton arnoldi | reverse complement strand
CAGGTGACCGTGTGAAGGGAGCCAAAATCGTGGGGCACGTGGTGGCACCGTGTGAGTCGGCAGCTATGCACTCCAACAACAGCGACTCCCACAGCAGGGAGTGGAGAAGGGTGCTGCGTCTGCCTCTTGACAGTTGATCCACAACAACTCCCAGGGTGGAGTGCAGATAAGTGGCGCCCTGTCAGCATCTTGACGGCGGATCCGTCAGTAGATCATCATCAGCACCCGAAGAGCCCTGAAATCGCTGCCAGACGCTAATCCTCTCCAATGAAAAGATGCCAAAGTTATGAAAGCTCTAATGAGCATCTAGTAATGCAGCTATCAAAGCTGCATGTGGGATGCCAACACCTAGAATAAATCATTGATATGACAATTCATTCACTTATTCTGGTCACACAATAAACAGGTCATATGATGAGTTTACAGTTTATATTGCAGCACAGAAGAAGGAGAGAGATACATCTAGTGTTTGTATTATTTTTCCTGTGTTTCAAGTGATGGGAAGAAGAATACATCTTCTAACCAAGCAAAAAGGAGAAGGCCATCTGACAGCAAACGTGTTCCAGCCTTTATGGACATGCAAGCCTGGGGCTTTCACAAGGCCAAAATGTTCATTAACAAAGTATTAAAGGACATGTGTTAACATTTGTTCTTTTTTAAATATTACAGTTGTGGACAGAGGTCACACTGGTGTGCCACAGAAAGCATGATAGTACATGATAAGAAAAGTGTTAAAGATTGGGATTGGATTTTGCTGCTTCTTGGGGCCGAGATAATGGTTAATAAAATGAGCAGTGTATGCCTGATGTCTCATAGATTTGACTGACAGGAAGTTGTTCAGGTAGGTAAAGGTGATAGAATTAACAAGGAAAAGGTTTGCTGCATTGTGGGCTAGCGTGAATTTGCCGTTGGCCCATTTCTTCAGGTGCGAATTGGTAGTGGCATCTCTTTGCATGCTCCGTAAGATCTTCAAATGGCTCCCCGTCGACAACAGACGAACCGTCACTCAAGCCCTATTCACCAGCCGGCTGGACTACGGCAACACACTCTACGTTGGAATCCCCTTGCACCTCCTGAACAGACTGCAGACCATATAGAATTCAGCGGCCAGACTCATCCTCGACCTCCCAAAGCAGATCCATATCACCCCCACCCCTCTAAAAGCTCCACTGGCTCCCCATCCAGAAGAGATAGCAATTCAAGATGCTTATCCACACCTACAAAGCCCTACTCAACCAAGGGCCAACAACCACCTGAACTTCCACCAACCCCCAGACACCCCGCGCTCCGCCTCCCTCTCCCTCGCATCTGCCGAACCAACAATGGAGGACGCTCCTTCTCCTACCTCGCTACAAAGTCCTGGAACGACCTCCCACTTTCCCTCCTGACCTCATCCTCTCTGCTAAAATTCAAGAAAGGACTCAAGACCGGGCTGTTCACCTGAACCCTCCCTTTGCAGCAGGGCTCTTAGCGCCTGGATACCCTTACGGGTGATTAGCCGCACCATAAAAGCCCTGTTTGATTGATTGATGGTCCAGACGTAAGTCAATCACAACCGCATCCACTTTTCGGCTATCCCACCCCTTAGCTTTCAATACCGTGAAGGAATACATTTCAAGTTGAATGCCAGAGGCACTTTGTCGCTCACTCCAAAACTTTTTTTTGTAGGCGAGTGAGGTTCCAGTACTACAAAGGGGCTTTTTATCTCTCTGACAGATCTTGCAGAATACACTGAAGGAATACATATCTTGGTTTTCACTTGTGATTAATTTTTGTTTTCAAAAGGAATATCTGCAAAGTTCAACCTAGTAGAGAAGCATTGACCTGACTGGCAAGGCTTTCACCTTCAAGTGTCTTTTCTTTGTGTTCTTGAAGATTTGCTCTGTTCACATAGCTAGTCCCCTAAATGCAAACAAGCATTGGCAAAGCCACCAGGTCTCGCCTACGTAAGATGTACAGGCCTTATCAATGTTTTTATCATCCATGTTCACAGCAACAACAGCAGCACTGAGAGGTTTCCTGGGAATAAATGTCCACTTGTCCTTGCACGCACCACTTGGTCAGCAGCAGGCCGTTGAGTGTAAAGAGTCCTCTCCGCAGTGTCATCGGTGGCATTTTGTAGACGGTGACAAAAATGGTTGTGCAAAACCATCTGGTGCCTAAAGACAAGGTTTAAAAAAATTAAAAAACATTTGGTGGGGGCGCAGGACATGAAGACATTTGTGCTGGTATCTTAAGGGATGAGAAACAAACAGGGAAACACATGTTCTCAGAAATATAGATGCCTAGGCCAGACACATTGTGGATATGAGAGCGCTGCATTTAAAAGGAGCGACGGAAATGCAAGTGAAGTGTCGATCATGAGCAAGTGTAGACAAATACAGCCAATGGGGAACGCAGCGCCCTAGTTTTAAGTCAGATGAATGCAAACTGAAAATTACAAAAGGCGGACTGAGATGGTTTTTTCACAGCACAAGGAAGCGCATGGAGGATATATAACGGGCATAAGGACGCTATACAAATACTGTTAGCGTGACACAGCGTGCACTGTTATGCATATGAAACACTCCAGCTGTTATGCCCCAAACATCAGTATATGTTCAGTAGACGAGATGACCAGTGCTTGAAATGGAAAAATAAAAGTGCAGGTACTCTGTACCAGAGTACCTGCTCGTTTATGAGAAGTGCCTGTACTCTCAATTAAAAGTATTACGTCTCTCTTGGGAAGTGCCGGTACTCTCAATTAAAAGTATTATGTCTCTCTTGGGAAGTGCCGGTACTCTCAATTAAAAGTATTACGTCTCTCTTGGGAAGTGCCGGTACTCTCAATTAAAAGTATTACGTCTCTCTTGGGAAGTGCCTGTACTCTCAATTAAAAGTATTACGTCTCTCTTGGGAAGTGCCGGTACTCTCAATTAAAAGTATTACGTCTCTCTTGGGAAGTGCCGGTACTCTCAATTAAAAGTATTACGTCTCTCTTGAGAAGTGCTGGTACTCTCCCTCTCAAAATAAAAAAGTGCCGGTACTCTGTACCGGGCAGTACTGGCCCATTTAAAGCACTGGCAGATGACCGCCTGGGAGTTTGGAGGAAACATTCGACTCATCTCAGGTCAGTTTACTCTCAAAGGCCGTTCCTTGCTTAAGTATCTATCGAAACCAGGCCAGAACTTTAGTTACAGGCTGAGATCTCCAGTTTCCTCAAAGAGCCTCTGGCTGACCGGCTTGAAAACAATAGCTGGCCTGTTGGGATCGTATCTCTGAAGACGCTACGGATGCTGTAACGGGTCAAACTAACGAAAGAGAAGGAATGCTTCTGGGTGCAGATAGCAACTTCTCAATGGAACTGAAATGCCTGTGGGACTGCACATACTGCTGCCTTGTGCCCCATGGCATATTATTTTCAGGTGAATAAGTCCATAACGCCCTGACGCGTTTTGCCCACACCCAGTGCTTTCTGCCTCAAGTCTCACACGCTTTGCAGCGCATTATCTCTTCTTGTGAGTTCCCTGTTAAACGTGTGAGGAAATTGAGTGCTTACTTGAGGGTGCCGGGGGGGGGGCTCTCTCGGCGGGTCTGCACCTCATCTTGAGTCATGGTTAGATAGATAAATTCTTTACTGTGCGATTATTTAAAATCATTACAATAAAACCATAGGTTCATTCGTACATGTCAGTAGCGTAACAGAACTTGCAGGGCCTATGAGAGCATAAACACGGAACTGCGGCTAAAAATAACTAAAAATCAGAGAATATGATTAAAACGGTCACTATACCTTTAAATAATACATTCATCTAAAGTGTAAGCATTAAAGTGCCTAAAGCAACTAAAGTGTACTTGTTGCCCCTATATGGATTACGAGCATAGCCCCCAGGCCACCTGCAATGTAACTTGGTGAAACCGTGGTTAAAATAAAATTACTGAAAAGTTTCTCAGGACCAAATCCTTTAACTAAACAAAATGTTCCAGAGGTGTCGCCTCGTGGAATTTCGATGGGGCCAAGGTGATGCTGTTGTTAAGAGGCATCACGAGAACACGAGGGCACTTTTTATCACAGTTAGGGCCTCATTTATGAAAAGTGACGCATCGCTGCCAGTAGCGGCTCCTCGAGGGAGTGCTGCGGGCGGTGGGGCGGGGCGGGGCTGGGGCGGGGCGGGGCTGGGGAGGGGCAGGGTGGGGGGTAGTAAACTCCAGAATACGGGCGAACGGAGTTGAGTAACTAAATAAATAAATAAAACAAATTACATTGCGCGCGCTGCAACGCCAAATCGGCGATGCAGCGCGCAATGTAATTCGTTTTATTTATTTAGTTACTCAACTCCGTTCGCCCGTATTCCGGAGTTTACTACCCCCACCCTGCCCTCCCTGCCCGCCGCGCAGCACTCCTCGAGGAGCCGCTACTGATCGCTGCGTGAAAACATCGATGCGTCACTATTCATTGCGCCCTCCTTGCGACATGCTGGATGCGTCATATTTACAGTATGACGCATCATATCGCAAGGAGTTACAGATACGTCAGTATTTCTGACGTATCTGTAAGCGCAAAAATGACGCATTGCTGGAGTGTGTCACAAAAGTGACGCAACTTCAGCAATGGGTCATTTCACATGGGCAAGTCCCATTTCAAATGTGCCTGCGTCAGTCTTACACCTGCTGTGAGGCAGGCGTAAGATATTGACGCATTTGCGTCCTAGAAGTGGCGCAGTGAAATCGATTTCACTGCGTCACTTCTACGAGGCTTACTTGCGTCAGAACGCCCACCCTGCATACATTATACCTGCGCAGGTATAATGTGGCGCAGGGGTTTACAAAGTGACGCATCTACCTAGATGTGTCACTTTGTAAATATGACGCAACATGGTGCATTTTTTACGCCGCTGGTGCATCACAAAAAGTGACGCACCAGCGGCGCAAAAGTGACGCAAGGGCTCATAAATAAGCCCCTTAGTATTTCAATGCCGCTGGGGTTAAACAGGAGGAAGGTCGTTGGGCTCCTCAGTGAAGTTGGGCGTCTTTGGCAGTCTATTGAGGCGTGATGTCAGATTCCCTGATGGTGATGCCAGTGCTGCTCTCATGAACTTCAGCCATCGAGCTGCCAGCTGTGAATACTCACCTTCCAGGCTTGATTCGACCACTGCACAACAAGTTCTGACATTTAAGGCACGCCATATTGGCCACACTCAAACAATCCTGAGAAAGAGCAGCTTTTCGCATATGCAAACAATATGGGTTAATGAATCTTCCTGCTTTGCACAGAATCATCGCCATCTATCCAGCTCCTCCCGGGTTCTTCGGCCATACCAATACGATTGTAACGGAATTAAACCCATTCGCTGTCTCAATAGCTCCTGTTTTAGAGCCAGGTTAAAAGGCAGGGAGAGATAAGTCGGTAGAACTCCTGGATCATATAAGGCGGACGCCCAGCTGCAGGGGGCCAGATTCTTAATTGTCTGAATGTCCTGATCCCTACAGATAACTTTTGCTTGCTTAGTTATTAGTCTGGAGGCTATTTGTATTGGAAGGCCACTAGACCAAATCTCTCGCGCCTCTGATGAATCCAATGCCGAGCTGAGCTACTTAAGCCAATTGGTCCGGAGATTTTTTTATCGTTTCCCAGATTATGCTTTTTAGCTTTTCATCTTTAGCTTGTTTAGCTTTCGCACAGTATATAAAAAGTTTGGCTTTAAGTGCCCAGTGCTGCAAGATCAAGCAAAACTACTCTCGTATTTGAGCATGTGCTGTGCAATTGGGAAGGGAAAAACTCTTCCATAGCACATTGACTGGGTCCTATCGAGCCAGTTTGCCATTCTTTCTCTGAAGGCGATTGCGACGTGCGTTATTGTTGGGAGTAATTTACTGCCTATCACCCTTAGCAGTGATCTTAGATCAGGGTTCACCAGTGACTTCCATAATTTCTGGAAGGCCCATTCCAGAGAGTTGGCTGCTGTCTGTTGCGCATGAATATGGGCTGAAATGCGCCCTCTGTGGTCCAGCCATTCTCCCAGATATGTATACGCTTCCACGACTTCCAAAGGACTCACCTCAATGGACCAGTCACCCCTTTTCAGTTTTGATGAAATTATCAGGAGTTTTGTTTTTGTTGTGTTTATCTTCAGGATTTTGCTTTTTGCTGTGTTTATCTTCAGGCTTTTGCTTTGGCAGTAGGCTGCTAGTGCGCTGAGAGGAGTTGTAATACGATTGGTGTCAGGGCAAGGAGCACAGTGTTGTCTGCATATTGTAGCAATTGTATTCTGGTGCCTGCCATTTTTGGTGGAAAGGTCCTTGTCGTCTGTAGATGGATTGGCAGGTCTGCCAGATACAGATTGAACGGTAGTGGTGCCAATATGCATCCTTGTTTCAATCCTTTAACTGTCTTGTTTTTTGCTGTGGTGGCCCATCCTGCGCTGATTTTTATTTTAACCCACGTGTCTGTATAAAGAGTAATAATGGCTTATAATAGCTTGTGCGGAATTCCCCAGGCATTCAGTTTTGACCACTATCGAATGCAGTTTGAAAGTCTATACAACCAGCGTACAGGGCCGTTCCCTTAGCTGTCATGGTTATTTCACTCAGATGGAACAGACAGTTGCGATTGTCTTCGATCTGGCATCTCCTATGCAAACCTATTTGGTTCACTGGGATTAGATTAATGCCATCTGCCCACGCTTGGACCTCTGAGTTTAAAATGCTGGCAAAGCATTTCCCTTCTGTGTCCAGGAGGGCAATTAACCTGTAATTTTCGGGAGATGATTGGTAACCCTTTTTGTGTATTGGTACCAATAGTGAGCCTCTCCATGACTCAGGGATAGTTGACGCCAACAGATTTTGCTGAAATTGGGGGGCCATGACCGAGGCCCATCTGGCGGGGCCCATTTATATACCGCTGCCGGGAGGCCACTTGGGCCTGGTGCACTGTGCCACTGGATTCAAGCTAGCCTGGCTGACGAGTGGTGATGCCCCGAAACCAGTCCCAGGATGCTTGTTTCCGGTCCAGGGAGGACCTGGCTTAGCAGTTTGGGCTGGACTGTTCCCATGAGGCACAGGGTCAAGACTGATTTGCATATGGCTGGGTCTAAACTGGGGTGGCATGGTGAGCAAAAGAACGATGGATTTAACCCAGATCTCTTGACTGGGGGTGAATGTTTTGCTCTGCATTCCGTCCATCATCTGTGTGTCTTTTGGTGCACCACTTGGGCGCTTTGCTTTGATTGCCGTGGTGACATGAGCCAGGCTTATAGTGGTCAGGTCTAGCTGACTGATCCTGGGGAAGGTTGCTGATCATGCAGAGTGCCTAGCTTTCATTTTGGTTTTCCTTTTGTCCTTCCCCTGTTCCCTGTATAGGCTTACGACATATGGCTCCCAGTCAGTGGACGCAATATTGCTACCTGTCGCCTGGGCTGTTGGGGTGAGGTTTTTATTAATCCACCTCCTAAATTTCCTCTGGTCTTTTGATTTTATTTCCATAAATGATTAGGCCCATGCTCTGGATTCCTCCTCTTTTCTTTGGCTGTTGAGTGCTTTTCAGTTTTTAGGTCTCGCCTACGCAGCGGGTAGTTTCCATTTTTAGCCTGGAGGGATGTAAGTATATGCTGCCTAAGATGAGAGATAGCCTTGTCCTTGTTCGCCCACTGCTAGTCAGGGTTATTTTCAGGATGATACAGTCACCCTTTCCTGCTTTTAGTGTCTTGGTTGATGCCATTAAGTCATTTTTAATATAAATTGATACCTCCGCCCCCCCAACTCATGAGGCCTTTGCAAGGGATTCATATGCTATGAAGTCCAGCCGGGGGAGGAATTTAGTGCCCAGGTTTCTTGAAGGGCGATGATGTCATGTTTCCGCAGCTCTTTGATGGTTTTATTCTTGACTACTGACATGGTTAGCCCTCTTATGTTCCATGAGATTATTTTCAAATGGGGCCCCATGTTTGTTTATAGTGTTTTGAGGTCCTAGGCTAGGAGTGGGCATTTAGTGTGCTTGAGAGCCATGCCTAGTTCGTTGGTGCAGAGTGTTGTGTTGTGCAGTGTCGGCCTTTGCCGGATCTGCTTACTGTTATTGTTAATGGCTCTTTCATTGTTTCCAGGGGCTGGATACCCCCAGAGGTGCCCCTTAGCACTAAGCCAGTAGTGGGGATGTTCCTATTTTTGGGTTGTACTCCTTGCTGGACCATTTATTTGTACCTGCATCCTGCTCCAGGAAGCAGGCAGGGTATCTCCTAGTTTTATGCCCCATTGCTTGAGCTGCATTTTGCTTTTCCTTAGAGCATTGACAAGATTTGGACTATAGAAAGTGCGCTTGTTGATCTCGCCAATCCTTGGTCGAAGGAAGGCAACTCCTTCTATATCGGCGGAGCAGATCTGCTCTAAGCCTGGTATGTTTGCTCATAGTTTCAGGAAGTTTCCTCTATTGAGGATGTTTCCTGTGCCCCTTGACTCGTATTCTGGGAAGAGGTTTATTATTTGATCTATTCCGGGCTTGCTTTCATCACTTCCTGGGGAGTGCATCTTCCTGGTTGTGCTCTCGCTGGGAGTTTCGTCCAATTTACCTGGTCTAGTTGGGACTGATGCTAACATCTTTGGGGATTTGCCTTCCCCTTGCTTCTTTACCATGCCTGCGGGACCCCCTATTTTACTAATGGGCCTGTTTGCAGCAGGTGATGGTTAGATGGCTCACCTGGGTGTCCCCAAAAGCCTTCCTTTCTCAGTTCGCTTGGCGCTGCTATTATTTGCGTTGTGTGCGACTCTACTGAGGACTTAAGGAGGGCTGGCGGGCTCCTTTCCTCCAGCTGGATTGGCTGAATTATCAGAAATATGTTGGTTGTAAGGGTTGGCGGATCCTTTTTCAGCGGCCGGACTGGGCCACTGGCTTCTTCTGGATCCAAGGCCTCATTAGGTGTTAATATGGCCTCCGGGACATCCTCGAAGACCTTCTATTGTTTTGATTCAGTGGGCCCCTGACACTGGTGTTCATCTCTTGGCTAGATTTGCTGCTCCCTTTATCGATTAAAGTGTGCAGTTCCGCTTTCCCATGTTCCTCTTCTGGGTTTGATCGTAGACACTGAATGAGAGTGGATCTCCTGTTATTCTTGCTTTTATATAATTTTTTTAAATCTTTTCTTATTTTTCCTTGACATAGAAGATCTCACATTTTCCTATGGCTTCGAGTTATTAATGATGTTCTTGAGTTCTGGCATCCTCTGCCCTGGACACAGCTGATTCAGGGCATTGCTTATCTGGGGTGGATCATTTTCACTTGAGAGACAGTTATCGAGTTGCGCATCCTAATATGTCACTGCCTCTCCCCTGTTTTTAAGGGATGCGTCTTTATCCACCTGGATTTGATCGCCTGCTGGCATAGTGGCCATCTTGGGGGGATTTTGTGCTCCTGAGTTTTGATGTTGAATCAGCCCGTGATTGGTGCCCTGGGCGATGGCTGACTTTTTCAAGCCATCAATGAAAGTTGTCATCACTGATGGTAGGATTGCTAGTTTTTCTATTATTGGCCTACAGGAGCACGTATCTTGCTTTTGTTCTACTTGGACTGAATCTTGGGCTTTGATGATTAAGTTGCTTAGTGTGTCCAGTTTGCCATCCATCCTTCTGATTAAGGTGGCATTTGTTTGAAGTATGAAGATTTGCACTGCCAACTTATCTGCGTGAAGAGTGCTCCATTGGCCATAGCGTCCAGTGTTTAGTTGATGTTTACGATTGCCACCATTTGCGGTGTTGCTGCTGTTTGGTGTTCCGTCGTTCCGACTGGTTGCTTGGGTTCCTGATTATAAGTGAAGCATGTGCTTGAGAAGTTTGAGCACCAGAGTAATCTCTTCTAGCTGTGCCTCACTCATTTGTCGTCTGGCTGATGTTTCTGATGTCGCCGAAATAGTTATCGGAGAGCCAGCTTGCGGAATGAGTTTAATGCTTTCACTAGTATTGGTGTTTTCAGGCCCCTTTGATTTTGTTCCTGCGTTCTTGAATTGCCCCCTCCTTCTTCTCTTTTGTCTTTCACCATCATGGCTTCTCCTGTGCTTATGGCCCATTCTTGTTGTATCTGGGCAGTGAAAGGGGGACAGCAGTGGCTTGGGGGCCTGAAGTGCCAGCTCAAAGTTTTATGGGCAGGGGTGTTTCCTCCATCCCCTGTTGATTTCCTACTTTTGTTCTCGATGTTCAGAATTCATTTTATCACTTTTATCTCTGGGCTTAATGGTATCACTCTGGCAGATAACTGGCGGGTGATAACTTTATCGGTTGCCTCCTTCATGGGAGCTGAGGCTTCCTCCAGTGGACTTATTGTTATGGGTGGAGGAGGTCCCCAGTGCTTGGCCTATCTTGGCGCCAGGATGGAATCTGAATTATGGAAAGTTGAGGTTGCCCTTCGTTTTGTCTTTAGATGATGGTTCATATTAAGTGAATCATGCTCGAGCCTAGTATGTTTGGCGGACCTGACATCTGGCCCAGTGCAGTCAGATTCATGCATCCCATTTGGGTTTGACTGTGCTGTAATTACTAATTTGGGCTTGTTGAGTTGCGCAAGGTAACTTTGGATATCATTCTTGGATTTACCCTGTGGCTGATGTGCCTCTGGGCTGACTTTTTTTTGGCCAGGGAGGGATCCAGGGCAATATCCTCTTTGTGCATGTCCAGACCCTGGTTCTTTTTGCTCATGGTGGCTCCTTGGATGTTTCTAAGTCCTTGCTTTCTGACGTAGAGGAGCTTCTCTTTTTGGTGTTTGGCTGGTTTATGGGGCATCTGTTGTGCTTGAGCGGGGGCTGATACTGCACTACAGACCCGCATATATTGATGTTGCAGAATAAGACTTGGGGATTTCACTTTAATTTTTGATTTTCACTCTGGTACTGAATTGGGTTTCCTAGGAGATCTGCGCCGCCTCACCCCTCCACCAGACGTCCTTGTTGCAGGGCGGAGGGGGCACAAGCATGCAGGGACAGAGGCCACGGGGTGCCGGGTGCCAGGCTCTTTTTACCAGACAACTTTACCTTGCTTGCTGTCTTTACTGTCCCCTTGGGTTGCACGAGCGGGCCTCAGAATTATCTTTGAGGGTAGCCTTAGAGATGGCCTCAAGAGGGGGAGGTAAAGGTGAAAGTGCTTTGCTTGCTTGCTTCCTTGCTGTTTTTACCGGCCCCTTGAGTTGCACAAGCGGACCACAAAATTATCTCTAAAGGTGGCTTCAGGGAGGGCCTCAGGAGGAGGAGGTAATGGTGAAGGTAGAAGTAAGGGAGGGCCCCCAAAGGCTACTGGATAGGCAGGACTGGAGTCGGAAGAGGGCCGGGGCCCTGGGAAGTGGCCACAAGCGCACTGAGTCAAACTCAGCCGCCTCCGCTGCACTTGTACTCACAACCAGCCCCCCCTGGAGCCGTATTCTTTTTGGTCACCATGATGTCTATGCACCCTGTGTCCACCTCACCTCACCTTTCTTTGCTGTTGCTAGAGTGGTTACTGGCTCCTCCCTCAGCCTCTTCTGGCCTTTGATGCTCCGTTATGGTGGTCGTTATTGCCTGGGGGCTGTTGCCGGGCAGGAGCAGCTGGAGGCTGGAGAGGCAGCAGGGAGGAATACCCCCGATAGCACGTTGACCCCCCGAGGGTGTGGCAGCTATGGGACGGGTCCAATCCCAGCTGCTTTTTTTCCCCCTGAGTCAAGAAATCGGCGATTTCTTTATGCAATTTAATTATGAATCAACTTGTGTGATGTCAAACTAGTGGGTGAGGGGCAAACATATATCATAGGGGTTGGGGATAAAGCAGAAGGAGCCAGGTGGCGGCACTCAAAGGAATAGTACCTCAATCGCAGTGCAAGCAGCGGATGCACGCTAATTAAGCCTAACCAATCTGTACTTCTTGGTCCAAGCACCACGGAGCAAAATGGAAGTGACGCAGGAAGTGACATGTGGCACTCGCTGCCGAATTAGAAGGCAGCAAAGAAGAGTGCTACTGATAACAATGAATTGTAAATAATGGGTGGGCTTAAACTTAAAGCCCCCTTTTAGAGTTTTTTTTAATTACATTTTTTTAGAAACAATAGGTCGCCAAACAATAGCACATGCACTTGACCTAAAAAAGCAAAAAGTTGCCTACACGGGTGATTTGCCACGCTTTACAAATGTTTGATTGATTGATTAAATTAACTGAGTGTCAAGGACTGGTGACAGTCTCTTTAGTTTCCTTCTTGACTGCTGGAGGAAAGGAGGAAAGGACAACTCCTCCCAGTAGCCATGATGCCACCCTGCTCAGTAATGTATATGTGAAAAGCATCATGTGTCTCCTTAAGGATCCAACTCAGAAGGAAAAAGCTACAAAGGAAAGTTGGGTAATTCTTTATTGTAGTTGATGTTGAGGTTGAAAAGTGAGGCAACAAAACCACTGTGTAATCAGAGGTAAGAAAGAGTCCACATGGCAGCTTCCAGAAGACAGAATCCCAGAGAAATGCCTCTACAGAAAAAGAGTGTCAAAAACCAGGGACAAAACTTTAACTGAGTAGACAATGAATATGTCTAAAAATCAGGTAACAAATGAGTTGTGAGGCATCCTTCTCAACCCAAGCCTCCTTATACATGGTCTAGAAAGTCAATGATATCACAGGGAAAGGTGCTGGCCTGGTGCTTAATTTGAGCGAGTGGTTTCAGCTAGGCCCCACCCTGCACTTATTTGTGGGGGCTGGCACTTATTTTTCCTAATCATACTTTGACCCAGAGTAAGAGAGAGAAAAACACAAAAGGGACATGAAAGAGAAAGATAGAGAAAACATGACAAGGGGAGAAAGCAAGGGATAAAAAAGAATCTACATGAGTGAAATAAAGGCCCAGGAAGCCTGGTAGTGATTTAAGAGGTATGAAGTGGATTAAAGACTAGACAGCCTTGGTATTTGGTACCCCCAATATTTGTAGTGACAACTGCTGACTTCTGACCGAATCTTTGGGCCCTAGTACTTATTGTTTAAATTATTGAGCTCTGGGCTGGCCCCATATTTGGTTCTGGAACTTTAGGGAGCAAACCCTGGAGAGGTGACCACCTTAAATAGGTGAAGACATAAGGATAGTCACACCTACTCTTCTTCTAGGAGAATGACATTTCCCCAAAATGCAGATGAAGCAAGAAACACCCATGTTTGACATATCTCGTACCCTGCCAACTGCTCTTTTCATTCAGCACTCCACAACACCCACGGAACACCAAGCAGAGCAACTGTGACCATGGAGACGTTGACACCAACCAAGTGGAGCAAGTGGGTGCAAGAATCAAAGACGTGCTGTCTTTGCCTTGCACAATGCTAGGCCAGGGGACTCTGATGTGCTCCACACTGGGATAGGTTTATCAGAATGCATATCTCTGGAAAAGGAACTCAGCGACTTTGCTGAAAATCTTGGGTTGAGGAATTTTAGGCTGATTTGCTAAGGATTCATTGCAGAAAGTCCTGGATATAGAGGGAGGTCTGGCCACCAGGAGAAAATCCAATGGACTTGATGAATTTAGCAGTAGTTACTGCCTGTCTATTTCCTATGCTCTGGGTCAGGATTCTGCCTTTGGGGCATTTTCATACCACAAACTCTGCCTACCCTTTTGTTTTCCTCTTGAGTGACAAATCGCTTTACAACATTCTGCCTGGCATGAATCAATAAAGAGATTCCAGTTGCTTTTTCGAAGAAGGATTTAAGGATCTTGGATCAGAACAAAAATGTCTGAGACCCAACCTTAGCAACCAAGATTGGGCATGGCTAAACAACAGAAAAGTCATGTTCTTATCTGTCAGGGAGGGAGGTGTGACCTCCTTCCTGTCCAGGCCATTGTTTCTGACTCCTGAGAGAGTTTGCACCTCATGGCAGGGGGTCACATTCCTGTCTTGACAGCAGCAAGAGCTTGCTGGCAGCCAGAGCACAGGAAAGACTGGGGCAACCAGGTGGACAACCTCTAAGGTAGCCACCTGGGTGCATGCCAGGTCGTCCTCGACACACGATTCATGTCAGGGGTGAGGAGACATATTGTTTGATACCAAACATGATGTATTTAGGCGATACCATAAAGGAGCTGCCAACCTCGGTATGCCCGTGTGCCAGTCCATGTCATCCAATAGGCCGTCTATCACTTATAGTGTCCTTTAATGGCAAAGGCCACTATAAGTACACATATTTATTTATTTTTTATTTTTTTTATTTTAAAAGTTTTATATAGCGCTAGCTAGACCCGTGGGTATCAGAGCGCTTTACATACACACTGTACAAAACCAAAGGAAATTGCATTACTTATTAGGAAGGCAGTAGGGAAGCAACGACAGAGATAAAAAATACAACATAAAAAATAGATAAACAGTGCAGCGGAGGGAGAGAAAACAAACGAAGGTGGTTAACACAGACCGGTCACCACTATCCTTGAATGTCAAGATAGAGAGGAGTTAACTCGGATATTGAAGTCTAGGTTAGTTGCAATACCTTTAATATAATGCACCCTGCCTGCTGGGCTTTAGGAAGACTTCCTTAGGGGTGACTGGCATATAATAAAAATAGTGCTTTGACTTTGCCACACATGGTGAGGGCAAAATCGAGTTTGAGCAGTTTGCACTGCTGCTGCACTCTGCAATTGCAGGCCTGCTGTCAGTAGTTTACTTGGGTCACTCAGGGTGGCACAAACAGTGCTTCAGGTGCTGGTGACCCCTTTAACACCCATGCCCTGGGTACCACTGGTATCATATACTAGGGACTTATAATGGGGTTAAAGTCCTTTGCCAATCGGGGTTACTAATTCACATTTAACAGTTTTAGGGGGAGAGCACTAGCACTGGAGCCTGGGCAGCAGGCTCCAGTGCACTTTCAGAGTCATAAACATCAGCATTGGAGCAAAAAGTGAGGGGGTGACTAGGGCTTTAAGTGGCCCGGTCCTGCCAGTGCTCAGCACTGGCACTTCTAAAAAGCAGGTGCTGAGACGGGTCCCTATCGGTCTTCACATTTTTGCCCTCACCCTCAGGGTGAAAAAAATTATCTTAACTCTGCAGCGGTTCCATCCTTCACTGCCTTTGATGTAACAACAAAGAGACCCGCTATAGTTGTTTCACAGTTTCATTATTTCAGAACCGAAGCATTTTAAATTTTATATACAATGAAGGCATTGTTGTTGCTTATTTATCTTATGCAACTAACAACCACTGACAAAGACAATAGTCCTGGCTTGTTGTAGGTGTAATGTTACTTGTATAATATATCTGGATGTAATGACAGAACGAGGTAGCAATATACCAGTCGGGTGGCACACAGATTTTTACTTTACGTGTTTTTAAGCCACGCCCTTAATTGCATCGCCACGCACCTTTAAGAGAACCCCCAGTTTTTTCCTCCCACTCAAAGCCCTGGGGGTGACCATACAAAAAGGGCACTTTCCTACAGTGCGCAATTTGCAAACCATTTCAACTATCGGACGTTAAACAAAGGTTAACAATGTATAAATGCATGATATTCCCCATTTTGATACGTAATAATATCTGATATGTAGATAACAATGATTAAAAAACGCAGGGTCAATGTCTTCCTCAGAGAGCTTCCATCATCTGCATAGATTACATCATGCTGTGATCACAAAAGTTTATACATATTTTTAGATCAAACAGGTACATATTTTTGCATTGCACAGTAATGCACATGAACCTAAAATCATACGTCGGAAGCACAAAATAAGCTGGGTATTTGTCGCATCAATAGGTATGTTCAAGGTCTGAAGACTACCTAAATGTAGGCAACTTTTTGCTTTTTTAGGTCAAGTGCATGTGCTATTGTTTGGCGACCTATTGTTTCTAAAAAAATGTAATAAAAAAAAACTCTAAAAGGGGGCTTTAAGTTTAAGCCCACCCATTATTTACAATTCATTGTTATCAGTAGCACTCTTCTTTGCTGCCTTCTAATTCGGCAGCGAGTGCCACATGTCACTTCCTGCGTCACTTCCGTTTTGCTCCGTGGTGCTTGGACCAAGAAGTACAGATTGGTTAGGCTTAATTAGCGTGCATCCGCTGCTTGCACTGCGATTGAGGTACTATTCCTTTGAGTGCCGCCACCTGGCTCCTTCTGCTTTATCCCCAACCCCTATGATATATGTTTGCCCCTCACCCACTAGTTTGACATCACACAAGTTGATTCGTAATTAAATTGCATAAAGAAATCGCCGATTTCTTGACTCAGGGGGAAAAAAAGCAGCTGGGATTGGACCCGTCCCATAGCTGCCACACCCTCGGGGGGTCAACGTGCTATCGGGGGTATTCCTCCCTGCTGCCTCTCCAGCCGCTCCTGCCCGGCAACAGCCCCCAGGCAATAACGACCACCATAACGGAGCATCAAAGGCCAGAAGAGGCTGAGGGAGGAGCCAGTAACCACTCTAGCAACAGCAAAGAAAGGTGAGGTGAGGTGGACACAGGGTGCATAGACATCATGTGACCAAAAAGAATACGGCTCCAGGGGGGGCTGGTTGTGAGTACAAGTGCAGCGGAGGCGGCTGAGTTTGACTCAGTGCGCTTATGGCCACTTCCCAGGGCCCCGGCCCTCTTCCGACTCCAGTCCTGCCTATCCAGTAGCCTTTGGGGGCCGTCCCTTACTTCTACCTTCACCATTACCTCCTCCTCCTGAGGCCCTCCCTGAAGCCACCTTTAGAGATAATTTTGTGGTCCGCTTGTGCAACTCAAGGGGCCGGTAAAAACAGCAAGGAAGCAAGCAAGCAAAGCACTTTCACCTTTACCTCCCCCTCTTGAGGCCATCTCTGAGGCTACCCTCAAAGATAATTCTGAGGCCCGCTCGTGCAACCCAAGGGGACAGTAAAGACAGCAAGCAAGGTAAAGTTGTCTGGTAAAAAGAGCCTGGCACCCGGCACCCCGTGGCCTCTGTCCCTGCATACTTGTGCTCCTTCCGCCCTGAAGCAAGGAAGCCTGGTGGAGGGGTGAGGCGGCGCAGATCTCCTAGGAAACCCAATTCAGTACCAGAGTGAAAATCAAAAATTAAAGTGAAATCCCCAAGTCTTATTCTGCAACATCAATATATGCGGGTCTGTAGTGCAGTATCGGCCCCCGCACAAGCACACCAGATGCCCCATAAATCAGCCAAACACCAAAAAGAGAAGCTCCTCTACGTCAGAAAGGAAGGACTTAGAAACATCCAAAGAGCCACCATGAGCAAAAAGAAACAGGGTCTGGACATGCACAAGGAGGATATTGCCCTGGATCCCTCCCTGGCCAAAAAAAAGTCAGCCCAGAGGCTCATCAGCCACAGGGTAAATCCAAGAATGATATCCAAAGTTACCTTGCGCAGCTCAACAAGCCCAAATTAGTAATTACAGCACAGTCAAACCCAAATGGGATGCATGAATCTGACTGCACTGGGCCAGATGTCAGGTCCGCCAAACATACTAGGCTCGAGCATGATTCACTTAATATGAACCATCATCTAAAGACAAAACGAAGGGCAACCTCAACTTTCCATAATTCAGATTCCATCCTGGCGCCAAGAAAGGCCAAGCACTGGGGACCTCCTCCACCCATAACAATAAGTCCACTGGAGGAAGCCTCAGCTCCCATGAAGGAGGCAACCGATAAAGTTATCACCCGCCAGTTATCTGCCAGAGTGATACCATTAAGCCCAGAGATAAAAGTGATAAAAGGAATTCTGAACATCGAGAACAAAAGTAGGAAATCAACAGGGGATGGAGGAAACATCCCTGCCCATAAAACTTTGAGCTGGCACTTCAGGCCCCCAAGCCACTGCTGTCCCCCTTTCACTGCCCAGAAACAACAAGAATGGGCCATAAGCACAGGAGAAGCCATGATGGTGAAAGACAAAAGAGAAGAAGGAGGGGGCAATGCAAAAACGCAGGAACAAAATCAAAGGGGCCTGAAAACACCAACACTAGTGAAAGCATTAAACTCATTCCGCAAGCTGGCTCTCCGATAACTATTTCGGCGACATCAGAAACATCAGCCAGACGACAAATGAGTGAGGCACAGCTAGAAGAGATTACTCTGGTGCTCAAACTTCTCAAGCACATGCTTCACTTATAATCAGGAACCCAAGCAACCAGTCGGAACGACGGAACACCAAAGAGCAGCAACACCGCAAATGGTGGCAATCGTAAACATCAACAAAACACTGGACGCTATGGCCAATGGAGCACTCTTCACGCAGATAAGTTGGCAGTGCAAATCTTCATACTTCAAACAAATGCCACCTTAATCAGAAGGATGGATGGCAAACTGGACACGCTAAGCAACTTAATCATCAAAGCCCAAGATTCAGTCCAAGTAGAACAAAAGCAAGATACGTGCTCCTGTAGGCCAATAATAGAAAAACTAGCAATCCTACCATCAGTGATGACAACTTTCATTGATGGCTTGAAAAAGTCAGCCATCGCCCAGGGCACCAATCACGGGCTGATTCAACATCAAAACTCAGGAGCACAAAATCCCCCCAAGATGGCCACTATGCCAGCAGGCGATCAAATCCAGGTGGATAAAGACGCATCCCTTATAAAACAGGGGAGAGGCAGTGACATATTAGGATGCGCAACTCAAGTGAAAATGATCCACCCCAGATAAGCAATGCCCTGAATCAGCTGTGTCCAGGGCAGAGGATGCCAGAACTCAAGAACATCATTAATAACTCGAAGCCATAGGAAAATGTGAGATCTTCCATGTCAAGGAAAAATAAGAAAAGATTAAAAAAAATTATATAAAAGCAAGAATAACAGGAGATCCACTCTCATTCAGTGTCTACGATCAAACCCAGAAGAGGAACATGGGAAAGCGGAACTGCACACTTTAATCGATAAAGGGAGCAGCAAATCTACCCAAGAGATGAACACCAGTGTCAGGGGCCCACTGAATCAAAACAATAGAAGGTCTTCGAGGATGTCCCGGAGACCATATTAACACCTAATGAGGCCTTGGATCCAGAAGAAGCCAGTGGCCCAGTCCGGCCGCTGAAAAAGGATCCGCCAACCCTTACAACCAACATATTTCTGATAATTCAGCCAATCCAGCTGGAGGAAAGGAGCCCGCCAGCCCTCCTTAAGTCCTCAGTAGAGTCGCACACAACGCAAATAATAGCAGCGCCAAGCGAACTGAGAAATGAAGGCTTTTGGGGACACCCAGGTGAGCCATCTAACCATCACCTGCTGCAAACAGGCCCATTAGTAAAATAGGGGGTCCCGCAGGCATGGTAAAGAAGCAAGGGGAAGGCAAATCCCCAAAGATGTTGGCATCAGTCCCAACTAGACCAGGTAAATTGGACGAAACTCCCAGCGAGAGCACATCCAGGAAGATGCACTCCCCAGGAAGTGATAAAAGCAAGCCCGGAATAGATCAAATAATAAACCTCTTCCCAGAAAACGAGTCAAGGGGCACAGGAAACATCCTCAATAGAGGAAACTTCCTGAAACTATGAGCAAACATACCAGGCTTAGAGCAGATCTGCTCCGCCGATATAGAAGGAGTTGCCTTCCTTCGACCAAGGATTGGCGAGATCAACAAGCGCACTTTCTATAGTCCAAATCTTGTCAATGCTCTAAGGAAAAGCAAAACGCAGCTCAAGCAATGGGGCATAAAACTAGGAAATACCCCGCCTGCTTCCTGGAACAGGATGCAGGTACAAATAAATGGTCCAGCAAGGAGTACAACCCAAAAATAGGAACATCCCCACTACTGGCTTAGTGCTAAGGGGCACCTCTGGGGGTATCCAGCCCCTGGAAACAATGAAAGAGCCATTAACAATAACAGTAAGCAGATCCGGCAAAGGCCGACACTGCACAACACAACACTCTGCACCAACGAACTAGGCATGGCTCTCAAGCACACTAAATGCCCACTCCTAGCCTAGGACCTCAAAACACTATAAACAAACATGGGGCCCCATTTGAAAATAATCTCATGGAACATAAGAGGGCTAACCATGTCAGTAGTCAAGAATAAAACCATCAAAGAGCTGCGGAAACATGACATCATCGCCCTTCAAGAAACCTGGGCACTAAATTCCTCCCCCGGCTCGACTTCATAGCATATGAATCCCTTGCAAAGGCCTCATGAGTTGGGGGGGCGGAGGTATCAATTTATATTAAAAATGACTTAATGGCATCAACCAAGACACTAAAAGCAGGAAAGGGTGACTGTATCATCCTGAAAATAACCCTGACTAGCAGTGGGCGAACAAGGACAAGGCTATCTCTCATCTTAGGCAGCATATACTTACATCCCTCCAGGCTAAAAATGGAAACTACCCGCTGCGTAGGCGAGACCTAAAAAACTGAAAAGCACTCAACAGCCAAAGAAAAGAGGAGGAATCCAGAGCATGGGCCTAATCATTTATGGAAATAAAATCAAAAGACCAGAGGAAATTTAGGAGGTGGATTAATAAAAACCTCACCCCAACAGCCCAGGCGACAGGTAGCAATATTGCGTCCACTGACTGGGAGCCATATGTCGTAAGCCTATACAGGGAACAGGGGAAGGACAAAAAGGAAAACCAAAATGAAAGCTAGGCACTCTGCATGATCAGCAACCTTCCCCCAGGATCAGTCAGCTAGACCTGACCACTATAAGCCTGGCTCATGTCACCACGGCAATCAAAGCAAAGCGCCCAAGTGGTGCACCAAAAGACACACAGATGATGGACGGAATGCAGAGCAAAACATTCACCCCAGTCAAGAGATCTGGGTTAAATCCATCGTTCTTTTGCTCACCATGCCACCCCAGTTTAGACCCAGCCATATGCAAATCAGTCTTGACCCTGTGCCTCATGGGAACAGTCCAGCCCAAACTGCTAAGCCAGGTCCTCCCTGGACCGGAAACAAGCATCCTGGGACTGGTTTCGGGGCATCACCACTCGTCAGCCAGGCTAGCTTGAATCCAGTGGCACAGTGCACCAGGCCCAAGTGGCCTCCCGGCAGCGGTATATAAATGGGCCCCACCAGATGGGCCTCGGTCATGGCCCCCCAATTTCAGCAAAATCTGTTGGCGTCAACTATCCCTGAGTCATGGAGAGGCTCACTATTGGTACCAATACACAAAAAGGGTTACCAATCATCTCCCGAAAATTACAGGTTAATTGCCCTCCTGGACACAGAAGGGAAATGCTTTGCCAGCATTTTAAACTCAGAGGTCCAAGCGTGGGCAGATGGCATTAATCTAATCCCAGTGAACCAAATAGGTTTGCATAGGAGATGCCAGATCGAAGACAATCGCAACTGTCTGTTCCATCTGAGTGAAATAACCATGACAGCTAAGGGAACGGCCCTGTACGCTGGTTGTATAGACTTTCAAACTGCATTCGATAGTGGTCAAAACTGAATGCCTGGGGAATTCCGCACAAGCTATTATAAGCCATTATTACTCTTTATACAGACACGTGGGTTAAAATAAAAATCAGCGCAGGATGGGCCACCACGGCAAAAAACAAGACAGTTAAAGGATTGAAACAAGGATGCATATTGGCACCACTACCGCTCAATCTGTATCTGGCAGACCTGCCATATCATGTACAGACGACAAGGATACCAATCCATCTACAGACGACAAGGACCTTTCCACCAAAAATGGCAGGCACCAGAATACAATTGCTACAATATGCAGACAACACTGTGCTCCTTGCCCTGACACCAATCGGATTACAACTCCTCTCAGCGCACTAGCAGCCTACTGCCAAAGCAAAATCCTGAAGATAAACACAGCAAAAAGCAAAATCCTGAAGATAAACACAACAAAAACAAAAGTCCTGATAATTTCATCAAAACTGAAAAGGGGTGTCCTGGTCCATTGAGGTGAGTCCTTTGGAAGTCGTGGAAGCTATACATATCTGGGAGAATGGCTGGACCACAGAGGGCGCATTTCAGCCCATATTCATGCGCAACAGACAGCAGCCAACTCTCTGGAATGGGCCTTCCAGAAATTATGGAAGTCACTGGTGAACCCTGATCTAAGATCACTGCTAAGGGTGATAGGCAGTAAATTACTCCCAACAATAACGCACGTCGCAATCGCCTTCAGAGAAAGAATGGCAAACTGGCTCGATAGGACCCAATCAATGTGCTATGGAAGAGTTTTTCCCCTTCCCAATTGCACAGCACATGCTCAAATACGAGAGTAGTTTTGCTTGATCTTGCAGCACTGGGCACTTAAAGCCAAACTTTTTATATACTGTGCGAAAGCTAAACAAGCTAAAGATGAAAAGCTAAAAAGCATAATCTGGGAAACGATAAAAAAAATCTCCGGACCAATTGGCTTAAGTAGCTCAGCTCGGCATTGGATTCATCAGAGGCGCGAGAGATTTGGTCTAGTGGCCTTCCAATACAAATAGCCTCCAGACTAATAACTAAGCAAGCAAAAGTTATCTGTAGGGATCAGGACATTCAGACAATTAAGAATCTGGACCCCTGCAGCTGGGCGTCCGCCTTATATGATCCAGGAGTTCTACCGACTTATCTCTCCCTGCCTTTTAACCTGGCTCTAAAACAGGAGCTATTGAGACAGCGAATGGGTTTAATTCCGTTACAATCGTATTGGTATGGCCGAAGAACCCTGGAGGAGCTGGATAGATGGCGATGATTCTGTGCAAAGCAGGAAGATTCATTAACCCATATTCTTTGCATATGCGAAAAGCTGCTCCTTCTCAGGATTGTTTGAGTTTGGCCAATATGGCGTGCCTTAAATGTCAGAACTTGTTGTGCAGTGATCGAATCAAGCCTGGAAGGTGAGTATTCACAGCTGGCAGCTCGATGGCTGAAGTTCATGAGAGCAGCACTGGCATCACCATCAGGGAATCTGACATCACGCCTCAATAGACTGCCAAAGACGCCCAACTTCACTGAGGAGCCCAACGACCTTCCTCCTGTTTAACCCCAGCGGCATTGAAATACTAAGGGGCTTATTTATGAGCCCTTGCGTCACTTTTGCGCCGCTGGTGCGTCACTTTTTGTGATGCACCAGCGGCGTAAAAAATGCACCATGTTGCGTCATATTTACAAAGTGACACATCTAGGTAGATGCGTCACTTTGTAAACCCCTGCGCCACATTATACCTGCGCCAGGTATAATGTATGCAGGGTGGGCGTTCTGACGCAAGTAAGCCTCGTAGAAGTGACGCAGTGAAATCGATTTCACTGCGCCACTTCTAGGACGCAAATGCGTCAATATCTTACGCCTGCCTCACAGCAGGTGTAAGACTGACGCAGGCACATTTGAAATGGGACTTGCCCATGTGAAATGACCCATTGCTGAATTTGCGTCACTTTTGTGACACACTCCAGCAATGCGTCATTTTTGCGCCTACAGATACGTCAGAAATACTGACGTATCTGTAACTCCTTGCGATATGATACGTCATACTGTAAATATGACGCATCCAGCATGTCGCAAGGAGGGCGCAATGAATAGTGACGCATCGATGTTTTCACGCAGCGATCAGTAGCGGCTCCTCGAGGGAGTGCTGCGGGGCGGCGGGGCGGGGGAGGGGCAGGGTGGGGGGTAGTAAACTCCGGAATACGGGCGAACGGAGTTGAGTAACTAAATAAATAAAACAAATTACATTGCGCTCTGCATCGCCGATTTGGCGTTGCAGCGCGCGCAATGTAATTTGTTTTATTTATTTATTTAGTTACTCAACTCCGTTCGCCCGTATTCCGGCACCCTCAAGTAAGCACTCAATTTCCTCACACGTTTAACAGGGAACTCACAAGAAGAGATAATGCGCTGCAAAGCGTGTGAGACTTGAGGCAGAAAGCACTGGGTGTGAGCAAAACGCGTCAGGGCGTTATGGACTTATTCACCTGAAAATAATATGCCATGGGGCACAAGGCAGCAGTATGTGCAGTCCCACAGTCAGTTCCATTGAGAAGTTGCTATCATCACCCAGAAGCATTCCTTCTCTTTCGTTAGTTTGACCCGTTGCAGCATCCATAGCGTCTTCAGAGATACGATCCCAACAGGCCAGCTATTGTTTTCAAGCCGGTCAGCCAGAGGCTCTTTGAGGAAACTGGAGATCTCAGTCTGTAGCTAAAGTTCTGGCCTGGTTTCGATAGATACTTAAGCAAGGAACGGCCTTTGAGAGTAAACTGACCTGAGATGAGTCGAATGTTTCCTCGAAACTCCCAGGTGGTCATCTGCCAGTGCTTTAAATGGGCCGGTACTGCCCGGTACAGAGTACCGGCACTTTTTTATTTTGAGAGGGAGAGTACCAGCACTTCTCAAGAGAGACGTAATACTTTTAATTGAGAGTACCGGCACTTCCCAAGAGAGACGTAATACTTTTAATTGAGAGTACAGGCACTTCCCAAGAGAGACGTAATACTTTTAATTGAGAGTACCGGCACTTCCCAAGAGAGACGTAATACTTTTAATTGAGAGTACCGGCACTTCCCAAGAGAGACGTAATACTTTTAATTGAGAGTACCGGCACTTCCCAAGAGAGACGTAATACTTTTAATTGAGAGTACCAGCACTTCCCAAGAGAGACGTAATACTTTTAATTGAGAGTACAGGCACTTCTCATAAACGAGCAGGTACTCTGGTACAGAGTACCTGCACTTTATTTTTCCATTTCAAGCACTGGTCATCTCGTCTACTGAACATATACTGATGTTTGGGGCATAACAGCTGGAGTGTTTCATATGCATAACAGTGCACGCTGTGTCACGCTAACAGTATTTGTATAGCGTCCTTATGCCCGTTATATATCCTCCAGGCGCTTCCTTGTGCTGTGAAAAAACCATCTCAGTCCGCCTTTTGTAACTTTCGGTTTGCATTAATCTGACTTAAAACTATGGCGCTGCGTTCCCCATTGGCTGTATTTGTCTACACTTGCTCATGATCGACACTTCACTTGCATTTCCGTCGCTCCTTTTAAATGCAGCGCTCTCATATCCACAATGTGTCTGGCCTAGGCATCTATATTTCTGAGAACATGTGTTTCCCTGTTTGTTTCTCATCCCTTAAGATACCAGCACAAATTTCTTCATGTCCTGCGCCCCCACCAAATGTTTTTTAATTTTTTTAAACCTTGTCTTTAGGCACCAGATGGTTTTGCACAACCATTTTTGTCACAGTCTACAAAATGCCACCGATGACACTGCAGAGAGGACTCTTTCCACTCAACGGCCTGCTGCTGACCAAGTGGTGCGTGCAAGGACAAGTGGACATTTATTCCCAGGAAACCTCTCAGTGCTGCTGTTGTTGCTGTGAACATGGATGATAAAAACATTGATAAGGCCTGTACATCTTACGTAGGCGAGACCTGGTGGCTTTGCCAATGCTTGTTTGCATTTAGGGGACTAGCTATGTGAACAGAGCAATTCTTCAAGAACACAAAGAAAAGACACTTGAAGGTGAAAGCCTTGCCAGTCAGGTCAATGCTTCTCTACTAGGTTGAACTTTGCAGATATTCCTTTTGAAAACAAAAATTAATTACAGGTGAAAACCAAGATATGTATTCCTTCAGTGTATTCTGCAAGATCTGCCAGAGAGATAAAAAGCCCCTTTGTAGTATTGGAACCTCACTCACCTACAAAAAAAAGTTTTGGAGCGAGCGACAAAGTGCCTCTGGCATTCAACTTGAAATGTATTCCTTCACGGTATTGAAAGCTAAGAGGTGGGATAGCCGAAAAGTGTATGCGGTTGTGATTGACTTACGCCTGGACCATCAATCAATCAAACAGGGCTTATATGGTGCGGCTAATCACCCGTGAGGGTATCCAGGCGCTAAGAGCCCTGCTGCAAAGGGAGGGTTCAGGTGAACAGCCCGGTCTTGAGTCCTTTCTTGAATTTTAGCAGAGAGGATGAGGTCAGGAGGGAAAGTGGGAGGTCGTTCCAGGACTTTGTAGCGAGGTAGGAGAAGGAGCGTCCTCCATTGTTGGTTCGGCAGATGCGAGGGAGAGGGAGGCGGAGCGCGGGGTGTCTGGGGGGTTGGTGGAAGTTCAGGTGGTTGTTGGCCCTTGGTTGAGTAGGGCTTTGTAGGTGTGGATAAGCATCTTGAATTGCTATCTCTTCTGGATGGGGAGCCAGTGGAGCTTTTAGAGGGGTGGGGGTGATATGGATCTGCTTTGGGAGGTCGAGGATGAGTCTGGCCGCTGAATTCTATATGGTCTGCAGTCTGTTCAGGAGGTGCAAGGGGATTCCAACGTAGAGTGTGTTGCCGTAGTCCAGCCGGCTGGTGAATAGGGCTTGAGTGACGGTTCGTCTGTTGTCGACGGGGAGCCATTTGAAGATCTTACGGAGCATGCAAAGAGATGCCACTACCAATTCGCACCTGAAGAAATGGGCCAACGGCAAATTCACTCTAGCCCACAATGCAGCAAACCTTTTCCTTGTTAATTCTATCACCTTTACCTACCTGAACAACTTCCTGTCAGTCAAATCTATGAGACATCAGGCATACACTGCTCATTTTATTAACCATTATCTCGGCCCCAAGAAGCAGCAAAATCCAATCCCAATCTTTAACACTTTTCTTATCATGTACTATCATGCTTTCTGTGGCACACCAGTGTGACCTCTGTCCACAACTGTAATATTTAAAAAAGAACAAATGTTAACACATGTCCTTTAATACTTTGTTAATGAACATTTTGGCCTTGTGAAAGCCCCAGGCTTGCATGTCCATAAAGGCTGGAACACGTTTGCTGTCAGATGGCCTTCTCCTTTTTGCTTGGTTAGAAAATGTATTCTTCTTCCCATCACTTGAAACACAGGAAAAATAATACAAACACTAGATGTATCTCTCTCCTTCTTCTGTGCTGCAATATAAACTGTAAACTCATCATATGACCTGTTTATTGTGTGACCAGAATAAGTGAATGAATTGTCATATCAATGATTTATTCTAGGTGTTGGCATCCCACATGCAGCTTTGATAGCTGCATTACTAGATGCTCATTAGAGCTTTCATAACTTTGGCATCTTTTCATTGGAGAGGATTAGCGTCTTGCAGCGATTTCAGGGCTCTTCGGGTGCTGCGTACTGATGATGATCTACTGACGGATCCGCC
This sequence comes from Calotriton arnoldi, assembly GCA_963921515.1. Taxonomy (NCBI): domain Eukaryota; kingdom Metazoa; phylum Chordata; class Amphibia; order Caudata; family Salamandridae; genus Calotriton; species Calotriton arnoldi. Next base: position 2,065,507 of record CAWUFW010001806.1, on the reverse strand, counting down.
ATCAAGATGCTGACAGGGCGCCACTTATCTGCACTCCACCCTGGGAGTTGTGGATCAACTGTCAAGAGGCAGACGCAGCACCCTTCTCCGCTCCCTGCTGTGGGAGTCGCTGTGGTTGAAGTGCATAGCTTCCGACTCACACGGTGCCACCACGTGCCCCACGATTTTGGCTCCCTTCACACGGTGAATGAATGAATGAATGAAAATAATCTTGTATAGCGCTAATTTAGCCCAAGGGCGTCAAGGCGCTGACAACGAGGCGAGACAACGGATGGTAAACCGGGTAGAAATGCTCAGGGGAAGCTCTGTTTAAAAAGCCAGGTCTTCAATGCTTTTCGGAATAGAGAGTGTGACACCTGACTAGCGAACTCCTGCGGCAGTGAATTCCACAATTTGGCGGCAGCAGTGGAGAACGCTCTACCTCCCCATCTGGCCTTTTTGAAACTCGGAATTCTAAGCAATTTTTTTTCCGAGGATCGAAGCTGTCTGGTGGGGACATAGCGATGAAAGAGAGCTTTGATACCCTCGGGGCCAACATCGTAGTAGGCGTTATGAGTAAGGCATAATGTTTTAAACAGAATCCTTCAGTCCAAGGGAAGCCAGTGTAGGGATCTAATTGTTCCTCCCTCAGCCCAACGCTGTTCAACATCTACATGGCACCCCTCGCCCACGTCGCCCGACAGCACAACCTCAACATCATCTCCTACGCCGACGACACCCAGCTGATCCTCTCCCTCACCAAAGACCCTCACACCGCCAAAGCCCACCTCCACGAAGGAATGAAGGCCGTCGCCGCATGGATGAGGACCAGCCGCCTGAAGCTGAACTCGGACAAGACGGAGGTCCTCATCCTTGGTTCCGACCCTTCAGCCTGGGACGACTTCTGGTGGCCAACATCACTGGGAACAGCCCCGCCACCCACCGACCACGTACGCAACCTAGGGGTCATCCTCGACCCCACCCTCTCCATGACTAAGCAGGTCAACGCCGTTTCCTCATCCTGCTTCAACATCCTCCGAATGCTCCGCAGGGTCTTCAAGTGGATCCCCACCGAAACAAGAAAAACAGTCACCCAGGCCCTCGTCACCAGCAGGCTGGACTTCGGAACGCCCTCTACGCAGGAACGACAGCTAAGCTCCTGAGACGGCTGCAACGCATCCAGAACGCCTCTGCACGTCTTATCCTCGACATCCCCCGACGCAGCCACATCACACCCCACCTGAGAGACCTGCACTGGCTCCCTGTCAACAAGAGGATAACCTTCAAGCTCCTCACCCACGCACACAAAGCACTCCACAACTCCGGACCAGCCTACCTCAACAGACGACTCAGCTTCTACACCCCACCCGCCAGCTCCGCTCGACCAGCCTCGCCCTCGCCACAGTCCCCCGCATCCGGAAAACGACCGCCGGCGGCAGATCCTTCTCCCACCTCGCCGCCAAGACCTGGAACACCCTCCCCACCAACCTCCGACAGACCCAAGACCTACTGGCCTTCAGAAGACTCCTCAAGACCTGGCTCTTCGATCAGTAGCAGCACCACCCCCCTCTTCCCCCAGCGCCTTGAGACCCTCGCGGGTATGTAGTGCGCTTTATAAATGACATGATTGATTGATTGATTGTGGAAACTGAATGGTATTTGGGCGGGTCGGGCACCAGCCTTGCAGCTGCGTTCTGCACCAACTGCAGACGATTAATCAGTCCTTTGTTAATGCCCAAATAAAGGGCATTACAATAGTCCAGTCTGGACGTTACCAAGGCGATGACCGCCTGCTTACGAGATTCAAAGGAGAGGTAGGGAGTGATTTTTCTTAGGATTCTGATAATCCCGAAACAAGTGGAGACTGTTCTATTAACCTGTCGATTAAGTGACAGAGAGTTATCCACTATGACCCCTAGGTTTTTACCATAGGAGACTGGGCAGGGACAAACACCAAGTGCAGCTGGCCACCATTCTTTGGACCAGATATCTGAGTGGTTGCCAAAGATAATGACCTCCGTCTTTTCCCCATTTAATTTCAGGAAGTTGGCCGTCATCCAAGTGGAGACTGCTTGCATACAATTTCTGAAATTAAGAGCAGAGTCCCTGACATCAAGGGTGATAGACACCATTATTTGTGTGTCGTCCGCATAGGACAACACCTCCAAGCCAAAAGATCTCACCAACTCGGCCAAAGGGGCAACATAAATATTAAAAAGCGTAGGGCTCAGGGACGAGCCCTGGGGTACACCACAAAATACAGGCTGAGCGGCTGAGTAGAAAGGACCCAATTTGACAATCTGTGCACGCTCACTGAGAAAGGAGGCCAGGAGATCCAGAGCCGAACCCCCGATCCCAATTTCCATAAGGCGGGCAACCAACCTTTGAGGAGAAAGGGTGTCGAAAGCCGCAGTTAGATCAAGTAAAACCAGTAGAGTGGTGTGTCCTGCATCAACCTGGGTCCGAATATTATTGAAGACAGCAGTAAGGGCTGTTTCTGTACTATGTTGGCTTCTGAACCCATGTTGAGAGCCATCTAATAAAAGATGGTCCTGAAGGTAAGCACTCAATTGCAGATTTAGATGTTTTTCCAGGATCTTGGCTGGAACAGGCAAAAGGGAGATGGGCCTATAGTTCTTAGGTTCTGTAGGATCCAATGAAGGCTTCTTCATGAGTGGTTTGACAAATGCCGTCTTCCATAGGGTCGGGTACTGCCCCTCTGAGATGGCTATATTCAGGACGGCGGTAAGATGGGGGATAAATGCCACCCTGCCAGCTTTTAAAACCTTAAGGGGACAGGGATCTAAGGGTGATCCAGATTTGACTCCATCTAGGAGTCGATCGGTCACCTGGTGAGTAGCCGAAATCACACAGTGGCAGGAAAATGAGCTGAAAACCACTGTAAGAGGCTGTAAGCAGCCGATGTCCATTGAGGTGTGAAAACACCCCAGGACATCGGTGACAGCCTCAATGACTCTTTGGTTTTATTTTTCTGGGAGAGGTGTGGGGCTGGGGGGACTTGGTGAGGGGCAGAGTGTCTTTTAGGTAGCTTTCGATGTGAGGCCCCGCCCCCTTCAAGACCCCACCCCCCTCCTCACACGGTGGTATTAATTTGTTAGTTGGCAGGTATGGGAGCGTGTGTCGACCTCTCCTGGGTGATTCATTCTGCATTGGCTGCACTGTTTGGAGGAGTCGCGTACCATCTTCATTATCAGTGGACCACAGGTGAACCACAGCGTCATGTTTCCACATCAGTTACATCATTTATGATTCTGCACCACAGCATATTGGCACCTTAACATCACGTCACACCATCACAATGTTCTAATTACAGCGGCATTCAGGCTTTGAAAAATCAGCAGGTTGGACAGACATGGTTAACGTTCTACCTTACATAGCGGATGCTTCATGTGTGAAAAAGGAAACACAAATCTTTACAAATGGGTATGTGCATTTAACTCTCAGATGTGTGCAGCCGTGTGGAGCAGACTGTGAGAGTAACACAAACATTTTAAATCCTACTGACAAATTACAATTGCCTGACATGAGGGTTTAGTGCACCAAGACACAGCAACTGGGACACCATTTAGATACGTAACTGTTGACTACATTCTGCTACAAGTAAATTAACAAATCGTATCTAACCTGTGCTCAGCATCCTTTACTCAGTGATCCTCACACCTTGGTCATAGTTTGGGCATTTCTATGCTCTTTCAAATCCATGAATAATTATGTATGAATGCATACACTGCAGGACAAGCACATCCAATGTAATTCATCATTCACTACACACTGCACATGTTATGTACTATACTAACAATTTGAACTTATCTTTGTACACTAAAGTGATGTAATTTTGGGATTATTATTTGAGCAACTGTGTTAATCAGTTACTTAGTATACACAAAGTTAAGCAGGTTATTCCAGCAGTGTATTAACAATTCCCAAGATATAGTGCAGCGCCTTCTTTTTAGCTAATCCTGGGCTACCAAATGTAGACTGGGAGCGACCACGGAAAGGTTTTGGGGGACATCTGTATGCCATTCAAGGAGAAGCTTTTACCTAAAAAAAAGTGCTCTAAGAGTTTTGGGCTAGAAGGCAGGAACATTTTAAAGCATTTGGCTCATCCGTCTGTGAACGGAGAAGACGTCAAAGATAAGTATGCATCAGCTCTGAAAATCTTGGACATTCGTTTCAAACCTCACAAAAATGTTATTCTAGGAAGGCACAAATTTTATAGGAGACTTTAACTTCGAGAAGAACCCATAGAAAATGTTGTAGGTGTTTTATGGATTCTTGCTTCCATGTGTGTATACCAGACTTTTGAAGAACAGTTAATTAGGGATCAAATCATCAAACACACCAATCATAGGAAGATTCCGGAGGCATTTTGACAATGCCAAATTTGAATCGGAATAAAGCAGTGGGAATAGCCATAGGAATTGAGAGTACTGCATCTTAGATTGCTGAAATGTCTGTTTCTCTAGCATAGACTTCGAGTCACCAAAATGCCAGAGGTAGCGGAAGTGACATCACATGCCCTTTGACCTTAATGATGTGACAGGAAATGACTTCATATGACCTTGGACCCTGCATCGTCCCAAGAAGTGATGTCACTTAACCTTAATCCTGATGACATCACAATAATTAACATTGCTGAAGTTACATAATTGCATAATTAATATTATATATTCTAGGGGAGAACAAAGGGTGGGAGTTTCTCATTACTGACTAAATGTTGAAAAAAAGGTCTTTACTAGTGCATTTTAATGCACAGTTTTCACATAAATTTGCTAAAAAGCCATAAACTCAAAAAAACACTCACTAAATATTCAAGTCCTTTCATGGTGTGCCAAGCTACTGAAATCTGACAGTTCCCATGAGTTCACCTAATTACGTTTTTAGAATGTCCTATGGGTGCCCACCTATGTCATTAAATACCTCCATTGCTAGGACCAGCATTTTGCCTTGCTGGCCCCTTTTGCCCAAACATTACATACAATATGCCAGTGCCAGAATTTTCCTAATACTGCTTCTCTTGCACTATGGAGGTCCCTTATGTCAAAGGTTATGTCTAATATGTCAAGGACCACATTTTATCATGGATGGCCCAATGACCTTGCCACAGTTGTCTTCCCATATGCCAAGAATTTCCTCCAATGTGACATCACGAGCAATTTGCCACACGTGCCAACTATGCCAAGAATTTCCTCCAGGAGGCCAGCGCTGGCATTTTATAATGGGTGCCCAATGCCAAAATTTACCTACAGAGTGCCAGCAGTAGCATTGTGCCAAGGGTATTCCATATGCAAGTACTACCTCCAGTATTCCAGCGCCAAAATGTTGTCAAGGGCACTTCTACAAGCCAAGAAGCATGCCAGGTCCAACAGCAGATCTGCAAGCATAGCAACACATGCTCACTTACATTCACTTATTCACACTCATTCTATCATTAGCACTGACTTGCACTCATTTCTTTTTACCTACTCACGTGCACTCACTCTCACCCTGAATCACTCATTCGCACTCTCTCACTCACTCTTACTCTGACTCATTTATACTTACTCACTCATTTTGACACACAAACACATTCACAATCCCATATACAAACATACATGCTCACATATATACACGCTCTCTCACCCAAACGCACTCTCACCCGCATGCACACACACAACATACCTTAAAACCATTTTATTTTTCTTATATAAGCGGCCAGTGAAGGTCCAGATCTTGCTGATCCACTTTTTATTACACTAATAGTGAATTATAAACCATTATTCACTATTAATGTAATAAAAATGAGCAGAAAATGAGGTTAGAGCCTGAATCTGATAATGCATGACACCCCTGTGTTCTTGGCACTGATTTTGCTACCTCTGAGGCCAGGGGTCGCAAAGGCAGTGCAGGAGTAGCAAGGGGCAAGCTAGGGGTCGAAGCTGCTCCCCCTGGAGACGCCTAAATGACGTACATGTTCTCTGCAAACATAATCAGTTCAGTCTGGGCTGTCTCTACTAAACCTGAAAGGAAGAAAAGCTCTGCTGCTGTCAAATCTAATAGTATAACGTGTTACAGATGTGATGGGAAATAACTATTAAGGGAATTCACCGTCATGCCCAGTTATCGCTACAGTTTGCATAAAATGTGAAAAGAAATGTCATTTTGCGAAGGTTTGCAAATCTAACAAGAGAGAACAAAATAAGATGGTAAATGATGTCAGTGAATATGATAAGTTGAAGGATTCTGATTCCGATGATGAGAGTGTCGTTTTGTGCTTATATTTAAGTGTGCACACTTCAAACTCCTCACTCACACCTACCAAGCACTCCATAACACATGCAATGTCTACCTGAACAGCCACATTAATTTCTACCAACTTTTCAGAGTCCGCTCTACTAGACTCTCACTAGTACCCACCCCACGCATATACAAAATCAGAGCAGGGGGTCTCTCCTTCTCATACCTGGCTCCGAAAGCCTGGAACGACCTCCCACAACACATCAGAGCCTCCTCCTCTCTTCTTGATTTCTGCAGGACGCTCAAGACATGGCTCTTAGAATAAGCCCCCCAGGGCTGGACTCACACACTGGCTACAAAGGATACCCTCACGGGTGATAAATGTGCTATTTATTTATTTATTATTTATTTATTTGTAGGTTTTATATAGCGCTAGCTAGACCCGAGGAGCATCAGAGCGCTTTACATGAATGAGAGAAGAACACAATATACTCAAGTCGCTAACCATATGATGCAAGACATATAGGATTTTAGAACACACATTAAAATATACAAATATACAAAGAAAATCAGGCAATGAGTGTGAGTTGCCGAATGTGGGCAATGAGAACAATGGGTGTTAAGGGAGAAAAAGACCTAATCGACAACAGACATAAACATACAACCGTCTTTCACAGAGGGTCTCGACCTATAAAATAAATAAAAACAAAGTTCAGTATGCTTAGGTATTAAAATTTTTGTTGAGGAGGAGGAGTTTCAGGTCTCTTTTGAAGCAAGAGAAGGAGGGGTTGCATCGTAGATCCCTAGGTGGAGAGTTCCATACGCTGGGTGCATTTCCAGAAAAAGAGCGAGTCTGGGTTGATTTCTTTTTTAGTTTGGGAGGTATGAGAAGAAGTGAGTTGGAGTTTCTCAAAGGTCTGGTTCTTCCCGCTTTCATGAGCTTGTTGTCTAAATAGCTGGGGGTATGTGACTGAAGGGCTTTATGGGAGATGCAGGCAGTCTTAAAAGTACATCTTCCTTCGATGGGTAGCCAATTGAGGATCTTGAGGCTGGTGTGATGTGTTCATACCGTTTAACACCTGTTATGAGCCGGGCCGCCATGTTTAGAGCTGATCTTAGCAGGGCGAGGTGAGTTTTCGGCGTCCCTGTGAGGATAGCATTACTATAGTCCAGTTTGGAGAGGATGTGAGATTGGACAACCATCTTGAAATCATCAGAAGGAATGAAAGGTTTAATTTTCTTGAGGTGTTTTAGTGTGAAGAGCGCTCCTTTGGCTGAGTTTATGATGTGATTTTTCATTGACATGTTATTGTCCAGGATGAAGCGTAGGGACTTTGCGGAGTTGGACAAAGTGAGAGCACAGTTTAATGCATTCAGGTTGCTGAGCCATTCGTGGATAGGTAGGTGGTTGCTTTTAGGGGAGAACAGAATGATTTCTGTTTTGTTGGGGTTTAGCTTTAAGTGGTTAGAGTTAAACCAAGATTGTATCTTGCTCAGAGTGACGTCTTTGCATCTCTACGTGCCACAGTCAACTGTCTGTCGGTCAGACACATTAACAGCACAAGAACAAACTTGTGCTGTTAATGTATCGATATGGCACGTGGCCTGAACGCAAACATTGCAGCGTTCAGCTTAAAAGCATAATGGAGTGCAATTGAGATTGCCCATGTTGTAGAATCGACAAATCTTGTTCCATTATGTCAATTGCTGAGGACACAATCTTGCCCAGTGAATAAATACATGAAGAAAGTGTGGTCATACCATTGTCTACCACAGCCAGGGCCTTTTCTTGGTTAATCCTATCAATTTCATGTAATCTCTCAGCAGCATCCTGTTGGGAGACATTCCACAGTTCATTGTAGATGGCATATAAGAAGTGTTTGCTACGCGGTTTCTTGGGACCTAGCAAGAAATCCCTAAGATCCATGTTGTCAGAGAGAAGGGACAAGTGTTGTTTCACCTGTAATAGTGTTGAGGTTTTTAGCCATTCTAGGCACAACTTCTCAACACTATAAGAAGTCACTACCCCAGAGTCGTCTGTGTGTACATAGTGTGGTTCAGGCCTATGGATACTAAACCCTCTGGTGGTACCCTTGAATGTTGACTGACACCTATTTGTGTCAATAGGCCAACCCAAACACAAGGAGATGATGGACGGAGCGCTGAAACTTTTCTGACACTCACCCCCAGTCACAGATCTGGGTTGAATCCATCATCGTTCTTTAGCTCACTTCGCCACCCCAGTTCAGACCTCATCAGCCAGGCTAGGCCAACCCAACCATCCCTTTCAATTGGGAGCTGAAGAATTGTATGTACCATTCTGTATCATTGTACCCAGTACCTCCTCACTAATCAATGTGCCATTCGATCTACCTTCAATAGGTATGGGCGAGGGGATGCGTGGTATTTTCGGGTCTTAAATTTTTGCAAACCCGTAGCAGGTAGTTTGTTGCAATGTTCTGTTTAGGAATATTATCTGTAACTGTATGAGGCAAGCTCTAAATAAAGCCTCTGTTCCCTGAACCTGCCAATCTTTCGTCCCCCAGTACTTTGGATTTTGGATCTATCGTGTCCCTCTATTAGTCAAAACCTTGTATAGACAGTTGGGAGATAAAAGGTGCTGAATATATGAGTTTGGTGTTTGTCAGCATCATTTTCTTCGCAGTCTCATTCGTCTGTACTAGCTTATAATAGTATGACATGGGTTCTGATGTATTGAACCCTGAGAAATATGCACATTTCTGTGCGAATGTGGCAGAACTACCTTTTGGTGTTGTTGGGCAATGTTCCCATTGATGGTAAGTGTTACCAGTGCGTGGGACACTTGCTCTATGCAAAAAGTGATGACCATAATGCTGGTAACAATACATACTGTCGAAGTCAGGTGTATCTTCATACAATTCCCTGTAAGAAAATGCAGCAGATTGTTCTAAATCTGAGAGCATAGTATTTACAGTCTCAATGTCCCAATCACCTCAGAGTGTACTCGGGGTAATGAAATAATTCATTGACATTTTAAACACGTGTGGAATTTTCAAATGTTCAGTAGGACCAGATACATCGTATGAAACTCTATCCAGAACTATACCATCCGGTACTGGAACTGCTGAAATATTCACTAGGGACAGGTCTATCTGTTCACGGTGTGATGACGTATGTGGTTTCAAGACCAAGTTAACAAGTTGTACTGCAGAGCGCTGTGAGAGGTAATGTCCATTCAGTAGTAGGAAAAAGACAGTTACTATACCAATCCAAATTAACAGGAACAGGATCCCTAATGCAAACCAAAGATGCAACCAAGGGGACACAAAATAAGTCTTTTTCAGCCAGAGATAGAATTGTTGAAATTGTAACACTCATAACATAACATAGCATTTCAGATGAGGTTGAGAACAAAGAAAGTCAAGTTGGAGTTGGTGATGTGATATGCATGATGGCCGATTCTGGGTCACCATTTACTCTGATGATGTGAATGATTGGGAAAAATTCCAGAAAATTAATTAGAGAAAGTCTATGGGGGAAAACCTATAGAGGTGCAAGGGGAATTCGATGTGACGGTGTCTTTTAAAGGCAACAATTCACAGGCTACAGATTATGTTACAAATCATGGCTCATCAATATTAGGAGGCTAGAGCCAAGAAATGTAGAGACAATCTTGGATCCTAATAACTCTGAGCAGGTTCTCTCAGAGAAAGAGAGTTTGGATGTATCGTTGTTTCAATGTTCTGAGTGAGATGTTACATTTCTAGGGGTTTCACTGAAATTCATGGTAAGCTGTAGAGTTTCAAACTGAAGTCTGATGTTAAGCCAGCTGAACATAACGCCAGGAGAGTACTACTCGTGGTTAGACTTGAATTGCGAAAAGAGTTGGACAAACTTTAGGGCAAATTTACAATGCCTCTGCAGCACTTTTACGTCGCCGGAGCGTCACTTTAGTGATGCTCCGGAGGCCCAGTGTGCAGGCCCATATTTACTAGGCCATGCAAAGCCATGCTGCGTGGTTTTTCATGGCCTTGTAAATATGGAGTAAGGCAAAGCCTTACTCTGCATAGAAGGGGCGTTCCATCAGTGGTGGCTCCTCCACTAAGGCGGGAGAGCGTCACCCCACTGGTCTTTGAGCAGTGCAAAAAAAGAAAATGATCATAACAAGACGTTATTATCATTTTATTTTTCTGAGTCACTCAAAGCAATGTTAGGGTGGGGCTGGGCTGGGCTCACCGCCGTCAGAGAGAGCAGGAGTGGTTTGCCCCCCTTAAGTGCACATGACTGTTTGGCCAGCCCTCTTGGGCCGGCCAAACAGTCATGCACACTTAGCATGTTCTCCAACTGGCTGTGTTGCACAGCCTGGTGGAGAACATGCCCAGATTCCCAGGCACTGTGTTCCATTGGTGTTGCTGTGGGTGTTCCCAAGCAAAACACACATGGTTTTTACACTGCCCAGATTTACAGCATAGCGTAAATCTGGGGCAGCGCTAAAACTAACGCCTTCCCAAAGCAGGCATAACGATGAGAAATGTTTATATTTCCCCTTGATTTTCCTCTTTCCACCTGTGCTGCATTCTGCAGCACACATAAGCTAAGGAAACACCTTCTTTGATTGTTTTTGTGCAGGAAGGTGTCCCTTCCTGCACAAAAACTATCATGCCAACAACACAGACACCCGTGCACCATGCGCTCAACTGCACTTTGTGCACCGGCTCTGGCAAAAAGGACAGGAATGTGCCGTATCTTGTAGATACTGCGTATTCTTGCCCTCTTTTTGTGATGTAGGGCAGCGCAGTTAGAAGGCTTGTGACGCTGCACTATGCCAAAATATTGTAAATATGCCCCTTTGTTCCCAGGACATCATAGAGCCTATAGAAGGTGTAGAATGTCTACACTGTGTGGTACTGGCATGCAAGGCCAATTGCAATTTAAGGATGTGTGAAAATCGCAAGGACCTTAATTCTAGTATTTGTGGTGATCGACATCCCCTGACAAGCATTAAGGAAATTTGAACATTATTCAAGGGTGCAAAGATTTTCTCCACCCTAGGCATGGACTCTGCACGCCATCAAATTGTCTTACATCAAGATTCTGGCCATCCGACTTCTTTCATCACTCCTTAAGGGGCGTTTTGTTTCAAATGGATGATTATCAGACTGGAGTCTGCTTCTGCTGTATTTCACCGATTAATGGATATACTTTTTAAAGATGTTTATGGAGTCACTTGCTTCCAAGAAGACCTATTGATATATGCATAGGACAAGGCTAGCAAGGACAGGAAATCAGCACGTTTTATCCATACTCAAGAAAAGAATTGTCTTTTAAAAAGCTGAACAGGGCAAATATGATGTGCCCTGTGTTGGTTATCTAGGTCACAAATTATTTGCACAAGGAGTGGAGCCCAAGGAAAATCTAGTTTGAGACATTGTTGAGGCTCCTTTACTTGAAAGTTAAGATGAATTGTGATTGTTTATGAATCTCATGGAATTCTTCTTGAGTTTTATTTCAAAGTGTGGTGAAAAGACTAATTTGATGCAAGGATTGCTGTATAAGAATGAAAGATTAGTGTGGAATGAAGAATGCCTGTTAGAATGTAATCAACTAAAAAGCAGTGTAGCCGAGACTATTCCACACACACCATTGAATACTGTTGATCCCAGCATTGTAGGTACAGATGTTAGTTAACATGGCCTAGGCCTAGTCTTATTGAAAAGAAGAAATGGCAAAGGTGAAGTGGTTGCTTTTGCTAATCAAAGCCTGATGGACGCTGAACAATCAAACTCCGCCGTGGAACTAGAAGCCTTAGCTTCTTAGTGGGGTGTCAAGTATTTTCATCACTATTTGTGGAGGTCCAAATTCACCATTCAGGTGGATCATATACCATTCGTTAATTAATTTACCACAAAGAGAGCAGGGACAGCCACAGCCAGAATAGGTAAGTGACAATTCAGATTAGATGAAATTTGTTATCATATCCTGTACATACCTGGTATTGTCATTATGGCTGACTGTTTATCTAGTTTACCGTTAGAGGTTCAGAAGGAGGAAGACATGAGAGAGGATGAGGAAATTGTGGTTAACGAATCGACATATGTTAGCAAAGTTGAAATTTCAGAACTTGAAATGTCATTGGCATTAGAACTGAATGAGACTATTAAGACTGTAATGGAGAAGGTGGAATAGGGTTGGCCAAACACAAACATACCTGATTCTGCAGTGAATGCTTATAGAGATACCGCACAAACTGTCAACAGTTAAAGGTTCTCTTAGAAGGTTGGATACTGTGGTGGCTCCAGTATCTCAGGAGTCTATTCCAAAATCTCTGAGATCTAAAGTAGTGGAGCTAATAAGTGAAGTGCACATTGGAATGCATACCATGAAGATGAGAATAAGAGAATTGTTTTGGTGGCCTGGATTAGATACAACTGTTGAGCAATTTGAGAGACAGTGTATGTTTTATATTGAAAGTGGCAAGTCTCAAGCCACGGTGCGTAGCCCAGTAAGAACTGTTCCAGAACTGGACATAGTATGGTCCAAATTAGCTATTGACATAATTGGCCCATTGAGTGTTTTAAAAGGTCAGATCAAATATAATGTTGCAGTCATTGATTATTACTCTAGATAGCCAGAAATAGATTTTTTGCAAACAGCATTACTACATCTAGAGTGAAGGAATGTTTGGGAAATTTGTTTCTGACAATGGACCACAAATTGTCTCAAGAGAATTTAAAGGTTACCTGGACAACCATGGCAGTAAGCATGTCACCACTTCCTTATATCATCCAAGGATTAATGGTCTTGTGGAGTGATGTAACAGAGAGATTAAAGATAACATTCAATTGTCCTTGGCCAATGGGCTGGATTGGATGCAGGAGTTGAAGAGGTTGTTATGGGCGATCTATACCACTCCCAATTCTGATACCAAAGATCCACCTTTTGTACTGTTGAAAGGAAGATTTCCTGGGTCACAAATGAACAGCCACGCTCCACCCATGGAACGCTTTCCTGGGGCAGAGTCACGCAAGGCAGAGATGTGCACTGCTTTACCTGACTCCAGATTATCAAGCCATGTAGGGCCATGCAAGGTGCGGTTGCGTGGCTTGATAAATCTAACTTTAGTGTTGTGTCACCCTTGTGCCCCCTTGCATGGCACAAGGACAACGCAACACTATGATAAATATGGGCCCAAGAGAATTAATTGCATTTTCCAGTTAACAAATTTCATTTTCTTTTAACCATGTTGCACTTTAAAAGCAGGCGTTGCACCCTTCTGAAGGCAGTATGGGCTTTTTGTGTACATGTTGCCTTTTTAGGTACAAGTGAAGAAAACATTTCTTTCTTTCTGGCATCTATAATTCAATTGTGTTCAACTGCACAAAACAGTTATGTATACAATACCAGCTGACTTATGGAAGTGCCAGTGATGGCAATTTTAAGTAAAAATCTTTTTTCTTTTTTCTTGAGTAGAGCGCTTTAGGCTGAACTCTGATTTGGAGGCCTGTTCTACTCCAGAGGCTAAATTCCAGGGGGCATATTCTCAAGAACGTGTGATAACCATCGCAAAAGTTACTTAACGCAACCTCCAACATCGCAGTCTATCGCGGGAAATTTACGCCGTGATAACCAAGTATTCACAACACGGCGGCACCATGCGATAGTCTCCAGATAACGTGTCAAATGACCGCGATAAAATCAACGCCATGCCGCAAAAATGCGAAACATGAACGCAAAAAACCTGCGATGAGGCCAAGCGCGATACAGAAAGCAGCGAAAACCAGCTACAGGCCTGCAATTCACACGCGTCAGGCGGGAACAATCACCATAAAAGTAGAAAAAAAAAAGACAAACAAATGCCAAACAGCGAAGCACAATGGACGTTGCCGGAGCAAGTACAGAGGAGAACCAGAACCCCACAAGCCCCCCGGAGAACCAGTCTGGGACTTCGGGGACAGGGAAGGGCAAGGACAAGGACAAGAAAAGTAGGAAGAAGCGGTTCAGTCCACAGGAAAACAGGATCCTGATAACGGAGGTGGTAGAACACCATCAACAACTGTTCGTCACCTCCACTGTGTCATTGGCAACAAAAAATGGACTATGGCAGTCCATCGTGGACAAGGTGAATGCAGTCGGAGTGCTGAAGAGAACAATGGACGAGGTCAAGAGGCGCTGGAATGATGTCAAGCGCAAAACCAAGCTGAAACTCGCCAACAACCGGAAGGCAGCAATGCAGACTGGAGGTGGGAGCCCAGCGCCACAGGAGGAGCTGGACGACATGGAGGAACTGGTGTCCACAGTCATCAGTGGGGAGACGGTGGCAGGAGTTGGGGGCCCGGACACTGCTCAACAGGACCCGGACACAACAGCAACAGGGTGAGTAACGACCAGGGCCTGGGGGGACGGGGGGAGATGGGCAAAATGGCACACATGCACAATTAAGTACAGCACATCTGCGGACAAACCATGCCCCAGACCACCAACTATCACCAAGAGACCAATGTACCCAAGTATGCAACATGTCAGCACTGTACAAGCACAGAAGTCAAAGGCACACCGCATGAAAGGGATAAGGGGCAGCAAAATCTGAGCTGCAGGGGCGACTCCCCCAAAATGCAGCACACACATCACATGCAGAGCACATCAACATTGACACAATCCGCAAAACACCTACAACAGAACACAGGACACAACTGGTGCCGCTTGGGTGCAGACACTGGTCAATCACATTTGGCATTCCAGGGAAATGTGAGTTGATAATGTACAAGTACAAACACACACACGTCTGTTGTCGAAATGTCCACTGTCCCCCATCAAATAGGCAGCTCCTCCCAAACAGCCACAATGTACCCAGTCATGCTGTCTGTATGAAAACATGTACAATGAGACAACATACATGTGGACACATTGTTAAACTGCATCTCCCCTTCACATTGCAGAGGGAGAATCAACACCTCCTGCAGAGCAGCCCGACCCTCTCTTCTCTGATGATGAAGAGGACCTCCACAGCTTCGACTCTGACTCCCTCCAACTGTTCGTCGACAGCCTACGCAGCCCACTTCCAGGAGCTGGGCAGCCCAGCTGCTACGAGGAGACCCCACCCCCTGCACAGACCACACAGCAGGCAGCACCCACCACCACGGCTGCCTCCCAGGATCCCCACGAACAACAAATGGCCTTCCAACGCCGTGTCTTGGGGTGCCAGGAGAATCTGGCTGAACAGGTGCGGGTGGGCTTCGACCACATGGCAGACAAACTAGATGCCATACGTGGGTGTCTAAGTCCCATCGGGGACCACTCACGGTCCCTAACGGACACCCACAGTCCGCTCCATGCTCTCCAACGGACCATGGCTGACATCGCTGGAGCCCTGACTCAGAGAATAGAACAACTGTCCAGTCAGAGTGGCTCTAGCGATGTCACACGGGAGTTGGGAAACATGCGGAGGTTAATGGAGACCATGGAGCGGGCGAATGCGGAACGAGCGGCTGCCACGGCTGCACACCAGCGAGAGGTAGCTGGGTTCCTCAATGACCTCAGGACCATCCTCATGGCATTGCTGCCACAAGGCCTGGCGTGGATGCATGCTGCTGCCACCACTCCATCCACATCTCCGCCCCCTGAAGTGTCAGTGCCACACAGTGCTGGAGACAGAACACCACCACCCACACGTGAGGCACATGAAACAGCAGAGGACGAAGATGCGGATGATTCTGCCCTCGTGGTAAGAAGGACGCAGCAGCATGCATCTCAGCCATAGGTCCGGCTTTAGCTTGGTACTGCCCTCTGCATCATCACCTTCCACTGTCCCCCGATGCACTCTGCGACACTCACCTTGGACCTCGACATGGACTACCATATGCTGTTTGATCGCCATTGACACAGCAATCAGACTGCGGACTGAACTCTTCCTCTTCCTTTGGACTTGTCATTCCCTGAAGGACCCTGGCTGGCCCTCCAGGGGACAACATCGTCATGTGGGGTTTGCAGGGCCCTGTACTGCTCCAGATGCAACACTCCACTGAATGTGCATTAAACATTCATATTCACACAGATGTGTCATGTCTATGGTCTTTCAAGTGGGGAAGTATGGATGAATGTAGGCTCACTGGACTCCTCTTACGTCCATGTGGCTCATGTCGTAGAACAGGGGTCACAGGGAGACACATTGCCGAATGCGGTCCGGGTGGCGCTGACACGACAACAGGGACACACGCATGAGTTACTTCCTTGTCCAGCCCCGTACGGAACCACGTCCAGGGCCCCGGGGTCATTTACACACCCTTACGCTGGACTGGCATACGCCAGGCCAGTCCACTCCGCTTACGCTCACAGGGGGGGACGGCAACGCTACATGTCCCATGTCTTTCCTGTAGTGATCTGCTGCTCACAGGTCTAGTTGTCAGCATGCCACAGCCACTCCCTCACGGCTGGTTTACACCCACACCACACCCATCCAGCACACGCGTCACAGGCATGTGACCCTGCTCGACGCCATTTCCACTCTCTATCTGGGTGCATCCGTGTGGTGTCAATGTAGGCATGAGGGCCTCGGGCCCTGCAACATCACATTCCCCAGGACCGGAGGTGACATGATGGCGTCCGCAACACGATACCCAATCATACACGGTCCATGACTTTGGGACACAGACTTGGTGGCACCGGATACATTGCAGCCGGCACAGGCACACCGCCACGGGATGGTGACTTTGGGTGCACTGAGGTAGGGGCACCTTAAGTGCTGAGCGGGTGTGCAGCCTGCGATGATGCCCCGTCCCGGCGGTCCGGACTGCTCAGGATTTGTGTGCCCTGCTGGACCGCAGTGTAGGCCAGAGCCAGCGGGCAGCGCGGGCCTACCGCCACGTGGCGTTGCATCCCGGATCACAGAGTTAGTGGCACCTCAAGGGCTGAGTGGGTGTGCAGCCTGCGATTATGCCGGGTGCACTGGTATGTCCTCTGCCATGGCGAAATCAAGACCCAGAATCATATGTGAGACATGGTGGCCTGCGGGGCGGGCTGCTTGATGTGGAGGGTGCCATGTCCGTGGGCCCCGGGCATGTGGCTTGCAGCGGCACGTGGTGGGCCCTCATTGCTACACGCCAAGGGCGGAAGGTGAGCAGTGAGGCCTGGGTGCGCAGGGGCGGGCATGCACCGCTGGGCGGCGGGAGTGGCTGGGGTGCATCTGCCTGGGTGCCCAGGGGTGGGCATGCACCGCTGGGCGGCGGGAGGGGCTGGGGTGCATCTGCCTGGGTGTGCAGGGGCGGACAGGCGATGGCGTCTTGTGCAATTGTATGTACTTTGCCATTCATGTATCTGGACTCTGTTTCAGATGACGGATCTGTTTCAGATGTGTGACCTGGTGAACTGCACTACATACCGGCACGTGGTTGGAGACACACCGGTGGCAGCAGGTGAGCAGTGTGGCCTGGGTGCGCATTGTCGGCACTCTCTCTCCCTGTCCATCTCTTCTGTTATCTGTGTCTCGCTCCCCCTCTCTGTCCGTCTTTCTCTCGCTCCCCCTCTCTGTCCGTCTTTCTCTCGCTCCCCCTCTCTGTCCGTCTTTCTCTCGCTCCCCCTCTCTGTCCGTCTTTCTCTCGCTCCCGCTCTCTGTCCGTCTTTCTCTCGCTCCCCCTCTCTGTCCGTCTTTCTCTCACTCCCTCTCTTTCTCTCTCCCTCTCCTTCGCTCTCTCTCTGTCCTTTGATGTGCGCAAGACACACCTTCTCATCATGATTTTTGTCTTGCAGGCTGTGACCTATGGATTGTCCCGAGGGGAGCCGCCATGTGTCTTCATTTCTGTTCTGTGTTTCTTTGAATACATTTTCATTTGTTACATCGAAGGTGAATGTGTGATGCTCATTTTTGTGATGACACATGCATGTCACCAAATGTGATTGTGCGACACCAGGCGGATTATTTGGTACATGATTCCGTGTAGTTGATGTGGCATGTCTTTGGCCGGGAGGGGGGGGGGGTGCCCGGGGAGGGGGGTCCTGAGGGTGGTGGCGGTGGTTGTTGTGGCCCTGTTGGGGCTCCGAGCTGCATGATCAGTGGCTCCATGGCATCTGTTACCCTTCAGGTGTGGCTCTGGGCTGGGCTCCATTTTGTGGTGCAGGTTGTGGTCCGACTTTGCACCAGGTCAGAGCAGGTGTTAATTTCCTGCTGCTAACGCGCCTTATCGCCTGTTTTGTGGTCTTATCGCCGATCTGGCTGGTCGTTGAGAATGTTGTGGAGTGGTGTTTTCGCGGCTTTTTGCACTGGAACGCCTACTCTGCATCTCATTAGCGATAGTTGCGGGGGTCATCTGTGGCGATGTTTTTTGCGGCTGCTATCGCGGGTAAACTGGTGCTATGGGCTGTTAGCACCGGCTTGTGAATGGGGTGATAAATTTATCGCGACTTTGGCTGCGATGTAGTGCCGATAACTCGGCGATAGCTCCTTGAGAATATGCCCCCAGGTGTCCAGAGCAAAGGACTAAAGGACTTTAGTGCGGTTAGAAAAAAAAAAGATATATTTCCTCTCACTGGTTATTCACAGGCCTTTATCTTCTAGATTAGATTGCTGTTCTTGCAAAATGTTCAAAGACAGAGTTTAAAATATATTTCCAAGAACTATTATAATCATATATACAGCTGGTGGTACCATGTTAAGTCCTGACGCTTTGATTTCTTTCAAGCTTTTCAGCGTTTAAAATTTGTATGTCAGTATTTATGCTTTCACTGGAAAACCACTTCAATATGCTATAAACTTCGGGATGATGATGAGCACTTTTCTGAAGGGCATATCCATGTGTCTTCTTTCCTGTTTTTGTTAGGTCTGGTGTTAGCCAAGACCTTTTGATTTTACTAAAATAATATGTATAATATACTCACTTAAAGGGGCTTTCAGCCATCTTTCGCCCATTGGTCTTTTGTTGTGTCATTCCCATTTTGCTTCTGCCCACTACAGCATTCAGCATGGAGCAATGGGCAGGCTACTTAAGCCTCTCGTTAACATCACTTTGAGTGACTGCATTTTTCTCCTTCACAAGGTGGAGATCCGCACACAAGGTAGTTCCTTCTTGTGCCAGTGTTGCCTGATGTTATAATAGGACACATTGGAAGTGAGCACAGGCCACGTTCCAGCTTTATCAGTTCCTGTCTCCTTACAATGCTGTTGTAAATTCCATTTGAAGTGGACTGGTGTTATTTCACTTCTTGGAGTCGGTTTCACTTATGGTTCCGTAATAAATTTTGCCCTTGAAAAAAATTAAACTTTATTGTGTTTAATTTGCAGCACACTTGTAACAGTTTTATTTAAACATAGGTGGGGTGTAAATTGGGTTTTAGTATCTAATATTTCATACTGTGAACCCGTGTAATTTGGGTTTTAGAATCTAATATTTCATACTGTGAACCCTCATTCCTTCTTTCTTTACATCTTCTTTCTTTCCTTCTTTTTTCCTTTTCACATTCCTTCCTTCTTTCCTTTCTTTCATTTTTGCCTTCTTTCTTTCTTTTTTGCCTTTCTTTTTGTTCCTTCTGTCTTTCTTTTTGCTGTTCCTTTTTTCTTTCCTTTTTCATTTCCTTTTTTCTTTTTTGCCTTCTTTCTTTTTTCTTTCCTTGTTTCTATCCTTTCTTCCTTTTTTCTTTTTTGCCTTCTTTCATTTATTTTTTGTTTATTTTTGTCTTCTTTCCTTTTTCCTTATTTCCTTATTTCTTTCCTTCCTTCCTTCTTTCTTTCCTTCTTTCTTTCATTTGTTCCTTTTTCTTTTTTGCCTACCTTCCTTTTTCATTTCCTTCTTTCCTGCTTCCCTTCTTTTTGCATTCTTTTCTTTTTCTTTCCTTTTTAGGTTTCGCCTGCAAAGTGCTTGCGCTGTGCTTGTGAAATCTATTGTATTCAATATATCTTAAAAGGGACCTCCATCCCACCTTCTCTTCTTATTGGTCAGTTTGCTTGCCACTTTTCCTCCGTTTTATTGGTTGTAGCCTTTTCTCCCTTCTGTATTTTTCTTATCAGTTTCCCGAGGCCCAAGTACTCATTCCCATCTTCTGTGGACACTGGGACTTTTTTTTTTGGTGAAGGCTGCACAGTGTTTGCTGTGTACATTTGGTTATCTTCCTCTGGCTGCATGCATTTAGAGCCTGCTTCTGTCTTGTACTTTCTCTCGTGTTAATTTAGTTAATTTCCTTAAACTAATCTTTTCGTTTAGAATTCAAGATCTCTGTTTATTTTTCTCCTTTGTTTTGCATTTAATTAATATTCTGAGGCTGTTAGCGCAAATAGTCAGAGGTCAGGGCAGGAGAAACAAACTGAACAGTTAAGCAGTTTATTGAGACCCTATCTGAGTGTCCACGTAAGTAGAGCAATGGGTGCATTTCTAGCAGCAGCTTTGCTCGGAACGCTGCCGCTTATGCCTGCTGGAGCTCAGGTTTGCCTCTCCTGAGGTGGGCGGGGCTGTTGTGCAGCCGTCCAAGCTGTCAAAATAGGCAAGACCTCCAAAGACTGCCGAAGTGCAGGGGATACATGATCCCGAGGGGATACCAAATATTACACAACACCGTCATTCTTTCCTGCAGAACAATTATGATGTTGCTTTAGGTGTGTGTGGTGTCATACGTTCGCAAACTGGAACCGCCCTCCCATCTCCATGTCACAGAAGAAAATGAGCTACAGAGAGCCCTGTGACCTACGATAAGAGGGCGCGAGCGCTGGAGGCAGCAGCTGTCCTTGTGAACATTCAGAACACAGTCACAGCGAGCGAGGCAGAGAAAGCCATGCAGAAAATGCCTGCTTCCACATTTTACTACATGGTTTAAGAATAGCGCTGGGACTTGATGTGACATAGTATCTGGCCTAGTCCCCCTGTATGTTTATGGAAATTGCACTCTGGGGAGCTGTTCTCTATTAGGTGCAAATAAAATCCAAGCTCAGTTGCTACATCAGCAAAGGGCATACAATATTTAGGACACAGGCATTAACTTTTAGTGGTGCTTCTGCTCAATGTTATGTGCATTTGTATAGTGATTTACTATAATTTGTGTCCTCAGCGCTATGGTTCTGGTGCATCATTGACTCTCATCAAAGTACTCTGTTGACATTGTCTTGGGTTGGTTATTTTTCTTAAAAGATAGTGGTCCGCGAGGTTTGCTAGTTACAATGATGTATTATACAATAGCGACCAGCTAGGTCCTATTATGGTTCTGTATGGAGAATTATGTACATGGAGGTGTCCACTGAAGGACATTGCTATTGGTTTCATTTTGATGGGGAGTAAGATTATCCATTGTTTGGCTTCTGTTGGGTGGTAGTGAGGACAGTAATAATGAGCAGGTTGGATTACTGCAACTCACTGTACCTGGGTGCACCAAACTCAGTAATTCTGAAGCTGCAAAGGATTCAGACCTTAGCAGCCAAATTGGCTCTAAATTGGCAGCGTAGATCCTCAACATCGCTGGCTTTGAAGAATCTTCATTGGCTGCCAATCTGCCAAAGAATAAAATTTAAATCCCTTTGTACGGTGTTTAGAGCAGTACATGGGTTGGGCCCAAAATCCTTGCAGAAACAATTTAAGTGGTATGCTCCCAGAAGAAATATCCGGTCATCAAGCACAAATCTGGTGGCTACCACGAGATTCAAGAAGACTAGGACTGGTGGGAGAGCCTGTGGTGTCGCGGCCGCACGGCTTTGGAATGATCTCCCCTTAGACATTAGACAAATTCAAACCCTGCTTCCATTCAGAAAGAGGTTGAAGACCTGGCTCTTCCCGAGGGAGGAGTAACTTGAGTCTTTCTTTATCTCTGGACAGGTCATCTTCATGCACTTTGACATCAGGATGAGTCTCAGCGCCAGGATACCCGTGGGGTGACAGCTGCGCTATATAAATGTAATTACATTACATTACATTATGTTTCAAGGCATCTTTGCCCATTTTGTGGCTTTGGCACAATGCTATGTGCTTGTGAGTGTGTTAGATTGAAGTTCACATCTTATGGATGGCTTATTACATAGTTTGGTGAGAGGGCATCGATGTGATGTTGAAGTGACAACAGTGCTTCATTTGTAAGAAGCAAAGCGCAGGGGCCCAAAGATTGTCTTAGGAGCTTACAGCATTGGTATGTTTGTGAGACTTCACAAGTACAGTATGGCTGAGTCTGATTGCATTTGTGTGTGTTATGCGCACTTATATTGCGCAACTGCTTACCAACTTAAAACTTACAATTTTTTTATTATTAATGACATAGGCAAAACCTTATGCATTTACCAATGCTTGTTTCCTTTATTCTTCCTTTTTTGCATCTTTATTTCTTGCATTCTTTATATTTTTCCTTCTTTCCTTTTTCCTTCTCTCCTCCTCTCCATCTTACTTTCTTTCTTTTTGCCTTCTTTCTTAGATTCTTTCCTGCTTTCTTCTTCCCATTTTGTTAATTCTTTCCTTCTTTATTTATTTTTTCCTTCTTTCTTTTTTGCTTTCTTCCCTTTTTCTTTCCTTCTTTTTTGCCTTCTTTCTTTTTTCGCTTTTTTTCTTATTGCCTTCTTTCTTACTACCTTTCCTTCTTTCATTTTTGCCTTCTTTCCCTTTTTCTTTCTTCTTGCCGTCTTTCCTTCTTTTTTGCCCTATTTCTTTTTTCTTTCTGTCTTTGCTTCTTCTTTCTTTTTGCCTTATTCTTTTTCTGCTTTCTTTCTGCCCTTTATCCATCTTTCTTTTATTTTGACTTCTTTATTTATTTATTTCTTTTGCCTTCTTTCTTCCTTTCCTTCTTTCTTTCTTACCTTCTTACCTTCTTTCCTTTTTTCTTTCCTTCTTTTTGCCTTTTTTCATCTTCTCTCCTTTCTGTCTTCCTTCCTTTTGCCTTCCTCCCTTCCTTCTTTTTGCCTTTCTTGCTTCTTTTTTTCTCTGCCTTCCTGTTTTCCCTTCTTTCTTGCCTTCTTTCTCAAAGGCGAGGCTAAGAGCCAATGCCAGCCCGATGGCTTTTTTAGGTCTGTGTGCGCCAAGACCTTTTGATTTTACTAAAGTTATGTGTAACATAGTTACTAATTGGGGTTTTCAGCCAGGCTTCATCCATTAGTCTGTGATTGTGTCATTCACATTTTTCTTCCACCAACTCCAGCAGGCCTCAGGGGGCAATGTTAGCCCACTTCAGCCATTGACTTACTTCAGTTACGGCATGCTGCCATTTCACAAGGATCACATCCACACCCAAGGTAGTTCCCTTCAATGCGGAGTGTACCATGATAATGTGTACTTTCGGAGACCAGAAAAACACGTCTGTCTTTAGCCAATATCTTTTTTTTAGATTTAATGAGGGACCGGCAGTTTCCGAAACAATAAAGTTTTGCAAAAAACATGACAAAACAAAACAAGAATTGCCAAAAGGCTGGCAGCCAATGCCAGACCTATTGGCTTTGCCAATGCTTGTTTTTTGTGATGGTGCCAGCTTCGGTTAAGACATATTCCATCTTTGTGCACCCTATCTAAGAAACTGGAACTGAATTTAGAAGTTTATTATCATATTGTTTTTTGCTCAGAACTAGACCTACATTATGCTGTGCCTTTTAGTAAAATGGTTAAGGATTTATTTTTTATTTTTTGCCATTTCACTACATTGCTAGAACCTTGTGTTCTTTAACTTACTTAGCCATCCTGCCAGAAACCATTTCTTAATCAGGTTGCTTATATGATCGTTCGATTCTATCTTCCAGGGGTGAAAGTTCTAGTAGACTTGCTTTGAAGGCTCCAATGAGGATTTCATCTATAGACTGCATGGTTTGTTATTTTTGTATAGGGGGGTGTGCAGATTTTTTTAGGTATGGGGATTTTGAAATGAAATGAAATTTGTACTTGTAAAGCGCACTGTTACCCTAGGGTGTCCTGGCGCTGTACGCATACCGCTGTGGAACCCTTCCTGTCTTTTCCCTGTGAAATGTCCACTCCTGGGCACCCCCAAGGTGAAGCCAGGCATCCCAGCGCTGTTGGGGCTGTTGTGGAGATTAAGCAAGCTATTGCCCAGAGTTGCAGAGTGGGACCCATGATTAGAATAGGCACCGAGGCGAGAATTATCAGGTCCGAGGAAATTGAACCCAAGACCCGCCGAGGCGGGAATTGAACCCTGGTCCCGGGCCAGATCTCTGCATCAGGGTCTGCCGCTCTAACCATTGAGCCACACTTCTCCACAATTTGTAATATATACACTTCAAAAGTTAGTGCTGGAGCATCACTAGGCCAAATCTTAAAAAGGAGGCATGTGCAATTCAAAAGGCTGATTATCTGTCCTATACATGTGCAAAGTAATGCATATTTTGACTCCAAATTCCCCTGCCTGCTTCACCAGGCAGTAATTAATGTGAGTATGGCACAATATAAAGTATTACAAACTCCACACAATCCATTGTTTTCCAGCATGTTCTCAGCCAGACCTAACATAGTAAACTATGTTCAGCAAAGAAATGTTTATAACTCATTATTGAGGTCATCATCAAATCGCATGACTGCTGATGTGCTGTAATTACCCACCTGGATAGATACAACTAATAATTTGCCTCATTAGTAGGTTCATGTAAGGATAGCTCTCTTTCACATTCCAGAGTCGGCAATGTCCCTCAAGCTGTGCATCTGTGTAGGCAGCAGGAACAAAGGGAATAAACAAAGTGTCTGCTGCTCATACAAATTATTGAGGCATTGGGCCTGGTCCTCACCCTAGAGTGGGGGTTCATTTCTGAGCACAGGGGATGCCTCTACTATAAAGGCAAGACTTGCCAAATCTCTAGTTTTGAGATGCGAATAATTTCACATGGCCATGACACTTACTTGGATGGCATACATAAAAAAGGTTGTCTACATTTTGGATCTGAGAGCCCTTTTTGACTCCCCTCAGACAAAAGGAAGGGTTAAAGAGGCTTTTGCCTCTTTTAGAGAAGAAAGTAAAATTGAAAAGTCTCTCACCTCAAGTACTATCATAACTTTTATGCAAATTTTTAGTGGTCCGGGAATTGATTGCTATTTAACTTGGATAGGAGATTAGCAGCACAGATTTTATCTGACAAGGTTAAGACTAAATTTGATTCATCATGTAGTTGCCTTTCCTTTGGCCGGCTCTATGGTCGCCTTGGGAACGAAATGTCCATGTAATGCTGTCTCCACTCAGTCCACTGCGCACTTAATGCTGTTTTGCACATTGTATGGCCCGATAAGACACCGATTTTTATGTCCAGCACTTTTGCACAGTCACTTTACTTCATATAAAGAGGGATTAAGGTTTTTACAATCCCTTGCCTCCCCAGAAATTTGCCATGCAACACTTAGCTTTATAATTGCTGCTATAAAACTCAGGAAATCCTATCTGATGTAAACCGGTCTGTTTTAATTGTGATATCCGTTTTGTGATTTTAGGTTTTTACCAATTGTATTTGTTATAATTTGAATATGAACTTTGTATTTATTCTGTGGCTTTTATGACCAGTTGATGGTCGAATAAAGATCTTTTGACTGACTGACACCTTGAACCCCAGTCATGAAGGCATTTTACCTAGCATACATACAGGCCTTATGTAAATTGGTAATCCACTAATACCCATTCAGAGACGGATGTGCTAAAGTTATCTAATTTACACATGTGTAATCATCTTCCATGTGTGTGGACTACTACACATACTAAAACTTATTACTTAAGTTTAAAAGTGGTTGTGGACGGGGAACGTGACCCAAATTAGTGAATATCCCATCAAAAACTGGTATGTCAAGAGGAAAACAGGAAAGGGTAGAAGAACGGCTATCTATTGACAAAGTGAAAGTCAGACCCAATTCACAAAAGTTACATCTAATACCACTCAAGTAGTGCTAAAAGGCAATCTGGCTCTTAGCGAAAACCACACAGCCTTGAAGTAAACTACACACCACACAAGCAAGAAAAGGGTTTGCGAGGAGAAAATGATTCCCTCGAGATCTGATCTTGGAAGTGGTTGCAGAATGGCAACAGGAGCTCTATACTAAAGTCTTCTCCCATGCCATCCCTGCCTACGTTAAGGTACTCAATGCACTACACTCACTGACACTGGATCTTTCCATAGGGCCAGCAGGGTGATGGCTGGCAGCTAGCAGGCAACCCAAAGTCGGTGCTTGCACCAGACATTCACAGGCATCACCATTTGAGAGCAGCAGAACATCAGCACCAGTGCTTCAGTGTCTTAGCTACTGCTTCTTCAGTGGAAATATAATCAGCACAGTTACTCCAGCAGACTCCCTTCCCTAGAATTATACCCCATGTGCTCAGATATGGCTTGAAAGGCAATGTATGGAACATATCAGTCTTGCTCTTCACGATTCACCGAAGACAATACGAGGCTTATACAACATAGACACTCATGTAGGCTAGATGTAGGAGATCACTCCACGCAGAACTCTCTCCTTCCTTCATTTTTCCATTACATGAAGAGTTCCTAATGGCATCTAGCACTATGTGTATTAATAAAAGATGTATAAATTGATCAAGTATCTCCATGCTGTGAAGCAAAACTCCAACCTCATTCCCCTGCACAAAGCAAACAGTTGTCCAAGCACTGGTTACCTCCAGTCTGGGCTTTGGGAATACCAACCTTGCACGTATCCCCAAACATCAATTGAATGACCTTCACTAGCTCCCCATCATGGACAGAATCCAGGTTAAATTCTGCTGTCTTGCCTAAAAAATAATTCATGATAACAACCCCCACTCCTCCCCACCTGACAGACCTACTATCTTTTTATGGTAGCTCAAGAGGTCTCAGTAGACAGGAAACCCTCCCTTTCAAAGTGCCCAAGTTCAGGACCTCAACTCTATACAGTTAATCCTCCCCAGGAGCTGTCACCACAGCCAGAAACTGTCTAACCTCTAAAATAAAAAACGACTTTGCTCCTCAACTTTTGGAAGCCTTTTAAAACTCAACTATTCCAGAAATTATGAAACTATTAACTGGCCTAGTTACCTCAAGTTTATGATTTGACTCCAGTTCCTACACTTGCTTCTTCTCTTTTTTCCCATCTGTTTTAAACCTCTTTCCGTTTGATGTAGCCCAACACCGTTATCACTCATGCATTTTGTAAAGTGCCCGATCACCTATAGGATCAGGTATACACTGTAAACTAACGGGCATATTTATAAAAGCGTTACAACGGGGCGCAAGGGCAATGCAACTACTAAGTTAGATATATCAAGCCACGGTCAGCCACCATGCATGGCACTGAGTGGTTTGATAAATCTAGGTTAGCAACGTAGTTCAAATCGCTGCATTGCGTTAGGTGTTCCCACGCATCCACCCATGGATTTTGACGCATTCCCAGATTTACCATTACTGGTAGACCTGGGAATGCGTCAAAATGCTACGCCTCCCCAGGTGAGGCGTAACGAGGAGAAATATCTTTATTCCTCCTCTTTTGTTTCTCTTTCTATGGGTGCTGCATTATGCAGCACTCATAGAAAGAGGGAAATGCCTCAGAGAATTTTTTTGTGCAGGAAGGTGACCATTCCTGCACAAAAACAATCCTGCCTACAACACAGGCACCCTTGTACCATGCTGCAAGGGTGCCTTCGTTGGTGCTAGGCAGCACATTGTGCCCCATTGCAAGTAGGACAGGAATGACATGCTGCGTGATTTCTTGATAAATGTGCCTCTAAATAACCTAACAAATAAATATATTAATGCAAATACAAGCAAGGTGTAAAGTAAGATTTAAGAACCCACACACACACAACACACACACACCCCCAAATGTGCCAAGTCCCCTCATGACTTCCTATTACAAATGTCTGCACACGCACCTGACTGCGAACTCTCCCTGTAATTTCTCAACCCTGCAGACGCTGTACTTTGTACTGAAGAGGACAGTAAAAATGGGGACTTTCTGTAATTCTCTGTGACCGTCAGTCATGGTTTCTCCCACATTCCATTTCAGGATCTCCTTCTGTATCTTTACTTTAGCCCCCCAGACTTGGGGACCAGCTCGACTCCTTCCTCATCCCTCATACTGGCGAGAACTCCCCATGTCCTGAGCTGTACATAGTCTGTCCCTCAACATCAGTGATACAGCAGAGCACTAAATGGACTGGCTGCAAAATGTATCACTATTCACTAGATGACTCAAGCACAAAGACATAAAGACAAGCCAGCAGCTCCATAAAGCATAGTAAGTCAAAGAGTAAAAGAAAATATACAAAGCAGGAAGCTGAACTCAACGTAACGCAAGAATGAACAGAGACATTTGAAAAATCCTTTCCAATGAGCTGCATAAAAAGGATAAAATATATGTAGCTGCAATGGAAAAATGAATCCAATCAAATAGTGCCAGTGAAGGGCACAAATCAAGATACAGTGCCTCGGGAGAGAAAAAGCAGAAACAAAACTCTGTGATTGTTCATCAAAGGAAGGGGTGTCCAACAAAGGCACTTAGGCTCGGCAAGCACAGACTATGCACATGATTCTAGCCTAGATTATCTGTAGGAAATATATCTCATGCAGAAATCTTGAAAATATGGAACGGTTAACACTGTTAGAGGCTGCATGTGCGTCAATTAGGAGTAGCTAGTGGCAGGTCTCCCTTTTTAGGTTTTTCCTGCACAATGCTTGTGCTGTGCTTGTGAAATCTATTGTTTTTAATATATCTTAAAAGGGACTTGCATCCACCTTCGCCTCTTATTGGTCCGTGTGCTTGCCAGTTTTCTTTCCTTCGTTTCTATTGGTTGTTGCCTGATCTCCCTTCTGTGTTTCTGTTATCAGTTTCCTGTGGCCTAACTACTCATTCCTATCCGCTTTGGTTGTTGGAACTATGTTTTTTTTGGTTAACGCTGCATACTGTTTATTCTAACCGGCCTGTCTCGGTTTCTGGCTGTCTCCAACAGCCCCGCCTCCCCCCTTCAACGCCATGCCTTATTCTACTCACAGTTGGAAAATTATTCATGGCCAGGATGGTTGGCTGAAATATCCTCACCTGACTCAGCGTGTTCTTCAACCCGCCACCCTCCCAAAAACACACACAATCCCTTTCACTCTCCTCTCACACCAACCCCCGCCCGTGCTATTTAAATAGATAAAGAAATCCCACCTCTAAAGCCTGTTTTCTCCTGTAAAAAGAAAATATGTTTGCTATGCCTGACTGCGCTGAGATCCAGTGGCACACGTGGTGCACTCTTATTCCAAAGGCTAGTATTTTATTGCAAGCATATGCCACAAATATAACGTACTGACAAAGTAAATAAGTCTTGGTTCAGCTACTGGCTTTGCCAATGCTTGTTTTGAACTGGATTGGAAAGGGCAGCTCGCATGGCACTTTGGTAGTAGGAATTTAAATCATAGAAATTCATGGATTTGTTGCACCAGCTGATGCACAATAATGATTAGAACTGTGCTAATTTCCTTCATTTCAAACATTTCTAAATCAGAAAAATAGTTTAAGGCTCTGGTGAAATAGAGCGCATCCAACCGACAGCTGCATATGGTTTCTAGCTAACCATTTATATTGTTTCCTTAAAAACAGCAGTGATGCTTTCAAAATGTTGTCCCATTATGGACCAGTTTTCATTTCACTTTTAACATTGTTACATGTGTGTGGCAGAATATGACTCCTTTTCCCGCTTTCCCTCACCCCGCATGTTGTTACAACGCAGTCGTTACAACGATCACGTTGTAACAACGCAATACCATTACCCCGCAAGTCGTTACAACGACTTGCGGAGGGGGGTGCTGGATGTTGGAATAGTATAATTTACTATTCCAACTCCAGTCTGTGCGGACAGTAGGGAAGGTGTTGGATTTTAAATCCAACACCTTCTCCCCCATCCACAAGTCGTTGTAACGACTTGTGGGGTAATGGTATTGCGTTGTTACAACACGGTCGTTGTAACAACTGCGTTGCAATAACATGCGGGGTGACGGATGCGGGGTGACTGATGTTTACCGTGTGGCCATGTAAATAATGCACAGAATAGGACATATTGTACAGAATACATTGGCTCACATTTACTACCTCTTACTACTACCTACTACTATTACCTCTTACTTCTCTTGCTACTACTCACTCTTACTACCACTTACAACTCGTAGTTACCAATACTAAACCAATTAAATTCATTTTCCCAGACAAGATCTAGTATAGCAGTCAATCCCCCTAAAGTCCAGTTTGAATTAAAGTACCCTACACGCCAAGCTCCAGCCAGGGGAAATGGGGACTAAAAGAACTGGTAAAGTGCCTGGTTAGTGCACTTTAACTCCGTCCTGCGCACACACAGTCGCTATCCCCTCCCTCGCCCCGTTCCTGCTGCCTGTACCTATCAGTGTCTGGAGCACTCGGAGCTAGGAGCTCAGTGGAGCAATATGCTGAGCGAGTGCTCGCTCCTTTATCAGTGCCTAGAAGTGAGCAGGAGGCGCGGTCTGCTTTGTTAATGGCGATAGATTGCTTTTACATCCTCCTTCACACTGCACCCTTCCATTTCGAAGCGTTATCATTAACAGCTGTAGTTTAGCGTTACCCAGTTTATTTAACATCGTACAGTCAACTAATTAAACAAAGCAAATTAGGGCACGTTGCAAAACTATTCCTCTGTGTTCCTTCAAAAAACACAACTAGGGGGTTGGGGGGCGTTATAAACAAAAGGGGCGCGGGCTGCATGTGTATTATTGCAGAGTCATGTATGAACCCTGAACTTTTCTGGGCAGAACCCCTTAATATCACATTCCCAGCAGTGAAATACTCCAATACGGGCTCACAGAGCCATTCAAATGATTGAGCGCCTGGAAGAGGAGGCTAAGGCGCTAGTGGTAGCTGTGACGGGAACGCTGCACGAGTTCAAGCCAGCAAATGTGGTGTTTGCACACAACGGCAAACAATCGGCCTGGCACACTGGCCTGCTTCTGCGGAGTCATGTCCAGACACAGGCTAGGGCCGTGTGGCATCGACAATGCCAGCATGCCTTGGCACGGTTTACCACACCGGTTCATAAGTTAAAACAAGATTTGTAATGCAATAGGTCTCGCATTTGCTAAAGTTTGAGCTATTGGCATCGTAAATGACAATGTCTTTTATTTATGTGTTTTGAAAAACTGCAAGGGGTGCGTAAACACGCACTTTGTACTTATAGTTGTTGATTACGAGAAGCAAGGCTGGCAGTAACTGCGCCTCATTTACTGCCAGCCTTGCTTCTCGTAAGCAAGGACTATAAGTTCAAAGTGAGCGTTTCACACCGCTTGCAAGTTTTCTAAACATATAAATAAAAGGCATTGTCATTAACAATGCCAATAGTTCAAACTGCAGCAAATGCGAGACCTATTGCATGGCAAGGTGCACCAGTATGTGCATTTTGCCTTCTTGGGTGTACAAACTTATAGAAGCAGAGTATTCTTGCATAAATATGATGGTATCAGAGGAAGAGCAAATTACACAATAAGAGGACGTGTTATTCTCACAACTTGCAATTGATCTTGCCATATTCAGGAACTATTTTTCTGGATTTTTACCTACAAGTAACTGCGTATAACACGTAACACACACGTATTAAAATACACATAAATGCGAGTTATGCTTGTGTGTAGGGAAATAGATGGCTCTGCTAGGAAAGCTCAATTAGTAAGGCTATGACTTAAGATTTTGTGTGTGTATCCGGAGGGTCACTGGTTTGAATCCTGGTTGGTAGGCTGGGGAATATTAATATGCATTTATTTACAGTGCTATGAGGATCCAGCCCGCAAAAGAAAGCACTGTGAATATATGTAAGGGTTTCCAATAGTATTGCACAAAGGCTACCAAAGTTTAGAAATGTATTGCACACAGCAGAAGACACGCTGCATGCAGTGTAAGAAAGGCTGCCACAAAAAGTGCACAAATGATTCAGTGTATAAAGGCGTACATGGCCTTGCAAAGTTGGATGACAAAGTTCAACGAGCATGGCAACAGCAGATAAGTGTGACAACAGGGGAGTGAGAGGATGATGGCAGAGGGGCGCGAGCGGGAAGGATGGATCGTGGAAGAGGAGGTGGTGGTGACAAAACTGTTGACAAACAAAGCGAATAACAGGAGAATGGGAGCAGAGGAAGTGAATACCAGAGCAGGCAGTTGACAGAGATATGATCGACGAGGGTGATGACGGCTGAAGATGGTGATGGCAGAGTAGGGTGGTGGCAGGGTAAGTTAATGGCAGGAGACAGTGAGGTTTTGACAATGAAGGAACACTGTTAAAATAACATTCTGAAAAGTTGCCGCAAAATAGATTAACTTTGAGCCCCAAAATCTCCATGTTGGTGCTGTAAAATCAGGGAAAAGGAGGGGGGGCTGTTTAGAGAAGAGAATTAAAGAAGGAAAACCCAGAAATGAACCAGGCCGTTTTATACTGACTGCTCGCATGTGAAGCGTCTTAAGAAGTGATAATGCAAAATTCACCACCCTACCCTTTACTTACAAAAAATCGACAACTTTATGTGCTCAGTACAAAAGCAACATTAATAATAAAACTCTGAACGCAGCAAATCACCAACATACATCTTATAGGAAACAAAAACATGAAAAATAAACATCTGGATTTAAAAAATAGCTTATGAAAGGGATGTGCTGTTAGAAAACCCCGAGTTGGATGAAGCTAAATAGCGGGAGTGCATACCGTCTGATTCCGAACCATCTGCAAGAATGGCCACATTTAGACTGACGCATACTGGGGCTATACGGAGCCCACTGAAGCTTACACCTGATAATATGGGTAAGATGGGAGCGTTCTGAAAATAAGTATGGAAATGTGATAGAGATGTTGAAAGATAGCTATGCAGGGAGAGCATACTTGCCCTTGGGGTGTGCTTCTAATATGGCAGGAGTCTGCGCAGGCCGAGTCCCCTCATACGTAAAATTACTTTAATTGTTTAAATGACTCTTTGTAGCGCCTACCTCTGCAGCGCTGCAGCGCTGCAGCGCAGGTTGGAGCGTCCGCCTCCTTAATGCAGGTCAGACGATGGGCTGCAGGTCTCAACCATAGCTGCCAAGGTTTCAGATTGCTATGTGTGATGTTTTCTAATTTTCAGTGTTCTCAGGAGTGACATTCAACAACTAATGATTGACACTTTCTCGCAAGTAAAATCAAGCAATGGACAGTATGTAAACATTTAAATATCACAAATTACACTCATTTGAGCAACCAGAAACCCTTAGAAGATCCTAAACCTACAAACCACCAGAAATGAAAGGGAAGTGGCACCGCTGTTATGAGAGAGGCGTGCCTTTTAAAGAGACTCAGCACCACCTGCTCAGCTGTCCCGGACTCAGAGCACTTGTCGAGAGGTCGGACACCTGTTAAAGTTCTGTTACCAGGGCAGCAACAATTCCGGGGGCCCCGGCTGGGGCACAGGAAGGAAACTGAACATCCTGCCACAGCCTAGGTCCACATTTGTAACCAGGCGGCAGAAACAGTTATTGGGATCCTGGCTTAGACAGCCTGCGCCGACCGGGCCTCCTAGCTGCTCCCTAGAAATCGATCAAATTAATGCAGCATCATAGAACTGTGTCACTCACTGTCAGCTGACTCGCAGAGCACTGCCCAGCCCCGCAGCTACTTGGGTGCAGGAGCTTTTAATGAGAGATAATGTGCTTTAAAGTTGGCTCGCAACTTGTTTCCCCTGACAGGCGGGACCTTTGGTGCCAACTTTGCCTCTGAAATACTTATTTTATTAGCGCTTGGGTGGGTTTTAAACAGCATGTTTTAAACAGATTCGCTTTTGGCGGGCGGGATCTGGCTGGCAGATTCCTCCCCCACCACCACCGCTCCCCGCTCTGATCCTGACGAGGCCTGGTGAAGGGCTGATGATTCCCTTTCTCCCTGGGAGTCCCGGCCCGGACCGTACTGGTGGGGCATCGTGCACCGAAGCAGGGCCTAGTCAGGTGTACTGTATCGAACTACAGAGAATAGAAAGCCAGGCAGTAAGCACTTACTGGCTTAGCACAGTGATGACTGACACTTAAAAATGAATATAATAGCATTTAAATTACCTGGTTGAGACTTGTGAATGTCTGGCTCTGGCAGAGCGGGGTACCGGCGGGGGCAGCGTTATGAGAAGCTGCAGGCACCAAATTCTCTCTGGCAGCCGAGTCCGGTCCGGACTCACACGGCATGATCATAACAGGCTGCAAGCACCAAACTCAGTCTGTCTGGCAGCCTCTGCAATGGTACTCACTCGAGAGGCATCTTGTGAAAGGCTGCAGGCACGCACCAAATACTACCTGCAGTCCGAGTAGGGGCGAGCTGACTCCAGCCAGAAACTTTAGGAAATCGTGATACCTGGCGCCCGCGCCGCAGGCGGCCCGCCTTAATTGTGGCACCTGGCATCTCAACCGGCATTAGGCAAATGAAACATTGTTGCAGTAAGTTTCCCGGACTCCGTGTCACGTGAATGTTAAATGAAGCCGGCAGCAGGCAGAGTCTGTGACAGCAGCCTGAACCGTGCTCTGCTTCGTTCACTTATAGCACTCTGGGCTTCACGAAGACACGCAGCTGCAGCCATGTGGATAGGAGCAGCGACGGCGCAGGGAGAGATTAGGTGCATGGCATGAAATTATTACAAAAGCCGTACGGAGTCTTCCGGGATCCCAGGGGTTAATGGCCATCGCAGCAGCGGCTTCAAAGCCTGCCTGCATTTTCATGCTTGAGGAGCGGAAAAGGGTAGAGATGAGTAGGGGAGTGAAACCGTGATTGGGGCAAATCTTGAGTGCGCAGAATCACTGGTTCGGGAAGGCAAGGTGGGGACGCGAAACGAAAACAAGAAAAACAAGCATTTGCAATCTGTAGTGCACCCACATGGCGATCCTCCAGCTGCTGCGGGTGGGGGTGAACGCGGATCAAGCAGCGCTCGTGTCCGGCCTGCATGCGGCAGTACCTGCGCATTGAGAAGGCACCAACAGCGGGAGTGCAGGGGAGAGAGGGGCGAGAGAGCACGGACAGGGGGAGGGGGAAAGCATTGCGAGCAGTGCGGACAGGGCAGTAACGGAGGGCCCGGGGGCTTCGGCTCGGACGTGGTGGGGGCTGCAGGCGCTCAGCGCACTCGGGGCAGCAGATGTCCACGCGGCTCTCGGTGATCTCAATGCGCAGGTACTGCCGCAGGCAGGCCAGACACGAGCGGTGCGGACAGGGCAGTAACGGAGGGCCCGGGGCTGCGGTTCAAGGCACAGAGGACATTCAGTGGTGCGAGCATGCTCTGCCTATGCGAGACTCAAAAAATAACGAAGTAGTGCTTACATTGAAAGATACCGCCCTGCAGTGTAAGTTTACTGTAGTTGGTCGATGCTGCTTCCGGACTACATGGAAGTTACGTATCGGATCAACAGCCAACAGAAAGCAAGATAAGAACAGCAATGCCACAGTTAAACGAATCGCAAGCTGTATGACAAATTACACTGAGTTTCACCCAACATACAGATTACTTTATGTCTCGCTGAGACAGCGCATGCAGCGCATGCGCTGCCAAGGCGAGACCTAACAAAAGTACCTCACTGTGATGAGATTTCAGAGCACATCCCAGGTGTATGAGCGCACATAATCAACGCACTTCCTAAGCACAGTTTATCCAACATGCCTTCTTACAGTGTTATTGTGGAATCTAGTACATAAAACACTGAATTCTCTGCAGCAGACCCCGCCCACCTGCAGTGGGGGCTTGCATCAGATAGGACTTGATTTGCAGCAGCACACTTTTCTGAACTAAGTCCCCATTGTGACAGTGCTGATGTCACCACCAGTAAAGACAGTGTTTCCAGGGCACAAGTCCTAAAAAAAAGAAGTGGGGGGACTAACCACGTTCGGCAGTATGTAAGTGGCATCACAGTGCGTGAGATCACATGCGTGATATAGCACATGACATCACAAGAAGTGACATCAGATCTTAAGACCTCACACATTTGTTTAGCAGGTCTATAATGAGTACATTTGAGCACATTACGAATATACATGCAAACCCTCCTGATTTAGGCAGAAGACTCACGCTTTTGAAAGCAACACCTAAAACAATGTTGCCTTTTGTCAGTGTAAAGCTTCCTTTCCTAAGGATTGAACAAACTAACTCTACCGCCAGCCTACTCCACCAGGCTTAATATTCCATACGCACAACATTTCCATGTAGATGTGATTGGTTTAGCTGCCTGCGCTCTCCAGAGTTTAGACTTCTCTCCTATGTGAAGTAGTCTTACTCAGCCTTACCCACCACTTAATGTGTCTGTAGTGGGCACCCACACTCATTTTAGGAGATTGGGACTCATTTTTCACCAACAGACTATGACCTAAACCAAGAAAGAAAGAAAGAAAGGGATGAAAGGAGAAAGAGAGATAGAAAAACAATGATGAAGGCAGAAAAAGTGATGAAGAAAAGTAAGTGTAGAGTAGTGAAAGAAAATGGTTATGGCAACCTGGGCATTCAGCAGTGGGACCCTAAGAAAAATTGGGGCTCTGCATTTATGTTTTTACAAATTACACACTGCCTCCCAAAATGTCACATCCAAATTTAGCATCAGACATCTCTCATGTTCCTATTGTTGGCGTAACTATATCTAAATCACCCTCACATTCACCAGCGCAACCTGACAACTCACCCTGGAATCGGTACCACCAGAATGTCCACACCAAGAAAGGACCATAAATTTCACACTAAAAGGTATCAGCTCCACATCAAAATAAGTGCAAGCCACCTAGTATCCCAGGTTGAGAAGGAAATGGTGATAAAGGTAACTCACAAGAAAACGGCACATGCAATTCCAGTCCTAACTAGCACTTTCAAGAAAATAGTGGCCTTCAGAAGGAAAAATTCCTAGTTTGCATAGAAATACTACCCAAGTGGGGAGAAGTAGGAACAGTGAGAGCCAACACAAACTATGGCTAGTAATTAGAATCTACACTAGACTACGCTCACCACTAAGACCGTTGCATATCCTAGACATGTTACACTGCCAACATGGTGCACCATAGATGGCCTACTTAACCTACTTGTTTACAGTAACACTGACCTGTGGGCTCACCTATTCACTGCAACCTCATCCAGAAGGAGCCAGCCCTAAGTAAGTACACATGATCTTTCATTTCTTACATAGCATAACTCTGAATTACATCAATCTCCCAGAACTAAGAGTATCATAACAACAAAATACCCTGTGTTATTGTGCAATAAAACAGTATATTGCAAAATTTGCAGCATTGCTGCAGTAAGTAGGTGTAAGAAGGGCAAAAAACAGGGGGGCAGATTTACAAGCCCCTTGCGCCACTTTTGCGTCACTTTTAACATGGGAAAAGTGATGCAAAAGTGGCGCAAGGGGCTTGTAAATCTGCCCCAGGGCCTCCCATACCCTGACCGTGTAACAACTTGGCAAAATTTAACACAGCCATATCCAGTGCTCTCAAATTTCCAGAGCTTCAAAAAAAATAACTTGTCTTTCTTTCAAGGAAAACAGCTCTTCAACATTTAGTGATTGGAACTGGTAAATGAAGCATATAATTTCAAATGTTCGGTAAGAATTGTTTGTTCTGGTTTGACAGATTTAGATACTTCTGCACAAAAATGAAAAATGTTGGTAATGGAGGAGCATGCAGGATTATGCTAGGAAGTCCTTATTTGAAAGTGAAAAATGCACAGTTGTGGCATGTGCCTGCCACCCACCTCCACCTTCATGTGCAAAGAATTAAAGACAAATCATTAACATTTGACATAAAACAAGAGAAATAGGAGAAATAAAGAGATGTCCATCTAATGGCTAAAATGAACAAAGTGAAAGCAGAAAACCTGGGCTCAATCCTGGCTTCCCAGCTTTGCCAAATTTTGTGATCCTAGGCAAATCTCTGTTTTGTGTTTGATAGCCTGTAATGTTGCACCATGTATATTAAAAATCTAGGCCATATATAGGATGCTCTTAACACTTGACGTTCATGTGGCTTCTGGCAGCCACTCACACTCTAACCTCATGTGCCAAGAATGAAAGACAAAACATTAATCTCTAATATGAAATAGGAGAAATAAAGAGATGTCTACTTAGTGGCTGAATTGCACAAAGTGAATGCAGAAAAACCATTTACTGCCCATGACCTTCGTATGCCAGGTGGGGGCCACAGTGATGAGTGAGGACTGTCGCCCAGGTGAATTGCTCTATCGAGAAGAGGGCCATCGCCCTGTGCAGTGCTGTGATCTGAAGGGGACTGTTAGAACTGGGGGTCTCTAGTTGGCAGAGGTAGGTACCTTTGACCAAATAGGGACCCTTGCTTCTAGTCAGGGTAAGGGGGTACACTCCTAAAATAACCCCTGCTCACCCCTTGGTAGCTTGGCACGAGCAGGCAGGCTTATCTCAGAGGCAGTGTGTAAAGCATTTGTGAACACATACAGTAATATAGTGACAACACTACAAAGGACGCCACACAGGTTGTATTATAAAAATAAGTATCTTTTATATAGATTTAACACAAGACCACAAACGACAAAAATCCACAATACTGTACTTAAAAATGGTAGAAATAGCTTAGTTTTCTTTAGATGGTAAGTGCGACACTTATTGTTCAATGTACCTTTGGATGCGTAATGCTATACAACGAAAGTGTTGCAGGGGAGCTGATGCGTCGGTTTCTTACTGCGCTTCCGTGGCGATGCGACCAGCAGCGCCGTGATGCGATGAAGATCCGGTGCAATGAAACAAAAGGGCGTCTTCTTCTTGATGCGACAACGATACGGGCACGCCCGACGACCGTGCTGCGACTCAACGAATCTTCTGAGCCGCGACAGGCCCTGCAACACGCTTCTCTGGTGATGCGACGGCATCTACTGCGATGGCGACACTCTTCTCCAGGGATGCAAGGCGCCTCGGTGATGCGATGCGACAGCGGCAGCGGCGGCACGCTTTCTCAGCGATGCGACGACAGCAGCTGCGGCAGCGACACTCTTCTCCGGTGATGCGACGGCGTCTGCGGCGACGGCGACACTCTTCCCCGGTGATGCGAGGCGCTTCGGGTGATGCGATGGTGACAGCGGCGGCACGCTTCTCCGGTGATGCGACGGCGTCTGCTGCGACGGCGACCCTCTTCTCCGGTGATGCGACGACAACGGCTGCGGCACGCTTCTTCGTCTTGAGCCGCGCTTCCAGCTCCCAGCGACACGCAGTCTCTCAGAAGGCCCAGCTCAACAGCAGGCACTTCAATTCCCAGCAAGGGAAGGCAGGGGAGCTGGTTGGTGAAGTCTGTTGTCCCTGAGACTTCAGCAGGAGGCAAGCTCTATCTCAAGCCCTTGGAGATCCTTTACAAGTTGATTTGAAAAGCACAAAGTTCCTTTCTCCTTTCTTTGGCAGTCAGACAACCACTGCAGGCAATCCCCCAAACAGCACTCAGCTAGGGATAGTCTCCTCCTCAGTTTCTCTGGTTCCTCTCCTCAGCAAAGGTTCTTCTTGTTTCCCAAAAGTGATCTAAAGTCTTGGGGTCAGGGCCCCAGTATTTATACACCAAAATCCTTTGTCTCTGAAGGCAGAGAGTGTCTGTACCTAGTCCAAACCAGTTCTGGTCAGTCCTGGAGCACTTTGTTTACAGGACTCCTTCTTTCCTTTGACAGTGTGGGCCAGGGACATCAGACGCACCACAGGAGGTGGAGCCAGCATTGTGGAGGGAAGGCACAGCCCTATTCAGACCCTAGGTGCAACTCCTCCCACCACTCTACATGGAGATCTCTCTATTCAGCCCTGTGCTGACTCACCCTGTCTCCTGGAATCCCCAGCCCCTGTCACTCAAACTCCAGACAAGGAATACACAACCTAGCAGAGGCAGGCTTGGACAGTTAGGCAAGAAAATACCTACTTTCTAAAAGTGGTATTTTCAAACACAGAATGTTAAAACCAACTTCACTAAAAGATGTATTTTATCATTCTGAGTTCAGGCATACTAAATTCGTTTTTCTACCATGTTCCCTGGGTCAGTTAGGATTATAAGATGTTATAATCAAACTGCCCATTCATAGCCTATGGGGAACAGGTAGCCTTGCAATAGTGAAAACGAAAATGGCTGTAATTCACTATTAGGACATGCCACACACACCAGGGCATGTCCCACCTTATACTTACAATGCACCCTGCCCTTGGGCCTACCATAGGCGTGTCTGATATGAAGAAAAGGGAAGGTTTAGGGACTGGCAAGTGGGTGCACTTGCCAAGTCAACATGGCAGTACCAGACTGCACACAGGCTCTGTAATGGCAGGCCTGAGACACACTTTACAGGCTGCTTCTGTGGGTGGCACAACCAGTGCTGCAAGCCCACCAGCAGCATTTGAGTCACAAGCCCTGGGCACAACCAGTGCACTGTACTAGGGTCTGACAGTGAATCAAATAGGCCAAACATGGAGTCACTAATCCATACATCAATTTATCATAGAGAGCATATGCACTTTAGCACTGATCAGCAGTGGTAAAGTGCCCAGAGTCATAAAACCAACAAAAACAGGTCAGAAAAAGTACAGGAGGAAGGCAAAAAGTTCAGGGATGACCCTGCAAAAAGGGCCAAGTCCAACAGGGACGTTTTACTGTTTGCTGCGTTACAAACCCTGTATGCCAGGAGGGGGCCTAGATGAAGTGAGAGGGCCATCGCCCTGGAGGGTGCAGCTGTGAAGGAGAATCAGGCCATTACCTACGGAGGAAGAGCAATGATTCAACTACTCGAAAATCCAGAAGAGCCCAAAACCTGCTGCCAGATTCTCGGAGGCTCACCCCATAGGTGGAGGATCATGTGGACGCCTGCCACCTCTTCTCCTGCATTTAGACTTCTGGTCACGTCCAGGCCACAGAGACGTGCCAGGGTTCCTCCGAACCTCCACTACAGCGAGACGAGTAAAACTGAATACTGGGCCGACAGGACTGGCACGCTATGGCACAGAGGCACTTTGACTTTCTCAAAGCCATCATGGAACTTCTAAGACTTGAACTCACTAGCAGGGCCTAGCTGGAATGCTGCCTCACATAAATGGGGAACAACCAAGATCCTTTGACAGGCAAGTGGGACTCGAGAGCTGACCCAGGAGAGATCAGAGGCATTTATGAGGGTTTTGCGTTGCCTTTGTGCCACGCAAGGGGGCGCAAGTGTGATGCAAAACCTAAGTCAGATTTATCAAGCCACACAATGCCACCTGGCGTGGCCATACATGGCTTGATAAAGCGCGAGTGACACAACGCAGTGCAAATCACTGCATTGCGTCACTCTGCCCCAGGGAGACATTCCATGGGTGGAGCGTGTGTGTTCCCACACACCCACCCACGGATTTTGGCGCATTCCCAGTGTTGGAAAGTGGATCATTAGTAGTGGCAGATATACATTTACCACTGGCA
Source organism: Calotriton arnoldi (assembly GCA_963921515.1). Taxonomy (NCBI): domain Eukaryota; kingdom Metazoa; phylum Chordata; class Amphibia; order Caudata; family Salamandridae; genus Calotriton; species Calotriton arnoldi. The sequence continues at coordinate 2,024,011 of CAWUFW010001806.1, read as the reverse complement.
ATAATACCACTAATCAGAAATAAGAAGAGAGGGACCCCTTCGCCTCACCAAAAGAATAGGGTACTATTGACAAGTTAGAAGTAGATTTATCCTTTGGTTTCTACACACTTGCTTGTACAGGCATAGTTTACTCATAACCCATAGCACTCAACCCCAGATTCAAAGGAATAAACAATATAGCCCAAGCAGTAAACACAAAGAACTGTCAGGAGTAGAAATTAGTACAACAATTTTTATTAAAAGAAATATACAATCGTTCTTTAGAACATCATTTCATAAAAACGATTAAAAATAGTGCAATATGTATCTATTACAGTGATACACAATTTGTTAAAAACCTAATTCATGTACAATATGTACTCAAACTATACCCTTATACTAATAAGGGAAAGAAAAAACTCCGTAAGCAAACATCAGTACACCTAGTATTTCGAGAGGAGAGACAATATACTTTGTCATTTAACCGGTTAACTGCTTAGAACGTTCCGCGCCAGTGCGGAACGTTCTATTAAGCGGGCGGGGCCGCGTCGGCCAACGGACGTGCGCAGCACTACCGAGTGTAGTGCTCGCTGGCGGCCGTTGGCCACTAAGCACTCTAACGGGTTAATCAGACACATTCGTAAGAAGAGAAATGTTGACTAGGACCCGATACATTCACTCTCATTAGGTATCTATGGTTCCAGTCAAACAAACGAATTGAGTAGTAGGAGCGTCAACGCGTTTCGATGGTGTTCATAATTTTATACCATCTTTTTCAAGACACAGTTTTATACTCTCGATGTACACCTCAAGGTTGAACATAGAACAAATCCTGTATATGAAACAAATATATACTTATATCAGTAACCTTTATATTGCACAATTCTAAGCACATAAAGCAAATACATGCCCAAAAACTTAAAAAATTTTAAGCAAACTGTAGTTAAAAACCATTTTACACAAACAACCCTAATCTATTACAATAAAAAAAATGTTTCCGATAATTTCATACTAAAGACAAAGTAAATTGGCCTACTGGATGGGCTCAAAAAAGGGGAGAACTTCATACATTCACTCATACACCCTACTATATCACTTCTGACCATGTGATTCTACCGGTATATATTATTTATCTTATTCTTCAATATAGATGTTATTTTGGTCACGGTAACCACTGCGCGCATTAATAATCCCACAGCTACATCTCAAGGTGAGTTCTAATAATTAATGCTTCGCCTCATCTGTAGGAGAGTAGGATCTGCTTCACATGGGTACCCCCACTTTTTGCTGATGCTTCACTGTTTTTCGACCTTAGTCTGGCTGGGGCCCTGCTAATCAGAACCCCAGCCTAGCTGCTTCCTCTCTAAAATGGTTTCCATGTGCCTTAGGCACATCTCTGATTGGAATCTGGAGTGCCCTTATAAGTCCCTAGTATATGGTATACTATGTACCCAGGGCATAGGTACCTCAGAGGCCTGCCAGGGGCTGAAGCATGTATTGTGCCACCCCTGGAAGGCCAGCCAAAAGTGACACCGCAGGTCTGCTACTGCAGCCTGGGTAAGGTGGTGCGTGCACCCCTTACTGTGATATAGGCTACCTATATCACTACATACATACACACATATAAACCTATAAGTCACTCCTATGGCAGGCCTTATCAATCCTTATCAATCCTGAAGGCAGAGTGCGTGGTTCCTATGTGAGAGGGTGCCCCTGCATGAGCTGGGCCCCTCTGCAGCGTTCGGAGACCCTTCTCTGATGCTGTTTGTAGTGCAGCCCGACTATATACTCTTAAGCGCATTATAACCTCGCGTTAAATGCTAACTTTGGGATGGCTGCACGGACACATGTCGTGTTTGGTGTCAAACATCTTGGAATACTACCCCCCGCCAGTTCTGGCGGCGGGGGTAGCATTCCACCCTTCTAGAGGGAGAGACATGTACACACCGGTATACCCGGTACTGACTTTCCAGAGCCCTGGCATCACAAAATGGATGCCGCTGCCACAGAACACGAGTCTGGCCTCCTGCTGCTGACCGAAACTCCGGCAGGGAGGCCTGGACAATAGGTTTCCTGTCCCAGGGAGGTGTAACCACCTCCCCAGACAGGATAGTGTGTATTGGGGCTGGGCGGGAGCACTCTCTGGTGCTTTGAAGTCCTGCACTGAGGGCACATTTGGTGTCCCTGTGCATACCCCAGTTCAAACCGGCTCAGGGGCTTCCAGCCCCTGCTCTGGCGTGAAACTGGACAAAGGGAAAGGGTGTAACCACCCCTCTGCCCTGACCCTCCCATAGGTGGGTCCACAGAGTATGTCCAACCCCCTACCTTAGTATAAGTATGGGACCCCAGTCCTTAGGACTTTAGATTAACCTGGACTGAAACTCTGACACAGAATCCTGGACCTTCGACGCTCTACTTCAAGATTAGAGGACTGAAGAATCTCCCTTGGGGTCAAGGAGTGACTCCCCTGCTTGGCAGGCACCAAAGAAGCAATTGTCCGGTCTGCATCGCTGAAGCTCCCGCTGGACGCCGAAGTCTTTGCATCACCAGAGGTGGATTTCCAGACTTCCCGAGGCTGCCCTGAGTCCCCAGCAAAGCTGAGGCCCGTAGCTGTCGTGGGTAACGTGGAACCGTGACCCCTGGACACCGATTGCATTTGCAAGTGCATCCTCTTCTGGGTATCCCACGAAGTCGTGCTTTGGGCTCCGAGTAGCCCCAGCCTCCAGCACCAACTGCACCGAAGATCACTGGCCTCCACTCCACGAGTGTCCTGTGAGCCAGCTCCACGTGCATCGACTCGAGGCTCCTTCGCGGTCGCTAGTCCGTTGGCTAGTAGGCCCTCCCGAAGGCCAATCTTCTTCTGCTTGGGCTCCCTGGTTGCTCCAGGCGTGCCCTGACTTACCCTCGCTGGGTGAGTCCCACAGACCTTGCTGGTCTGCAACATCGTCCTTCTTCCATTTCCACGAGACTTGCCGTTGCCAAGGCTTGTTGGGTCCAATCCGGTCGCCGACACCCCTGCAATCGACAGACGTCGTGGGACAGCTCGAATCCAGCTCCTGGTCGTCGTCGACACCTCCTGGACCTCGTGGCTGAAGAGTCAAGACAACCATCAACCTACCTGAAGCACTCGACATCGGTGGGCATCTGCTCATCGCCTTCCTGGTCACTGGCTAGTGACCCAGACTCTGTCCCCTCTGCTTTCAGGTTCTTCAAATCTTCGATCCACCTTTGGATCCACCCGAACACTTTCGACTTGGCCGCCAGCAGCACTTTGCAGCAGATCGCCATTGAAAGCGGCGACGAAACCCGACCCGAAAGACACCTATGCACCCGGCTCCCTGGGTGAGGTAACTCGAGTACTCCGGTGCTCCGTGGGTATTGACACTAGAACAGCCTAGTTCTCAAAGGGTTTGCTCCAAGTCCTCCTCTAAGTGTCCCTTTTCTTTTAAATTCCAACCGTGACTTTCCCCATAGAAGTTAACGGCGATTCGCGGCTGTGTTCATACACTGCACGCGTCCCCCGTGGGTCCCCTGTGTCACTACCTTGGGTGGTTCCTTGTGGTCCAAGCACTTCTACAGGCTCTAGGCCCTGTGTCTAGCTCAGTGGTGGTTCTTATACCACTTTATTGGTATATGGTTTGGTACGCCCCTAGGGCTCAAACGTGTATTTGTGCTATTACTGTAGATAACTAACTTATAACTTATGTACTTCGAACTCTAGCCTCATAAAGAGACTAGAGGGGTGTGTTTAGCAATAAATACATATATTTTGAATATATACCTGGTGTGGTCCTCTTTCATTTGGTCACTCAAGAGATTATAGACTGGTAAAACAAGCTGCTTTACATTCCTTCAAGACTTAGCCTGAAGGCTGCTCTCCATAGCTACCACTAGGATAGCTTTCAATAAAGGTTGTCTTTAACCTATCTCCAATAAGGGGTTGTTTGGACTGGTGCAAGGTGCCCACTATAATTAGTGGACAGCATATGCCAGGCCAACTTCTCACATTGGTGGCAGCGTGTGGGATTCCAGCTTGCTATTGTTTTACCAGATAATCTCAATTGAATTGATCAACTGAAAACCACTAAGGGTACCTAAGGTACATATAAATCAAGCTTAGTATACAGTAAGTTCTACTGAACTTAGAGTTGTGTGTTAAGGGATAGCACACCCTTTCTACAACTCAAGAGAGTTTAGTAGGCCACACTAGAGTAGGTAGTGCATACACCACACCTCACTAGTAATGTCTTCAAAGCCAGGACCCAGTGAGTCCTTGCCAGAAGCCAGTGGGCTTCTTCCCTCCAAGTATGATAAACTCCCATTCTTGGAATTGAGAGCATTATGCAATACTAGGAAGTTGAAGGCAGGCAAAAGTGCCAGCACCCAACACCTCAGGGAGGTGTTGCTGGCTGATGATCTCAGCAGGCCCCTAGGGTCTGAAGGGGTAGGCAGAGAGGGTGGGGCAGAAGATGAGGAAGGGGTCAGGGGTGAAGAAACCCAGGCCCCCCTCTGAAACTGGCCAGGAAGGTGAAAATGACCTTGTCCTGGAAAGCCCAATTCCTCCTGTGGAGGAGGAGGAGGAGGATCAGAATGACCTCCCCTTTGTCCCCCAGGAAGAATACTGAGTGTGCCCAGAAGGTCTAGATCTCCTTCTCAGGAGTCTAACCACTCTGACACCTCAATAGGGACCTCTGTCTCCTCTCATAGGAGGGAATCCTCTCATGAAAGGAGAAAGAGATTGCTTCAGTATGAACAAGCCCAGCTTGAGCTCAGAAAACAGCAATTGGCTATAGACAGGGAGTCCCTAGATCTCTATAGAGAGAGAAAAAGATGGGACTAGAGTCCCATGGTGGCAGCAATTTCCCCAAAGATAGGGAAAGGTCTTATGACCATAGAAACCTGAGCAAGATTGTCCCTCCCTACCAGAGTGGGGATGACATCCACAAATGGATAACTGCTCTAGAGAGGGCCTGTAAAGTACAGAGGGTCCCTCAGGAGCAGTGGGCAGCAATCTTGTGGCTCTCCTTTGCAGACAAAGGTAGAGATAAGCTCCTCACTGTTAGAGAGGAGGATGCTGATAATTACAAAGTCTTGAAGAGTGCTCTAATTGATGGGTTTGGCCTAACCACTGAACAATACAGGTTAAAGTTCAGAGATACCCAAAAGGCACAGACTCAAGACTGGGTGGACTTTGTTGATTGTTCTGCCAAGGCTCTGGAAGGTTGGTTATTGGGCAGTAAGGTATGTGACTTCACAGGATTGTACAATCTTATCATGAGGGAGCAGATCCTTAACAATTGTCAAAATCAGCTGTTGCATCAGCACCTGGTGGACTCTGATCTGACCTCTCCCCAAGAATTGGGAAAGAAGGCAGACAAATGGGTCAGAACCAGGGTGAGGCAGAAGGTACAGAACCAAGGTGGTGACCCTAAGAAGCAAGATTCGAAAAACTCTGATAAGGGTGGGGAGAAGGGTAAAGACCAAAAGTCTTCACAAGGCCCTCAAAAATCTTCTTCAGGTGGGGATTAACAGTCTAACAAGGGAAGAGGCCAAAAGAAACCATGGTGCAAGGTCTGTAAGCAAAGACCCACTGGACCAGTGATTGCACCAAGTCCAAAGACTCTACTCCAGCCCCCACCAATGCCCCTAAGGCACCTGCTCCCCCTAGTGCAGTTACAGTTGGTGGTGGGACTACACAAGCCAAGGGTTTAGTAGGGTTGACCCTGGGTAAGGAGATGAGCTCTGACCTAGTCAGAGAACTCACTCAGGCTGTCCTAGTCTGTGATGGAGGCATGGATGTGACCTCCTCTGTGAGTCCCAGTAATCTGGGCAAGTACAGGCAACAGCCCTTAATCAATGGAAAAGAGGCTTTGGCATTTAGGGACACAGGGGCAAGTGTCACCATGGTGACACAAGACCTTGTGAATCCTGGGCAGATTATACTTGGTGAAATGTACCAAGTGACCAATGCTAGCAACGTCAGAACAGACCATACTCTGGCAGTTGTTAACTTCTCCTGGGGAGGGGTAACTGGCCTTAAGAAGGTTGTGGTAAGTGCAGACCTACCCGTTGAATGCTTGCTTGGCAATGACTTAGAAACTTCAGCTTGGGCAGAAGTGGAGCTCAGGACCCATGCAGAAATGCTGGGCATCCCTGCAGATGTGTTTGCTGTGACCAGGTCACAAGCCAAAATGTCTAACACTGAACAGGCCTTGGATTCTGGAATAATGGACCAAGTGCCCTCCAAGAAGAGTAGTAGTAGGGTAAAGGCAGTGCCTTCCCCCTTGGCTCAGAAGGAAGATCAGTCTCTTGAGGGGGATGATCTCAGTCCTGAGGAAGGAACTGTCCCAGAGGAGCTTGAACCTGACCAGGTTGAGTTCTTGGGGACAGGGGCCCTTCCAGGGCAGATCTGAGCCAGGAGCAGCAGAGCTGCCCCTCTCTTGAACCCCTCAGACAGCAAGCTGCTGCTGAGGCTGCTGGGAAAGCTAGTGGTCCCCATACTGTGTATTGGGATGATGGACTCTTGTACTCAGAGTGTAGAGACCCCAAGCCTGGTGCCACCAGGAGGTTGGTTATACCTCTGAAGTTCAGGGGCTTCCTATTGACCCTAGCCCATGACATTCCCTTAGCAGGTCACCTGGGCCAGAACAAGACTTGGGACAGAATTGTCCCTCACTTTCACTGGCCCCACATGTCTGAAGACACCAAGGAGTTTTGTCGCTCCTGTGTAACCTGCCAGGCCAGTGGCAAGGCAGGTGGCACTACAAAGGCCCCCTGATACCACTACCTGTGGTGGGGGTTCCCTTTGAAAGGGTGGGGATTGACATTGTTGGTCCCATGGATCCCCAAACAGCATCTGGGCACAGGTTTATCCTGGTGGTAGTGGATCATGCCACCAGGTACCCAGAGGCTATTCCCCTTAGGACCACTACAGCGCCTGTGGTGGCAAGAGCCCTCCTGGGAATTTTCTCAAGAGTGGGCTTCCTAAGGAGGTTGTATCAGACAGGGGTGCTAACTTTATGTCTGGATACTTAAAAGCAATGTGGAAGGAGTGTGGAGTGACTTACAAGTTCACCACACCCTATCACCCACAATGCAATGGTTTAGTTGAGAGATTCAACAAAACCTTGAAGGGCATGATTAAAGGGCTCCCAGGAAAGCTTAGGCGAAGATGGGACATACTCTTGCCCTGCCTTTTATTTGCATACAGGGAGGTGCCTCAAAGGGGGTTGGCTACAGCCCTTTTGAACTTTTGTTTGGTCACCCTGTCAGGGGTCCATTGTGCTTGGTGAAGGAAGGATGGGAGTTACCTCTCAAGCCCCCAAAGCAAGACATAGTGGACTATGTACTTGGTCTCCGCTCCAGGATGGCTGAGTACATGAAAAAGGCAACTAAAAACCTTGAGGCTAGCCAGGAACTTCAAAAAGCCTGGCATGACCAAAGGCTGTACTGACTGTTTACCAGCCAGGACAGAAGGTGTGGAGTGTTGGAGCCAGTGGCCCCAGCAGCTCTCCAAGACAAATGGAGTGGACCCCATACCATTGTTGAACAGAAGGGTGAGGTTACCTATTTAGTAGACCTAGGAACACCCAGGAGTCCCCACAGAGTTCTCCATGTCAACAGGTTAAAACCATATGTGGACAGGGCAGACATGGGCTTGCTCATGGCTACTGATGAGGGACAGGAGGAAGAGAGTGACCCACTCCCTGACCTGCTCTCACAGAACCTTGATGATGGGTCAGTGGATGGTGTAGCCTTGGAAGGCAACATCACTGCCCAGCAGCAAACTGATTGCAGACAGGTGCTCAATCAGTTCAGGCACATATTCTCACTGACACCCAGTCAGACTACCTGGTGCACTCATGAAGTGGACACTGGGGACAGTCTGCCTATTAAAAATAAGATTTATAGGCAACCTGACCATGTCAGGGACTGTATCAGGACAGAAGTCCAGAAGGTGTTGGATTTGGGAGTTATTGAACCCTCAGATAGCCCTTGGGCTAGTCCAGTGGTCCTTGTGCCAAAACCTCACACCAATGGTGGGAAAAGAGAGATGAGGTTTTGTGTGGACAACAGGGGTCTCAATGCAGTCACTAGGACTGATGCCCATCCAATACCTAGGGCAGATGAGCTAATAGACACTTTGGCCTCAGCCAAGTATCTAAGCACATTTGACCTGACAGCTGGCTACTGGCAGATCAGACTAGCTGATGATGCAAAGCCAAAGACAGCATTCTCAACCCCTAGTGGGCATTATCAATTTGTGGTGATGCCCTTTGGTCTGAAGAATGCACCTGCCACTTTTCAGAGGTTGGTGAATACAGTCCTTACAGGTCTGGAAGCCTATAGTGCAGCATATCTAGATGATATTGCTGTCTTTAGCTCCACCTGGGAGGATCACCTGGTCCACCTCAGAAATGTTTTGCAGGCCCTGCAGAAAGCAGGCCTGACTATCAAGGCCACCAAGTGCCAGATAGGGCAGAGTCAGGTTGTGTACCTGGGCCACCTTGTGGGTGGAGGCCAGGTTCAACCACTGCAGAGCAAGATCCAGACCATCATGGACTGGACTGCTCCAACCACCCAGACTCAGGTGAGAGCCTTTTAGGCCTGACTGGGTACTATAGGAGATTTGTCAAGGGGTATGGATCAATAGTGACACCCCTGAATGACTTAACTTCCAAGAAAATGCCCAAAAGGTTCAGTGGACAGTTAGCTGTCAAAAGGCATTTGATGACCTAAAGCAGGCCATGTGCACTGCTCCCATTCTACAGAGTCCTGATTACTCCAAGAAGTTCATTGTCCAAACAGATGCATCTGAATTGGGGGTAGGGGCTGTACTGTCACAATTGAATGATGAAGGTCAGGATCAGCCAGTAGCTTTTATTAGCAGAAGGCTGACCCCTAGAGAGAAACGTTGGTCAGCCATTGAGAGGGAGGCCTTTGCTGTGGTCTGGGCTCTGAAGAAGTTGAGGCCATACTTGTTTGGTACTCACTTCCTTGTTCAAACCGACCATAAGCCCCTCTTATGGCTAAAACAAATGAAGGGTGAAAACCCCAAACTGCTTAGGTGGTCCATTTCCACCCTTCTAGAGGGAGAGACATGTACACACCGGTATACCCGGTACTGACTTTCCAGAGCCCTGGCATCACAAAATGGATGCCGCTGCCACAGACACGAGTCTGGCCTCCTGCTGCTGACCGAAACTCCGGCAGGGGAGGCCTGGACAATAGGTTTCCTGTCCCAGGGAGGTGTAACCACCTCCCCAGACAGGATAGTGTGTATTGGGGCTGGGCGGGAGCACTCTCTGGTGCTTTGAAGTCCTGCACTGGGGGCACATTTGGTGTCCCTGTGCATACCCCAGTTCAAACCGGCTCAGGGGCTTCCAGCCCCTGCTCTGGCGTGAAACTGGACAAAGGGAAAGGGGTGTAACCACCCTCTGCCCTGACCCTCCCATAGGTGGGTCCACAGAGTATGTCCAACCCCCTACCTTAGTATAAGTATGGGACCCCAGTCCTTAGGACTTTAGATTAACCTGGACGAAACTCTGACACAGAATCCTGGACCTTCGACGCTCTACTTCAAGATTAGAGGACTGAAGAATCTCCCTGGGGGTCAAGGAGTGACTCCCCTGCTTGGCAGGCACCAAAGAAGCAATTGTCCGGTCTGCATCGCTGAAGCTCCCGCCGGACGCCGAAGGCTTTGCATCACCAGAGGTGGATTTCCAGACTTCCCCGAGGCTGCCCTGAGTCCCCAGCAAAGCTGAGGCCCGTAGCTGTCGTGGGTAACGTGGAACCGTGACCCCTGGACACCGATTGCATTTGCAAGTGCATCCTCTTCTGGGTCTCCCAGAAAGTCGTGCTTTGGGCTTCGAGTAGCCCCAGCCTCCAGCACCAACTGCACCGAAGATCACTGGCCTCCACTCCACGAGTGTCCTGTGAGCCAGCTCCACGTGCATCGACTTGAGGCTCCTTCGCGGTCGCTAGTCCGTTGGCTAGTAGGCCCTCCCGAAGGCCAATCTTCTTCTGCTTGGGCTCCCTGGTTGCTCCAGGCGTGCCCTGACTTACCCTCACTGGGTGAGTCCCACAGACCTTGCTGGTCTGCAACATCGTCCTTCTTCCATTTCCACGAGACTTGCCGTTGCCAAGGCTTGTTGGGTCCAATCTGGTCGCCGACACCCCTGCAATCGACAAACGTTGTGGGACAGCTCGAATCCAGCTCCTGGTTGCCGTCGACGCCTCCTGGACCTCGTGGCTGAAGAGTCAAGACGACTGTCAACCTACCTGAAGCACTCGACATCGGTGGGCATCTGCTCATCGCCTTCCTGGTCACTGGCTAGTGACCCAGACTCTGTCCCCCCTGCTTTCAGGTTCTTCAAATCTTCGATCCACCTTTCGATCCACCCGAACACTTTCGACTTGGCCGCCAGCAGCACTTTGCAGCAGATCGCCATTGAAAGCGACGACGAAACCCGACCCCGAAAGACACCTATGCACCCGGCCCCCCTGGGTGAGGTAACTCGAGTACTCCGGTGCTCCCGTGGGTATTGACACTAGAACAGCCTAGTTCTCAAAGGGTTTGCTCCAAGTCCTCCTCTAAGTGTCCCTTTTCTTTTAAATTCCAACCGCGTCTTTCCCCATAGAAGTTAACGGCGATTCGCGGCTGTGTTCATACACTGCACGCGTCCCCCGTGGGTCCCCTGTGTCACTACCTTGGGTGGTTCCTTGTGGTCCAAGCACTTCTACAGGCTCTAGGCCCTGTGTCTAGCTCAGTCGTGGTTCTTATACCACTTTATTGGTAGATGGTTTGGTACGCCCCTAGGGCTCAAACGTGTATTTGTGCTATTACTGTAGATAACTAACTTATAACTTATGTACTTCGAACTCTAGCCTCATAAAGAGACTAGGAGGGTGTGTTTAGCAATAAATACATATATTTTGAATATATACCTGGTGTGGTCCTCTTTCATTTGGTCACTCAAGAGATTATAGACTGGTAAAACAAGCTGCTTTACATTCCTTCAAGACTTAGCCTTAAGGCTGCTCTCCATAGCTACCACTAGGATAGCTTTCAATAAAGGTTGTCTTTAACCTATCTCCAATAAGGGGTTGTTTGGACTGGTGCAAGGTGCCCACTATAATTAGTGGACAGCATATACCAGGCCAACTTCTCACATCATCTATATTTTATTGTTAAAAGCAACCTACCTGATTGTGATGTCCAAGGTTTATTTGTTGTGCTGTATAGCGTGTAGGGTAAGTATATCCTCGGCTACCATAGATAATTGGTGCCAAATATAAAAATCTGAGTTACAGAGGAAGAGAAAAGAATACTATTTATCCTCTGTTCTTGTTAATACATGACTATTCCTACCTTTGTATAGGGGGAGATTGTATTACCTTATTGTTGGCAGAAACGATGATAGCCAAGAGCCTGTCTTCTAAGTAGGGGCATTTTATTAAAAAATATAATAACCACATCTATTAGGAATCCCCTTGGCGCAATCTGTAAGGTAAAAGAAATCACATTTAGCTATCTTTCCGTCATTCTGAGCTGCAAACATTGTGCCATCGTGGTACCTCTCCTACCTCAATATAATACGCTTAGAGCCGGCACTCTATTGATTAAAAAATGCCGTCTTCTACACTCTGTGGAGATATAGAAGTTCAAACGCTGTATGCGAGGAAACCCTTCATCAATTGGGCCTGTAGCACAAAATAAAAAGGGAAAGGGAAGAGGGGAGGGAAGGGAAGGGAAGGGAGGGAAAAGAAGGAGGGAAAGGAAGGAACAGGGATATTACTATAAATTATCCCAAAAAGAAGAGGACAAATTTGATTAAGAATCCTCCAAGTGCGCTAGCGTGAAAACGCACCACATGCTTTGTAAAGCCAATCATACCTGTGCACGTCCTCGTGGGGAATACTACGCGGCTCTCCTGGCTCAACGATTCACCCGATCAATCAGGTTAATTGAAAGCCGACTTTAAATACTCAGCGCGATTCAATTGAATATTTACTTCCATTTCCTGTGTCCGCCTGGGGTGTGCCTCAAATCACAACCCGGAAGTAACTGTGACCTCATACCTAATCTGCCCCGGAAGTGAATAGTGTTTGAAAGAGAGAACCAGCTCCGAGCTACACAGTTGGCTCCATCTTTGAATGTATCATTGATATATATTAACCGCAGATAGAGCATGGAAACGGTTGAAATTTTACCATGCATTTAAACCTACAGAAACTTTCTCTATTCCTTTAAATTGGAACTTCCCTTTTGATAAACGGTCCCATATAAGAGATCGAAAATATACAGATTCAAAACAGATTCGATCTCCGGGGGCATACTTAAAAAGACAGCAAATGATGGGACCTAAAAAACGGTTGACAGTAGAATAACAAGGATATATGATCCTATGTTATTGAGCAATATTGTTTATGTGATCAATTTCATCCATTCTTCTCGAGAATTTAATCCGTTTTCAATGGTCCCTAAGGTGCACATGAACCACTGTTCTCTTCTTTTTCTCTTCAGGTCCATGTCTCCACCTCTTCTATCAATCCTGATTTTTTCCAAGATAAACCAACTAAACTGATTACAGTCATGGTTCTCCTTGGAAAAATGTTCAGTCAGGGGAGTATTTTCCTTCTTGGTCCTCAAAGCTGATTTGTGTTCCAATAATCGCAGTCTTAATTCTCTGCTGGTCTCCCCAACATACCCTAGTCCACAAGTGCAAATCAGAAGGTATATTACATTTTTGCTACAACAATTATTTAGAGTAGAAGCTAACAACGTTTTACCATTGAATTTTAAATTCTTCGTCTCTATACAATGATCGCATATCGAACATGTGCCACACTTGTAATTTCCTGTGTGTTAGAAACGGGTAGCGTGGTGCAGAGCGGGCGGGCCAAACTCCGGAGGAAATGTGTAAAGCATCCGCGCAGCACTCACAGGCGACACACCAGGCACACTACAAAAAGAGACTCCACACCAGGTTGCATGAGAAATAACTTGTGTATTTATAAAACACATTAGAATGCAGAACACAGGTGCATATCTTCCGTGCCAGCCGGCACCGGATAACCATCCACAGTGGACTATTTACAAGGCAGGGCCAATCGGGCCGCTGCCAGAACCATCACAAGGTGTAATCAGTAATTGTAAAGTCCATCAGCAACAAGGGTGTGACGGCCAGTAGCTACTGGCACAATTATGCACTGAGCAACGTCACGTTTGCATAAATCCCTATAGCATGGGCCAAAAACACATTAGGTCATGAGTCACAGCAACATTAGGCCTAACCATATTAGATCCGGCGTGAATCTAGAACCTCTTAGCACCTCATTAGGCATAAAACTAGCCGTGTAGACAGTAGGGGAAAACATTATCATGAATCAATGCATTAGGCAGAAACATAACGTCATCACATTAGAAGGAGGCATGAATCATGAGCATGGTGCAGAATCATTAGGCAGAACACCAACAGCATAACCACATTAAACTGGGGCGTAAAACATCTTAGCATGAAGGCCCCACCACATTAACGTTAGGCATAACATCAGCGATGCAGGCATTAAGGAAAAAGCATTATGCATCTTATTGGCGTAAGTCCCATGGCATAAACATTACTGCAGGCCTAAGGTACCTCCATATGAATCAGAGTAGGCATGTAAACTCATTATGCAGGGGCATAAACAGCCCATCAGGCATAACGTAGACATCAACCTGTGGACATAAAATTTAGAACTTATTCTGCATAACATTAGCAGTGCACGTTATGTCACAAATATGGCCTCATCGTTAGGCAGAAAACACTAGGCATACCTCCTAGGCATAGAAACTCATTTCTCCATTAGATTAGCCTAAACCACATGAACAGTGGCATAAGCAACATTGGCAGTACACTTTATGTAGATACACTGGGGCATGGAGGCACCATTGCTATGTAGACCCCTCGGTACACCACGAATCATCAGTGACAGCATTAGGCAACCATAGTGCCCCCCAACACTGTGCAGATTGGGCCCCCCCCCCTCCGGGGCTACTAAATTCAAAAGGGGCCCAATGTAGCAGATTAGCTGTTGGCGCCACTGCGCAGTCACCAAGGGTCTCTAAAATCACAAATGCCCCAACACGTGGCAGCTGCCCGCTGGTAGACGGGGCAGCCGTAAAGTCAGCATGGGCACCGGGGCGGGCACCGGCAATGTGCCCCGACACCCCCACCAAGGTAAGGCTGAGCCCCACTCACCGACAGTCTGGGGCCTCTACGGCAGCCGGCTCACCCTTTTCCGCCGCTTCTCTGGACGTGCAGGGCTCTCCTCTCCCACACGGGGAGCCCCGCCGGCAGCAGCACCTTTCTGGCGGCTTCTCTCGACGGCGGGGGCACGAGCCGGCGGGGTGGGCTCCCGCTCCGGTTTTGAAGTATGCAAAGTTGCGGGGCTCTCCTCTGCTCCCTGGAGCCCCGCCAACAACAGGCCGCCTCCACTTCACCCGGGCCCCCTCCTGGGACCCGGGACTTCGACGTGGAGCCCGCGAGGCTCCGGACGGCTTCCAAGCCCCGCCCTCAGTCAGGCGAGACGCCTGCCGGCTTCCGGTCGCGTTCTTCCTTCTCCTCTGGTCCGCGGCGTTTCTGAAGTGCGGGGCATGCTCCCGCTAAGTTGGCATCAAAATCGCGGGGTGGGCTCCCGCTGGTTTAAATAAACAGGCAAAGCGCCGCCATAACATGGGGTGGGCACCCGCGCAAGGAAAGGCACAAGGGGAATCCCACACGCCGGGATTCCCTCAGGGCATGTGGGTTCCCCAGCAGCGCGCTGCGGGACAGCAGCTCTTCTTCTCTTCCTGCAACCAGGCTGGAAAAGTCCTGGGTAGAGTATAGCGCTCCAGGGACGACAATATAGTGCCTCTCTTCTCCTGGGGCACAGAGGGGCCCCCAGCAGGCAAAATTGAATTGTAGCACTCACGAGGCGCTAGGTCCCACCAGGGGCTTCAGGGCTACAAATCAATCAATCACGGCATTTATAGAGCGCGCTACTCACCCGGGAGGGTCTCAAGGCGCTGGGGGAGGGGGTAAGTTACTGCTCGAACAGCCAGGTCTTGAGCTGCTTCCTGAAGGAGAGATGGTCCTGGGTTCGCCGAAGGTGAGTGGGGAGGGAGTTCCAGGTCTTGGCTGCCAGGTAGGAGAAGGATCTTCCTCCGGCGGTGGCTCTGCGGATGCGTGGTACGGTGGCGAGGGCGTGGCTGGTTGATCGTAGCTGGCGGGTGGGCGTGTAGAAGGTCATGCGGTCGTTGAGGTACTTGGGGCCCAGGTCGTGGAGGGCCTTGTGTGCGTGGGTGAGGAGTCTGAACGTGATTCTCTTGCTGACGGGGAGCCAGTGCAGGTCTTTCAGGTGTCCGGTGATGTGGCTGTGCCGGGGATGTCCAGGATGAGTCGTGCGGAGGCGTTCTGGATGCGCTGGAGTCTTTTTGAAGTTTGGCTGTGGTTCCGGCGTAGAGGGTGTTCCCATAGTCCAGTCGGCTGGTGACGAGTGCCTGGGTGACGGTCTTCCTGGTTTCAGTGGGGATCCATCTGAAGATCTTGCGGAGCATGCGCAGGGTGTTGAAGCACGAAGATGAGACGGCGTTGACTTGTCTGGTCATCGACAGGGAGGAGTCCAGGATGAAGCCCAGGTTGCGTGCGTGGTCCGTTGGCTTGGGCGCGGTGCCCAGGGCCGGGGCCACCAAGAGTCGTCCCAGGCGGAGGGTGATGAGCCCAGGATGAGGACTTCCGTCTTGTCTGAGTTCAGTTTAAGGCGGCTGTTCCTCATCCAGTCGGCGACGTCTCTCATCCCGTCGTGTAGGTTGGCTCTGGCGGTGGTGGGGTCGTTGGTGAGGGAGAGGATCAGCTGGGTGTCGTCGGCGTAGGAGATGATGTTGAGGTTGTGTTGGCGTGCGATGGCTGCGAGGGGGCTCATGTAGACGTTGAAGAGGGTTGGACTGAGTGAAGATCCTTGTGGAACGCCGCAGATGACTTCGGTGGCCTCGGATCTGAACGGGGGAGGCGGACTCTCTGGGTTCTTCCGGCGAGGAACGAGATGATCCATTCCAGTGCTTTCTCTCGGATTCCGATGTTGCTGAGGCGCTTCACTAGGGTGCGGTGGCAGACGGTGTCGAACGCCGCGGAGAGGTCCAAGAGGATGAGGGCTGCTGTTTCCCCGTTGTCGGTTAGGGTTCTGATGTCGTCGGTGGCTGCGATAAGGGCGGTCTCGGTGCTGTGGTTGGCCCGAAACCCGGACTGCGAGGGGTCGAGGGATCCATTCGTCTCGAGGAAGGCGGCAAGCTGTCTGTTGACGGTCTTCTCGATGACTTTGGCCGGAAACGGGAGGAGCGAGATGGGACGGTAGTTCTTGAGGTCGGTGGGGTCCGCCGTTGGTTTCTTCAGGAGGGCGGTAAGCTCGGCGTGCTTCCAGCTCTCCGGGAAGGTGGCGGTGTGGAAGGAGGAGTTGATGATGTCCCGGAGATGGGGTGCGATGGTGGCGTCGGCTTTGTTGAAGACGTGGTGTGGGCAGGGGTCGGTTGGTGATCCGGAGTGGATGGAGTTCATCGTGCGGGTGGTGTCTTCGGTGCTGATCGGGGTCCAGTTGCAGAGGGTGGTGGTGGCGGGCGTTGGTTCGGGCGGTAGGGTGCGTGGTCTGTGCGTCGAAGCTGTTATGTATGTCGGTGATCTTGCGGTGGAAGAACGCGGCGAGTGAGTTGCAGAGGTCTTGCGAGGGGGTGATGTCGTTAGCTTCCGGCGCTGGGGTTGGAGAACTCTTTGACGATGCTGAAAAGTTCCTTGCTGTCATGGGCGTTGTTGTCCAGTCGTTCTTTGAGTGCCGACTTCTTGGTGGCACGGATCATCTGGTGGTGTTTGCGGGTGGCGTGCTTGAGGGCGGTCCTGTTGTCTGTGGTCTGGTCGAGTCGCCAGGCTTTCTCGAGAGTGCGGCAGTTCTTCTTGGATTCCTTGAGTTCGTTGGTGAACCAAGGGGTTTTCTTGCTTCCGGGTCTGCTGGGAGGGTTTTTTAGTGGTGCGAGGTCGTCGGCGCAGGCGGTCAGCCACTTGGCGAGGTTGCTGGCTGCTTCGTTTGGGTCCGTTGTGTTGGTGGGTGTGTTCTGGCTGAGGGAGGCGGTGAGCTGCTCGGGCGGTGATCTTGCTCCAGCTCCGGCGGGGAGCCTGTTGCGGGTGGTGGTGGGTCGCAGTCTTTCTGAAGCTGAAGTGGACGCAGCTGTGGTCGGTCCAGTGGAGTCCGGTGGCGTGGCTGAAGGAGATGTGCTTGCTGGAAGAGAAGACGGTCAAGCGTGTGGCCGGCGTAGTGGGTGGGCGTGTTCACCAGTTGCTTGAGTCCGAGGTTGGCGAGGTTGTCCAGCAGGGCGGTGGTGTTTCTGTCGTTGTTGTTCTCCAGGTGGAAGTTGAGGTCCCTAGGAGGATGTAGTCGGGCGGAGGGCATGGCGTGCGGGCTGATGAAGTCTGCGATGTCTTCGCTGAATAGTGTGCGTGGTCCCGGGGTCTGTAGATGAGGGTGCCTCGGAGGGTGGTCTTGGGGTCAGTGTGTATCTGGAAGTGTAGGTGTTCGGCGGCGGTGAAGGTCTCGCCGGAGTTAGTCGAGATGCGGATGGTGTTCTTGTGTACGATGGCGATGCCTCCTCCCGTCTGGTTGACGCGGTCCTTCCGGGTGATCTTGTATCCGTCCGGGATGGCTATGGCGATGTCGGGCGCTGAGGAGGCGTTCATCCAGGTTTCCGGTGAGGAAGGCGACGTCCGGTGCTGTTGCGTCGAGCAGGTCCCAGAGTTCCACGGCGTGCCTGTGGACGGAGCGGGTGTTCAACAGGATGCATTTCAGGTGGTTGCTGCTGGTGCTCGACTTGGCGGAGGTGGTGCACGTCCGGGGGCAGGTGAATCGGCAGGCTTGGCAGGTGAAGGGTCCGTGGGTGCGTCTCGGTGAGGCTCGGTAGCAGGCAGGGTTCCGGCCGGCATTGAGTGCGGTGAGGGTGGCGGCGTCGTAGGTCCGTCGAGTAGTGTTGCATCGGTGGGATCCAGGGGTCCTGGCGCTGGGCGCGGGCCAGGCGCGGACGGGCGCAGACGGGCTTACCTTTGGCGCACCTTCGGCGCTCCGTCGGTGCTCCCGCTGCGCGCGGCCGCTGCGCGGTCGCTCAGGGGGCGTCATAAGTAAGGAGCCTGGAGGGAGGAGCAGCTGGGTGGCGGGAGCGGGGCGGCGAATGGAATCACGGGGGCGGGGCCGCAGGGAGGCAGTGGCGGGAAGTCCCAGGAGCAGCGGGCAGCGGGAAAGTCCCAGGAGCAGCGGGAAAGTCCCAGGAGCAGCGGACAGCGGGAAAGTCCCAGGAGCAGCGGGAAAGTCCCAGGAGCAGCGGGCAGCGAGCGAAGGAATCTCCAGGCAGGAGGCGGCAAGGCAGGCAGGAGCGGCAGCAGTGAGTGGGGCGACCAAGCCCTGTGGAGCAGCGCTCCTCTTCTCTTTGACAGGGGCCATATAGCGCTTCTCGTAGCACAGCGCTGCAGGGGTCAGCTCCTCACCTCCTGGGCAGTAAGATAAAGCGCTCTTCATCTCCAGGCGCTAGCCAGCAGGCAGGGCACAGTTGTAGCTCTCACGAGGCGCTAGAGCAGGAGAGCAGGCAGGCCATGCTGGGCAAGTTCAGCAGGCAGGGGGCACTCATCAAGACAGGGCAGCAGTTCCGGGGAACGGTCATCCCCCATCCAGTGGCACTCCTCCTGGCACCGCAGTCTTCACCCCAGCAAAGGGCTCTCACTAGCCCGGTGGACAGCAGAGGGGTACAGTTGAGCACAGGGGCCAGCACACAGGCCCATGCGGCGGTACCTCCTGGCAGAGAGTCCCCTCGCAATCAAGTCCACGCACAGTCTGAGCACATGGCATCCCAGCTCCGTTTTTTATACACCCCTCACCCCACCTACCAGAAAGGGCTAGAACCTTCCAGAAGGTTCTCTGGGAAACCGGTCCCAACTGGTTTAGGGGGAGGCGTAGAGCACCCTGGGTGCCAGGCTTCCCTCCAAAAGCTGGGGGGTGGGAAGCAGACAGCTAGACCGCCAACTCACCTCAGACAGGCGGCACATGTGCAGACAGGAATGGCGTCCATTTTGAAAGTAACATTTTCCAAGGTGCATTTCTACAATGGTGGAAATAAAGGTGCGTACACCATTGCACAGCATTTATTATTTTCAGTTCAGGCACACCATGTCAGTAAAAAGGCTAGGGGGAAAAGCGAAAAATTCTGGGAAAAAGGGCCAAGTCCAACACTGTGGCCCTCTTATTGTCTAAGGTAGTTTGTCTATTCTCATCAATACTTCTGTAGGTCTTAACTAATGAATTACGTAAATTTTTGTTACGTCTGAACGAGAAAAGGGGTTTCTCAATCTGTGTTGTTTGTCCATTGTTAAGGATTTTCCAATTCCTATTGATAATATTTTTTATTTTATTACTTACTCCAGAGAACTGACTGACGAACACTAACCTATCTGTTTTATGCTTTTTATTTTTCGACATATCAAGCACGTGGTCACGATCATAAAATCTCGCTCTTTTAAACGGGTGCCTAATCAATTTTTTGGGGTCTCCTCTATCTTTGAACTTTTTCTATAAAATCTCTGAATGCTGGTAGAAGTCAGAAAGAGTAGTACAATTACGTCGGAGACGCAAAAATTCTCCGAAGGGGATGTTATCTTTTTGGGATTTGGGATGTTTACTCCCATAATGCAGTAAAGTATTTTTATCAGTAGGTTTTGTAAATAACTCTACCTGTAGTGTACCTTTAGTGTCTTTTATACAAATATCAAGAAAATTGACACTTGTATCACTCCATTGCGCTGTGAACTTAAGGTTCACATCTCCCAAGTTTAGCCATTCAATGAATTCGAGCAGTCCATTACTTTCACCGTTCCATATAAAAATGATGTCATCTATGAAACGGTGCCAGCAAGTGACATTCTCGAAGAATGGCGCTAGTTCATTAAAAATGTGGAGATCCTCAAAGTTACTCACATACAAGCAGGCCAGACTGGGGGCACATGTGGCCCCCATGCTGGTCCCTTTAACTTGCTGGAACAACTCCTCCTTAAAAAGAAATACATTGTTCTTGAGAACCATAGAGACGCAAGACATGATAAAATCCTTATTGCCCCCGTTAAGATCTTCATTGTCCAGAATTGCTGATATAACTCAAATGGTGTCATCCTGAGGGATGTTGGTGTACAGGGCTTCAATATCCAGGGTGACCAGGAACTGGGTCACCCTATTGAAGCCCTGTCCCTCAAAAATAGAGATAGCATAGGCTGAATCTCTTAGATATGACTTCTGTCTATGGACCAACGGTTTGAGAAAAAAATCTGCGTATTTGCTCAATGGCTCCAATATTGAGCCTATACTACTAACAATTGGTCGTTTAGGAGGATCATAAAGATTCTTATGAATTTTGGGAAGTCCATAAATTGCTGGGGTAATAGGATTCGTATTAAGGAGAAATTTATATTCATTCTCACAGATCCATGTTTCCTCTCTTCCTAGTTCAAGAAGTTGAGTAACTTCTTTCTTCAAGTTATCAATCTTAGAGAATTGAATACGTTTGTAGTGGTCTTGGACATCCAGGAGTTTCCACATCCTATTATCATAATCGTGGGTGTCCAACACCACCACCCCCGCCTTTATCGGCGGGTTTGATAGTAATATGGACATCATCTTGTAATGCTTTAAGTGCCTTCCTATGACTCACTGAGAGGTTATTACTCTGTCTAGAATTGGTTTCTAGGGTTTTCTTGATCACTATTTCTACAACTCTCTCAAAGATTTCTATATTTTTATCAACTTGACTCAACATGGGGGTAAAAGTTGATTTAGGCTTGAAACCTGAAGTGTTCGGTGGAGGCTGGTATATTTTATCTTCAAAGAATTTATTAAGCCTGACTTTCCTAAAGAAGGAACGCAAGTCTTTTTCAAATTCAAATTTATTGAGGGGAGCGGTGGGAGCAAAACTAAAACCTTTTCATAACACCTCTTCCTCCTCTATAGTCAGAACTTTATGTGACATGTTGATAATAGGAAGTTCTTCTACCTCCAATACCGTTGGTTCCTGGTTTTGAGAAAATCCTGCGGTGGGTAGTTCAGCGGTGGATAGTTCCTCATTTGTTCTTCCCTGCCAAAATTCCTGTAATTCCTTTGACCTCTTTTCTGGTGCGAGCCTAAATAAGATCCGCGCTCGGTGTTTTGTAAAGGTCGCACAGGCTGTTCATTAGCCTGTTCCTCCTCTTCGTTGCTAGAACCCGATGTCTCAGAGAACGTAATCTGTTTATTTACGCCCCTGGAATAAACAGGTCTCTGAAAATACGGCTTCTCCCACCTAGGTTCTCTTCTCGTGTTGTAATATTCCTTCCCTAAATAAGGATACACTGTTTCTGAGTTAAATTTCTCCACATCTTTTTTTAATTTATTCGTCTTTTTATTAATAAGATACTCTCTGTATCCATTGGTCTCTAATTCTAGTTCTTCCAATTTTTTCTTTGCGTATCCTAGTGCTGTACTCTCCTTAAGTAAAGTTTCTAATTCCTCAATCTGCTTCCTTTCAATAATCATAATTTAATGGGCTGTCTCAATTATTAAAATTAACCAATCTCTACTACAGCGGTTGGCTATAAGAGTCCATGTTTCCAAAAAAATTCTGTTTTCTGTAAAAGTCCAGGCTTATTCCTTATTTGAAGACCTATGGGGATCACTCCCGCTTTTAGATATTCTATCAAAAATTCTGCATGTAATTCAGTGCGAATAAGTTTCTTCTTTTGATTCAAGATTTTAACAAGCTGATCATGATTTACATGATTCGTGATAGTCTTGCCCCCATTACGTGGGTTTTGATTAATCAATCTGTTAAACTGGTCTTCTGTAAAACCAAAAGTCTTGAAATTATCCATGAAGTCACCTAAGACCACTAATGGAACTACTATTGATGAAAAGCAAATGGCCAATGGCCAGAAGCTACTTCTCCAACCCGTCGGGCTGTACCAGAAATCAGAAATAAGAAGAGAGGGACCCCTTTGCCTCACCAAAGGAATAGGGTACTATTGACAAGTTAGAAGTAGATTTATCCTTTGGTTTCTACACACTTGCTTGTACATGCATAGTTTACTCATAACCCATAACACTCAACCCCAGATTCAAAGGAATAAACAATATAGCCCAAGCAGTAAACACAAAGAACTGTCAGGAGTAGAAATTAGTACAACAATTTTTATTAAAAGAAATATACAATTGTTCTTTAGAACATCATTTCATAAACACTATTAAAAATAGTGCAATATGTATCTATTACAGTGATACACAATTTGTTAAAAACCTAATTCGTGTACAATATGTACTCAAACTATACCCGGAGTTTTTTCTTTCCCTTATTAAAGGGAAAGAAAAAACTCCGTAAGCAAACATCAGTACACCTAGTATTTCGAGAGGAGAGACAATATACTTTGTTATTTAATCAGACACATTCGTAAGAAGAGAAATGTTGACTAGGACCCGATACACTCACTCTCATTAGGTATCTATGGTTCCAGTCAAACAAACTAATTGTGTAGTAGGAGCGTCAATGCGTTTCGATGGTGTTTATAATTTTATACCATCTTTTTCAAGACACAGTTTTATACTCTCGATGTACACCTCAAGGTTGAACATAGAACAAATCCTGTATATGAAACAAATATATATTTATATCAGTAACCTTTATATTGCACAATTCTACGCGACTATGCCTCTTTTTTCGCAGCCTGTCACCCCGCATGTTGTTACAACGCAGTCGTTACCACGACCGCGTTGTAACAACGCATACCATTACCCCGCAAGCCGTAACGACTTGCGGAGGGGGGCTCTGGATGTTGGAATAGTATAATTTACTATTCCAACTCCAGTCTGTGCGGACAGTAGGGAAGGTGTTGGATTTTAAATCCAACACCTTCTCCCCCCTCCGCAAGTCGTTGTTACGACTTGCGGGGTAATGGTATGCGTTGTTACAATGCGGTCGTGGTAACGACCGAGTTGTAACAACATGCGGGGTGAGGGTTTCGAGGTGAAGGTTGTTTACCATTCTAAACACATAAAGCAAATACATGCCCAAAAATTTTAAACATTTTAAGCAAACTGTAGTTAAAAACCATTTTACACAAACAACCCTAATCTATTACAATAAGAAAAGAAAAATCCGATAATTTCAGGGGAAGTTCCAATTTAAAGGAATAGAGAAAGTTTCTGTAGGTTTAAATGCATGGTAAAATTTCAACCGTTTCCATGCTCTATCTGCGGTTAATATATATCAATGATACATTCAAAGATGGAGCCAACTGTGTAGCTCGGAGCTGGTTCTCTCTTTCAAACACTATTCACTTCCGGGGCAGATAAGGTATGAGGTCACAGTTACTTCCGGGTTGTGATTTGAGGCACACCCCGGGCGGACACAGGAAGTGGAAGTAAATATTCAATTGAATCGCGCTGAGTATTTAAAGTCAGCTTTCAATTAACCTGATTGATCGGGTGAATCGTTGAGCCAGGAGAGCCGCGTAGTATTCCCCACGAGGTCGTGCACAGGTCTGATCGGCTTTTCAAAGCGTGTGGTGCGTTTTCACGCTAGCGCACTTGGAGGATTCTTAATCAAATTTGCCCTCTTCTTTTTGGGATAATTTATAGTAATATCTCTGTTCCTTCCTTTCCCTCCTTCTTTTCCCTCCCTTCCCTTCCCTCCCCTCTTCCCTTTCCCTTTTTATTTTGTGCTACAGGCCCAATTGATGAAGGGTTTCCTCGCATACAGCGTTTGAACTTCTATATCTCCACAGAGTGTAGAAGTCAGCATTTTTTAATCAATAGAGTGCCGGCTCTAAGCGTATTATATTGAGGTAGGAGAGGTACCACGATGGCACAATGTTTGCAGCTCAGAATGACAGAAAGATAGCTAAATGTGATTTTTTTACCTTACAGATTGCGCCAAGGGGATTCCTAATAGATGTGGTTATTATAATTTTTAATAAAACGCCCCTACCTAGAAGACAGGCTCTTGGCTATCATCGTTTCTGCCAACAATAAGGTAATACAATCTCCCCCTATACAAAGGTAGGAATAGTCATGTATTAACAAGAACAGAGGATAAATAGTATTCTTTTCTCTTCCTCTGTAACTCAGATTTTTATATTTGGCACCAATTATCTATGGTAGCCGAGGATATACTTACCCTACACGCTATACAGCGCAACAAATAAACCTTGGACATCACAATCAGGTAGGTTGCTTTTAACAATAAAATATAGATGAGGCGAAGCATTAATTATTAGAACTCACCTTGAGATGTAGCTGTGGGATTATTAATGCGCGCAGTGGTTAGCGTGACCAAAATAACATCTATATTGAATAAATATGATGAATAAGATAAATAATATATACCGGTAGAATCACATGGTCAGAAGTGATATAGTAGGGTGTATGAGTGAATGTATGAAGTTCTCCCCTTTTTTTGAGCCCATCCAATAGGCCAATTTACTTTGTCTTTAGTATGAAATTATCGGAATTTCTTTTTTCTTATTGGAATAGATTAGGGTTGTTTGTGTAAAATGGTTTTTAACTACAGTTTGCTTAAAATGTTTTAAATTTTTGGGCATGTATTTGCTTTATGTGCTTAGAATTGTGCAATATAAAGGTTACTGATATAAGTATATATTTGTTTCATATACAGGATTTCTTCTATGTTCAACCTTGAGGTGTACATCGAGAGTATAAAACTGTGTCTTGAAAAAGATGGTATAAAATGATAAACACCATCGAAACGCGTCGACGCTCCTACTACACAATTCGTTTGTTTGACTGGAACCATAGATACCTAATGAGAGTGGATGTATCGGGTCCTAGTCAACATTTCTCTTCTTACGAATGTGTCTGATTAAATGACAAAGTATATTGTCTCTCCTCTCAAAATACTAGGTGTACTGATGTTTGCTAACTGAGTTTTTTCTTTCCCTTATTAGTACAAGGGTATAGTTTTAGTACATATTGTACATGAATTAGCTTTTTAACAAATTGTGTATCACTGTAATAGATACATATTGCACTATTTTTAATAGTTTTTATGAAATGATGTTCTAAAGAACAATTTTATATTTCTTTTAATAAAAATTGTTGTACTAATTTCTACTCCTGACAGTTCTTTGTGTTTACTGCTTGGGCTATATTGTTTATTCCTTTGAATCTAGTGTTGAGTGTTATGGGTTATGAGTAAACTATGCATGTACAAGCAAGTGTGTAGAAACCAAAGGATAAATCTACTTCTAACTTGTCAATAATACCACTAACACAATATAGGGCTCAGAATAGGTTTTAGAAAATTATTCCCATACTCCACCATTGGTAGCTTCGGTGCGTGCAGGCAGGCTTAACTTCAAAGAGAGGCCTGCAAAGCATTTAAAAACACCAATTCAGTAAATAATTAAGACACAACACACAATAAAAATCCAGCACCAGTGTATAAAAATAGGAAATATTTTTTTATTTAAAATGACACCAAAACGAAAATAATCCACTGTAGGGAACCAGCGATATGAATCTTTAAAGATTAGACACTTTCTAGTGCTTAGAAACGAACAGTGCCACATTTGGTCATTTGATTGCCTCTGACAGGGACAAATTCACACTTAGCAACTTTTCTGGAGGATTTCTCACTAGACGTCATGCAGCCTCCTCCAGCAGGCCGGATTTAGTGAGGTACTCCTTCCAGAAGTTCCTCTTGCGGGTCCAAAGTGTCCAAAACACAGTCCAAGGGTCTGGAATCTCCAAGATGGACATTGAAAGTTTGGGACTTCAGTTCCCATAATCCACTTGGACAAAACCCTTACGAATCCACTGGTAGTACTCCAGGCTGAGGATTCTTTGTGGTGATGGTCCAGGTGAACTCTGTTAACCTGTAGCTTGCAGGGAGTCCACTCTTCAGTCCTTTTAAAACAAAGTAGTCCACAGGGCTGTAGTTCTGGATGATGCAGAAGGCGCAATCTTCAGAGTGCAGGGCCTGGTTAATCAAACTCCTCAGTGTGGACCCTTCTTGCCCTCTTAGATTTCAAGCAGCAGATTTGAGAGGCACTGCCCCATTCAGATACTTATTCAGTGTTCTCTGGGGTCAAGAGCAGGAGGGCACTCTTGTCCAATGAGGTGCAGCACAACACCCCAGAGCATTACCAGTTCCTCCAAAGTGTGGCACAATGATATCCCAGAAAGCACTATGTCTCCAAAATTCAATATGTCTGAATTTTCAGCAGGGAGAGAAGAGCTGGCTAAACACACCTCCAGGATGGCTAATCTCCATCGTTTCTCCCCCTTGCATCTGCTCATTCCTTCCTTAAGCCTAGCATCAGGCTGGGTTCAAAGAGGAGAGTTGTAAATGAAACTGGTGTTTCCATTGAAGGATATTGTTTATGACCCCTCCCCCTGCTCTAGCATTCCTGTGTAGCAGAACCCTGCCCTCCCAGAAGAGCTGGCTAACCCCTGGGGCTCTTTATCACCTCATCAAAGAAGCCTGGCTAATCCACCTAATTCTGACTAATCAGGACAGACCACTGGAAGGTTGAATTTTGGCTTACAGAGAAGGAAGTCTTATAACTTCTTGTCTGTATATTTTAGGGGAAATTCAACAATACCATATTGTAGGATTAATCAACACCATTCTTCGAAGTCCTTGAATGCTATTTTTATTATTCTCCTAGCGAGAGTTATTAGTTAATAACTTCTTGTCATGTTAACCTATGTGACAGAGGATTTGCAATGGGAAAAATGACTTGGGCCATTTTTCCAACACCAGGGCTTATAAAAACACCTTTTATAAGAACACTGCTGAAATCTACAGGACCCCCTATCCCTGGAACACCTAAGGGAGACTTTAGTGGTTCTGAATAGGTAAAAAATATTGCAGACTACACAGTGCTCCTAGCACAAAAGTCGATTTTGTGAAGCACTTTATCACAATGTGGGGAGTGAAATGTGCAATTTCACTCAACCCAGGGCATATAAAACTCATTTTATAAGGGACCTCCTTATAAATACCTGACCCCCTCCCCTGGGACACCTAGGGGGGACCCTGGGCGTACCGAATATGCCCAAACATTGTAGTTTATTAATTTTTAAGTGCACCAAACACCAAAGTCGAGTTTGGGCACAATTTGCATTTTAAAAGCAGTCCTGCAACACAGGGCTGCTTTTAAACTGACCTCAAGCAGTGCACGCATGCAAGTACCGAAGAGGCTACTGGCCTCTAAATTGCACTGCCCTATTATATACTAGGGGCTTAAAGGTCGTTTCAATCCCCCTGCCCTATTATGTACTAGGGCCTTATTGGGGTGGTCATACCAATTACAGGGGTACCCTATCCCCCAGTGTACCATAGTGTATGTAGGTGTTTTCACCGTATTCTAAGTGTCTCTTTCAGCCTGGTTAGGCAGAGCCCAGGGTCAGTCAGAGTCATTTACCACAGTACCAGTCAGCAAAAAGTTGGGGGTGCCCAAGGCACGGGATGACTATGCAACACCCAGATTTACCAACGATGGCAAACCTGGGAATGTGTCAAATGCTACGACTCCCCAGGAGATGCGTGATGAGGAGAAATATGTTTATTTCTCCTCATTTTTTTCCTCTTTCTATTTATGCTGCATTCTGCAGCACACATTGAAATAGGAAAATGCCTCAGGGGATTGTTTTTGTTCAGGAAGGTGTACTGTCTGGCACAAAACCAATCCTGATTACAATGCAGGCACCCTTGCACCATGATGCAAGGATGTCTGCGTTGTCGCTAGGCAGCACATTGTCCGCCAGTGCTGGGTAATGACAGGAATGCGCTGTATATTGTTAAGTACAGAGCATTCCTGCCCCTTCTGTATCACGCAGCGCAACAAGGTGACTTGCTGTGCTGGATGATTTCTTAACAAATATGCCCCCTAGTGTGTCTGCTGTAAAAAGATTGTGTATATTTATTTGTACACAAAATACAAGGATGGATGTAAGTGAACACCTATGCACCACCCATGTAATGCCTATCTGGTGCACGGTAACGCAAGGCAGTGCAATGTGCTGCAGTGCGATAGTTTTTTGTTTTACATAGTCACGCAAAACTATCCAATGAGGCTATTTTCTCAGATTGCAGCATCAATGCAAAGAGGAAATAACAAGTAGAAATAAAGATATTTCTCCTTGTTGTGCCAGCCTCAGGTAGACTCACCATTTTGGTGCAAACCTATGTTTACAAGTCTTTGTAAATATGGTTTTGCGTCAAAATACATGGGTGTGTATGAAAACGCCCAAGCACCAACCAATGCAAAGTAAAGCAAGGTAGGCTTCGAAGCAGACAGTGGCAGGCTCTGCGCTGCGCTCAACACGGGGTAAACGGGAGACAATTACTAATTTTAAACCTTTTAGAGAAGCGTGTTCTTAAACCTCAGTTGTGTGTTTTGTTAACTCTGTATTCAACCTCACCTGTAATTTCCGCTCTTCGGTGGTGGTGCACCCGCCCTGTTCCGCCTCGGCTGACAGTGCCGCTTGGGCGGAGGGCGGGGACCTCGACCTCACTCACTTCCGCTTGCCCACTTGAGCAGAAGTTGGCGGGCTAAATTTTGGAGGCTCTACGTCTATTTTAGACGCATGCCTGTGCAGATGCGCGCAGCAGGCGCGCCACCGTCGCGCCAAAGGCAAGCCCGTCTGCGCCCGTCCGCGGCCGCCCGGGGCCAGGGGCCAGAA
This sequence comes from Calotriton arnoldi, assembly GCA_963921515.1. NCBI lineage: Eukaryota > Metazoa > Chordata > Amphibia > Caudata > Salamandridae > Calotriton > Calotriton arnoldi. Next base: position 1,995,265 of record CAWUFW010001806.1, on the reverse strand, counting down.
CCCCTGCCCGTTTCAGATTAAGTCAGAAATATGCGAGTGAGCTACTACACAATCTATGCCTCCCGATTCTAGACCTATGTAAACACAAGTTATCGATGACGGCAACTTCTCTGGAATGCACCCACTGTTCATATAAACCAACTGCTCACAAGATATGGTCTGGGGCAGGACACAAGCTCAAATTAATACTCATTAATTGCAGATCCCTCAACAAACACAAACATGTAATCCATGATTGCATCTTAGATAATCAACCAGATGCTCTATTTCTCACTGAAAGCTGGCTGAATGTGGATTCAGCCCCTGAGATACTGGAAGCCCTCCCACATGATTACGGCATCCTTAGATTGGACCACCAAATTAAACGTGGGGTCGGAATAGCCATTATCCATAAATTATCTTTACAATGCACTCTGGAGATGGCCGACATCGATAAAAGTGAAGAAGCAGCCTTCTTTTCGGTCACGGCTGCCGAGAACTGCATGGTAAAGGGATTCTTGATTTATCGTCCTCCAGGTCCCGCAACTCAGTTTACATCCAGCCTAGTGGAGCAACTGATACAACCTGCTCTTCGCTATAACAAACTGATAGTCTTGGGGTATTTGAATTTACACTTCGACGACCTAACTAATGGTGAGGCTCAATCTCTTTGTCAAGAATTGGCCGCTCTCCAACTAATACTTAAAACTACTTTCCCTACTCATCAACACGGCCACATATTAGACCGAATCTTCGCAAATTGGTCTGATCTGGAGACTGAATCCCAGATTGCGGTCCATTGGTTGGACCATCATCTTGTACCCTTTACTATCCCCTTAGCCACTAGCCCACCTACTGCTACTAGAGGTTCAAGTATGCCACATAGGAGATGGGCTATGTTTTCCCCTGCAAGTTTCAGTCATGCCCTTCAACAGAGTCCCCCTTTTATGGGTACAGACATTGATGTGTCTTGTAGCTCAGTGGACAAATGGATTACGGAAGCACTGGATCGAGTGGCCCCATGGACCGCCAGGGTCATGAGCAGACAACTAAAATCTGCACCCTGGTTTAATGACGATCTAAGAATAGCTAAAAAATCCTGTAAGCGTTTAGAGCGCTTATGGAGGAGAGATTTCTCAGACCTCAAGAAGACTGAATATAAGATGAACTAAAAACATTATCATTCCCTTATAATAAAAACTCGTGCTGCCTATTACAATGAAAGAATAGAGCAAGCAGAGAGCTCCTCCAAAGAATTATTCACCATCCTTTAAGGATGCTCGCGAGAACTGTAACTCCTACGGTTAGCTCAATAGAATCATGTAACCAAATGGCTGATTTCTTTGCGGAAAAGGTAGCTAAAATTTACACCACCTTTCTGAATAAGGCTCACAATGGGATACTGTGCCAATTGGAGAGGACCAATGTGGAGGAGGCTTTCCGCCTCTCCAAATTTGATCCACCCTCCTATGAAGCAAAAGCATTTCCTTAAGTATTAAATCCGGATCACCCACAGACCCAACGACACCCAAAATTATGAAAGATGGCCTGGAGATTGTAACGCCCTACATTAGGCAGCTCCTTGAACTTTCCTTTGCTAATGGTGAGGTCCGTAAGCAGTGGAAGCAAGCAGTTGTCCTCCCCATAAAGAATAAACAGGGTGCTAACTCGAGTCAGTTGGAGAACTTCCGCCCTATTTCACTCTTGCCCTATTTTGCCAAAATAGCAGAAAAGGTGGTTAACACTCAATTAACGGCTCATATTAATCGGCATAGCTTACTTCACCCTACACTATCAGGCTTTAGAGCCACGTACTCCACAGAGTCCGCATTGCTTCTTACAACTGAGACAATACGCAGACTTGTGGATGAAGGCCAGACAGTGGCCCTGGTCCTTTTGGACCTCAGTGCGGCCTTTGATACAGTTTCCCACAAACTGCTTCTACAGCGTCTCAGTGTAGGTGGGCTGGACAAAGCGGCACTTAAATGGATGACATCCTTCTTGCAGGATCATAGCTTTCAGGTGGCTCAACTACCACATTTCTCCAAAAGCATTGCGATGTCCCAAGGGGTCCCTCAAGGCTCCATATTGAGCCCCACTCTCTTTAATCCCTATATTGCACCTTTGGCAGAGATTATAGAATGGCAGGGTGTCACCATCGTGTCATATGCAGATGACACACAATTAGTTGTCTCGCTGTCACAGGCCTCCAATGTAGCAGCCACTAATTTCTCTGCTTGCCTGCAGGACTTGTCCTCTTAGATGACAAATAACTGCCTAATACTTAATGGCAGTAAAACAGAGATCCTAGTGGTGGGAAAATCTCCCTCCATCTGGTCTTCGGCATGTTGGCCACAAATATTGGGTCCTACGCCCTCCCCAAGAAAACAGGTTAAAAACCTGGGGGGCATATTCACAAGGACTTATCTCAGATTTATCGCCACCTTAACTCAACAAAAGTGGAGCTATTTAACACCCCATTCACAAGCGGGTGCAAACTGCAGACATCGCCAGTATTCCCGAGATAACTGCCCCAAAATTTATCTCCACGGTGGACACCACCAACTAACCCTAATGAGATGCAGAGTAGGCGTTCCCGTGCAAAAACATACGAAAAAACCACAACACCACTTTCACAACGAACTGCCAGATCCGCGATGCGAACCAAAAACAGGCGATAAGCCGCTGTAGCACCAGGGATTTAACACCTGCCTTTTGCTGGTGCTAAGCAGGACGACTACCCGCAACATGAAAGGGAGCCCAGCCAAGAGCCACACCTGATGACCCACAGATGCCATGGAGACAATCATCATGCAGCTCCGATACCCATGAGGGCCACAACACCCACCTCCACCACCCCCAGGCCCGCCACCACCCCCAGGACCCGTCCCGCCTACCCCCCACCCCCCGGGAACACCACAGAGGCAGCGTACACAAAGACAGCGGACCCACCTGAAACGCCCCTGCCGCCCAGACCCAACGCCAGAGGAGGACATTGCCCACTACAGGCCCAAAAGGACAACCAACCCCCGCATCCTGACCCACATTCCCCACCTGCTGACGGTACCAACCCAGCGGACAACCAACATCCCTCCGCAGACAAAGCTGCCGGCTGCGCAGCACATGTCCGCCTCTGGTACCACCCAACCCACAACTGCCAGAGTCGGAAGAGTCACACAGCCAGCCCCATACAAGGGCATCACACCTGTCCTGGATGCCAACATCAGCCTGGTACCCCAGCCCCTCCACTTCACCCACACTGCGCAGGAGCAGCTGGAAGCCAAGCAAGGCCCCTACGCCATAGCTGGATTCTCTCACGTGTCAGGGCCAACTGCACACATGTACCCCTCGTGCCCCCTGCCGACACTGCACACAACTACCACAACTGAAAGCACACGCATCCCATGAATGTGCAGGCAATAGTGGACCGCCTGGGACCCCTCAACAATGTCGTGGCCAACTCCCCAGGCAGAGTGCCTGATTCACACATCTCCCGACAGTCCATCATCACCCAGCGCACCCAGGATGGCACCCATGGCAATGCAGTGCTCGTTGGTAAGTACCAAATGAACAGACCACACACCTCCAATCCACATTCATGCAACTCACGACACTGGCAATGGGCACGCAGCACAACTACACTCAACATGCCACACAACATGCCAACCTACCAGACACAACAACGCGACTCCATTGGGAACTTGGCCTTGCCATGCCCAAAACCCAGCCACGGCATGGCACCACAGACACACAATAGCAGGATGTGAGGAGAGGCATGGAGCAGGCATGTGCGAGAGCGGCAAGTGACTAAGGAATGTGAACCTACCCAATGCCAGATGTGGCTTGGAGATGCCGGACAGACCACAGCGTGCAAACCACGGAAATGGCCATGTGGAGATCAACTGCTGGAGCATGGAGTGTAGTGGCCAGTGGACGCTACCATGTCACCACAGGCTGTGGGGTAGAACCCTGGAAATGTTGCACGTTACATCCCCCCCTGCATGCGCGGGCGGAGTGGGTTGCCCTGCATACGCCAGGCCTGCGTAAGGGTGTGAATAAAAACCCTGTTGCACTGAGCGTGGTTCTCTTTCGGAATGGACAACGCGTCTGCCAGGGCGGCGCCTCTCAGCCCGCCACGAGTCCGGCACCGAGCGCGGCGGGGCCTGCATCCCTGTGCGCCTGCTGCACCCCGGGCCGCTGGGCCCCCGACCCGTCATACCTGCACCAGCGCACCAACGAGGCTCCGCTCACCTGCCCACACCGGCGTGTGTCAAAGAGGGCCCACCACGTGCCGGTGCAAGCTCCAGGCCCCAGGCCCGCGACCTTTGCAGCCTCCGCAGCACCTCCCTGGCCTCCACGGCGCAGGCCCACAGTACTCCTTTTACATTTACTTACTCCACCGGCGTCCTCCTCGGCCCAGTGGGTCCCACATGTGGAACTGTGTCCTGAGTCATGAATGGCAGTGACCCCAAGTCCATGGCAGCGGCCACAGCACCAGACTCCCTTCGATCAGTGAGGTATAATTCCATATCAAAGGCCGGCGACACGTGGTGCCACTATCCCTGTGCAACGCAAGCCGGCGACACGTGGTGCCACTAACCCTGTTCAACGCAAGCCGGCGACACGTGGTGCCACTCACCCTGTTCAACGTGAGCCGGCGACACGTGGTGCCACTAACCCTGTTCAACGCAAGCGGCGACACATGGATGAGGGCACAGGCCTACACAGCGGCCCAGTGGGTCCCACATGTGGAACTGTGTCCTGAGTCATGAATGGCAGTGACCAGATGTCTGCTGCAGGGGTGATATCACTAAACTCCCTGCTATCAGAGAAGCAAACGAATGCATCACATGCACACAACACGTGTCTGTGGGCCCGTGCTGACCGCTGCCCCAGGCCTACACTGCGGTCCAGTAGGCCCCACATCCAGCACCCAGTCGTGATTCATGGATGGCAGAGTCCATATCAGTGACCGCACGGAGAGTAGTAAGAGGAAGATGCGGTTCAGTCCGGATGAAAGCCGGATCCTCGTTACGGAGGTGACCGAACACTAGCAACAACTGACCTGGTGCCACTAACCCTGTGCAACGCAAGTCCGCGTCCCATGGTGCCACTGAACCTGAACTACCCAGGCCGGTGGGACCATCCAACCTAACCCGGCGACACTCTGTGAATGGCCCCTGCTGGCCGCTGCCTCAGGCCTACACTGCGGTCCAGTAGGCCACAAATGTGGAACTGTGTAAGATATGGAGGAGTCCACACCATTGGACACGCCTCATCAGAGGCAGCATCCCCTATCAGCACAGGCACCACTAACTCTGTGCGCATTGACTCATGGGCACTCTCTGGTTGAACGTTGGTGTCGTCTGAGATCATGGCCTGGGGGTTGTCTGCATCATCATCTGGCTGGGACGGACTTGGTGTCCGACATGTGTTTGCTCCTTTCATCTCCACCATGGTGACTGTTTCTGCGTGGTTCTGCCCTCGGCATCATGCACTGGGGGTACACCTTTCACTGTCCACCGAGACACTCCGTGACAACCCCCTAGTCATCTGCGGGAACCTGCTCTGCCCTCATGACCATGCCCCAGTGCACCGCAAGTCAGCGGCCCGTCAAAACTGGGACTAGACAAAACATAGATCCTTCCAGCAAAAGCGTTAACCACCGGTTATCTTAACATTATTATTATTCCTTCAGTTTTCCTGGGAACACAAGGATCTCTGCAGCAGGTGCTTTAACCCCATAAGATATTTTAAAATTCAGGCTTTGCAATCAACTAAGCAGTACGGATTTACTTTCACATTTCTCCTTGTTGCTAATTTCTTTGAGGCAGAGTTTAAAAAAAATAAATGTATAAGTTGAGACTCTGATTTTGAATCAGGGATGCGTCAATTATCTGGCACAACCCTGACGCAAAATCTATTTTGGGATTTACTGTGCCACACAAATCCCGTTTGCGTAGCTTTATAAAAAAAAAGAGTGACACAGGGCAGCACATTGCCCTAATAATAATAATAATAATAATAATAATAATAGGCAAGCTTGTGCATCCGGGGCCACTAACTCTGTGCAGCTCAGGTCATGGGTCTTTTACGGTTGAATGGTTGTGTCCTTTACGATGTACACTGTTGTCGATTTCTGACTGCATCAGGCAGCCCTTGCCGGCTGGTGTGCACACACCCCACACACATCCAACACAGGTGTCACTCGATATGTGTGCCTGCTAATAAATGTGGCCGGGCGCACGTGCCCGTAGCTATTCACACCATCTGAGAAGTGTGTTCGTGTGGTCATTGTGTCAGCATGATGGGCACGGCACTGCAACATCACAGTGTGCTATCCTCAGCGGGCGATACCATGTCACCCCAGCGTTGGCAGTGACCTTGGACATGTAGCTTCGCCCGGCCCCCCCTGCATGCACAAGCGGAGTGTGCTGGTCCGGCGTACGTCAGTTCAGCGCAGGGGGGTGCTGCATCGGCAGGGGGAGCAGGGCGTGGCTCGGACCTGGCCTTGGGCAGGATGTATGGTAAGTGTGTCTTTGTGTTGGGGTGTTGTCGCCACCAGGGCCACAGTAGACAATCTTGCAATGTAGCATGCACCAGGAGGGCGGGCCCGCATGGACGGGGAAATGTAGGAGCGCAAGACCGCTCGGGGTCTCGGCACATGCATGCCAAGTGTTATGTGTATCGGTCCTGCGGCTGCATGAGTCAGTTGCCTAGCCTCATTCGCTGCGTGATCACAGCCAGCCATGGACTGTACACTTGTGTCTGCCCTGTCCGGACCATTGGCCTACACTCACTTGGCCGCACACCTTCAAAGGCCAGCGTCACGGTGTTGGTGGCATGCCGCTGAACATGCGCGGACAGGTATCTCAATGGTGTGCCGTAGGAGTGTACGTGATCCAACCACACAGGGCACACAAATGTGGGGCTCGTGGGAGGGTGGAGCAGCTGTGAGGCAGCGTAACACACAGTGAGGCCGCACATGTGCCACGTGCTGGGCATATCATCCATGATTCCCAGGGTCGCAGACATCCCCCACACCCACGGCCGGCCTCTGTGCGTCTCCTGGATGCATGCAGATGGTGTAGTTACTGTAGGGATGAATGGTCCTTTGTCTGCACTATCTGGCGGTAGCATATCTGCAGCTCCTGGATGTAACTTTCATCTGCCCAGCACCCCCTGACAGATAGGATAACATTTCCAGGCGACTCCCACACTACACACTGCCAGACGTGAGGCCAACGTGTACACATCCCACACGCAGAAGTCCTTGGTCGTGGTTTGCGTGCGTGAAATGGCCTTCACTCGTACTCCCACCACACCCCAGGCCTGCACCCGTTGCACACAGACACTGCTCATTGCTCCGAGCTGTGGCGTTTCATCCACAGGACTGGCGCAGGTCCTCACAGTGCTGCTTCAAGCAGAGCCACTGACGCAATGGCAGACCATCCCGGACACATGCTCTACTCCAGTCACGTGGACCTGTACCGTGCACGTCTGCTGCATGTACTGGGGGCACTGCCATTGGTAGTGCTGCGGATCAGTTACAGGCTGAGCTTCCGCCTTGCCAACATCATCTGCATTCAGCCTGTGTTGCACTGTCGCTCGTGCATATATTCGAGTGGTCCATGGATGTCTGCCTCTCCAACGTGACTGTAGCTGACCTGGATTTCGACGTGTGTGTGCGCCCCCTGTTAGACCATGACCAGGAGTGTCACCGTGATGCCCGTTTATGGCATGCCTGTATGTTTGGCATGCATGCTGGGGACTGGACCTGGGAGATTGCAGGAGTCGTCGTGTGCAGTGACCACATTGAGCCGCTCCCTGATTGGGCTTTCGTGCATATTGGGGCCAGGTGTTGGAGTGAGCACATCTGTCTGGGACAGCTGATGGGTTACGTCACAGACATGTCAGATGTGGTGGACAACGATCTCGCATTGGAAATGTTGGCCTACGCTGCTGCACTCGCGTTCATGGACGAGTGACAAGGTAACTGCAGCCAGGACTGCATGTGACCCATTGCATGTGTCCCGACGCCTGGTTGCATGTTGGGGATCTGGTCACATGTCCCTGGGAGACAGTGGACATGGCTGCATTGGCCTGGACTCCTGGTCCATGCGCGGACAACATACGCGGGTTGGCAATGACTTGTGTTGGTGATGGACTCCCCCGGGGTGGACATGGGCGCTTTCCAACGTTCCTCATTCAGACATGCTGCTGCATTGGTCTGCATGTCGTGGCACTTCCCTTGGCCGTACTGACACGCAATTGTTGATAAAGTTTCCGCACGTTCACTTGTCTCCAACTGTGTTGAGTGTTTATTTGTATGCCAATGTGTGTGTCACGGCCTATCTGGGTCCCTGCCTTACAAGCATTGCTGCCCCATCAGGGCTGTGGGTTTGTACTTGTGCATTATCATGTCCCTTTTTCGTGCTTTGACAGATGCGTATGGCCATTTCCCGGCCACAAGCGGGTGCACTTGTGTCCTGTGTTCGGTTGTGCTGATGTTGGTGTTTGTACCACATTGTGTTGGATGTTGGGGTGCTCTGCTTCCTATGTGTGTGTGCTGCATTGTGTGTGGGATGTCCCTTCGGCTCTGATTTGGCTCACCCTTCTCCCTTTCAGGCAGTGTGGTTTTCACTTCTGTGCTTGTTCAGTGGTGTGATATTGCCGAGTTGTGTAACTTGTGCTCTTGGTTGGTGTTGTTCCTCTTGGGCATGGTTTGTCTGCAGTTATGCTGTGCTTATTTGTGCATGTGTGCCATTGTGCCCATCTCCCCCCGTCCCCCCAGTCCGTGGTCATTCCTCTCCCTGTTGCTGTTGTGTCTGTAGATTTTGTGCAGTTTCCGGTCCCCGACTCCTGCCACCATCTCCAGACTGATGTGGTGGACACCATTTCCTCCATGTCATCCAGCTCCTGGTGTGGCGCTGGACTCCCACCTCTGGTGTGCATTGCTGCCTTGTGGTTGTTGGCGTGTTTGTGCTTGTTTGTGCGTTTCGCATCATTCCAGCTGTTCTGGTTATCTGCCATTGTCCTCCTCTGCTCTCCGGCTGCATTCACCTTGTCCACAATGGCCTGCCATGTCTAATGTTTTGTTGCCAATGGTGCTTGTGGGGTTGTGTGCTAGCTCCGACTGCCTCCATTGTGCTTCGCTGTTTTCTGTTTGGTTTGTCTTTCTTTTCCAAGCTTTTGTTGTGCTTATTCCCGCATGCCGTATATGTGTCGCGGGCCTTGCGCTGCTTATCGCTGCTTTCCTCCTCGCGAATGGGCTCGTCGCATGTTTTTTGGTGTTGGGGTTTGTGTTTTTATCTCCGTCGAGGTGGTTGTATTGCGGATATTGGCCGCGGTTTCGGGAGACTATCGCATGGTACCGCCGTGTTGTGAATTCCACGTTAACACAGGGTTGTTTTCCCGCGATAGGCTGCGATGTGTAAAGTTGTGTTAACATTTTTTGGAGATGTTTAGCACACGTTCTTTTGAATATACCCCTTGGTGTATGGTTAGACTCCAATCTCTCTTTTGAAGCTCACACCAGAAAGGTGGCTAGGAAGTGCTTTGGAACCTTGAGAGTACTTTGGAAAACTTTGGACGTGCTCCCCACCTTAGCCAGGAAAACCCTAGTCCACGTGTTAGTAACTTCCCAACTGGACTACGAAAATGCTCTCTACCTGGGAGCAACAAATAAAGGCCTTCATAGGCTTCAATGCATTCAAAATGCAGCTGCTCACCTTGTTCTGATGCTTCCCAGGAGAACTTCCACCAGGAAGGCTCTTGCGGACGTACACTGGCTACCAATTAAGGAGAGAATCCTCTTCAAAACCCTGTGCATTAGCCATCGCATCCTGCAGAGTAAAGGTCCTAGTTACCTGCACAATCTGCTTATGCCTTACAATCCGACTCGCCGTCTCAGATCATCCGGAACCTATTTGGTTAAGGTTCCTAAAGTAAAAAAAGCTAGAATGGGAGCTCGGTCTTTCAGCTATCTGGCTTCCAAGAACTGGAATGCCCTCCCTCTCTTCCTCCGTGCTGAACCATCGGAATCACTCTTTCGGAAGAAACTGAAGTCCTGGCTCTTCCGTGCATAGGTCTCTCCTCTCCTTTCTGCTCCGTCTCTTACAACTGTCGATTCTGTACCTCAGCGCGGGGACACACCAGTGGGTGTAACCAGGCGCTTTACAAGCTTGCCTATTATTATTATTATTATTATTATTATTATTAGGGCAATGTGCTGCCCTGTGTCACTCTTTTTTTTTATAAAGCTACGCAAACGGGATTTGTGTGGCACAGTAAATCCCAAAATAGATTTTGCGTCAGGGTTGTGCCAGATAATTGACGCATCCCTGATTCAAAATCAGAGTCTCAACTTATACATTTATTTCTTTTAAACTCTGCCACAAAGAAATTAGCAACAAGGAGAAATGTGAAAGTAAATCCGTACTGCTTAGTTGGTTGCAAAGCCTGAATTTTAAAATATCTTATGGGGTTAAAGCACCTGCTGCAGAGATCCTTGTGTTCCCAGGAAAACTGAAGGAATAATAATAATGTTAAGATAACTGGTGGTTAACGCTTTTGCTGGAAGGATCTATGTTTTGTCTAGTCCCAGTTTTGACTCAAAGAAACATTGAGAGTTAATATGTCTCCTGCAAAGCTCACTGTGAAACATGCACATGACAGATTTTTATTTTATGTAAATAGGTATGTGGTTTACTCCTTTCAACACAGAAATCCTTTTGATACTTGCAGTTAAATTGTATTCATTCCAATGCCGTGTGCTATAAAGGGTGATATGTGACTCTTACAGCTTGTAACCCTCACTGTCTTATGTAACATATTCTGTACAGTGATTTACAAACTTGAATGAATGATTGTTAATGTATTGTGTACGTATGATGTAAAGGGCTCTGACACCCTGCAAAATTGGATGAGTAGCGCTATAAAAGCAATAAAAAATAGTGGTATTTAAATTATTATTTCCTGAAAATACTGGGACAAACCAACACAATTGACAAACTTACAGTGAATGCATATCTCTTATATACAAGGACTGAAAAAAGTCAAAAGCTGCCTCTCTTGAGTACCTTTGAAGTAATAACTAGTTGCCTACCTTTGTTTCCCCTCCACTGTATTTGCGTGTAGGTGTGTGGCTCAGCTAGCTCCCAGCCAAGATACTCGAACAAAAGGAGGGCAGAAGGCCCCTTAAATGTGGCCTTTGTTAAGGGCCCAGCTGGAAACTGATAAGCGTTGCCTGCACGTTGTTGCTCAGATCAAAATCAGACAACGTGCAGGTGCTGCGAATGTGTCCTTTGAAAATTACACGGGACGAGTTCAGTACATTTCCAGTAGGACCCAACTTCTTTGTAGTGTGAACAGCGTCCACCCTGTGAAAATAGTGGTGGGCGCCGTCCACCTGCGTGTATCCCCGGCTTGTGCCCTGAGTGTTTCTCGTGAAAGTAGATGGAGTGTTTATCACTTTTTATTAGCCGGCACTGATATCAGCCTCGTGTTTCCTGATCTTTAACCCCTTGCGCGCTGCGCGAATTCCCCCGCTGTGCGGGCGAATTAATGAGTGGGCGGGGTTCGGACGGCCCCCGGCGGTCCTCCTCACACGCCCACCGTGACATCGGACGGCCGGGGGCCATCCGACGCATGCAAGGGGTTAATGATTAATGATGGAAAATGATCTGCTGACCCTGGCCACATCCCAGACTTGGGGCGTCTAAGCTGCAGCTCCCTTGCCTCAGTAATCAATCAGAACACAATGCAAGGAGTCCCCAGAGCAAAACACATCCGTTCTGTTGTCACTATGCTATTTACACTGTCGTGCAAACAAGTGCGCACATGTGTTATTTGTGCTATCTTTAGGTTTCGCCTAGACTGACTCTTAGTGCCTAATATGTCTATAGCATTGAATACCACGGTGTAGACTTGTCAAGGCGCGTAGGTAGGTTCAATCAAATAAAATTAGTATTCATGTTATCGGCCTCAGAAGGATAACAGGCAAAATACACTCCAATTAACATCAAACTCCTCTTTTGGGGAAGGGATTAGGCTTCTCCATCATACAGCTGAGCAACCATCTTGCCACATTTGTCATGTGCACACCAGAAAGCACATCACATGAAGGTGGTGACCTCCTGATATCATGTTCTTCTCATGTCACCATTTGTATGTTGTGTGCACCATTGATTTTATTTTATTTGATGAGTTTTATATAGCGCTGGCTAGACCCGGAGGTATCAGATTGATGTTTTGATGGCAGCTCCTTGCCAAAGCAAATGTTCACTGCCGGGCACTCGAGTATGCCAAAGAAAAGGTCTCGTGGGCCTTTCCCTCGGCTGCGGCATATTGGCACTGGGAAACCCCTACAACCTAAAATGGTGGACTTGGCTGTTTCATTGGAGATTAGCAGCACTTGAGCTGCGAGTGGTTTTGCTTTTTTTTATCTGTTTATTCATCTTCAAAGAAGTGCAACTCAAACGGGTGATACTTAACACACACTTGAGGGATAGAGTGAAGCCCCTTTGCAGATACACCATCTGGCATGATGCTACAAGTCTCGTTCAAAAAATCTCATAGGATTCTTAAATGTTTTACAGAATTCATGCAAAATTAGTCACCCACCGCTGGCTCCTTTTTTGGGGCCACTGAAATGTTAGCATGTCCGAATAGCACATTGTACATGACAATTTGTGTTTTATTTATGAGATTCTCATGCACTGTAGTTCATAGTCACCAGCCTGCATGTGTCTTGGCCCACAGAAGTGATCAGTGACATGTGGCAGGAGAGGAGCACACTGAACAAGCAAAATGAAGTCAACAAGCCATTAAGTATTGGCTGCAGTATTTTCACAAGAAGCCTAGTGGGCGCTGTGCTAGAAGCTCTGAGCTTGCATCGCAAACTCCATCTGGTCTTTCTGGTTTCCCTGCATTTCTTCGCATTAATGCAGTTCTTCTGCTGACTTGGCATCCACTCCAATATTGATCAGCTCTTTCGCCCTATCTTTTTCCTCTCTCGCTCATCCCTTCTACCTGCCCATCTTTGTCACACTGGCACACTCTGCTCTTTATTACTGTTATTCGGCCACACTGGTTGTAGCTCACCCTCTGGCACCACTTCTTTACTCTCCCCCTTCCTGTACCCCTCTACATATAACTTGTATTAAACTTGTATTAAACGACTGATACATATAACTTGTAATTACCGTAGTCTTGAGCTTGTGCCGACTGGTGCATCGAAATTATGGCGACTGGTGCAAATAACTTATTTCAGCCAGCGCTTTCAGCTTGTATCAACCAGTGCATCGTGTTTGTAACAACTGGTGCATCGAGCTTGTATCAACCGGTACTTCATGTTTGTATCAACCGGTACATCCGGTTTGTATCAACTGGTGCATTGTGTTTGTATCAACCGGTGCATTGAGTTTGTGTCAACCAGTGCATGTTGTCTGTATCAACCGGTGCATCGAGTTTGCGTCCTCCGTTGCATCATGTTTGTATGTTTGTATCAACCGGTACATCATGTTTGTAATAACTGGTGCATCAAGTTTGTGTTGACGGGTGCATTGAGTTTGCGTCCTCTGGTGCATTGTGTTTGTATCAACCAGTACATCATGTTTGTATCAACCGGTGCACCAAGTTTGTAATAACTGGTGCATCAAGTTTGTGTCAACCGGTGCATCAAGTTTGTGTCAACCGGTGCATCATGTTTGTATCAACCAGTGGATTGAGTTAGTGTCAACCGGTGCATGTTGTTTGTATCAACTGGTGCATCGAGTTTGCTTCTGGTGCATCGAGTTACATCCTCCGGTGCATCGTTTTTGTATCAACCGGTGTATCGAGTTTGTGTCAATCGGTACATCGACTTTACCTCTTCTAGTGCATCGAGTTTGTGTCAACCGGTGCATCAAGTTTGTGTCAACCGGTGCATCATGTTTGTATCAACCAGTGGATTGAGTTTGTGTCAACCGGTGCATGTTGTTTGTATCAACTGGTGCATCGAATTTGCATCCTCCGGTGCATCGTGTTTGTATCAACCGGTGTATCGAGTTTGTGTCAATCGGTACATCGACTTTACCTCTTCTAGTGCATCGAGTTTGTATTGATATATGCAAAAGACGTCTGGTCCGTAGTAGCCATAACTACTATTGGGGACTTCTTGAAGGAAGGGCAGGCCAACAGGGAACACTCTGGCAGCACTAACACTGAGCAGTGCGCAGGGGTTTATTGCTTCCTTTCATTAAGGGGCAATGCGTGAAGAACAGTTCTGGCTCAGATGTATTTCTAAAGTGGCAAATAACAGGTATTCATTTAAAATAAAATAAAAAAGCAATCAACAGTCACGCTTGCAACATGCCCTTGTGCCTTGTTGTCTTCCACTACACAGTACGGCTGCTAAGTGCCCAGGCGGAGTTGTAAAATGAACAGTGTTGCACCGTGCACATAAAAAAGGTCACCTTTCAAGAGATGTTTTCTCCTCCCTTCTCATTCCCTATCCCTCCTATAATTTCCTCCTTCCTGTCTACCTCAAGTTCATCCCTTCTTCTTTCTCTTCCGTCCCCTGTGCCTCCATCACTCTGTTCTGTCTCCCCCACGCTCCTCTTTCCCTCCCTATCTTCCTTATTAATTAAACCCTCTTACCGGCTCCTTTTCAATTCTCCTCCTATTTCTAACATCCATCTTTCACCCCTCTTTCGCCCTCTTCCTTCCCTAACTCATCTCTCGACTCTTCTTTCGCCCCCCTTTTCTCTCCTGCCTTAACTCATGTTTCTTCCCTCTTGTCTTCTATCCCTCCTTCGCCCTTATCTTCTTACCCTTCCATCTATCGCACCCTTTCTCTCCTGGCACCCATTGTCACCTGCCTGTGTCTCCCTCGGGGTGATGCATGGTCTCAGGTACCATCAGGTGCCGCTGACCACGTCGTAGCACTTTTAACTTTAAGATATGTTGCACAGCACGCCGCGCTACTGTGCAACATGCCTAGTTTGTCTTGGTGCTAAACAATGGAAGGACATTAAAACATCTGTACAAATTTCCGTAACTCTTAGGCCGAGATTCTGAAAGCTGACAAGCAACGCAGCGAAGCTCCCAAAGATGCTGTGCTGCGTTGCGTGACGAGGAGGGAGCCGGAGAGCACCATATTCGCATAGAAATGTCTCTCTCCTCCCCTCTCCCTACCGCCGGCGCTGATTTCAGCTGCCGAGCCCCACTCACTTACCTTAGCGCCATAGTGCTAGGGTGTGTGTGTGACTCTAGCATAGGTTTTGTACAGGAAGGCTATCCTCCTGTACAAACTACTATGCTTAGACGAGTGAAAAAGCTTTTCCTACTTTGTGTGTGTACTGCACCGTGCAGCATGCACGCAAAGTTGGAAAAGCACAGAGAAATTAAAAAATTCTCAGTTTAATGGTGTTAATTTTTGGCGCTAAACCCTTTCTACTGATGTTTGAGAATAGGGTTTAGTGCCAAAAAGCATGAGTGGTTGCACGGGTACACCCATGCACCACTCATGTAACGCCCCCTTGACGCAAACTAAAGCAAAGCAGCATTTTGGGCTGCTTGCCATTATTTTTCCATACAAAACAAAGCAGGGATGAATTTGCGTTGGCTTGTGAATCCCCCAAAAAGTTTAGCGTCGGTTTATTGTTAGGGAGAGGTGTGGCACAGTGCCCAGAGCAGCTCACTCTGGAGTGCAGGGCTCACAGTTCGATCACCGACGGCAGGGCAGCTCAGCTCAGCATCATGTGACTTTGGGCATAGCTTACTTAATCTCCCCGATGCCCCCCCCCCCCCCAGTGCCGGGATACCCTTAGGAGTGATAAATTGCGCTTTACAAATCTGGAATTATTATTATTACAAAAGTGGCTCTGACCCGATGCTAAACGTTTGAGAATCTGGACCTTGGGTGTAAATATAAAACGCCTGATACCTTGTGAGTTTAGTAGAGATGTGACTTGAATAGGTCTAGACGTAGCCAGTGCTTTAAATGGGCTGGTACTCACCGCTTTATAGTACCACCTGTAAGAGCACAATATATTTATTGCCTTTCTCAATAAACAAGTCATAACACTTTAATGGAGTTTCAGTACTTTATATTGCATAACTGCTCACCAAGCTACAAATTATAACAAAAAAAAGCTCATAGGTGAAGTTATCCAGCAGGCACTAGTGTCATGATTTCGATGGTGCAGCAGTTGCTGTGACACCGGGACCAAAACCTCTAGGCACACCACTAAACACCTAATATTGCTATATTTTACTACTAAACAGGCATTCACAAGTGCAGTTACCTTGCAGGAAATAGGGTGATGATTGAAAGTGTGCAGCAGGTGCAGTGGCACCACAGCTAAAATTGCCATGGCTCCTCTAAACACCAACTATTTCTATGGTTTACTACTGAACAGGCAGTCACAAATGCAGTTATCTTGCAGGCACTAGGGTCGTGATTTCAATGGTGCAACAAGTGCAGTTACACCGGGGCCGAAAGCTCTAGGGACCCCTCTAAACATCAAATATTGCTATATTTTACTACTAAACAGGCAGTCACAAGTGCAGTTGTCTTGCAGACTCCAGGGTCATGATATGAATGGCGCAGCAGGTGCAGTGGCACCAGGCCAAAAGCTCTATGGACCGCAATAAACACAGATCATTGCTAAATGTTATGACTAAGCTGACAGTCACAAGTGGAGTTATCTAGCAGGCACTAGGGTCACGATTGCAATGGTGCAGGAGGTGCAGTGACACCGGGACCAAAAGCACTAAACACCCAATTTTGCTATATTTTACTACTAAACAGGCATTCACAAGTGCAGTTACCTTGCAGGCAATAGGGTCATGATTTGAATGGTGCAGCAGGTGCAGTGGTACCAGGGCCAAAAGTTGTCATAGCTCCTCTAAACACCAAACATTGTTATATGTTACTACTAAACAGGCAGTCACAAATGAAGTTATCTTGCAGGCACTAGGGTAATGATTTGAATGTTGCAGCAGGTACATTTGCATTATGCCCAAAAGTTGTCAGAACTCATCTAAACACCAAATATTGCTATATTTAACTACTAAACAGGCAGTCACAAGTGCAGTTACCTTGCAGGCACTCGGTCATGATTTCAATGGTGCAACTGGTGCAGTTATACCGGGGCCAAAAGCTCTATGAACCCCTCTAAACATCAAATATTGCTTTATTTTACTACTGAACATGCAGTCACAAGTGCAGTTATCTTGCAGGGAATAGGGGCATGTTTTGAATGGTGCAGCAGGTGCAGTGGCACCAGGCCCAAAAGTTGTCAGAACTCCTCTAAACACCTAATATTGCTACATTTGACTACTGAACAGGCCATCACAGTTGCAGTTATCTTGAAGTTAAAATGGGCTTGATTTAAATGGTGCAGCTTGCGCAGTGGCACTGCGGTCAAAAGCTCTAGGGACCCCACTAAACCCAGATTATTGCTAAATTGACAACTAAACAGACAGTCATAAGTACAGTTATCTAGCAGTCACTGGGGCCATGATTATAATGGTGCAGCAGGTGCAGTGACATCGGGACCAAAATATCTAGGCACACCACTAAACACCTAATATTGCTATATTTTACTACTAAACAGGCAGTCACAAGTGCAATTACCTTGCAGGCAACAGGGTCATGATTGAAATGCTGCAGCAGCTGCAGTGGCACCGGGGCCACACGTTGTCATAACTCCTCTAAACACCAAATATTGCTATATTTTACTACTGAACAGGCAGTCACAAGTGCAGTTATCTTGCAGGGAATAGGGGCATGTTTTGAATGGTGCAGCAGGTGCAGTGGCACCAGGCCCAAAAGTTGTCATAACTCCTCTAAACACCAAATATTGCTATATTTTACTACTAAACAGGCAGTCACAATTGCAGTAACCTTGCAGTTAAAATGGGCATTATTTGAATGGTGCAGCAGGTTCAGTGGCGCCAGGACCAAAAGCTCTAGGCACCCCACTAAACACAGATTATTGCAAAATGTTACTACTAAACAGACAGTCGCAAGTGAAGTTATCTAGCAGGCACTAGGGTCATGATTACAATGGTGCAGCAGGTGCAGTGACACCGGGACCAAAAGCTCTAGGCACACCACTAAACACATAATAGTGCCATAGTTTACTACTAAAGAGGCAGTCACAAATGCAGTTAGTTTGCAGGCACTAGGGTCATGATTTGAATGTTACAGCAGGTGCAATGGCCCAAAAGTTGTCAGAACTCCTCTAAACACCAAATATTGCTATATTTAACTACTAAACAGGCAGTCACCAGTGCAGTTAGCTTGCAGGCACTCGGGTCATAATTTCAATGGTGCAACTGGTGCAGTTACACCTGGGCCAAATGCTCTAGGAACCCCTATAAACATCAAATATTGCTATATTTTACTACTAAACAGGCAGTCACAAGTACAGTTATCTTGCAGGCTCCAGGGGTCATGATTTGAATGGTGCAGCAGGTGCAGTGGCACCGGAGTCTAAAGCTCTAGGGACCCCAGTACACACAGATTATTGTTAAATTTTATGACTAAACAGACAGTCACAAGTGCCGTTATCTAGCAGACACTCGGGTCACGTTATAATGTTGCAGCATGTGCAGGGACAACACTACCAAATGATCTAGGCACACCACTAAACACCTAATATTGCTATATTTTACTACTAAACAGGCAGTTATTATGTTTCATATAGGCACCCCAATATAGGCTCAGGTAGCAACCTAACCTCTCACCTATATTTCCCCTGCCATTACACTCCAAGTCTTCTCACACACCACTAAATCAAACTCTGTAGCCTGAACATCAGGAGTACCGCAGGGCTCGATCCTGAGTTCTCTACTTTTTAATCTTTATGTTCGCCCTCTGGCGGACATTGCGGAAAAATCTGGGTTGACCATCTTCTCTTACGCAGATGATACGCAGATCATTTTCTCTCTTTCATCTGCTCAGCATCAGGACCCTTCACTACTTCAGCTTGGACTGCGTAATATTTCCTTGTGGATGTCCAGAAATGCTCTAAAGCTGAACGGCTCTAAGACTGAGGTTTTCATCCTGGGGAACAATCCCGAGCTCTGGGGAGCTAGCCATTGGCCTGCCTCTTTAGGACCTTTACTGGCTCCGGTCCTGAAGGTTATGAACTTGGGTTTTTCCATTGATAGTAAGCTTTCTCTTGGAGCCCAAGTGTCTGGAGTCACCTCAGCTTGCTTTGCGGTCCTCAAGTGGTTAAAGAAAATCCTCTGGCTAATTCCACCTGCAGCCCAAAGAACAGTATTGCAGGCCTTGGTGATCTCTAGACTTGATTATGGTTAATGTACTGTATTTGGGCGTGGACAAGGCCTCCGTCCGCCGTCTTCAGCTCATTCAAAATGCGGCGGCCCGTCTGCTTTTTCGGTTGCCTCGTCACGTCTTTGTTTCCCCCTCTGCTCCATCAACTTCACTGGCTCAAGGTAAACAAACGTATTGAGTTCAAGGCCCTTTGCTATAAGTTTCGAGCTCAGCATGGCTTGGCCCCCTTGTACATACAAAGCCTTGTCAAGCCTTACCAACCCACCCGCAAACTGAGATCGGCCAGACTTTCTCTTTTTTCAGTTCCCAGAGTGCGGCGGACCCGTATGGGATGCCGCTCGTACTCCTACATTGGACCTAAATTGTGGAATTCCCTTCCATTGGAACTCAGGATCTGTTAGCTTGTCGTAAAAAGCTGAAGACTTTTCTTTATAGTCAGGTTTAATTCCTCGTCCCCAACAAATTTTGTCCTTGTCCTGCTCAGCGCCGGGAAACCCTGTTGGGTAGCTGTGCGCTTTATAAATCTTTTAAATAAATAAATTCATAAGCGTTCTTGGGACTGACCTTTTACCTAGTTATGGTACTGCTAACAGGATGTGGGGTTTTCCCTGAAAACTAGCCTCATTCATTATGCATGAGGATTCTTGGAAACTCAGCAGGACTACCATCTCCTGCATAATAACTATGAATAAGGGTCATTCCTTCCGTCATCCTAAGTCCGACATGACACAGCAAGGTAGATCCCCTGAGGGTACCACTTTGGGTATATAAACACCATATCTTTGCTGAGGCAGGGAGAGGAGAAAATGGACTTCCATGCTGACACACTGACGCGAGACGCTGAGGTTCCTGCACGCAGACACTCCAGCTTGCAGTGGTTTGACATTCCTCACGGGGTGTCCATCTCGAGACCAAGACGGGGTCCCACAGTCTCTCACTACAGGTATGGGGTTGACTTTCTCCTAGAGGGATTCTTGGCTCTACTCCTACATACATGCTAGGTACACTTAGGTACATCTAGTTAGGGTCGCATTGTAGGAGTACGCATTATTACTGTCATGTAATTTTATACGTGCCTGTATTAATTGTTTTAGCACTATGGTATAAATCTGCCATCCTTTTACCCTGTTGGTGCTTATAATCATTTATATTTGTTTCTGCCTAATGGTTGTTTCAGCACACCTATTTTACACTAGAATGACCCTCGTTCAATAAATCCTTATTGAAAACGTCCCCACCGTTTATTCTGTGTATCTCTCTGAGACAAAGTGAGCACGAGTGACTGAGCGAAACGTATTGCACTGTTTCCATGATCCCTGATGGGACAGAGTTGTCATGTTCGATAGTTGCCAAGAACTATAACTACAAGATCACAAGATGGCCGACAGGTGAGGAGCTCTGGCCTAGGATCGCCTTTTCTGGCTCTAATCCCTCAAATTCACCCCCTCCTTCGACCCTTCTTGCTTGTGTGGACAGCTGACCTTGTCCTCTTCATCTCTCGTGACTGAGCCTCGAATTCTCCCTGATGAACAGCCTTTGAAGTCCCGACCGCGGAGATCCTGGTCAATATGGCCGATGCCCGGTGGAGCTACTCGTTTGGCTAAAGAGGAGACCGGCTCGGGTTCTTTCCCTCGGCCGTCACCTACCCAGCCGGACATGGGTCACAGTTGCCGTTATTCTCTCCGCAGTTACTCTCCTTCCTCCTCACCGATGATTCTCTCACGATGGAGCCAGACTCAGCGAGGTACCCCTGTGCTTGCTTTTGCCTTTCGAGCCATGGGAGGCATACCCGCCTGGTCCCCGCTGCTGCCTCCATCGCCTACACGGCCTCGCCTTCCCTCTGGTCTGGACTCTTTTTTTTTTTCCCGTCCCCCCTCGCTCTCCTTTCTCCCTTCACCGTCCGATTATCCACAGAGGGTTTGCTGATGGAGGATCCTTGTTCTTCGCTGCAGATGCCCGGCTGGGCTACCCTGGATGCCTCTGAGGTGATGACTGGGGAGCAGCCCTCCCTCCGGCTGCTGCCAGACCTTCCGGACTTGATCCGCGGCTGCCTGGCATCACCCTTCTCCTCTTCTGGACTGTGGCTGGACGATCGGTGCCTATCACCTTCATAGATCATCAACGAGGGTTCCGAAATCGCTACCTGACATTGTCTCCTGACCAGTTTTTCTCTTTCTCTCTCTCAATTTGGCGCGCCCTCCTGACCCGGCTGCTGCCTTCCCCTTTTGAGGTCGCTGCCGGGGGACCCGCGCTGACTGCCTCCTGACTGCATCGACCCGATTATGGCCGGCGTCTCGCAGCCTTTACCCGCCTGATCTGGTAAATCTGCTCTTCCCCTTCCAGCCTTACTCCAGGGGTTGGTTCCCTTATTGGTTTTTGAACAGACTGTTTTAATACTCGTTTCCCCGCCATTTTATCACAAAGTTCTGGAGATCATGGCCAGGATCCACCATTTTGCGGTCTCTACAGTCTCCCTGGTCAAATCCGGATGCCGATCTACGCCTTGTACCAGTCTCCTTGTCACCTTAATGGAGCACCTCTGGGAACTCTTCACCTTTCCTTCCTTGTTTTTTTTCCACTGGGATGCTTCCCTCTGCTCCCCCCCCCTTCTGTCCCGTTCCCTTTTCTTATGCGACCTGAATCAGTGTTTGAGTCCTGGCCCTGGACTTTATTGATCTACTGGACCCTACTGGTTTGTGGACTCGCCTTCTCTATCCTTTTACGTGCCCTCTTAGTACTTTCCCCCTCAGCCGCTCTTTCCAGCCCTGACCTACATCCCTACCCCTTCATTTTCCTTACTCTCCCGTCGCACCATAGTATCTGTTTATACGTTTTTTTGTAATGATCTAACAACAGATGTAAATTATGTAACTTTGTTTTTCTTCTCTTCGCCACCATCTTTATTGTAACCGATGTAACGTTTGTAAAACTGCTAATCCTCTTGTAAAGCGCTCTGATACCTCCGGGTCTAGCCAGCGCTATATAAAACTCGTACAAAAAAAAACAAAAAAAAAAACTATTCTCTCCTTGGTAAGAGGGGTTTCTAGTGGCACTGTGAGTTAGCTGGTATACAGGCAAACATGCCCCGTGGGGGTGTCTGGAATCAGTCTGGACACCAATCCCACAGTCTATGTTGTCTAATCACGCAGATCCTATATAGGTTTATAGGAACTACACGACAGTTACCTTGCAGGCACTCGGGTCATGATTTCAATGGTGCAACTGGTGCAGTTACACCGTGGCCGAAAGCTCTAGGAACCCCTATAAACATCAAATATGGCTATATTTTACTACTAAACAGGCAGTCTCAAGGGCAGTTATCTTGCAGGCTCCAGGGTCATTATTTGAATGGTGCAGCAGGTGCAGTGGCACCAGGATCTAAACCTCTAGGGACCCCAGTAAACGCAGATTATTGACTAAATAGACAGTCACTAAATAGACAGTCACAAGTGCCGTTATCTAGCAGACACTCGGGTCACGATTAAAATTATGCTGTATATGCAGGGACAACGGTAGCAAATGATCTAGGCACCCCACTAAACACCTAATATTGCTATATTTTACTACTAAACAGGCAGTCACAAGTGCAGCTACCTTGCAGGCAACAGGGTCATGATTGAAATGGTGCAGATGTTGTCATAGCTCCTCTAAACACCAAATATTGCTATATTTTACTACTAAACAGGCAGTTACAAATGCAGTTACATTGCAGTTAAAATGGGCATTATTTGAATGGTGCAGCAGGTTCAGCTGCACCGTGGTCAAAAGCTCCAGGCACCCCACTAAACACAGATTATTGCTAAATGTTACTACTAAACAGACAGTCACAAGCGCAGTTCTCTAACAGGCACTAAGGTGACAATAACAATGGTGCAGCAGGTGCAGTGACACCGGGACCAAAAGCTCTAGGCACACCACTAAACACCTAATATTGCTATTGTTTTCTACTAAACAGGCAGTCACAAATGCAGTTATCTTAAAGGCACTAGGGTTTTGATTTAACTGGTGCAGTTACACCGGGGCCGAAAGCTTTAGAAAAACCTCTAAACATCAAATATTGCTATATTTTACTACTAAACAGGCAGTCACAAGTGCAGTTATCTTGAAGGGAATAGGGTCCTGTTGTGAATGGTGCAGCAGGTGCAGTGGTACCAGGCCCAAACTTTATCAGAACTCCTCTAAACACCTAATATTGCTACATTTGACTACTAAACAGGCCATCACAATTGCAGTTATCTTGCAGTTAAAATGGGCTTGATTTAAGTGGTGCAGCAGGTGCAGTGGCACTGCGGTCAAAAGCTCTATGGACCCCACTAAACCCAGATCATTGCTTATTTGACTACTAAACAGGCAGTCATAAGTGCAGTGTTAGAAATGGGGGTCTCTAGTTGGCAATGGTTTTCACCTTTGTCCAAGTAGGGACCCTTCCTTCTAGTCAGGGTAAGGGATTTACACTCCTAAAATAACCCCTGCTATCCCCCTTGGTAGCTTGGCACGAGCAGTCAGGCTTATCTCAGAGGCAGTGTGTAAAGCATTTGCACATAACCAACAGCAATACAGTGAAAGCACTACAAAAGGACACCACACCAGTTTAGAAAAATATCCAATATTTTTATATATACAAAACAAGACCAAAATGATAAGAATCCAACATACAGTACTTAAAAATATATACTTTGCAAGATATCCTTAAAATTGCAGAAATACTTCAAAGACACAGCTCGAACAAGTTGGTAGCTCTGCCCAGGGGTACCTCGATGCTGAAAACAACAGAGTCTAACAATTTCAGCCGACCGCGTCGGTACAGGCCAGCGAAAGCATGGACAGACTCGGTAACAGTACCTTTCTCGTTGCGGCTGGCACATTGGTGCGAGCTGGTTGAGTCAACTGTTGCGGTTGTGTTGCAAAATGGAAGCGGTGCCCTCTCGATGCGGTGCAGGCAGCGGCTTAGTGAAAATCGTCCAGATGGCGTCGGTGAGACCAAGGCTTATGGTGCAGGGTGAGGGGGTGCTCGATGTGGTGCTGGCAGGTTGCGGTGCAAGCCACAGAGCCGGTTAGTGGCAGCTGGCGTCGTTCGGCCCAGACGGCTGTGTGGGACGAGGCGGTGCATTGTGAAACTTACGAGCGGTGCCCCCAGCCACGATGCGGTCACGGATGTCGAAGTCAGCAGCAGCGACGGCGTCGGTGAGACCAGGATGGCGAAGTGAAGCGAGGCGGTGCAGTGCGGAGTGCGGTGCCCACAGGTCACGGTGCAAGCAGCTGCTCGGTGGCGGCGGCATTGGTCGTCAGTGAGACCAGGGTTGCGGTGCGAGATGCGGACTGTGCCTTCTGCGTTGCCGTCAGGACACAGAGCCAGCGACGGACTCAGTGACGGAGACGGTTGTGTTTCCCTTCTCAGTGGCAACTGAAACAGCGGTTCCAGAAGGGGTACCCAGAGGTTGGTAAAGTCTTTGCAGTCCCTGAGACTTCAGAACAGGAGGCAAGCTCTACTTCAGACCCTTGGAGATACTCAGAACAAGTAAAGAAAGTTCAGTCCAGTCCTTTTTACTGCCTAAGGCAGAAGCAGCAACTGCAGGCCAACCCAACAAAGCAACAACACAGCAGGGGGGCAGTACTCCTCCTGGCAGCTCTTCCAGCTCTTCTTCTTGGCAGGTTCATTGATTCCTGCGAGTTCTAAAGTTCTGGGGATTGGGCCCCCATATTTATACTCAGTTTCTCTTTGTTCTCTCAGGCAGAGAGTGTCTGTGCTAAGTCCAAACCAGTTCTGTCCTCTCTGGCCCAGGTTCCTGGCAGGAGGTGGAGACAGCATTGTCCAAGTCAGACAGGGCCTATTCAGGTGCAAGGGAAATCTCCTCCCCTCACTCTAAATGCAGACCAGGCTTATTCAGGTGCTAGTGAAAGCTCCTCCCACTACTCTGAATACAGCCCAGGTCTATTCAGCCCAGCCCTGACTCATTCAGAAAAGGCAGGACACACATCAACCTAATCCGCCCCCCCCTCGGTGGCCGTCTGAGAGAATGCACCTCCAAACCCCTGTCACTCCAAAGCCAGACAGTCAATACACAAACCAGCAGAGGCACATAGAATGGCTAAGCCAGAAAATATCTACTTTTTAAAAGTGGTATTTTCAAACACAGAACATAACAAGCATTGGCATAGCCAATAGGTCTCGCCTTTGGGATCTTATAAGTTTTTACCTATGCAACAGTAGTTGTTTTTGCATTAAGGATATTGTTCAGGATAACTAAACATTTTTTATGTTTTATTGTATATGGCAATATGTTTTGCTTTTGGCACATTATAATTATTTAGTTATGCAGTATAATATTGTTGTTGTAATATTATGAACTGTTGTATGGTGAAACATTTGTAAGCTCCTAAAGGCGAGACCTATTGGCTATGTGAATGTTTTAAAGAGTGTCAGGCAGAGACCACCACTTTAGTCAGGCCAAGGGAGTTACACGCCAAAGATAACCCCTGCTTACCCTCTTGGTAGCTTGGCACGACTCTTAACCTATACTGATCTATCTGTGTTTATGTTTGAGTGCATTAATATAATAAGTGACTAGACATGCAGCACATTATCCTGTGTGCTGCAACTGCATTTGTGATCTGGCAATATCAGGTGCGCAGAAGGATGGACAGGCCAGTTTCAGCCAAGTTCCACCTGTGACTCGCATAATGCCAATGCGGTGACAGTCCAGGGGATGGTTCCCTTTCAGTTTCGAACACCACCACATCGAGCAGGAAAGCATGGTCATAGCATGTAGGAGGAGAGGACGGGTGAACACAAAATCACGCAGGGTAGCTGCAAGAGGCTCCAAAGTGACTCTAGATGATTTCAGCAGAGAAAGGAGGCACATCGGGCCAGAATACCTTTAAAACAACATCCCTCCTTTTACAAATACTTCCCAGTTTCCACATTCATGAAGGAAGTATTACGTGTGACTCACGTAACGATGCATTGACCATCTTTGTTAATCTTGCCCTCACTAGTCTGTATTTCCAGGGCATGGCATATAAAGGCCAGGGCTTGAAAACAGAGACCGATAACGACCCGTTTCGGTGCTCAGTACCGGCAGGACACGGCCCGCTTAAAGCCCTGATCCAGGTGGCATCTTTTTCATTTAACACACAAAAGGCTTGGCAGTTCTGCGCAGCTGTAGTGCCTGCATGCCCTCTGTTACTAAAGGCTGCAGTCACGGTTAATGCCATTCCATTTCTGGTGCTTTGCAGCAGTTTTAAGCTATTAGAGTTTCTCGTTGCTCATATGAGTGATGTAAATTATGATATTTATATGTTTCCCGTGTCTTCATTGCTTGATTTTGCTTGCGAGAAAGTGTCACTCGTAGTCGTTGAAATGTCACTCATAATTTCACTGAAATTATGAAAATGTCACTCCTAGCAATCTGAAACCTTGGCAGCTATGCATCAACCTGCTGTAACAGTTCAACACACGGGCTCGCACTATCTTTCGGGCTGCCTGCATCCGTTTAGCTGTCGGACAATTCAGCTAATGTGCTAAATCTGATTAGTAAAAGCTCCGCCTTGTCTGCATTCTTCTAGCGCCTTCCTTGAGCAGTCTTTTACATTAATAATTAATAATAAAACATGCAAAACCTTTTTTATGCTTTTCCGCTTGAGTTGGTTAGCGCAGTCCGCTGAGATAGACTGCATCGCATTTTCCAAGACTGAGGAACAGAATGAACTAGAATAAAGTGTTTCCGCGTGAAATCCTGTCGCACGCAGCCCACCCTGATTTACCGCCGTGAAACTAGTTTGCCGCGTGAAGCTGACGCCATGACGTCGGTGATGCGGGATAGCTCTCGCTCTCAAACGAGGGGAAGGCTTGTAAAGCGGCAAAGTGCAATGCGTGAGCGCAAACCTAATGACCCCCAAGGAGCTAGTAATCTCGTTTCGCTTCTGATGCTATTTTTGGAAACTTAGATAAGTCGCAGCTAGTGTGTGACTTGCCTCCTCTTATATAGTGTTTACTGTTTAGGCTATACTTCAACACGCCTATGTGAACTGCATTGATGTTTTTCATTCATGATATATTGAAATGTTTTCATACAGATGGTGTCAGGATATTTTATGAACAGATACATAACGGCAGATTTTTAATACATTATTAGAACAAGAGAGGAGCGGGTGCGAGTGAGCGCGGCAGCCTGGGCTTTTGAAAGCTGACCAGACGCTCGTGCGTCATGGCCTTTTCCCTGCGATTACCCGCACGGCCGGCATGTGTTTCCAATTATCGCGCCCGCGTCTGGGCACGATAATTGGAAACAGATGTCTGCCGTGCGGGTAACCGCAGGGAAAAGGCCATGACGCACGAGCGTCTGGTCAGCTTTCAAAAGCCCCTAACTTAAAGTCTCGCAGAGCAACGCTTGCGCGCTACTCGAGGCTCGACCTAAAAAGCATCTTTAATAAAAGATGCATTTTTACATTCTGAGTTCAGGCATACTA
Source organism: Calotriton arnoldi (assembly GCA_963921515.1). Taxonomy (NCBI): domain Eukaryota; kingdom Metazoa; phylum Chordata; class Amphibia; order Caudata; family Salamandridae; genus Calotriton; species Calotriton arnoldi. Next base: position 1,967,526 of record CAWUFW010001806.1, on the reverse strand, counting down.
AACTTTACTTTCCCATCTTATTTCATGGAAAGTTATATTTATAAGATGTTATAAATAAACTCCCATTCTACCCTGTGTGACAGATAGCCTTTCCATAGTGAAAAACGAAACTGTGATTTACTACCACGACATGTCACACACACCAGGACATGTCCTACCTTTAACATACACAGCACGATGTCCACAGGGGTACCTTGGGCCTACCTTAGGGGTGACTTATATGTAAGAAAAGGGAAGGTTAGGGCCTGGCAAGTGGGTGCACTTGCCAAGTCGACATGGCAGTTGCAAACTGCGCACCGACTCTGCAGTGGCAGGTCTGAGTTACCTTTACAGGGCTACTTCTGTAGGTGGCACAATCAGTGCTGCAGGACCACTAGTAGCATTTGATTTACAGGCCCTGGCACACTCAGTGCACTTTACTAGGGACTTACCAGTAAATCAAATATGCCAATCATGGAAACACCAATCCATAACACTATTTACACAGAGAACATATGCACTTTAGCACTGATCAGCAGTGGTAAAGTGCCCAGAGTCCTAAAACCAACAAAGACAGGTCAGGAAAAAATAGGAGGAGGAAGCAAAATGTTTGGGGATAACCCTGCAAAAAGGGCCATTTCCAACATGCAGTGTATGCAGCAGGCACTAGAGCCATGATTATAATGGTGCAGCAGGTGCAGTGACATTGGGACCAAAAGATCTAGGCAAACCACTAAACACCTAATATTGCTATATTTTACTACTAAACAGACAGTCACAAGTGCAATTACCTTGCAGGCAACAGGGTCATGATTGAAATGGTGCAGCAGCTGCAGTGGCACCGGGGCCACACGTTGTCATAACTCCTCTAAACACCAAATATTGCTATATTTTACTACTAAACAGGCAGTCACAAGTGGAGTTATCTTGCAGGCTCTAGGGTCATGATCTGAATGGTGCAGCAGGTGCAGTGGCATTGGGCCCAAAAGTTGTGGAATTGTTTTCTTACGGTAAGGCTGCACAGTGTTCATTCTCGGTCATGTGTCTGTTCTAAAAGTATTCCTCAAGTTTTGTGATTGCAGCCTGTTCCTTCTACTGTCTGGCAAGGGAGGCTGTATAGTTTCAAGAGCAGTGAATTTGAAAATTCCAGCTGCTGGGCAATGCTGTTGCATTGCGTCAAAGCTTGTCTTTGTGAGCAAGTGTGTTTGATGACTGCATGGGATTTGTGCTGCTGTTCTTTTTTCAGAAGGTATCTATTTTTTGGGGATGCTTTTAAATTAAAAAAAAAACAATTTCTTCTTATGTGTGAGTTCTCCACTTGTTAAACACTAGGGGGCCGATTCCGATTCGGGCCGGAAACCTCTCCGACCGAGCCGGACCCGGAGAGATTTCCGACCGAATCGGACTCTGGCAGTCCGACCGAACGAGTATGATGCGCACGCATGCACCCGGACTCGAATCTGTCGGACTCCTATTGAAGTCAATGGGAGCCGGTCGTACAACGCGTACGCGGGCTCCCATTGACTCAATGGGTGCGAGGCGAACAAGTGCGCCCCTACAGCGGGTACGCGTCGATGCGCATCGCGCCGTAAATGCACAGGTAGGGGGGACCCATGGGTCCCCCCTGTGTGCGACTCGCGTGGCCACGCGTACAGGGGGGTCCGAAGCGGACCCCCAAAGTCCGGCTCCGACAGCTCTTTCGAGCCGGACAGCGCGAGTCGGTCGGACTGCTAGCAACGCGCATCGTACTTGCCCGGCCGGGGAACGACTCCATCGCGCGGTGCGAGTTGTGTCCGTGCGAGTCGGTTGGAGCGTGTTGAAGCCGCGTACGAGTCGGTTGGCGATTTCGCGGGCGTTTGCCTCGTACTCGCTCGGCCGGACCCGCGTGCGAATCGGTCGGGAAACAGGGCTCCGAATCGGATCCGGTAAAGCCGAATCCGATTCGGAGCCCTACCGGCCAAGATCGGAATCGGCCCCCAAGCGTTTAGCTTCGTTAGCATGTAGGTGGTAAAACTGGCTTTTTTTCGGACTGGCCTTTACTGTGCAGAATGTATTGTTCTAGCACTAAAAACATGTTATATCGTTTGCTGTATTTTCCGTTGGCCATATGAATGAGCAACGTGGTAATTGAGCGATACTCTGTAAAATGAAGCAGGCATTATTTCCTAAAAGTAAGAATTTTGCCGTTCATCTTTCCGTGGATGAAAAATGCATTCATATTTATTTGCATACTTTTAACGCGTGTTATTTTAGCTTAACAATTGCTTAAAAGGGTTTGAGTTCTCCAAAGTAATTTAAACAGCCTCCTGTATTTTCGTTGTAATATAATATAAAGAACACCAACTGTACATTCTGAAAATAGGCGAAATGCAGTTATCTAGCAGAAACTAGGGTCATGATTTCAATGGTGCAGCAGGTGCGGTGGCACCGGAACTTATTATAACAAATGCCTTGGGGGAAAAAATAGAGTATATATTACAACATATAAACTTCAAAGTATATAGCACAATAATTGAAAATGTCACAGTGTACTGTTTAAATAAAACAAAAATTGTAAACCATAAGTAACACAATGCCAATGACAATGCAAGTATAAATATTTACTATATGCTCATTATTGTTCCAGAGTTTATGGTCATGTTTAAGTTTTTTCACAATAATAAAACAAATGTGAAGTACAAAATTTTAAAAAAAATTATGAGAGAAATCTGTAACAAAAAAAAGTGCCCATCTCAGTCAAACAATAACCTCAATTTCAGTGTGTTTCTTTCACTTATATTGCACAGCTGCTAAAAAGCTCATTTGAAAAATATAAAGTGCATTTTAATTTGTTTATGTTAACAATGGACAATAACCAAACAACACCTTTTCATCTAGTTTTTGTAATCTTGTTTTTTGGATTTGCAAAAACAGAGCTTATGCTGTACTTGTATGGTTTTTCATTCACCCTTTACCTATTCTCCCCATAGCTGAACCACTTTCAAGACTACTTATCAGGTACATTTTTTTCATCTTTGTCCTCCACCATTTACCTAATCTTCCCACTTTAAAATACCACTAGTAACAGCACATTATATTGCCTGTTTGTACATAAATAGGTCATAACACTTTAACAGACTTTTTGTAATGTTATACTGTACAACTGCTCAGCGAGCTACAATTTACAACAAAAAAGCTTATTATTAATCCCATATGCGAAACCTAATGCATTTACTAATGCTTGTTATGTTGATGTTGGCTTCCAGTGAGGGCTGCTTTGTAACCTCTGTAGTTTAAACCCTGACCGCTTCTGGCTACAAATAATGCATTTGTTTAATTTCAGAACCTGGTTGTCTGTGTCTCTTATTAACCAATACTCAAGCAAGCAAATGTTAAAATTATTCTTACTTTTAAAACATTTTGTGTTGTGAAAACTATTCTAATCTTACCATGACTCTAATACCATCTTTCTTTATTCTCTGTTCCTCTGTATTTCTTTTTCCTCTTTAGTGTTTGATTTGTTTTGAGTTGTTTTTCGTATAGTGGATGTGTTGAAACGTTTATGCAAATGGAAGAACTTTGTGGATGATGAAGTAGTATGTTTCCACCTTGGCCATCTCTGTTGATGAATTATTATATTTGTTCTTTGAATAAATGAATTTAAAAAGTCAGATTGGATAAATCAATGGTGTTGTAACCTGCACCATTTTGGTGGTAATTGTGAAGGGGTAGCTCCCTTCTCTTCCTACCAGTGCCACTCTTGCAGTGGCAATATTCCCTCTGGCAAGAATTGAGCTGGGGGGGCATTCTTTTTTAGAGACAATGATTCAAGTTCTCCTTTCCCAACTTTATGTCCCTCAACATCTTTTTTTGGAACACTTTGGTCAGATTGCATGATAGATCTTGTAATATGATCCAAGATTTGCTGGAAACTCACCAAAGATGGGTTTAATTCTTCTATGTTCTAATGTTTGTCGGATTTTTCACAGACGTTTCTGTTACCAAGGAATTTCCCTTTTCTCGAGCTCAAATGACAATGTGAAAATCCACTTCACATAGATACAACGAGACTGAAAGAAATAAACTCATGCCATTGTGTTAGACGTTATGTAGAACCATCGTCACGTCTCTCTTACTTAGTAATCACAATACTGAAAATGTGCAGTTACTGTCCTGTCCGTATCAAACCAGAAGTTCTTATCACTAATGGGTAGGACATTCAGAGATGACATTCAGTAAGTCTGATCTTGCTGCCAGTGACACTGCCAATACAGCTACTAACCATCATACTCCTACAAGTGTGACAATTCAGACTAGACCAGGCCCCCGGGCCAAAACTAAAATGATATGGCCAGCAGGTATTAGCCATTTTTTATGTATATTGTATTAATAAGCAATTGTTGTTGCGCTCATCTCTAAATTAGGTAAACAGCGTCACCATGTGGCACACTGTAATAAGTGTCAATGTTGACAACTAAGTGCTGTGCGGAGTACCGGAAACCACTAGCTCAAATTAATCTGCATTAATCACTGCAGTAGATGCAGAGGCACTGGTACCAAGGAGTGCAAGAAGCCCATAGATCTCTATTTATGCTTGATTTAACTACCAAAAATTGGGATCGAGGGTCCAGTTTCCCTGCTTGTATGAAGCCCAGTGGCTCCCTTGCTGTGGTACTGTTTCTCTCTCCCTAAAACTCTCACCATGGCTCAGAACTACAAACCTAGCACTCAAGATTAGTATCATATGTTTTTTCAAGCTTTCGACTGTGTTCAAAATGGGAAAAACTAAAAGAGAATTGAAGCTATAGTATGTAATATCTGTAGTCCAATGCTGAGAAAAAAAATAGATTTCTCAGTGGGCAACAATAAAGTTTGACAAGAACAGACAAATATCAAGCATTATATACCAATAAATATTTTTGGGAAAATGTCCCATTGCATGCTGATGAAGCGGGGGGTCTCGGAACCTCACTCGCTTGGCATAGTCATCAAACAGAATCCCCTACTGGTCAAATAGACCTTTGGTAGTTGATTTAAAGCATTGAGGGAGAGCTAAAATTCTGAAGTAATTTGCATTCCTAAAGCCAATATAATTCTATTATAATTACAGAGAGGATGGTATGCAAACCTGAAGGTTTATTTTCAGATTATTAGTTCATTATAAACATCAAAATTGATAAGAGTTAATAAAAGATATGATCAGAGGCAAGACGTTAAAGTGCTCACGCACCCTGAAACCAGATACTATAAAATACAAAATACAAATAATCAATATGTAGAGAATGCAAATTATCCAGATTGAGTGTTCCATAAAGAAACTAGCTGTAGCTAAATTTAGAACTGAAAGTGTGATGCAGACTTTTTAGGGAAAATAAGGAATGTGTCAGCATTATGTGAACCTCAGTAGAAGCTCAGAAAGTAGAAAGAGGGTTTAGCATGTAGCCTCATACTCGAGGAAATCAGAAAAGGTAGCAAAATCTGCTCTTTTCCAAGTCAGGAATAGGTCTGTAGTTTAACTGCTTTTGAACACAATTATAATCACAATTGAAAGTCCCAGAGCATCCATATCTCCCTCGCACAGCTCAGAACCAATCCTCTGACGGCATTTGTTAAGAACCAGCAACCCCCTAAATTCCCATCTCAACACAATTAGGTACACATCTGCTCATCCTTGGGTGTTGCATCTTCCTGATACACCTGGCACAGGAGACTCCTCTAAACATCATTTCTCCACAACCGCTGCCAATTTTTCTTCTCCATACTTCACTTCCAATCTAATACAAAATATTGAGCCTTTCTCCACCAAACGAGGGACTTGATGATACACCTGCAGGGTAAGAACAAGCAGCATGCTAACAGTCTAAAAAATGTGTAGCATTCAGCTAAGGCCTAATGTCAAGCTAAGGTTGAGAATCAAAATGGAAGCAAATTATAACGTTATTAACCCTACAAAAAGCAAGCTATCATCATTGCAACATGAATGTCCAATAAGTGTAGATGCATGTGCTGTTTATTCACTCCAATACACTCTGGGTGATTTCTAAATGTGTACAGCAAAGCTATCTATAAAAATACATAAATGTGGAACACACAGGTTAATGACTTAAGGCACCCATTGAATACATGGATTATATATCATAACATGTGAATCGAGTATACGCAGAGGGTGGAGTCCAAATAACACTGCTCCAAAGCTGCAGCTAAAAGAAAATCTAAATGTCCACTGTTAACAAAGTACTTAATACTGCTGCTAAATAGGGGTGGGCAGAACTCGTGGAGTTTCACTCCAAAGAATTATGCAGAGTTACCTAAAAACTCTGAGATTCCGCAGCATTCCGTGAGCGACGGAATTTGGTACGTTGCGCATCTCGCACTGATTTATAGCATCAGGAGATTGTCCTGTGCTATAAAATCAACACAAACTGCACCACTCAGCGCACCAGAGGGCGCTGCTTCTTTCTGCCGCTCAGGTAGATTTTCTACGCAAGTGGCAGCTTTCGCTATGCCAGCAGCAGCTTTCTCAACATGAGCGTTAGTGACCTGCCGCGATCGCCCGCATTGAGAAACCTCACCGGGAGGCCTTCAAGCGCTCGATTTTCTCACTCGGGCTCGCCAAATGAATTCTGGTGAGCCGTGTGCGAGAAAGCTCCACCAGCAATGGTTGGTAGAATTTTTCCGGATCTCCGCGCTCCAAGCGGAGTACAGAGTGGGAAAAACGGTGCAAACTCTGCTGGAGAAGCTGAATTTATCGCCCACTTCTAGTGTTCAACTCCTGTTTTCAAGTACTTCCAATTTTTACAATTAGGGGGCCGATTCCGATCTCGGTCGGAGGCGCACCCAATACCATTCGGTCGGGAAAAAAGCCATGCAAAAGCCTGTTTCCCGACCGATCCATACAGCACACCGAACGAGCAAGTACGATGCGAAATCGCCGACCGACTCGTCCGGGCGTCCCGACTTCTCCGACCGACTCGCTCCCGGCTCGAACCGCACCGACCAACTCGCTCGGACTCGACTCGCACCGCGCAATGGAGACGTTCCCCGGCCGGGTAAGTACGATGCGCGCCGCGAGCAGTCCGACCGAGCCGCGCACTCCGGCTCGAAAGAGCAGTCGGAGCCGTACTTTGGGGGTCTGTGTCGGACCCCCTGTACGCGTAGCCGCGCGAGTCGCACACAGGGGGACCCATGGGTCCCCCTACCTGTGCGTGTACGGCGCGAATCGCTTCGCCGCGTACCCGCTGTAGGGGGCGCACTTGTCCGCATCGCACCCATTGAGTCAATGGGAGCCCGCGTACGCGTTGTACGACAGGCTCCCATTGACTTCAATGGGAGTCCGACCGACTCGTGTCCGATGGCATACGTGCGCATCGTACTCGTTCGGTCGGACTGCACGGGTCCGATTCGGTCGGAAATCTCTCCGGGTCCGGCTCGGTCGGAGAGATTTCCGGCCAGAATCGGAATCGACCCCTAAGTGAATTGTAGCACATAGAGACTATGTGCATTGCTCACTATAAGTGATAAAGTTAAGTGATTTTTGATTTTCTGTTACAACCTTAACTTTCCTTTAACAGATAAATTTAGTGGAATTTCTAGTTTAGAGAAAAAGAAAAAAAAATTGCCTTTTCAGCACTTAACCAGAAATCTCCTTTTAAAAATATGATATACCTTACATGGTCTTACATTAGAATGACTGACACTCTTTGGTTTTCAGTTTTACAAAAATAATGCCAAATTGTCTTCCCCCTAAATTTGAGACTACTCAAAATTTGATCTGGACTGGCAAGTTCCTCACCCTTACTGCCCCAGTGTTAGAAGAGCTTGTAATGACATTTTGTTAACTGCATGCAACACATAGTCATTATACAACACATTCAAGGGAGTTGGATAATTAAGCAGTTTAATTTGTACACAAATTAGGTTATTTAAAGCCATGTGTTTTTAGATGTCACAGAATGCTGTTGAACTTCTGACTGCACCCATGTGATTTGGCTACGTCTGTATTTTGTTGATATGGTCGATGGAGAGTGTCTCTTTGTAAACAACTGCACTATAGCTGTTAGGCATTAATGCATTTGCACCTTCCGCTGTATATCCAGCTGTGGAACATCATCTGTAAAACAATTTCAGCTCTTTCCAACACATGTTCATTGTACATTAATACGTGTTCAATCCCAGCAGAGTTTGCTTCAGCATGCTTAATGCTTTATGAAAGAAATACAGATCTCTACCCCCCCACTTTGCCTCTATTTTCAGCCTTCACTGCAGATCTGTCTGGCTCCCTTTTTCTGTACTAGTTCTGTACTTCTTATTCTATAATTCCTCTGTACGTCATTGGTTTAATTCTCGTAAATCTGCTTGATCTACCACAACTTTATTCTGTCGTCCATCACTAGAAAAAATACTCCCCATCCTTGCTTAACCATATGCCACTGTGTCTTCGGCTTCCTATTCCTGAATGAATCCATGTTATCTGTTTAGCACAGTACAGAGCTTTGTAATCTTCATAGCCCCGTGATGCAACAGAAGGGTAAAAGTTAGTAGTGCCTGATAATCAGTGCTGTGGCAGCCAATCCATACAGAAAATATGTTTATCAGATGCTTTAAATGTGTTTGCAACACCTTAGTGCCTTGTATCATTGTTCTTAATACATATGTCTGGACTGTTTCATTAATTGCAATTGTATTTCTTTGAGTCCATTGCTGGTCTAAGGTTCCAGCGCCTTTTACTGAGCTTTGCCGCTTTGTTTTCTTTGATGTCAGCATCCGATGTTCTGCTCCACCTGATGCTTTCTCTGCTTTCCTGGGAGCACAATTAACATCCACAGGTCCAGGTACCCTGCAGTCTGATAAAGAGAGCAGTGCATTAAAGAGGAACAAGACTTTTCCAGTGCATGTGCATTAAAACAGAGAGAGACCTTCAATGAAAATAAGGAGCAGCAACTCCATCAGATGGGTCTACTACCTTAGTGGAGACACCGGGCCTGATTCAAAAATGGTCTCCACAGTCGCGGCGGAGGCCTCGCAGTCGTGGCGGGGGTCCCGCACTTGTGGCAGGTTCTCCGGAGGGCTGGCCATGAGTGCGGGACCCCACCACGACTGCGAGGCCTCCTCCGCGACTGCAGAGGCCATTTGTGAATCAAACCCACCATTTAATTTGTAGCTGTATTTTCAGCAGACAGAGATGTCGCTGCCGTTGCATCTAATTTCCACAAATGCCACATTGACTTTAAGATATGGTAGGGAAAAGGCCTATGTCAGTTAACCAAGACTTCAGGTCATTACCAGTTTATCAGTTATCCATGACTATGTGAGTGTAAGAATAAATTAGGCACCTGTGTGTGTGTGTGTGTAGTTGCTGTTTAAACATATGTTTTAGTCATGCCAGTGAGTTTGTTAGATTTATTTTGTTCTATTCAAGTATGAGGTGCATAAGTAATTGTAGGTCACTCTGACTCTCTAAAGTCCTCCATTTTTCCTGCACCAGTCTTTGACCTCAGCAGAGGTCATGGGTTACATGGTTTTGCCCACACCATGAAATATTCTGGTAAGTTTTACTGAACTGTAGCCTGATGTAATTGACTGGATGCCCTCATTAGATACACATCTTTCTTCTTCATTTGTTGACAAGCTTGTGTGAGTTTGGATCTGTGAATGCAAGATGAGTCAATGTAAATATGAATGGATCAATGAGTGAGTGCATGGATGTTGAATAGATGACCTAATGGATGAACCACACTTACAAAACAACAAATCATTTTCAATCAGAAAGGCGAGACCTATTGGCTTTTCCATGCTTGTTTACAGAAAAAAAGCGCACCAAGGTTTTAAGTTTTTCTTCAAAAATACCCTTAGTATTACTGTGAAAAGGATAGAACACACTCGCCCACTAATAGTGGCGTGCGTCATCATTGCGTTCCTCCCCTCCGTGACCTCTATTTGTAGCCCACGGAGGGTTCTGTGGACAGCGGTTAATTATGGGGCTTTTCAGTGTTCCACCCCATTGGTCAATCAAGCCGAATAGTACCCACACAGTCAACAAGGGAAGTGTTCATTCAAGCACCGCCCTTTTTGTTGAGAGTTAATTGGAACACTCAAGTTAAAAAAAAACAATTACATTCCTTGCTTTCCTTTCACATGATTAAAAATGAAAAATCACTGGAGATCTATTATGTGTCCATAAGGCCAATGTGTAGGAAACTGGGTTTTTGTTGCAGTAGTACCCCCACTTTTCTGCCTGGTGTTTGATGCAACTTTGACTGAAGTGTACTGGGTTCTTGCTAACCAGGCCCCCAGTGCCAGTGTTCTTTCCCCAAATCAAGACAACTGGTCACTTAATCCCCAAGTGACCAGGCCTTGAGCGCCTCTGTAAGTCCCTAGTAAGTTGTACCTCTGGTACCTAGGACATAGGTAATAAGGGGGGTCCCTAAGAGCTGCAGCATATCTTGTGCCGCTTTAACAGACCCAGCACCAAACTCTCACAGACTGCCACTGCAGCCTACGTGACAAGGTGCTCTAAAAAATTAAAACAGGACATGACACACATCCCTGTGTGCTATGCCTGCAGACACTGCGTGCATTATAGGTAAATCACCCCTACAGCAGGCCTTACAGCCCTAAGCCAGGGTGCGCTATACTACGTGTGTAAGCAGAACTGTATGCCCCTGTGCTGACAAGTTCCATTACTGCCAGAACAAGTGATCAGGGAAGCCATTTTAAAATATGTGCTGGGCACTGGTGAAAACGAGTTCCCCAGCTACATGATGGCTTCACTGAAACCAGGGAGGTTTGGCATCAAACATCTTGTATTAATAAGCCCACACTGATTCCAGTGATGGAATTATTAATGCATGCACCAAGAGGGCACCTTAGAGGTTCCCCCTGAAAACCCACCAGCTACTGGTGTGCTGACTGACTGGTCCCAGCCAGCCTGCCACCACAGGTGCGTTTCTGACCCCAGGGGTGAGAGCCTTTGCTCTCAGGAAGTCAGGAACAAATCCTGCTTGAACAGAGGGTGTTTAGACCCCCTCCCACAGGATGACCTGCAAATTAACATTCCAAGGCAGGGAGCTTCAAAGAGCCCTGTGACTTTGGTATGCAAATCTGGCTTCCCTCACAGGAGAGGATTCTGACCCCCTTTGTCCAGAGCCACTTTGGCTCCTGGACAAGTGGGAAAATTGGTAGTCAGATAGGCATGCCCACCCTCAGGATATTATCACCTCTAAGATGGGCTACCTGAAGTGGATACAACTTTTCAGTCAGCCATTTTGGTGATGCAAACTTAGAAACTCTGGGACAGGGTTGCACCCACTTCCCACAGGAAGTGGTCATATAAAGGGCATAGTGACCCCAGGGGTCAGCAGCCCATTGGCTACTACCCTACACTCCCATAATGCCCCTAAATCTAGCATTTAGGGGAGCCGATGAAACCAGGAAATCAGATTTCTGCTGACTTGGTGCCAACCCTGCCGGCCTGTCTGCTGTTCTCACCAAACTGCACTAAAGTTGTCTCATCCTGCAGCTGCTGGGCCTCCAAAAGCCTGGAAGGACTGTCTGCCTTGAACAAAGACCCAGGAACTCCTGTGGAGTAGTATAGCTGATTCCCTGAATCCTACAGGCACTCCAAAAGAACGGTGATGGCTCCAGACCACCACAAACCCAACACCTGAAAGCACTACTGCACCAGTGCCTCCCTAGCTTGAGTTGAAGTGGGCCAATAGCGCTAGCGAGGTTCCCCGACCTTCCAAAGACAAAGCCCACCTTGGGGTTTGCCAGGAAAGGACCCCTTGACGTCGCCTGCAGCCTCTTTGTGCGCCCCCCTGACTGAGAGTGACCCAGTGACGAAAACCCAACTTCTAAGGACACCTCTGTACCCGTTGTCCCGAGGTGGCGTGTTGGTGTGGGCTTGGACCTTGTCCCATACTCACCATAAGTCTAGGAGATTGGTCCCGTAAGTCGCTGTGAAGTGCCCAAATGCAGTACATATTTTTCCCCTGTAGGATAACATTGGGCACCCGACACTGAAAAGCACCTCTGCACCCGTCCGCCCAAGTGCTGCCCGAGCTGACCTGTTAGTGCTGCTTTGGAGCTTGCCCCATACTAACCTTAAGTCCAGAAGATTGGTCCCATAAGTCGTTGTTAAGTGTTGACTTTTCAAATCAGTAAAAATTCATAATTAGAAATGTACTAAACTGATTTTGATGATCTTGGTGACAAAAGTTATGTAAAAATTAGTTATTTTTATAAATTGGTGTGGATCTCCATATTGAGTCAGGTGCATCATTTATTGACTGTGCGTATTTCTGCCGGGGTCTAACACCTCCCTCTGATAAGCCTATGGCTGCTCGACCACACTACCCCTAGAGGAGCACTTTAGGATTGCTAGAGCAAGCCCCTGTCCACTCATAAGGGAATACCTGGACTCTGGTTTACCTTTTTCTGGTACACTACATAAAGAGCCAGCTTCCTACACTGTGTGTCAACATGTTTCTGCCTTACACGGTCCCTGTTTAGTTCGTAGGCATTTGTCAGGACTGGTGCCTGATCAGCCTAGGAACTAGCATACTTATTAGCATGGGAGTTACTTGTCAAGGGTTGTAAGGAACTGGGCGAGCAAATGACACGACGAGCTGCTGATTGCAACTGGCAATTATGTACTTTTGGATGCCCACTTATAGACTTCCATGCTACTTTGATTAAGACCCTTAACACCAATTTCATAGGAACTTGCACTGCCCAAGGATCTCTTAGGAGAATAGACTCCAAAATATTTTGCACTTTTCACGCCACCCATGGCACCATATTGGCTGTACTGTATGCCAGCTTTTATATTTTCTTCATAATTTTATGGAAATATCGTAGTTTTTAAATGCATTTAACTAACTCCAGCCCTACAAAATGTGTTGTTTTATACTTTTTGTATATGTGTTTTTTAGCTGATTGCAAAGGTTTTTATTAATCAAGCAATAAAGAGATTACTTACTTGATCAGTGCCTTGGTGTTGTGCTTCTAACCCTATCCTACTCAATACTATGCCTCAGAATGGTGCAAGAAAACACAGCCAATCAAAACATACACCTGGATATAATTGTGGTGTATCTGCGACAAGGCAACACCTTATTTGTTTAGTCTTCAATCTGTTGCCTAAATGCTGTTCACATTCAATAAGGAGATTCACTTTTATGATGCACGTGTCAAGAGGTTGGAATTTGGCCATTTCAAGGTATTTTTTAGCACAGGAAATGTTCATATAGAGGGCGTAGTGACCCCAGAGGTCAGTAGCTACTACCCTAAACTCCCCTAAAACCCCTAAATATAGTATTTAGGAGAGCCCCTGGCACCAGAAAGTCAGATTCCTGCTGCCTCATGCTGAAGCATGAGTGTTCTAGTACTTAAGATGTCACAGAACTCACCTGGTAACCAGCAGGGCCTGCCACAGTACTTAATTTGAGCCGGTGGATTCTGTGCTTGGCACCTGCATTTAATTGTCAACACCAGCGCTTGTTACAGTCTGCCACAAGGAGGCACTGTCTGGCTAATTTAGAGATGACCACAACAACAGTTAATTATTAAGTCAATATACGTTAAAAATGACTATTACCTGCAGCCCAAGCCATTCTTATAGCTTTGGGAGCATGTAATAGTCTTAATTGTCACACTTGTAGGCATGTGATGGTTAGTAGTTAGGCTGTTACTATCATTGGCAGCATGGCAGGGGCAATATGTAGTGCAAGCTGCAGTGACCTTCTGACGAGAGCCCTGGCACTTATTAGTTTACAAATTAAGCACTGGATGCTTTACAAAAATTGATTCCTGCTCATCCTCTGTGCCAAGGATTGAATGCTGTTAAAGTCTCAGCAGCTTCCTTCCTGATTGTTTGTGGAAAGGGTAACTCCTCGCAGTAGCCACGGTGCCACCCGGCACTTAATATGCACATGAAAAGTGACAAGTATTTCCATAAGAGAGCCCCAGTTTAGTGGAAAACTGCACAGGTCGGGAAAAATCCTCCTTGACTATATTGAGTCCTCTTGACTGAAGATGAATGATACAGGTTTTGAAGAGCAAGACACCAAACCTTCCCTGAGTTAGCGTAGAGAAGAACCCAGCATTAAGTCTTCCAGTAGAGAGAATCCTGCTTTAGAGCAAGGGATACAACATCAGGAACAAAACATTGTATAAGTGGCCTGTTAGATTTAACCATTCAATATGATTTACATAAGGTTATTTTTGTTCTGTTTATTAGGTCTGGCTTGATAGTGCAACTTACACAAAAAAGAGGTCCCAAGCATGAAGCAATTCCCCAATGTGTCTAATCAAGATTCTAGACCCACACAAAAATGAAAGAATCGGCTTCTCAATTTGTGAATTCCAAAATGGAGACTTCTTTGTCCCAGTAGCAACACTCTGCAAAAGGGTAAAAAGAATGGAGACACCTCACGAGAGCACCAACAGGAGGTTAACAAATATAGAGCCAGATGTACGAAGCATTTTACTAGTCACAAACAATCCATTGGGACGATTGCAACTGGTAAAATGCATTTTGCCATGCACAGAAGGCAAAATGTGACTCTGTAACTTGTTACCGAATATTTAAAAAGCAATCACAGATATGGTGGTCTGCTGACCCCAGCAGGCTACCATCCCGGTGATTGAAGCCATTCACAATGGGTCGCAGGTTGCAACCAACTCATGAATATTGATGAGGCAGGTCCATTTGCGACCCACTGTGAATCGCCAACAGTGTCAAACCCACTGTTGTACATCACAGTTTGCGATTTCCCTATATCGAATCACTAAAGTTCGCTATTAGGAAATCGCAAACATGCCATTTTGTACATATGGCCCATATTGTGTACCACACATGGACTTCTTTCACCATTGGCATTTCCCTACTAGATAAACACTGGTCTAGGTGTAGACAAAATGTTCTGGGAAGGTAGGGTGCCTGCTACAGTGTAGTCTGTAACTCATCCTGAGAGATACCACTGTCCCTAATCACAAGAGTGTATGGAGGTGTGCCACCCCAAGATTAGTGCAGGAGGTTCTTGAATAAAACAAGTTTCTTATCCCCAAAAAATATCTTTAACCTTTAGTTCTGTTGAATGTGCTCAAGCTTGGCATTAGCAGTCAAACACGTAGATTCCACCTTCTTGGTCTATACACTTGACTGTTTGATTTTCTAATTGTGATCACATTTATATAGTGCTTCCTACCCCCGACGAAGCACTGATGTTCAACCGGCACACACACAGTACAGATATCTCTATGTAATCAGATATCTTTTTCCTTCAAGAAACCGCTGCACTTCCAGACATTACCTCCGATCTAGGGTTTATGACTTTAGGGTTTGATCTTCAGCGGGCACATCACTGTACACCATACAAACCAGCGAGGATGGAACACTAGAGCGCAGACCCTCGTGGCTGCTGTATAGTGAGTGTGAATTTTTTCCATTGCAGACAAAAGGTGTTTTGGAATTGCCCAGAAATGGGAAATCATTGAAAAATGTGAAGGAATTAGGCCCAAATTAGGCCCCCGGAAATGTGCATTTAGTTGATGGTTGCGCAATAATGGGTTCACTTGTGTCCAGGCGAAAATAGTGGGTGTAAAAACCCTGCTACGCATTTACCAATTGGGCAGCGTTATTTCATACTTTATATAATATAGCGTAATGCAAATATTTGAGATTCCATTTTGCACGTTATTTAGACATTATGGGCCTCATTACAATGGATGTCGGACCGCCATCATTTCAGGTACGGGAGTTTGCGGTCCCGACAGCCTAATTACAATACAACCACCATGCAGGTGGTCGTAAACAAGCCGTTTTCTATTGCGGCTTGTGCTGCGGCCCGGGAAAGGGCTGCAGTACAAACTGCAATAGAAAAAGCCATGTTTTCAAACTTTCATGCACCGTGAGTCAGGCACCATGTGGTGCCTGGCACACAGTGCATGGATGTTTGGAGGGGCACCATATGTGCCACCCTGGCCCCATAGCGGAGGCCCACAGGGTTGGGGGCCCTTCTAGAGGCCCCCAACGTCCCTTGTCGTCTGCCTTTACATGGTGGTGGGACCATCATGTTAAGGCAGAGGGAAAGAGCCATCCTAATCGCTCTTCCGCTAACTCCGCAGGCACTGCAACCATTGTAGAGATTAGACTCCGACCGTCACCCCGACCGGCTCCTTGAGCCTGTCGGAGGCGGCGGTCTTTCCCCCAGTCCAAACCGCCAGCATTGTAATCCTGTGGTCGGACCGATACTCGGGATTTCGGACAAACCGCCACCGATTGCCTGTCGATGGCAGTCCGCCCAACATCCTAATTGGGCCCTTATTCTGTTGTGCTTTTGGAGTTGTGTTGCTTCCAACTATGAAAACCAAGCACTGGATGCACTTAGGGCCAGATGTGAGAAAATAGGAATAGCGAGATACCTACTGGCGATTTTTAGCGAATGACAATTAGGAAATCCCTATCCCTAATGTAGAAAACTCTTTTAAGTTTAATTTGCAATTTGTAGTGGGTTGCACATAAACCTACCTCATGAATATTGATGAGATAGGTGACAATTTGTGACCCACTATGATTTGCTGCCATCACAGGGATGGTGGCCTGCTGGGGTCAGCAGACCACCATGTCTGTGATCCCTGTTAAATAAAGCAATCTATATTTTTTTTAAACGCAGGCCGTTTTCCTCAAAGGAAAATGGGATACGTTTACAAAAAGAAAAGAAACTTTGAACTTTAATTTTTTTAAGAGTAGACAATGGTCCCTTGGACCACTGCCTGCTCTTAAAAAATATTTTTTCAACCATTCTCAAGTGGGAAAGGGTACCTGGGGGACTCCTTCCAATTTGCGAATGAGTTACCACCAGCCTTCAAGTGGTGGTACATTGCTGGTGTTTTGCGACCACATTTCGGTAGCAAAATATTTGTACATACCATTTCATTTTGGTATTGGGAAGGGACGCCCTCAACAGACCCATTCCAAAATACAGAATCGCAAAACCCCAATTGCGATTTAGTAACAAGTTAATGAATCACAAATTGGGCTTTGTACATCACAAAAAGCATTTTTGCGATCGCAAACGGCCTTATTTGTACATCTAGTCCTTGGTGCTAATTTTAAAAAAGTCACAAAAGCTGTTTGCACCCACTTTACCTCATGCACCAGGATTTACATGTGGCTTTGTGAATCAGCATAGATTTCTGGACGTATGTTGAGCTCATGACTAGTGATTAATTTTCAGTAAGATTTTCAGTGAGCTATTTGCTCTCAATGGGGGTTCATTCTTACAGATTGTGACTGATCACCCAGAATTTCAAGGTAGAACCCCAATTGTGATCACTCCATTGAGTCCGGTTCCCTCTGTGTGCCTGCATCGGTTTACCCAAATTATTATGTGCCCCCACCCCGGTGCATGTCAAACATTTCAGGCATTATTCTGTGTGCAATTCTGTTCTTTTCTAGCAGCACATATCCCACTGATCCCCTTATCCGTGCTGATTGCAGGCAGGTTGTGGTTCAAAAAGCCTTGAAGTTTGTCTAATGCAACAAATTGTGAAATTGTGCGTTCCGTTTCGTTCCACCTCATGCTTTGTTAGAATGCGGGCTCCTATCCATTAGCCCACAGTATGAAGCTTGTGAAACAATGTGCGCAATCTGTCTCCATTCACCACTGCGGAATGTCTTTTTGAATAATTTTATTTAATTTCAGTAAATAGGTTTTAGTTATCATTTGATTTCACTTGTTATAAAATTTGTATAATTGAATACCTTTCTGCATGCTCTTCCAAGGTGCACAGAAGCCTGAGTGCGAGTTAAATCATTGGCCCGGTGATTAGTGGCGAGGCATGTCTTCGCAGCGCTATATAGCACTGGCTCAAGATTAAATGCATGCCACGCAGTGTTTAATTTGTAAGAAACATAAGTACAGGGACACAACGTTTTTTAGGAGACTGCAGGGAGCACTGCCACATGCTGGAAGCATCAAAGACAAGATCACCCTCCTTCCGTCTCCTCCACCACCCTACACTTCCTGTCTCTTTTTCTCACTCTTGCAGAGTATTATTCTTTTTATGTAAGCCTTCTCTCATCGAATGACCTGTAACAAGGTCAGCTAATGAAAGCAGGTGTCAGTCCCAGTGCTTAATTTGAGCTGGTGGTTTCCGGTGCTTGGCATCGGCACTTAATTGCCAACACTGGAGCTTGTGACAGTCTGCCACAAGGTGGCGCTGTCTGGCTAATTTAGAGATGACCACAACAACAGTTAATTATTAATGCAGTATACATTAAAAATTACTATTACTTGCCGCCCAAGCCACTTTAGGAGTGTGATGATTAGTAGATGTGTTGTTACTATCATTGCCAGCATAGCAAGGGCAGTGTGTCGTGCAAGCTGCAGTGGCCTCCAGGTGAGAGCCCTGGCACTTATTGTTTTACAAATTAAGCACTGGGCAGTCCCAAGCATCCAGGAACCACTGAGGCTTCCCTCCCGCTACCGATGTAAGCGCCAGCGGCCTGGTAAATTGTGTTTTTTTTAATGTTGGGTATGTGTGTGTATGTATGAATGTATATGTATTACTGTGTGCATGCTGTGAATGGATGTGTGCTTTTTGCTTGCTTGTAAATGTATGGGTGTGAGTGAGTGTGCATGTAGATGGGTGAGTATAAGTATGTGTGTGCATATGTGGCCTGCCCACCCAGCCACCTGTTCAAATTACAGGCCGCCACTGACAATTAAAAAATGTGTTTTGTGAATAGCAATTGTTTTACTCATATGTGGGTGTGTGTTTTTGTATTAGCATGTCATTCCGTAACCCCTTCTTTACATTTCCCTTAACACCATCCATTTTGTAGTAAATATTTCCCAATTATCCAACACTGGCCCTTTACTGCTGTTAGGTTTGAAAATCCCATTCCTGCTATGCACTCGTATCATGCTACATTAGGTTAGCAGTGTGTGGCTAAATAGATGCCATTTGTATTCACGTTATGCAACCCACTGAGTTATCCCTGCAACGTGCAAGCTTTAGTTAGCAAGTGTGACTCCATTTTGTATTTCGTAATCCCTATTAGGCTGTGTCTGAACTAGGCCTCATTATTCGTACTGCTTGCCTCAGCAGAACACTGTATTTAGTTATTATTTTTCTTTCCTGTTCAAGGCTGCTTCTCGACTTACTAATGAAGAGGCCATTCTGCCCTCGCATGCCTATCCGAGTTTGTAGTTCTGCTCCCACGTTAGGAGACGCTGAGACTCAGCGCAGTAACCTTGAGTTGCCGATAGCATGTACCCATCTGGCAGGTGGTAGCCCATCCTTCTGTGCCTTCTTTGTTCATCTTCGGCCCAGGCCGGTAACTTTCCACTGTGGGCGTGGTTGGGGGGGTTCTTGGAGGAATGATCATGCATTGCAGGCCGTTGGGGGGGCAGTCCCTCAGCAGACATCTTAGGGTGCAGGTCAGATTGGACTCCTCTGCAGAGTATTGCTAATAAATGCTTGTTTGTATTCTCTACTGTCTGACCGACTCTTCATTACTTGGGAAGGCATAGCAGGTGGTTGTAAATACCCAGGTGGCCCCTAAGGGCCACTTCCTTCAGTTGGCGCCCGAACAGGGACCCCGCAAGGTGATCTAGCTCGCCCGTAATCGGGTTGCAGGGTCGGGTTTGCGTCTGGTCGGTCGGGCGGATCGGGGTACCCCACACGATCGGGCTTGGTTCTCGCAGCTGCCCTGCCCGTCTGGTCGGGCGACTCCTCATCTAGTGGTCACCGGCTGGGGTCCTGAGAAGGCGAAACCTTGGAGTTGACCGTTTGGTCCGAAGAGTCGGCAGTGGAGAATAACTTGACTCGACCTGTGTGCAACAGGTGAGTGATTTGATTCTTGGAAAAATGGCACCATTCTTGAACGGCACCAGCCTAAGGGCTGTGTCGTGGTACAGCTTCCGGACTGTCTTGGAGCAGTTTTCGGACTACCTTGCTTGACCGGCACGAGTCGACGGGCTGTGTCTTGGTGCGGTCTTCGGGCCGTTTTGGTTTGAACTTGGTGGGTTTGCAGACCCTTTTAAAGACACAGAGGGGCCGATTCCGATTCGGGCCGGAAATCTCTCCTACCGAGCCGGACTCGGAGAGATTTCCGACCGAATCGGACCCTAGCAGCCCGACCGAACGAGTACGATGCGCACGTATGCCATCGGACTCGATTCGGTCGGGCTCCCATTGACTCAATGGGTGCGAGGCGAACAGGGGCACCCCCTAGAGCGTGTACGCGGCGAAGCAACACGCGCCGTACACGCACAGGTAGGGGGGACCCATGGGTCCCCCCTGTGTGCGATTCGCGTGGCTACGCGTACAGGGGGGTCCGACACGGACCCCCAAAGTACGGCTCCGACTGCTCCTTCGAGCCGGACGGTGCTAGTCGGTCGGACTGCTCGCGGCGCGCATCGTACTTGCCCGGCCGGGGAACATCTCCATTGCGCGGTGCGAGGCGTGTCCGAGCGAGTCGGTCGGAGCGGTCGGCTTTCGCGTACGAGTCGGTCAGTGCGGTTGGGTCTCGCGAACGAGTCGGTCGGAGTTTTCGCATCGTACTCGCTCGCCCGGACGCACGTACGAATCGGTCGGGAAACAGGGCTCCTAATCGGATCCGGTAAAGCCGATTCCGATTCGGAGCCCTACCGGCCGAGATCGGAATCGGCCCCAGAGTGTTTGTGAACAGCCTACCAGGCCAACTGGTAATTTGGCCCACTCTTGAAAAGGTCTGGGACTGTTTGCGAACAATCTGCCAGGCCAACTGGAAATTTGGTCAATGCTTGAAAAGGTCTGGGGCTAGAGCCTGTCTTCTTGAATTTGGTCCAGTCTCCGGACTGTAGGAAGCGGTCCTCGGACCGTTTTGGTTTGGTTCTTGAACAATATTTGTATTCTTTATTTTTTTCCTCTTATTATTTTGTTTGTTGGTGTTATATTTGTCCATTGGGGACAGCGCATGTGTCTTATATTAAGATGCCTTGTCTAAGTAAAATGGGGTGTTTTGGATGTCGGTATTGTTCTACTGAGGCTCGATTGGAAGAGAGCCAGCCTGCGCTGCGCCTCTGGAGGGTACCCCAAATTTTGAAGTATACGTCAAGCACGGTATTGGCCCTATTATGTTTAGCACATTGTGGAATAAATATACGAGGGACAATGCTGAGTTACAATGGCCACTTACTGGCTCGTTTGATGAACAGAAATGTAATTTCTTGCAGGACAAATTGTTCGCCAAAAAGAGCAGGCAGTCGATGTTTGATTCTCTGAGTATGGCAGAAGGAAGCAAAGCAGCGGCGTATGAGAGCAGAGAAAGAGGCCCGGAAGAGACAGACGCAAACTATAACGCAGAAAGCAGTGGCCTATGAAAGGGAAAAGATAGAGAAAGGCATAGAATGTGCAGATAGAAAGTTTCGATTGCAGACAGGTAAATGCTATGTTACTAGAGAGGAAGGTGATGTTTTCGTTGAAGAGCTATTGGATTCTCGCCCTCCTCCACCTTATGCTCCTGAGCGGATATACCCAAGGGTTCCAACATCTCAGTCCCCGGCCTCTGGTGCTGCTCTTCCTAGTATTTCTGCCTCTAGTGAAACTGCTTCGGCCCCAGCCCCGCCTGCTTCCTCTCTGCTCACGCCAGTAACAGGGGCGGGAGCCGTTAGCTCTCCTGTTCCGTCTACTGACTCTGTTTCTACTGCTACACGCCCTTTCACTCCTACAACACTGTCTCCTTACATGATGATACCTGTCTCCTCATCTGCTCTTTCTCCCTCGAGTATGACACCCCAAGCACTGCTGAATGGTGAGACCCCTTTATGTGGGATACATGAAGGGAATTGGACAGCAGCACGAGACCGTATGGACAAAGTGTTGGTGCGTTCTGCTGTGGGTGATGAGGAGAAACAAATGGTGGTGAATCAGGCGGCTCAGTGGGCTCGGAGCCCGATCTATGGTGTGGAAGATGTGTGGAGTGTGATGAAAGATTATGAGCCCTTCATACAGCAGCATGCCCTTAAGCACATGTCGGCCACGCTAATAGGACTGTGAGAGCAGTGTTTTTAGGGTGTTGCACCGCAGATCATCTATGACATACGGGACAGGGTATATGCTGCAGGTGGTGAGCAGTCAAAATATCGAAAATAAAATATCGACATACACTAATATCGAAGTCACAATATCGAAGGGACAGAATATCGATGTTAAGAATATCGATGGACAGAATATCGACCCTAAGGTAAGTAATATCGAATTTTTTTATATCGATGTAAGTAATATCGAAGTTAGTAATATCGAAATCAAATATATCGATGTTACTAATATCGATGTTACTAATATCGATATTTGTATTATTGTTATGTATTTTGTTATGTTTTTAATATGTATGTGTTATATGTGTTTTTGTTAAGTGTTCTACTTGTCTAAAAATATATGTATACAATTTTTATATGTTAATAATGTTTTTTTAAGTTATTGTTTTTTTTTTGTACCGTAGCGGGTTGTGGCTTTATAGGGGAATAGGGTGGGAAGTAATTTAATTATACTAAATTAATTATTAATTTTTAGGAATTATAAATTAATTTTAATTATTTTTTGCGTTTAAGTTCTGTAGCGGGTTGTGGGTTTATAGGGGAATAGGGTGGGAAGTAATTTAATTGTAATTAAGTTATAATTTATTTTAATTAATTGGTATTGATAATTATATTATTGTTAATTAATGAATAATTGGTAATTAATTTTTATTAATTAGTTATTAATTTTTATTAATTGATTAATTGATCATTATGTAATTTAATTGTAATTACGTTATAATTTATTTTAATTAATTGGTATTGATAATTATATTATTGTTAATTAATTAATAATTGGTCATTAATTTTTATTAATTGGTTATTAATTTTTATTAATTGATTAATTGATCATTATGTTAAGTGTATTATTTTATTATTGGAGTGTGTTGTGTGTTTATAGGGGAATACTTTTGGAAGTAATTGAAATCTAATTAAGTA
Source organism: Calotriton arnoldi (assembly GCA_963921515.1). Lineage (NCBI taxonomy): Eukaryota > Metazoa > Chordata > Amphibia > Caudata > Salamandridae > Calotriton > Calotriton arnoldi. Next base: position 1,944,559 of record CAWUFW010001806.1, on the reverse strand, counting down.
ATTATTACATTTATTTTTGGGTATTGATAATTAATTTATTGGACATTAATTATTAATTGGTAATTTTTTTTAATTAGCATTTTTTGGTTCTAAAAATTAATTTATTGTTGTTTTATCATCAATTGGTAATTACATATTATTAAATATTATTTATTGATAAATTTAATTAATATATTAAGAAGTAATTATTAATTGATAATTAATGTTTAATTATTATTATTTTTGGTATAAAAAAGCATTTAATTGTTCAATATTAGTTAATTGGTAATTAAGTTTTAATAATTTATATGTTTTTTGTTATTAAAAATATGTTATTGTTCAATATTTATTACTTAGTAATTAATATTTATTAATTATTATTTATTGGTATTTATTATTAATTTATTGTTAATAAATTTTCTATTGGTAATTATGTTTTTAATAATTATTTATTGGTATTGGTAAATAGTTTACAGTTATTTAATAATTCATTAATTATTTAAAAAAATTATTTTATTTATAAGCATGTTATTTGTAACTTCTACGCTATCCAACACTTTCCCTACTGTTGCACTCTCTGGAGTTGGACTAGTAATTTTTACCCCTTTGCTATCCAACACTTTCCCTACTGTTGCACTCTCTGGAGTTGGAATAGTAATTTTTACCCCTACGCTATCCAACACTTTCCCTACTGTTGCACTCACTGGAGTGGGAATAGTAATTTTTACCCTCACGCTATCCAACGCTTTCCCTACTGTTGCACTCCCTGGAGTGGGAATTGTAATTTCTACCCCTACGCTATCCAACACTTTCCCTACTGTTGCACTCTCTGGAGTTGGAATAGTAATTTTTACCCCTACGCTATCCAACACTTTCCCTACTGTTGCACTCCCTGGAGTGGGAATATTCATTTTTACCCTCCCGCTATCCAACGCTTTCCCTACTGTTGCACTCCCTGGAGTGGGAATAGTAATATTTACCCCTACGCTATCCAACACTTTCCCTACTGTTGCACTCACTGGAGTGGGAATAGTAATTTTTACCCTTACGCTATCCAACGCTTTCCCTACGGTTGCACTCACTGCAGTGGGAATATTAATTTTTACCCTCTCGCTATCCAACGTTTTCCCTATTGTTGCGCTACCTGGAGTGGGAATAGTAATTTTTACCCCTACACTATCCAATACTTTCTCTACTGTTGCACTCTCTAGAGTGGGAATAGTAATTTTAACCTCTACGCTATCCAACATTTTTCTTACTGTTGTTTTTTTGGGAGTTGAAATAGTAGTTTTATTCCTTCCGCTATTAAATATTTTTTGTATTATTTTAGTTAATGTAGTATATAATAAATTTTAAAAATATTAAAAGTAAATTTAATTTTTTTAATTTGTTATACATAATTATTTAGGGGCCCATTACGATACCCGGCGTAAAAAAATCCGCCAGGCATGGAAGCGGCAAAAATCCGCCCGCACACACCGTCTGAACACCGACCACGCCATTACGATTACACAAACCGAAAACCGCCATCGGCGGAAAAATCACACAAAATACCGCCCGCCATCGTCCGAGTCGGAGTCAAACCGCCCGCCACGGACGGAAACACGCCCGACAACACAAAACCGCCCGCCCTCACGGCCGACACACCGCACGTGAGATTACGATCGCACCGCCATGAGCGCGGGAAAACTACAAATATACCGCCCGCCAGCGCAAACAACGCCGATGAGAATCGACACGGCAGAAGCCATGGCGCCCACGTCCCTGCACAGAAACCATCCGCTCACAAAACCAATCGCACACAACATGGCCAACAAGTCCACACAGCAAGGCACGCACAAATACACAAGCACAGTACACATCCCGAAAACACCCCCTGGACAAACAAAAACTACAAAGGCCAGAACCCCAGACACAACACACCTGAAAACAACAGACCATGAGGACACACCCACATAGGTAAGTACAAAAGCAGCACTCCCACAGACCACAACCCCTTGCAACATTGCAAACCAGAGAGGAGAGGAGAGGACACAGTGACACAGCAAGGACAGCAGCACACCACAGAAACGCACACATCACCACCACCACCACCACCACCACAAACCCCCTGCACATTACACAACACACACCGCACCAGCACCACAAACACCATGGCACCACAAAGAATGCCCAAGTTCACGCCCATTGAGCTGACGGTCATGGTCGACGAGATCATCAAGGTGCACCCACAAATCTATGGGAACATGGTCCAGCACACACCACTAGCCACCAGAAACAGAATGTGGAACCGGATCGTAGACCAGGTCAATGCAGTCGGGACCCTGCCCAGGAACAGAGTCGAAATAAACAAACGGTGGAATGACGTCAAGAGCCTGGTCAAGAAGAAGGAGACCAAGAACAGAGAGCTGGCAGCTGTCACTGGGGGAGGGAATCCCGCGCTCTTCAAGACCTTCAAAGCGTGGGAGGAGAAGGTGCGAGTCATCATACATCCCGAGATCCTCGCCGGATTAGCAGGGGGAGTGGAGGCTGGCAAGTACAAACTAATGTATACCAGCACACCGCTATGTACTCACATGCACTACCACCATGCCACAGCTCCCAGGGACAAACACCCCCATGTCCAGCACACAATACACAACACATCACACACACATGCAACAGACACCACCACACACAGCCCAAACAGAACAACTGTAAGATGCGTGGGGACATGTGTACACTCAGCCAGCCACGTAACCACCAACAGGTCCCCAACTATGCCAGAAGCGCCACAACGAGCACCCACCACACCCATGTGTCCGCCATAGCTGCACTAACCGACAAGTAACAGGTAAGTGGCAGGAACACAAAGTGCAGTGGGTGGGAGGGTGGACAGCCCAAGTACAACACACACCAGGCCCCTAGTCCCACAGCACAGCAAGGAGGAGCATCCCCCACCCCCACAGCCACGTGTCAGCCACCGCAGTGCACACCGACAGCCGAAAGGTAGACATCACGATCCACAACAATCGGTGTCAGTGGGTGTCCAGCCACCACCACGACCCACAACACCCCCCACCCCCACAGACCTGCAACATGGAGCACCCCCGCTTAGAACCATGTGGCATCCAGTACAGTGCACGCCCGAACAACCTGCAGGTGGGAAACTGGACAGGGCTGGATTACTGGAGGCATGAGGACCGTAACACGACCAACACATGGGACATGTCACGTAGCAGACGAACACGCAGCACCGCCCACCGTCACGAACAAGTGAACAATGTGCACACGGACATGAACCACAGACTCACACCTCACATGACCCATCACAGACACAGCAACACCCAAGGAGCCACGTCTGCATGCACAAGCCACACTGAATATAGTACCACACGGCAGCCACTGTGCAACTCATCACACACAACCGAAACACCATTGAAGTCCTGTCCATGTAGCCCCTACTGCCTGTCAACCACACACCCCACAACTACGCCTATGTAAGACAAACAACACTAGACGCAACAGAGCGGAACAACATAAATGCACACGAACACCACTGAACCCATCAAACACACAGACACACCATGCACATACAACATACCATCCATCCCATCCGTCAGCCCCAGTCTCATGAAAGGCATGTCATCCGCACAGCTGCCACACATACAGCAGTCACGCTAAGATACATGCCCATGACCAACCATGTGCCAGAAGTCAATGAAGCGCACGCCACACTGTGAGCAACAACACACAACATGGGCCACACCCCCCCACGAGCACTGCAGTGATGCACATGGCACAGGGCAGCACGCACACCAAGGAGATGGGACAACTGCAATACGTTGGCTGGCACACAACCAACACTCACTCATAACGATGCGTCCAATGCCATGTCCAGTAATCACAACAGACAGCAAATATGCAGGCCATGTCAGGCATGCACACACCTCAGACCATGCACTGTCATGCTGCCACAACACATGTCACGTTCGGCACCCATGGCTCACAGCATGTACCCCAAAAGCATATTCCCTCCCAAATGCGAATCTGGGGCATGGCCCCCATGTTGCCATATGCGTTCCTAAGCGTTCCATTTGAACCCCAAAAGCATATTCCCTCCCAAATGCGAATCTGGGGCATGGCCCCCATGTTGCCATATGCGTTCCTAAGCGTTCCATTTGAACCCCAAAAGCATATTCCCTCCCAAATGTGAATCTGGGGCATGGCCCCCATGTTGCCATATGCGTTCCTAAGCGTTCCATTTGAACCCCAAAAGCATATTCCCTCCCAAATGTGAATCTGGGCATGGCCCCCATGTTGCCATATGCGTTCCTAAGCGTTCCATTTGAACCCCAAAAGCATATTCCATCCCAAATGTGAATCTGGGGCATGGCCCCCATGTTGCCATATGCGTTCATAAGCGTTCCATTTGAACCCCAAAAGCATATTCCATCCCAAATGTGAATCTGGGGCATGGCCCCCATGTTGCCATATGCGTTCCTAAGCGTTCCATTTGAACCCCAAAAGCATATTCCCTCCCAAATGCGAATCTGGGGCATGGCCCCCATGTTGCCATATGTGTTCCTAAGCGTTCCATTTGAACCCCAAAAGCATATTCCCTCCCAAATGCGAATCTGGGGCATGGCCCCCATGTTGCCATATGCGTTCCTAAGCGTTCCATTTGAACCCCAAAAGCATATTCCCTCCCAAATGCGAATCTGGGGCATGGCCCCCATGTTGCCATATGCGTTCCTAAGCGTTCCATTTGAACCCCAAAAGCATATTCCCTCCCAAATGTGAATCTGGGGCATGGCCCCCATGTTGCCATATGCGTTCCTAAGCGTTCCATTTGAACCCCAAAAGCATATTCCCTCCCAAATGTGAATCTGGGGCATGGCCCCCATGTTGCCATATGCGTTCCTAAGCGTTCCATTTGAACCCCAAAAGCATATTCCATCCCAAATGTGAATCTGGGGCATGGCCCCCATGTTGCCATATGCGTTCCTAAGCGTTCCATTTGAACCCCAAAAGCATATTCCCTCCCAAATGTGAATCTGGGGCATGGCCCCCATGTTGCCATATGCGTTCCTAAGCGTTCCATTTGAACCCCAAAAGCATATTCCCTCCCAAATGTGAATCTGGGGCATGGCCCCCATGTTGCCATATGCGTTCCTAAGCGTTCCATTTGAACCCCAAAAGCATATTCCATCCCAAATGTGAATCTGGGGCATGGCCCCCATGTTGCCATATGCGTTCCTAAGCGTTCCATTTGAACCCCAAAAGCATATTCCATCCCAAATGTGAATCTGGGGCATGCCCCCATGTTGCCATATGCGTTCCTAAGCGTTCCATTTGAACCCCAAAAGCATATTCCCTCCCAAATGCGAATCTGGGGCATGGCCCCCATGTTGCCATATGCGTTCCTAAGCGTTCCATTTGAACCCCAAAAGCATATTCCCTCCCAAATGCGAATCTGGGGCATGGCCCCCATGTTGCCATATGCGTTCCTAAGCGTTCCATTTGAACCCCAAAAGCATATTCCCTCCCAAATGTGAATCTGGGGCATGGCCCCCATGTTGCCATATGCGTTCCTAAGCGTTCCATTTGAACCCCAAAAGCATATTCCCTCCCAAATGTGAATCTGGGGCATGGCCCCCATGTTGCCATATGCGTTCCTAAGCGTTCCATTTGAACCCCAAAAGCATATTCCATCCCAAATGTGAATCTGGGGCATGGCCCCCATGTTGCCATATGCGTTCCTAAGCGTTCCATTTGAACCCCAAAAGCATATTCCCTCCCAAATGCGAATCTGGGGCATGGCCCCCATGTTGCCATATGCGTTCCTAAGCGTTCCATTTGAACCCCAAAAGCAAAGTACAAACCAGACCCAGGATGGGCCAGGAGCCCGCATACACCAGAGTCACAATAAGTAGGGGCACAGCAACACACCCATCGGCATGGCCAATCCGTCCCATGCCACATGTGCACAGCACACAGTCCCATTGCCAAGCACACACAACTACAAATGGTACAGCCACACACACGCCTCCGGGAAACCCATGTACGAGATTGCACGAACTGTTAATGTCAGGCGACAAATACATACTTCGCAAGGTGCAACACAATAACAAATTTCATTCTCTCCACAGGTGACGAACTGCTGGATGCTGGGGATGGAGCCAGCAGCCAGCACAGCTAGCCTACAAGCCCCCAACGAGGACACACGGATGTGGAGGATCTGTCCTCCTCTTCGGACACGGACCACCAAGCAGGCCCATCTGGTGTGGCAGGGCCCAGCCGCTCCCCAGGACTCCTCCTACCCACCAACCCATCATCCAGGGCTGCTGAACATTCCCAGCCCCCTGCTGCCACTGTCGTTGCGGCCACACCCACGGTCATTGCGGCCACACCCACGGTCATTGCGGCCACACCCACGGTCATTGCGGCCACTACCACTGCCGCAACCGCCACCATCGCCGCACCGACCACCACCGCCGCCACCACCACCACGTCTTCGCTGGCACCAGCCCCAGCGCAGGTGGTGGCCCGGCCGACTGGATCCACCCTGGGAGCCACAGCGAGGACCGTGGTGAGCAATGTGGCTAGTGGGCAGGCCGGTGGCAGCAGGACTGGTAGGAGGAGCAGGGTCAGGCAAACGCCAGCCTCCCCTGGGAGCCATGCCCTGCCTCAAATGGCCAGAGTCCTTGGGGCCTATGAAGAGGCCCAAGGACAATGGGCCAGGTCAGCTACAGACACGCGTGAGGTGCTGGGGGTGCTGAGGTCCATGGACGCCCGTATGGGCCAACTCGTGGACCTCATGGGCCAGCTGGTGGTGGCGGTGAGGTCACAGCCAGGGACAGCAGCTCCCCTCCGCCACCACCTTGCCGGGGCGCAGGGTCGAGCAGCAGTGTCCAGTTCCCCTGCGTCCACAGCCAGTGAGCACACCTCAACCACCAGCATGTCGCAAGCAGGCACCCCCTCGCAAACGTGGAAGGGGCCGTCCGAAGTGGAAACAGATCTCCCGGGAGGACTTCGCACGCTCCAGACGCAAGTGAGGCAGCCAGCCAGCCTTCCTTGACCACCCACTGCATTGACTTGGACTACGATCCCACTCCACACAGCCATCTGGATGGCATGTGTGTGTTGGACTATGGACATAGAACCAGTGGGTACACCCTGAGCATCACGCAGCCATGACCGACAGCTCATTGTCACTGCACGCACCACTTTTGTCATCACCTTACACACAATCACATGTCACAGTTTGAAATAAATGCACCTCTTACACAAACTGCTGTTTGTGCCCTGTGTTTTATTTGTACGGAATACAACGGCCACCTTGGGCGGAAAGGCACCTGATGCGTGGCATGGCAATGGAACCGGAGGGCCTGTAGGGACCTAGGGGTGGGAGACAGAACAGGAGCACATTCAATGAGTGTGTCACACACCCATCACACAGTACATGTCAACAACTACAAGCAATGTACACACATCGCACAGAGCAATAGGGCACAATGCCACAGCCACCAACAGTGGCATACTACCCTGGCCATGGAGCATTGACACACAGCACGCAGTGAACAAACGGCCACCCTGACACAGCACACACACACCTGCACAGATACAGCCACATCAGCCGTCGTACATGGACACTCACCGTCAAGTGAAGTAGCGGGCGATGAGCTGCTGCCGCACATTCCCAGCTTCCTCCTCTCCGCTGTCCTCCTCACTCGAGCTGTCCTGGTCTGCGGGCTGGGGCCCTGGTTGATCTCCGTCATCCACGATGAGGGGGATCTGCTTCCGAATGGCCAGATTGTGCAGCATGCAGCACGCCACCACTATCTGGCACACCTTCTGTGGGGAGTACGCCAGCGCACTCCTCGGTGCGGTCCAGGCACCTGAACCTGGACTTGAGGAGGCCAAAGGTACGCTCGACCACACGTCTGGTCCTCCCATGTGCCTCATTGTAGCGATCGTCTGCTGGGGTGCGAGGATTCCTCAATGGACTGAGCAGCCATGCCCCATTCGGGTACGCAGAGTCACCTGGGTGTGAGGGACACAGAGAACCGTTGCTATTCCAACTGGACAGGGGACAGCATCGCACAACCAGCACGCTACACCACTCCACATACTCACCGACAATACAGCCACGATCCTGTTGCAGATTGGACATCAGTCGTGGCAAGATGCTGTTGCGCATTATGTGTGCGTCATGGGCCGAGCCTGGGAACTTTGCACACACGTGGGTGATCACCATGTCCGCAAGGCACACCACTTGCACATTCAGGGAGTGCGTGTGCTTCCTGTTGCGGTACAGGTGCTCAGTGGCCTGTGGTGGAACAAGGCCAACATGTGTGCAGTCAATGGCTCCAACGACGTGTGGGATTCTGCCAAGGGCATAGAATGCACCCTTCACTGCCGCCAATTCACGAGCCCTGGGGAAGCGGATGTACCTGTTTCGGTACAGCATCATGGCTGCCAGTACATCCCTCAGCACCTTGCTGAACATGGGCTGGGACATCCCTCCTCCACTGCCCACTGTGTGCTGGAATGACCCAGTGCCGAAGAAATGCATGGCGGCCATCACCTTAGCCGTGGGGGTGACAGCTGTCGGATACACCCTGCGGGGACGGAGATGGGGTTCTAACATGGCACACAGTCGATGCAGGGTTGGCCTGTCCAGCCGAAACTTCCTAATGACCTCTGTATCGTCCATGTCCGCCAGCAATTGGTATGGGCGGTCAATGTTCGGTCTCCGCCTAGGGAAAATGGCAGTGGACACATGTCAAAGCAACACGACACATAGCAATTTCGCATACACATCACTGACATGACTGAGCAAGCACATGAGCCACAGCCCAGCTGTCAAGCTGGGACGGCACGGCCAAAATACACTTACACAGGTCTCCCAACAATGGCAATGGCTAGTGATACAGACCACTGCCATGTGCATGCACATGGGGATCTAGGCCCCAATGACTTGCGGGGCGTGCTGATGGCGACTGACTGCATATTCGTCAAGCGGCAACGCCACGGCAACATGAATGTCTGCTGAGCATGGAACTGCTTCCGAGGCTGGATGAGTATGGCACACGACGACGACGATGTGGGCACAGGCTGAGCGGCCAAAACAAGTGGGACCTGTGGCACGAGGGGATATGAGACAGTAGTAGGTGTCAGCACTGCACCCTATGTACAGCACTGTACGGATCACACCTCCCGAAACATTGACAGGTGTCCACATTGACAGCCCCATGCCAAGACGGCTGTGTGCTTGCAGTCACACGTCACAGGTGAGAGGTTACATTGCACGTGCCAGGTGGCAGACGTACATAGTGGGAGCTGGCATGTGTGTGCATGTGTCTCCTGTTCAGGATCCACCAGATGGGCGCTGACTCTGTACTGAGCATTGGACACAGCATGTTCCGTGGAAGGCTTGTGTGTGGGATGGTGGCCCTGGATGTGCCTCCGTTGGATGGGGGGCCATGCACAGGGCGGGTACGTCGATGATTGCGCATTGTTGGTCACGGTGGGTGCACCCACTAAGATGTGTTGCCCTGTGTTCAATTCCTATGTCCGCATGATGATGGACTGTAGATGTGGGCAGACTACACATTGGTCGATGTGCTGTCTATATGCATGTGCCTTCACACCAGGCACAGCTGCCCCTGCACATGTGACCCCTGCTGGACTCGCTGCTGGGTCTGTGGAGCTGATGCACCTTCTGTGCGTGGGGCGGACAGCTCTCCTCACTTCCCTCAGTGCGCATGTCATGACTTTGCCGCAGGTGACATGGATCATGGAGGGCCCACATGTACGCGTGGGTAGGCTACACATGATTGTTCACTGGTCGCCACCCCCAGTCAGTGTTCCGAATGGGAAGGTTGTCGTGCTGGTGGTATATTCGATGTGGCGGATGGGCGGGCCTAGGTGCGGGCTTACATTCCGGACATGGGGGGTAGTTGGATTGGCGACTAGTTGCAGTACACACGGGACACGTCTCTTCCTTTCCACATCTGGGTCATCCCTTGTACTCACTGACAGTGATACAGTCATCTTCGCCCCAGCCCTCATGTCCTCCCCTCGCTCCCCCAATATGCATGTGCACCTGCGAGGCTAGCGCTTGCACAGGCAGCCCCAAGCTCGCACCAGAGAGGGCAAGGAGTGTATGTGTGGGTCTAGTTGCACAAGTGGGCTGTCTCAGGGTATGATGTGTTACGGGACGCCGTCCACCTGCGTGGTGCCCCAAATGGAGACCCGGCCTGCATGGACTATGCATCACAGTCTTCGCCTTCCGGATCCGCCACCTGCGACACCCAGTGGCTGTGGCTGCCCTTGCGGCCAGGCCGCGTCCGTCTGTGACTGATGGCCCACACATTCACTCTTTGGCCTCTCTGGGGAGGGCTCGGGGGTGGTGGCGCACGCGCTTGCACTTAGTCGCAATGGCATGTGTCGTGGTTGGTATGATGGGCAATGGATGGGATGGTGCGAGCCACCTCCCGTGACGTCAGTGCTGCTCGTGCTGTGGTGCGTCCCCCTACACTTCCATCTGACTTGTGCCATGCTAGACGTTGAGGTTCTATTGCCTGCGTGATATGACCAGGAGGAGCGCAAGGAGACCTCTCACACACCATGCTCCACTGCCATCCCGTGCCCTGTATCGCCTGTGCGGATTGACTATGTTGGGGTTACACCTGGTCGACTGGGGCTGTGTGTGCCTTGTCAAGGGGCATGGCGGGCGCATAACAGGATCCAGCTTGTCCACAGAGGGTGGGCTGAGGTGCGCCTGGTACCGCTTTGTACGTGTGCCTGGCTGCTGTGCACACACGTGTTCACTCCCCCGACAGGTGTCCTCTCACAATGCCCAGGGAAGCGGTGGTGTACTGTTCATGACCCCTCCCAACACGGCGTGCTTCAACTTGGCATGTGCGCATCTACCCGTCACACCCACCCACCTGAGCACTGCGTCCATACGACTTCACACGACACATGTGTGTCTTCCACAGTTGTGCTACTCATTTGCGTTGACATCCAATACCAGTGGACTACATGGTCATGTCACGACTGCCGTGTACTTCACATACTCCCATCCTCTCTCATTCGTACTTGTGAAATGAGTCAGCGGAGACAGTTTTGGTTTCAAACATTATATTGAGTCTTCTGTCCTCTGTGATGCAGTATAGTGGACACTACTGGCAGCGGAATACATGTTGAGGATATACTGAGCATGATTGCAAATGGGATAGGGTGTGGGGTTACATGTGATTGGCTTTTGCATGTGGGATGTGGGCTTCAGAGTTACATCTGCTTGGCCAAGGCTGTGCTAATGTACATTTACGTATAGCTGCGGAGCTGCGGACTTTGACACAGACGGTATACATGTAGCCTACCAGACCGCTTGGTATCATGGGCACAGTTCATCTCAGTTCCATGTGACAGGTTTGCTGCGGTTGTTCCTCATGCACGCGTGCATGTGAGATGACATCAGGGCATGGGCTTGCGTGCATGCAGCGGCGTGCCACTTGTTGTTGCAATGTGGTGGTTACTGGACATGTCACAGTCACTGGGGTCGTGTTGTTGTTGTATGCACTTGTCTTCCATGCAAAGGTCCTGGTATGGGTTTCCCGGGCGGGGGTGGGAGGGGTGCAGCACCCACAGACTCCAGGCGACCTATTCATGTCCACTGAGCGGTGTGTGTGTCCATGGGCGCTGGATCCATGTCGTGTCCTGGTTGTTCGTGCAGTTCTGTCCATGTGGGTGCGATACACAGACCCCATGCCACTGCCTCCCACGATGCATGCGGTGTTCCTGGATGTGATGGGGAACAGTGTGCATGTCCCGGTCATATCCGATGTCATGGCGATGTCGTTGATGGTGTGGTTACAGTTGCCGGTCGTTTGGTATGGCTGTTGTGGTGGTGACTGGCCAGTCCGTGCGGAAGCTAAGCATGGGTGCGGGGTTGGACATCATAGGTCAATCGGGGAACCTGCGTTGTGGTCCGACGAATTTACAGGTTGTCAGGTATGCGATGCCGTCCAGCAGGGCTTCCATGTCATTGGTGGTGTACATGTTTGCCAGCCAATGTAGCGGATGGTGGCTGTCAAGGTGTTGTTCGTAAGTTGTCCCTTGGAGGACCATGATGGGGCATGCTGGGTGACATTCGATGTAGCTGTTCTCGATGATCCGTCGTGTGGAGGCACAGTGGTCCCATTTCAGTGCGGGTGCGATGTTGGCCACATACGCCATGCCCCCATAGGCAGAGCAGGCCCTGTCGTGTGCGTCCAGAGGGAGGAGTAGTGGTAGCAGGTCCGCCTTCAGACATGCCGGGTTGGAGAGGCATATCTCCACTGGATGCTGGTAGGGACACCTCCGACAGTAGAAGACGGGCATGACGCAGCTGAACAATGTGATGCGGTAAGTCAGTCGGTAACTTACGTTCAGCAGGGACAGGAGATCGCATCCCAATGTATGTAACAGGTTGGTTTTGTACAGCTTGAGCTGTCCGGCGTAGTTGGGTAGGTGTGTTGCGGTTGCCATTTCGCAGCGGTGCGTTGTGGTGGCGTGCTCCGGCTGTGTGTGCAGTCTGCAATGTGCACGCTCCGAGGTTGCTGTGAGCTCTGTGTAGTCGTAGGGAGACAGGACTTGTGTTCTGTTGGCTTGTTTGGAGGACACGGGCCCTCATCCCACATGCTTCTCAGACAGTTCAAGGTCAGTGATGTGTGACTCCTTCCAATTAACTTGCATGTGGCCGACATGGGGGAGTGTTTTCTTTTTCTTCCCCGTCCGTTGTGTGCTTCTGTGATATGCGCTATCTGCCCTGTGGTCGGTCTCCTCGGCATGCCTGTGTTGGTCTATTCTTGGACAATGGCTGTATTCACCGGCTTCTGTCGTAGGGCTGTGGTTTCGGAGTTGGAATGGAAGGTCATTCAGTGCTGTCTGCTCTCCCTTGTGTGGGCGGCAGGCTGCCTTTCCGCTCTGCGTTGGGCCTTGTGTGTGGATGTTATTCTTGGGCCACCTGTTGTCGGTCCCCGGGCTCTTTGGTGTTCCGTTTTATATGTCTTGTTCATATGTGCAGGGTGGTATGGGTGTTTCAGTGTGGTACTGGCGTTCCTCTTCCCGAAGGGGCCCTGCTTCTCCTAGTTGGTGTTGCCGCCGCTGTGTGCTACGCCATGTTTGTTACACTGGGGTGTGTCCTGCTGTTGCGTGACTTCACTGACATGTGTGCGTCGGTTGTGTGGCGTTGGGCCTGTCACGTGTCATGTGCGTTCGGGGTGGGGCTGATGTGTGTGCTGCTTGGTTGTGTCCCTGTGTCTGTGTGCGACGCATGCATGGCGCTGCGGTTGGCCTCTGCGTTGTGCGCATGTGTGGCGGCGTCATCGGCGCTTTGGGGCCGTGACGGGGTGGTTGGTTCCTAGTCCCAGGTGGTGTGTACACATGTGTTACGCGATGTTACGATTTGGCCTGTGTGTCATATGTGGATGCAATGGTGGATGTGTAGTGTACACGCGCTGGTGGGGGTTGTCCGCTTTTTCCGCCCTTGCACTGTGTGCGCTGTTTGCGTGCACTTGTTGTGTGTGTGCCTACCTGCGTCTCCGCGGTACGTTGCGTCCTTGGTGGTGCATCAGCAGGAGCATGGGGAGGGCCTGCAGTGCTGGATTCATGCTCGGGGGAGCCGCTTCTTCGTTGTCCGTGCTCGGCGTCCGTGTTACCGCTTCGGTTTGTCGTACGGTATCTCTTGGCCGTGGGAGCCGTTTGTTTGCGGCATCGTAATTTATACGCCGGGCGGGACGTGTTTCGTCGGACGGTGTGTGTCAATTGAGCTGCGCCGCTACGTGTACGGGCGCACTTTGATGGCGGACGGTGTTGCTGGCTTGCCGGCGGTGTTTGGCCTACTTTTCGCATCGTAATTGGGCGGGCGTGTGGACTGCTGCGTGCCGGCGGTAACTGGTGGTTTTTGCATCCGCCAGCACGGCGGTTGTGCTTCCGCCCGACATCGTAATGAGCCCCTTAATTTTTTATTTATGTTATTGTTTTATGTGTATAGATGTATTTGTAATTTATAATATGTTTTAATAATTTTTAATTTATTAAAATAATTATTAAAACTCATTATTAAGTAAGTATATATATATTATAAATTATATGTATATGTTTAATTAATGTTTTATTAAATTATATATATTACTTATTAATTTTAAACATTATAAAATATGTTTAACTATGTTTATTTTATTTATAAGTATTATTTAGTTTATTTTACATATTTTTGTAACAAAAAAAACCGATATTTTTTATAACGATATTTTTGACATCGTTATTTTTTTCCGATATTTTTGTACTTACCATGTTGTAGATAGGATATCGATATTGTTGACACCGATATTATTGCTCCGATATTTTTGTAGGTCGATTTTTTGACCTTCGATATTTTGTCAGTGATCCGCTGCAGGTATGGCTCCTAATGAGGTTTTTAGCAATGTAACTACATTGGTGGGTTATCAGGGCAGATTGCTCCAAAAGGTTCCGACGATGGTGACCCAGTGCTCCATGAGGGAGGTCCATCCAATTTATCATCCTGAAATACCAGAACTGCGCGACTCCACGAATACTGTAATTTGGCCACGAGTTGATGCTCGATTTCAGGAACAGTGGATCTATACTCCTTGAAAGAGGAGTGAGATAATATCCCTTAAAAGTCAATTGCCGGACCCTCGGAAAAACCCGACTGCGTACTACAAAGAGTTGACAGAGGCGGCCTCCTCCACGGTGATGACGTTAGCAGATATTGAGTTGTTCTTTGGCTTGTTGGTACCGGTGGATATATGGAGGCAAGTGCATACACAGGATCATGTGGTGGAATTGGGAGGAACATGGGATCAGATCAGGGCGTGGGATAAGGACCGCAAGCCCGGTGACAAGCCGAAGGCGGAGATATTGGCTTTACTGGGTCGCATTATCACCTATATGCATTCCCTTATCCCGCCAAGACGGGTGGATTGGGACAAGTTGACTGCATGTCGTCAGAAGAAGGACGAGAGTGTGTCTGATTTCTTTACTAGTTTTGAAGGGGTGTTTCTCGACTTTAGTGGCCAGGACCTGTCATTGGAAGATGGTGTCCGGTTGTTTGTCAGCAGGTTTGTTAACAACTTGCTTCCTGAGATTGCAACTAGGTTGCAGGCTTCAGAAAGCACTTGGAGCACTCTTCCCCGCCAGTAATATTGAGTATGGCACAGTACTATGAGCATAGAGAGAATGAAGAGAAGGAGAAAGTGGAGAAAAAGTCGAAAGAATTGAAGACGAGGGTGTTGATGCAGCAAGTTGCAAGGGGTAACGGAAGAGGAAGGGGCTCGGGTTCGGCTCAGCGGCTACCCAGGTCTAACAGGGGTGGTTCCTCGAGCACACCTATTGGGCTCAATTAATGTGCATATTGCAAGCGGGAGGGACATTGGCGGAATGAGTGCCCGGAGTTATCGCAGAGAGGTGAGGCCTGAGAGGTCGGGGTTTGGAGGACGTGGAAGAGGAGGAGGAGGCCGGGGGGAGACGCGAGCAGAGAATGCATCGTCTAATAGACAGAGCGGGAACTATTTTGACGACCCCCGAGGGAGGCAGTACTATCATGATGACTATGACATGGACGAAGTGACGGCGATGTCTCACAGCTAGGATAACCAGGGACAGGGCAAGGAACCTGTTCCAGTGCCTGTAGATCAGCGCGGACCCTATGTCACTGCAGATTTACACGGTACGACCGAGAAATTCTTACTTGATACAGGGGCTATGAATAGCTCTGTTTCCCGTTCACTGGTCCCGGGGTCGGCTCTGTCTGGCCAAAACAATGTTTCGCTGGGTTTCTCAGGCGTGCCGGTTGTCAGCCCCATTTCCAAACCTCTTGCTTTGACTATTGGCCCCTTCACCGTTGATTCACCATTTCTATTAACGTCAAATTGTGGGGAGAATTTGTTAGGGTTGGATTTGTTAAAAAGGTTGCATGCGACAATTTTTTGTTCTCCAGACGGTGTTTACATGACTATTGGACCGCAAGTGGCCCACGCCACGCAATGTCTCGCAAAGGATGCCCCCCTCCCTGCTGAGTTTAAAGATGTGCCACGCACACTGTGGGCTACAGGAGACACGGATGTGGGGTTACTCCAGATCCCACCGGTCTCTATACAGATTAAGGACAACGCTGTATGGCCACGTATCCCCCAGTACAAGATATCCCAGGCAGGAGAAAAGGCCTTATTGCAAATAATACAGGATCTGATTAAGTCCGGTGTGGTTGAGGAGACATCAGCGAATGTGTGTAACAGCCCTATTCTTCCTATTCTTAAAAAGGCACCCTTGGATTCTTCTGATGCTCACCCTGACGTTTACAGCTTTGTAATTGACCTTAGAGAGGTGAACAAAATAGTGGTTCCCCAGTATCCTGTAGTCCCAGACATTACCACGATCTTGACAATGATTCCCCGTCTGCAAAATTCTTCTCTGTGATCGACCACAAGAATGCTTTCTTCAGCATTCCAATACATACAGATAGCAGATATCTGTTTGGATTTACAATAGCCGGAAGGAGATTTAGGTTCTGTTGTGCTCCACAAGGCTATACGGAGAGTCCTTGTATCTATAGCCAAGCTTTGAAAGCTCAATTGGATTCTTTAGAACTTCCCCCTGGTAATGTGCTGTTGCAGTAGGTTGACTACCTACTTGTGGTTTCAGACACTGAAGATGGTTGTAAAGAGGCCACAGTTAAATTGCTGTTACATTTGGCGCTCCATGGACACAAGGTGTCACTTTCGAAATTTCAAAATTGTCGACAGGAGGTCACCTATTTAGGTCAAGTACTGTCGAAGGAGGGTCGTAGACTAACACCTGAACGCATAGTTGCTATTACTAATATGCCTGGTCCTAAGACCCAACGCGAGGTACGCGCTTTCATTGGAATAACTTCGTATTGTCGTCATTGGATCCCTAACTATTCCTTACTAACGAAACCCCTCCTTTACCGGACCACTAAAGACGTGCATGAACCCTTGCCTTGGACATCTGGATGCCAGCAAGCTTTCGAGCAATTTAAGGTTGCGCTTTGCTCTGCTCCTGCGCTTGGTACTCCTGATTACCAGAAGCCTTTTGTGCTCTATGTACATGAGGCGGACGGTTGCGCGCTTTCTGTTCTAACACAGGGTTTCGGTGGTAAACAGAGACCATGCGCGTATTTCTCTGCTATTCTTGATAACGTCGCCAGAGCTCTCCCGAGCTGCCTGAGGGCTGCCGCGGTGGTGGCAGTTTCTATCTGACAATCGGCATGGCTCGTCCTTGATACGGATCTCACAGTAATGGTACCTCATGCTGTGGACACACTGTTGAATAAGACAAAGACACAGCACCTTACTAGTGCGCGTCTGACTGGATGTGAATTAACCTTGTTTGCTCCGCACATTACCATCAAAAGATGCGAAACTCTGAACCCAGCCACGTTACTACCCCTCCCTTTGGAAGAAAAGGACAATGATGTCCATGATTGTTTATTTCGGACTGAGGAAGAAACGAAGGGACGGGTAGACCTGACTGATGTTCCCTTATCTGACCCCCAAGGGGAACTATATGTCGATGGCTCTTGTTTCAAACTACCAGACGGCACTACCACTGCAGCTTATGCAATCACAATGTTACACACTGTAAATGAGACATCCCGTATCCCATACCAATCGGCCCAGGCTGCAGAGTTGGTCACCCTCCTTAGGGCTTGCGAGTTGAGTGAGGGACTGACTGTCAATGTCTACACCGACAGCCAGTACGCCTTTGGGGTGGCCCATAATTTCGGGCGCCTCTGGGCGGAGAGAGGGTTCTTGACCTCGCATGGGTTGCGAATACAGCATGGTCCATTGATACATAGACTGTTGTCAGCACTGACACTTCCTGATAAGTTGGCAATAATAAAATGTAGCACTCACAAAGCAGTAACAGACGATGTTGGAAGGGGAAATGCTTTTGCAGATCAGACAGCTAAGGAGACAGCTAGATCGAAGATGAAAAAGATGTTCGTGGCAGGTCCCGCAAGGTGGGTTCCAGACAATGGAATGTTCGAGGACACATTAGAAAATGTCAGGGAAATACAGAGCGAGGCGACAGTAGATGAACTGGCAGTATGGGAGGAGAGGACAGGGCGTTTGGACGAGGATGGGTGTTGGACTGACTTGTCTGGGAAACATAGATGGTTGCTGCCGAACGCCTATGTGCTCCCTGTTGTTACCATGGCCCACGGCCCAGCACACATTAGTGCCAAAGGAATATGTAAGCTACTGGACCCAGTATGGCGAAACGATAATATCCCTAAGGTAGCCACACACCTAGTGAAACTCTTCATCATTTGTCTGAAACATAATTCTGGGAAAGGTACTCCAACACCCACAGGTAATTTTGCACCGCCTTCCTTCCCTTTCGAGGTTTTCCAGATGGATTTCATCGAAATGAAACGAGTTAACAATTTGAAGTATGTGCTGGTAGTGATTTGCGCATTCAGTAAATGGATTGAGGCTTACCCCACTAAGGAGAACATGGCTATGGCAACGGCGAAGGCTCTCTTAAAAGAGTTCTTCCCGCGCTATGGATTACCACGTGTGATCTGGAGTGACAACGGAAGTCACTTCAATTCAAAAGTCATTGAATTGGTGTGTAAAGGCTTGCATATTAGACAGAAGTTTCATGCAGCTAACCACCCCCAGTCAGCAGGCTTGGTTGAGAAGTACAATGGTACTCTCAAATTGAAGTTAGAAAAAATTCAAGAAAGCACAGGATTGCGATGGCCCGATGCTCTACCTCTGGCTTTGTTATCTACTAGAGGGACAGCGTATCCTAGAACAGGGTTGTTCCTGTACGAGGTGGTCTTTGGGTGCCACGCCAACGTCTGGGGCATCCCAAGACCCAAGCGCTTTTCTGAGATAGAGTACCCCCTACGTGTGGACTATCTGTATGAGTTGACTAAAGATCTTCATTCTGTCCACCAACAGATTCACGCCACGCTGCAACCAGTACCAGAGGGGCCCAGGCATCAGCTGTAGCCCAGGGATTTCGTGCTCGTAAAGAATTTTCAGCCAAAGAGCTGCCTGGAGCCTCGGTGGAAGGGGCCACTCTTGGTCCTGCTTGCCACCCGCACCGCAGTAAAGCTTGAAAGCCGGAAGCACTGGGTACACGGATCGCATGTCAAGAGGATCCCTCTCCCACTTCCGTATGACCAGTGGGTCCTCGATGGCATTGCTGACCAGGAAGGTGAGCGAGTGCCCCATTTTGTTCCCTTCTCTGATGCCCGACTGAGGTGGGCGCAGACAGACGAAGAAAGCGACGAGGTCTTACTTGAGGCGTCCCCCCCAGAGATAAGGGCCGCCACGGATGCTCTCGCTTCTGGTGCACAGACACCTGAGTCTCAATGCCCTGCTGAGCCTGAATTTCTTCCCCTTTTTGTTGATGAAGAAGTGCCTGGGGTTGCCAGGTACAACCTGCGGCCCCAACGGAAGGACAGTGCGCCAGTAGGACAATCCAGGAGTTAGGGAAGGACTCGAGCTTAGGGCGTAGGTGCTATGCCTAAGGTGCCTGCTTTAGATTAGAGTGAGCTACACTGGTGTACTGCCCTGGACACTGGACAGGCTTAGCTGAGGGTGTCTTCCAAGGAGGGAGGGTGCCCTATCCTGAAAGAAGAGGATTTGTTTTCCAGCAAGGGCTGCGATCGCGCAGTTCCCCCGTGGGAGTGCTTCATAGTACCGTTGTTGATGAACAATAGGAGTCTACCAGTGAGGCTCTGAAGGACACTGGGTGATTTGTACCCCTCTGGTCGGTTGTACTTTTGTGGCTTCAATTCCTAAAAGTTTCTTTCTATGTAGCCATTTGGCCGCGCAGTAATGAAGGAGGAACAGCCTCTGGTGGCCCCACCATTACAGCAGAATGGTCCTGTATGGTCTAGTTGGTCTATCGGGAGTAGGGTGGTAGTGGTCCTTCTCATCGTAACGATAACACTATTCGGGGTGGTGTGGTATTTAGAAGAACAGCATGCTGTGCACACATTGATAGGAACTACCCCGGCTCCACCTGAGAATTCGTTTGTTACACTGGCCCCGCATAAAGAGAGACATAGACAGACCTATGTCGAAAATGCGTTTCTGCAGATGCTTCATCAGGTACACAGTACCACTAATGCCACAAATTGTTGGGTGTGTGGGTTACTTCCCTCAGTTATGCACAAGAACGATCTACTGGTGTCATTGCCCCTGTCATACTTGGGTAGCTGTGAGGCCTGGTTCCAATTGCTTTCTATGGTGTACATGCACTATCATGCTGACGCAATGAATATGGTACAGTCTGATTACGAAGCAGTGTTGGAGTATATAGTGGGACACCAAGGATATACACCTGGGGCAGATGGAAAGGAGGGTACCCTACATCCAGAAGCTTGTATGAATATTTTTGAGGATAATAAGAATGTCACCTGGTTACAAAATAAAATGCTGGATTTTCAAGGATTTAACGTTACTGAATATTTAAAATGTTTCCAGGAACGAAATATAACTGAAAACAAAGCCATGCCCGTCCCTGTGATCAATACAGCAGCTCGTTTTTGTGTTAAAGGTACAGGGAACGTTCCAGTAGGTCAGAGCAGTTGTAACTATACATACCGATTGAACACTACCAGTAGCCCACCTTTGCTCACACCTCCAAATGTATACTTTGTTTGTGGGGAACAGGCTTATACATGGCTTCCCAGGGGATGGTCTGGCCAGTGTTATGTCTCTTTCCTTTTGCCCCCTGTTTATATGCACCATCTAATTATCACAAGGATCATAGGCTGCAGTGTAGGGATCTACATTTGCATCGGGCCAAGAGAGTTGTCAATCCAGAAGCTATAGATCAAACAGATACTTCCCTACAGCAATTTACTGATATCATGAAGGGCATTCTGCCGTTCTGGGGCCCCATGTTCAATAGCCGTAATATCCGTCGCCTTGCTAGAGTAGTTGAAGGAGTTATTAACACTACTGCAGGTATACTGACTAATATTACAGTCGAGCTTCAGGCTGCGAGACTTGTTGCTCTTCAAAACCGGATGGTTTTAGACGTCATCCTTGCTGATAGGGGCGGAGCCTGCCACGTCATCGGCAGCAGTTGTTGTGTTTACATTCCTGATAACGCCCCTCATGTATACTCCGCCATACAGAAATTACACAGGCTTGCTTCAGATATCCATCAGGATAATGGATCATGGTCCCTCACGGGATGGTTCTGGGGTCTGCTGACATCATGGGGTTGGAAGATACTACTTGCCCTCATTATCGCAGATGTCATCTTCACATGTTGCCTATGTATTAATTGCCCTCCAGCATGTTGCACCTATTGTGTGAGCAAGCTCACCCCTACCCCTAAATTGCTAGGACGTGATACTAAGGTCTCTACTATGATGATGCAGGATATCCAGGATATCATGCTTATTGACGAAGGTATTTTTGAATATTAAGTAGATTTTGATACTCATGCGCTGCCTTATTCTCCTTTGTAACTTGAGTGACTATGCATTTTCTTCCTCCCCACTTAGCATTGTAAAGACCCTAACGGATAGCCTCAATAAAGCATTTAGCCACCCATGCTAAAAGGAGGGTCTGTTAGGTTTGAAAATCCCCTTCCTGCTATGCACTGGTATCATGCTACATTAGGTTAGTAGTGTGTGGCTAAATAGATGCCATTTGTATTCACGTTATGAAACCCACTGAGTTATCCCTGCAACGTGCAAGCTTTAGTTAGCAAGTGTGACTCCATTTTGTATTTTGTAATCCCTATTAGGCTGTGTCTGAACTAGGCCTCATTATTCGTATTGCTTGCCTCAGCAGAACACTGTATTTAGTTATTATTTTTCTTTCCTGTTCAAGGCTACTTCTCAACTTACTAATGAATAGGCCATTCTGCCCTCGCATGCCTATCCGAGTGTGTAGTTCTGCTCCCACGTTAGGAGACGCTGAGACTCAGCGTGGTAACCTTGAGTTGCCGATAGCATGTACCCATCTGGCAGGTGGTAGCCCATCCTTCTGTGCCTTCTTTGTTCATGTTCGGCCCAGGCCGGTAACTTTCCACTGTGGGCATGGTTGGGGGGTTCTTGGAGCAATGATCATGCATTGCAGGCCGTTGGGGGGCCAGTCCCTGGGCAGACATCTTAGGGTGCAGGTCAGATTGGACTCCTCTGCAGAGTATTGCTAATAAATGCTTGTTTGTATTCTCTACTGTCTGACCGACTCTTCATTACTTGGGAAGGCATAGCAGATGGTTGTAAATAACCCGGGTGGCCCCTAAGGTCCACTTCCTTCACTGCTAAATCCTTTAATGAGGTCTGCAGAGATCTCTGCCACTAGAAAAGATGGGCAAGGTGGAGGTGCCATCTCTTTGTAATACTGGAACACTACATTACAAATTCCAAAATGCCTATCGTGAATCGGCCATATTAAGTCAGCCTAGTAGAAGAAGTCTCAGAATTTAGTTGTATGGTAGACACACGGCAAGAAGAATATTTGGAGGCTGGAGAAGGAGGAAAACTGAACAATGGAAACAACAGAGGTTCAGAACACTTGACCTCAAACTTTCAGCCAACTTGTTACTCACTCCAGGGTTGGGGTAATTACCTGGTCAATAGTGGTAGAGCCCTGTTTAAGACCTACACGGCTAATGGTACTTGTCTGGCAACAAGTCATTAGTTGTACTGGTTGTTTGCAGAGGCGGCTGCCTTCAATAAAAAATGGTGGAGCCAGAAGGCGCTACTCACCATAAACTCGGAGCTGGAGCACAACCGCTACAGCAAACAAAGGAATTTCTTCCTGCTTGTGGAACGGAACTCCAACCAATCCTGGAGCTGCTTTCATGCTCTGAAAGCAGCTCCAGGATTGGTGGGAGCAGGCTCACCCATCGCTCATTTCGAGGCTGGGTGCCTGTGCCAGCAATCCCTAGGCTGTTTTACAACCTTTGGATTGCTGGGTCTACACTGCGTATGTCGGATAGGACAGCTGTAGACAGCCAGCCAATCCGTCATGCGCACTGTAGACCAGTGCTGTAATTCTGCATTTTCAGCATTAGGCCCCGCCCACCTTCGCGCTGTACACAGTGCGAGCCGGTGAGGTGGTAAAAAAATAAAACACCATTGAAACTGTGCTTGCCTGCTGCGCTCGGAGCAGGCAGGGCGACGCTCCTCCGCTCCTGAGGAGGAGCGGCCCCTGGCTCTTTGCACCCATATGAGTTTGCAGCTGTATTTCATCCCTCGGCTTTGTTGCTTTTTCCTTTCAGTTCCTACCTCTTCTTAGTCCTGTACTGTATGTACCTTGTTCTCATTAGTTTCTTAGATTTAGACTGGTGTGTTGTCAGCAGTGTCCTGAGCTGGGCAGCTGAACTCCGGGTAGGCTCTCATCAGAGCCATGCCCACTATTGAGAATAGTAAGCCCTTCTACGTATGACTCTTGCATCCTTCTGCGTATCTATTTAACTGTACTGACCTGTTTGCTTCTGTTTTCTGCAGCCTTGGCCATGCCTTCCATTCTCTCAGCATCCACTATGTATTGGGCCATCCCTCGAGAGAGTCACTGAGGTGTCGGAGAGTACGCTCCAGGCCGGTGTTTCTATCTCTCTTTCACTACCCTTCCCTGTTTTTCACATTTTTCTATTGGAGGTAGCAAGTTCTGCTTTGCCACCGGCATAGCTATTCAGGGATGGCAGGAGCTTTCAGTTAGTCTACATACAGGAAACCTGACAGGAAGCACCAGCAAAAGGTGATTGAGCATTGCACCAGGAAGAAAGCTTCCACATCTGGTCCCTGTCTGACTTTTTCTGTTCTTTCTTCAAAGTGAACTTGACATTCTGTAAGTCCATTTAGAGAGACCCATGTTATGTTGCTCTGCAACTGGAGTGTCACTGTGAGGCACTAATGGTCAGGTTGTGTGCTCACATTGCACCTCTCTCCTCCAGGAGAGAGTTGTTTTTGCCCCTTCACTAAGTATTGTGGCAACTGACAATTTGTGGAGGCTGATTTATTGCTGAGGCACGGAGTCCTTTTTAGGTCTCGCCTACGCAGCGCGCATGCGCTGCTAAGGAGGAGACCTTTAGAAATCGATTCCGTTTTTCAGGCAAAAACGTGCACGCATTGCATTGCTTTGAATGGCAACGCGTGCACGTTTGGCGATTCCCTTGCGGGAGCGAGCTTTGAAACCATCTGTTTGTAATTAACAGATGGTTCCTGCTCGCTCCCGCAAGGGAAACAGGCGCAGGCCCTTCCTCTCTCCCCTCCCCCTGCTGCCTCCTCCTCTCCTCGTCAAACTTTTTTTTTTTACTTTCAGCGCGAGGCGCCCGCGCTTGTTTTGGTTATCACCATTTCAGGTGCAGTGTTTTCACCACTCAGACTACTAGACGATATGATTTAATAAACGCAGTGCTGGAAAGCAACATTTTCACGAGATTTCATGAACGGTCTAGGATGCTCCCAGGAGTAGTCTCACGCCACGCGGGCTCACTCAGGTCCTTCGTTGTGGAGACAAACACAAGAGAATCGGGGAAGACGGAAAAAATTGTGCTAAAACGAGGAAATAACTTAGTGGTGTTACGTACTTACTACCGTTTGACGATTGCCTTACTTAAAGTAGAAACATCAGAAGTCAGAGACAACAGTATTTCATGATACTCGAGAGTGAGACAGAAGGTGCAGGGCGGTACTTACCACCTGCATAGCCGAGCTCCTCGGAGGGTGCGGCTCGATGAGCAGCTGGGATGGAGTCTGTCCAAAGCTTCGGATTTGAGCCTCGACAGCCTGAAAAAGACACCAGCAGGTTTGCATGTTACGGGGTGTTAATTACGGGCAATACAACCATAACTGTCATCTGAAAACGTCAATCCACACTTCTGGCTAGTTTCACACTGAAAGTGAACCCTGAGTGTGCACCACGGGGCTAAGTGCTTGGCACCAGTACTGAGGGTGAGGTCACTCTGCACGGCGGATGCTATTCCATGAGAAACGCCGTCTAAACCTCCACGGCCTGACTCCTGTCCGGTGACACTAAACAGAAACGAGGCAACACGGTCAGAAATCCTCCTCTGCGGGCCTTCCTCCAATGCCAGCCAAGGACAGACACGAACCTTCCCACATGAACACTTGCCCTGCCATTTTAGAAGGCGGAGCCTCCATTTATCTAAGGCTCAATTTCTTTCTCATAGAACAGTAAATAAAAGCAATCATAATGTTTCAATTAATAACAAAAAATGTATTTCCAAACTTGAAAATGCAAGAAAACGCACACAACAAGCACTCTCTGGCACAGTGGTGTCTCGGATAACACAACAAGGATGCAATGCTAATGAAGGAGCTGCCCAGCCTTTTCATTTGCTTCAGGGCAACAATTGTCAGCAAAGAATGACTTGGAAAAGCATCCAATCTTCCCTCTCCACAATCCAACAACCAACACAGCCTGTAGCCATTCTGTAAAAGTACTCTGTATCTAACAATTATTACCGGCTCTTAAAAAGTGAACGTGTTTTCTGTGTGTTTATAAGGCCAAGGGTTTAAGAGTCAAGATCTGTTGGAACATTCTTGCCTGTTACTTTCTTTAGCAGATGTTTTTAAAGCTGGGCCTCATGAATTCAAGACCTGTAGTACTGCAAAGATATTTATAAACTGCAAAAAAACTCTCCCTGGGAGGTTTATGTGTAACAAAGTAGTATGTATCGACTATAGTTATCGGCAAGTTCCACTTTACACATGAAATGTAACTTTTTTGTTGTTGTCAAACACTTCGTCAGCATTTCACCAATCGGCATAACATGACACACTTTTTTAGTTAATTTCAACTTGGTTCTTGGAATTAAATTTAATGCAGATTGGTTAAGAGGGCTGCGTTATTTGGGGCAAGACAAATATTGCATTACCCTTTGGAATTTTTAGTCTCTGCTACAGCGAAAACTGCTGAAAATAAATACTCTAAGTTTATCAGGCTGCATTCGTTTTTGGTTTATCGTAAATACGTTAAGTAGTTTGAGATATTTGCGTTATAAAAGGTTTCAGGTGGGCTACGAAAGGTTAAACTTATGTGGACTGTTGGTTCACCAACCATCCAACCAGTTTCAAATCTAAAATGAATCCAATTGGCCGAACGATCACTAGATCAACCTGTGCTTTTCGAGATTTGAATACTGTTCACAAAAATGGGGCCATTTCTACTTGCAAGCAGATCATGGTAAATTAAGCTGTAGAAAAATAACCCTTAATGCGAGGTACACAGACTAAACATGGTCCGCCACACTGACATTTAGGTGGTAGTGGTTCACCAACCTAAAAATAGCAATATTGATAAAAGCTCTGATCGTAGAGCACGAAGAAAGGATGCACAAACAGAAAATACCCACCAGACTTGCAGAGTGGCCACGTCGGAAGGGGGACTGGAAGAAAAGGAGGGTAGATTGTCAGAGCTTCCCGGCCTTGTCCAAGAACTAGGAAGTGTCACTCATGCTACCTTCCGTCTTGCCCAAGGGGTCGAGGGATGTGAACCCTAATTTGTATGGGGGAAGCACTGGTGTGTTCTTTGTCCACCAAACCCCCAGCTCGGCCAAAGGCTGATGGGTGGTGTTCATTCAACACCCGCAAAGGGTTGGGATGAGTTGGACCACCGCCACCCTGGCTAAGGGGGAAAGGGAATTAAAAGTAGGGACCTGGGGCATTTAACAGCAGCCCACTTCCCTGAGAAAAATGAGAGCTAAAGTGGCCATCACAGCTGTTCCGCTTCACTGTTTGCAAATTGTGAAGAATGCAATGGCAATGCTTTCGGTGGTCCAGACCTCTTTCAACCTCATTTTTAGGGGTGAAGCAGGCAGTGGGAAAGCTCTTAGCTCTCACTCTACCGTCTTAGCAGATGATTTTGACCTCTCTTGCCATGTGTGGTGGAGAGGGTGGGTCAACTTTCTCTGGCCTTGGGGTGGGTGAGTTAATTAAATAATGACAAAAGATAATAAGAGATCCCCGACGTAGCTAAGGTGTAGTGGGCCCATTGCCACCTCCATCCTTCGGCAACGTGCTGATGTGTAGAAAGAAATGCACGCCCAGCTCTTGGGCATGAAAAGCAGCAGATACTGCCACCGCTTTTGGAGAAAGCAGGGTAGAGAAGTCAACAACCTCTACCTCAACCACTGGAGTTAAAGACCCCAAATCTCCCACTGCTGCTGGGCAAGGTGGCGGGGGTCAAAACACTCATGTCTTTGCACCTTTTTATTTAAATTTCTCCTGATGTTTGCGAATATCACGAAAGATAAAAAAAAAAAAAAGCGGGCCCTTGGTCAAGACGGATGGGGCTTAAAAACAAAAGCACCCACACTCTTTGGGAAGGTGTTGGACAAAGGTCATGTGTGCTGTGTACCACAAAATTATATTTTCATTATCACTGAGGTGTTTCTATAGCAATAATGCTATTTAATTGAAAACGCCCACATGGGAGGGGGAGCCAGCCATGAAGATAGATGGCGGCTCCGTAACTCACTTCCGAGTCCTAGGACTCTGAAAGGGGGGATCCTGCCTCACCCAGCTTAGTGGGAGCGGCTGCCACTGGAGCTGGGACTACATGAAACGAGTCCCCACCGGCTGCTGGGACAATAGATGCCGCTGCCCCATTTGGCTATGAACCCACTCGTGTAAAGTTCTGCTTTAGCGTGACTTCAGCCCCTTCCACTGCCCTTCAGCATGTTTGCATGTATGCTGAATGTATAACCTATGCATGGTAACCAAATTCTGTGTTTAGGGAGAGGCTGAGTACTGAGACCAGGGGGATCCATTCTAAATACCCTTGGTGCACTTAGGTAGAAGACATTTTAATCATTTAATTTCTGTGTATAGTGCAAAAATCCCCTCAATTATACTCTATGCCATCAAAGGTATTGACATGAAACATTGGAATTTCTTCATAAAATGGAGGGGAAACTAATAGTAAAATTTGTAGCACTTACATTAGGGGGCCAGCTGCTATCCTCCGTTGGGCTCACAGGCTAATGCTTAGTAAAGTTGCCCTCTAAAGGAATGCTCTTTGCTAAGCATTAGCCTGTAAGAAGCATTAGGTCAATGCAGGAGGGTTAACACTCTGTATAATAAATTCAATCAAGCACTTCTGCACTTTAGATTAAGCAGGGCTGATTTAATGGCAAGGTCCGTTTTACACTTAGGAACTTTTTGGAACATAGCATCAGGACCAGTTCAATGGAGCATGATATGATGACATGTAGGACAAGCATTGGCATAGCCAATAGGTCTCGCCTTTGGGACCTTATAAGTGTTTAGCCTATTGTGCTGGATAACTAAACACTTATAAGGTCCCAAAGGCGAGACCTATTGGCTATGCCAATGCTTGTTACCTGTAGCTATAGGACAGGCCTTACCAAATCTATTCTGGAAAATCCTTTCAGCCCCCCTAACTCTGCTCCTTCCCTTCCTCCTGCATGAATTGTAGCATCAGGCAAATGTGTGATCCATGATGTATTTGTGTGTCACGTGCTGGGTGTAAATCTATTTGTAGATACCCTCCACTAGGGTACAGTGACTGCAGCTTTCTGTGATGACCTGGTGGATGTATCACCCTATGTGAAGTTGTAGCTTGCAAAGCCTTGTGGCTGATCTGGGATGTATCCACTTTCGCCTCCTGACATGCCAGAGTTTTGACACTTTGGCCTCCTGTGACCTCTCTATTTACCATATACTAAAAAGTTGCCTCAAAGCTAGAGAGATGTATCAATGAACCCTACCTTGACTTTCCTGTCCTGGAATACACAACTCTTTGCTTAGAGGATGCCAGTGTCTTTCCTGCCAGTGTTTAAAAACCTAGAAAAAATTAAAAAAAAATTCTATGTGTCTCTACAGTGGAAGAAGTTCTGGAGCACAAGAGCAAAGGGATGTCTGGCTACCAACAGGAACATGACTGGACGTTGCTATTGACTCTAATGCTGTTACCAAGCCACGGATACAGAAAAACCTTCCTGCTGTGGCCTGATCTGGAGAGACAATCTACTGGACTGCCTTGCAAGCACAGGGCCTGCCTGGATGAGAGGACATAAGCACCTCACCCTGTACTCAAATTCATCTCCTGTACCAAAGGGATGAAGATGTGATTGGATCATTGAAGGATGGTACCAGCTGGTAGGCCTGACGGCCGCTTATACTGCTTGACATTGTGAGTGCCCGCATCACATTTGTTTAAGCTCCTACATCACGTGTGCACTGCCTAAGAGGATACTAGTGATTTTCGTTTCATTCAAGGTTAATCTGTTGGGTTCCTTCAGCTTTTGCTGGTCATGCTGAATTAGGAAGCATTTGAAGTATTCATCTGTGATGGGTGGTCCAGACATAGGACCGTGTATAGTTGTGCTCTGACTCTAACCTTAAACACCTGTGTCACCAGTTGCAGTAGAGACTAGCAAATCTGTTAGACTTCCATATCTTGTGGATTCCCCTGACATGTGTAAATTCCACTCACAGCCAGATAGCCAGACATTTATATGATGAAGGCCTCTAAAGAGCCTCTTGAGGTTGTGGAGTCCATTTGTGGCACCAGTAGTTCCCCTGTTGAAGACGGCGGACAGTAGACGAGTTGGAGTTCTAGTCAGTCCCCTGAGCTGCCAGGTGCTTCCCTTTCACCATCCACCAGGTTCTTGATGGCCCAGTTAACTGGACAGTAGAATGTGGTCTAGGTTCTCTTCCCCATAAATCTTGATTACATGTGTAACACTTTTGACTGTGATTTACCATTCATTTTTAGTTGGCCAACCACCATATCAAGTGGCCCGGAAAGGATACCTAGGTGCATTTCTACCACACTCTATAGGCTGACATTGGAGGTTTGTTATTCTATTGTTTTAATTGCATCTTTGTGTAGCTGTTATGACTTTTGATCCCGAGATCTGATTGTGACATTTTACTCAATACATTTCTCCTCTTTTAACTAAACTGTTTTGATTATATTGTGGTATTTATATCTTAATTGTATTATTGTTCAGTTAGTTGGTGTATATGTCCCTCATTAAAATTCTGCGAGAAATGCAATGCTATTTGTACGAATCTACCTAAGGTGAGACAGGCATTCCCTACAGAAACCACTTTACCATTTAAGGATCAGATTGTTTGGACTTGTCCGAGTTCAGTGACAGCTCACACCAAGAGTGATAGTTCTCTCTGCAACCGCTTAACAATCCATTTTTCTACATGCAACATTGACCTAAGTATGAAATCAATGTCTCCCATTTCTGACACTAAGCACGCTTTTTAATTAAATGGAAATTTCTCTTTAAGTGCTATTAAATTCGATGTATTCAATTGTTCATAATGAGTACTGTACTTTGTATCATTTAGTCAACATTGACCGCATTTTTTCCAGTGTGTTCTAGGCTGCAATTAGTTCTCTTTCAAAACATTTACCACTTCCAAATTGTATATAAACAAAGAAACAAGTCAATTTAGGAATATTTAAATAAAAGCACAATGAGGCATGAAAATAATGTTCCTGTAAATATTGGGAAAAGTATTTAATAATACAGAGTAGTTTTTTCTACTTTTGGTGTCTCCAGAGTAGCACCAGATTTTCAACTGAAAACGCTTTGTTTGTTTTCGTAATAGGACTGGCGCTGTTCGACGAATCTGCACAAAGGTTTCCAAAATTGTCAGACCCGGCATCTCACGCAACCCTGACCAACCTCGTGCACCAAATGCAACGCTAGTGACCTCATAATAATCTTTACACTTATTATCTACGGCTTTTATTGTTGCCGGTCGCATTAAGAGTGAAGTCATTAGCAATGCATTTGCAGATCAAGTTATGGTTTGCACAGCTGCTGTGTGAGCTATGGATTGGGGAGGTGACAATATCTTTCTTTTAAATCTTTGTGTTTTTTAGGTTCAATTTCTAACTATACCAGTACTTTATCTGTGTTTTTTTTAATTTTTATAAACATCATTTTTTTCAAACATACGTTAAGGTGTAAAGGTATCAATGATAACTTCAATTTAATCTTATTTTTTTAGTGAATAAATACATACATTTCTATAGCATTTGTTGTTTTCTAAATACATTTTATTGCGTTCAATTAATCTGCACATAATATTTCCAGTAAAAAAGTTCACCCAATTTGAGTTCGGCATTGGCAAGTTTTTGGGAGATCTTTCAAGTTGAAGCCAAAAAGGGGGGGACAAAATAAATGGCATTTCCCATTAAAATATATAGGATTACTTGCTCTCCGATACAACAAAATGGCTGAATGGAATTACACCAAACTGGATTGGACATGGAAGCTTTTGCCCAACATCTTTTTCAAATTCAAAGCTCAGTCCTCGTCTCTTGCAAATTTTTTTAAAAGAATCGTAAACTGGCAGGATTAGCATCTCCAGGAACTACGGCTCATGTGGGAGTGCCCAAATGGCACCCTCCACCTAACACCCCCTTTAGTCAAAAAAACTATTTTGCTGGAATCCAGAAAATTGTCCATAAACCTCTGGCAAGGGCTCCTTGACCCTTATTGGGCCTACTGCTGGGGATGCAGACCTGGCACTGGGTCTGGTCTGTGAACGGAGCTGGATGTTAAAAAAGA
Organism: Calotriton arnoldi; assembly: GCA_963921515.1. Classification (NCBI taxonomy): domain Eukaryota; kingdom Metazoa; phylum Chordata; class Amphibia; order Caudata; family Salamandridae; genus Calotriton; species Calotriton arnoldi. The sequence continues at coordinate 1,912,984 of CAWUFW010001806.1, read as the reverse complement.
GTTCATAAAACACAAACAGGGCCTGGGCAAAGGCCAGGCCCTGCGGCGATCAACCATGTCATTTGAGATGTTGTCTGAGAAGTTATCAATGACGTCACTTAGCATATTGTGAGCGTCATTACTGAGGTCATAAGTAGTGCATGATAGGGGGTGATGTATGCTTAGTTTATTTAACCATAACTGGTGAATTTCAGTGTCTTTGGGTTTTATTTTGTAACCATAACTTCACTTTAGCTGTGTTTTTTTCTGATGAATTTCTGACTGTTTTAAAGTTACATTAAGGTGTTATAACCAAAGCTAACCATACCTTCACCTAAACAGAAGCACAGCTCGGCTCCTGTCTGATCCATGGAGCATGTAATGCAGAAACAAACAACTTCCCCCTCACGATCGGCATCAGCCCTGCACTGGACCCCCACTCAACATCTCTGACACCGGCGGCTCTCCTGCATTCACTACCCGGCTGCTTTCAAGCAGGTGGAAAATGTCAGTCGCTTTCTCCCTGGAATCTGGGAAAATCACTCACAAAAGGACCCAGTATTTCAGGTTCCATGTGATTACTCTCCATTCTGGAGAGAAAATACATTTGTAATCAGTGGAGGTTGGTGTCATACCAGCCATAATCAGGGCTTCCAACCCTTCAGCAGCCCTGCACCATAAATCCAACACCTCTGTAGCAATGGCCTGAGTATCCTTCCAGGCTTGGCCATGGTCATTATAAGATCAGAAGAGGGAACAGAGTGACCATTCTACTGCTCAACCAACGTCTCACAGAATTTTCTTTTTTGGATGAAAAGAAGGGGAAAAATCATTTACCCCCAGTCTTTACAACGACCAGCCTTTACAACAAAGTCAGTACCCTGCATGCGACTTGCTGTAGGGGGCGCATTGTTCGACTGGTATTGGAATTTTAAGTCCAACACCTTCCCTACTGTTGTGTAGACTGGAGTTGGAAAAGTAATTTATACTATTCCAAAGTCCAGCACACCCTAAAGCAAGTTGTTGTAACCTCTTGTGTGCTAAAGTAACGTGTGGTAACATTGCACGCGGGGTACTGACTGCGTTGTTAAGGCCTGCAGGGTTCCATCATACAACCAAAAGAAGGGCTTTAAGAGTGTGTTAGACTTGGCCCTTTCTGCAGGGTCATCCTTAAACTTTTTGCCTTCAACCTCTTGTGTTCAAAAAAACTTTTTGTTGGCTTCTAGGACTGTGTGCACTTTACCACTGCTAACCCGTGCTAAAGAGCTTGTGCTTTCTTCATTAAATATGGTAAAACGGGCTTACACCCAATAGGCACATTTGATTTAATTCTAACTCCCTAGTAAAGTGGTACTACCAGGGCCTGTAACTAAATGTTACTAGTAGGGCTGCAGCACTGATTGTGCCACCCACTTAAGAAGCCTGCCACTGTAGCCTGTGTGTACAGTTTTAAACTGCCATTTTGACCTGGCAAAACAAACCTTTTGCCAGGCCTAAACCTTCCTTTTGAAAACATAAAAGTCACCCCTAGGTGTATAGCGCATAGGGCAGGGTGCAGTGCATATAACAAGTTGGACATTTACTTTAACTTTTAAATGTCCTAGTTGTGAAAAACTCTTACATTTGTTGCTCATTACTGCAAGGCCTACCTCTCAAATAGGATAACACTGGGTTAACTTATTACATTTAATAAGTGATATCTTTCCATTGGGAGCATATGGAGTGCCAAGTTTTTTGTCTAAAGAATTGTAATTTAAAACCCTCTTTAACCTCTTCGCTGCTCATGACGAGCTCAGCTCGTCATGCTGCGCGGTGGGCGTGTGCGCATGACGAGCTGAGCTCGTCACGACCACGCCCGCGATCGGAATGTCCAGCACCTGAGCGGAATTCCGATCGCGTCGAAGACGTTAATGTTGAAGGTGGATTTTAAGTCACAATTCTGAAAATGCCACTTTTAGAAAGTTTATATAGAAAAAAAGAAGTTTCCTAGCTGACTGTTTATGCTGCTGTCAACAGTTACACAGGCTCGGACCAAAATCCTTAGTAAAATGATCCAATCATTTAATCATTATGTTTATTCTACATAAGTTTCCTTCAGTTATCATTTTGCACAAGAATAAGAAGGACAACACTTCACAATTTACACAAAATAACAGTTTGGACACAGACAAGTGGGAACAATAAACATTGAAGAGCAATTCAAAAGTGATTTCAAAAGAAAACAGTTTACATACAAATGAATTAAACCTGCTGCCAGTCAGAAAATAGACATTGTCAAGGTAACCCTATGGAACAAATTAAGGGTACCAACCAACGGGGATATTTTCAGTTCAAGCACGGAAAAAACAACAAAATTAATACAATTTTCCTCAATGCTGTATAGTTTAACACACTAGCTGCTCCCCTGTTGGTGAAAATGGTGCTAACGCGTTTCGAAACCCTTATATGTTACAGGGCTTCTCTTCAGGGCTGTGACTGGATTCTGTACTTAAATTCAGAACAGGCTCATCAACTTTTATTTCAAAGTCAAACTAATTCAAGTTGTAGGCGTATTCTAGGCGCAACTTTAACTTTTAAATGTCCTAGTTGTGAAAAACTCTTACATTTGTTTCTCATTACTGCAAGGCCTACCTCTCAAATAGGATAACACTGGGTTAACTTATTACATTTAATAAGTGATATCTTTCCATTGGGAGCATATGGAGTGCCAAGTTTTTTGTCTAAAGAATTGTAATTTAAAACTCTCTTTAATGTTGAAGGTGGATTTTAAGTCACAATTCTGAAAATGCCACTTTTAGAAAGTTGGCATGTGTTGTCCCAACCATTAGGTGCCTGCAGGCCGTATCCTGGGTCACACGACTAAGTGCAGCTTGCAGTTGGTCTTTGTATATTGCTCCCAGTCAGTGAGACAAAGGAGCATAGGTGTTGGTAGGATGGGACATCTCTAGTTTGATGAGAAGGAGGAGCTGTCACCTACTTGGCCAGACTGGCTACCGGGCGTTTTTTGCTGGGGTGGCAGGGTGAGGTCCAGGTTCACTGCTGAGGGGCAGAATTTGTTGCTGGGGAGCTGCCGGCGCTTCTAAATGAACAATGCAAAACAAATAGCTTTAAAGCGTACTTTTTAAACATTTGTTTTGCATTGTTTATTAAGGAAAGCCTGGTAGCCAGTCCGGCCCTGGTCACCTACCACACTTGCACATCACAAATGCTCTGCCTGAGCACACTCACAAAAGACTTGACAGTTGTCTGCTGTGACCCCAGACAAGCTGGGGTCAGAACGGGGAGGCAGGAAATTCCAAACACCTCCGGGGGTGGAAATCTCCAGAACCTTCTCCTACATCAACGTGAGCACCAAGGATGAATAATGGAACGTCAGACTCAACTCTTCAGTACACCACTGGACCTGTGGAAGACTCAGACGGACTGCTGTGTTGTTCTGCCAGAAGGACTGCAACTCTGTTGCCCTGCAGCCTCGCGTCCTTTCTAAGTGAGAAGGAATTGCTGTGAGTCTTGCCCTCCAAGTGGTGCCACCCAAGTCTTGGCCCTTTGGAAGTGGGCGTGAAGATGGTCTGCCAGCCCATCTGTGGTATCGTAAGCAGGACTGATGCAGCACAACCCATCTCCTCGCAGACGCATCGAAATTGCTGCAGCACAACGCATCCCCGACCCCAGACCTTTGCTTTGCAGTCCGCAGTTTCCTTGGAAGTGCTGCTGCACAACGCATCCTTGATGCAGGCCACAGCGTCTCAAGCCCCTCGTCAATGGCATCCTCGATGATGAGGCAGGACTCCGCATCGCAGCCCGGCAGCTTCTTCAGAATCACCGGTGCACGATACATCATCAATGCAGGACTTCACATTGCAAGCCCCTCATCAACGGCATCCTCAACAACGAGGCAGGACTCAGCATCGCAGCTTTCTCAGAACTGGCTCTGCATGACACATTCTCGACGTGGGATCTTGCAAAGCTTTGCAAACCAGGATTTAAGGTACTTTGTTCAGCTGGCCTAACTTGGTCTCCTGGTGCAGCCCACACTCTATTATGATGGCCCTAAACTTGTGACTTTGCCCTGGTCCGGTGCGCCCAGATAGCCACAGTTGGCACTTTGTGCTACTAGGCACTAATTGTCACTCAAATTTTTAAAATTGCATATCTTCGATTCTACCGATTGGCTTATGGTGTTTTGAACTCCAATAATTTATTACATTTTACTCTAGTTTTCTTGTGTTGCGTTTTCACTTTATTACTGCTTAGAGTGCTGCATAGAAACTTTATACATTGCTTCTAAGTTAAGCCTGGCTGCTTTTGTGCCAATCTACCAAGGACAGGCTACTCTGGGGTTTGCTTGTGACTTCACCCTGACAGAAATTGTGGCTTCTGATGAGTAGGACTTCCCAACCCTCAATCTGTAACCCTATTTCAACAGAGTGGTTGGTGGAGTCTCACTGGTTAGTTTATCAATGGTACCCTGGGACAGGATCTAGGAAGCAAAGAATCAGAAATCTGCAAAGCACACAGGAGTGTGGAAGTGCCCCTAAAACAAAGAAGCAAGCATGCTCAGTTCAAGCAGAGCCTCAGCAGCAAGCCTGAGTTCACAGGGATTATACTGCAGGCAGCTCAGAAAAAGAGCTCTCAAGGAGAGATCAAAGTATGAGCAGTTATCCAGATGCTGAGCATCACACCTCCTGTTAGAGAGTAAAGGCTGCGGATGCTGTGGGAGAGGGAAAGACTACAGAAGCCATAATGCTTATGAAGGCAAACAGCAAAACCATGAAAGAATTGTGGATCGGAGCAGAAACAGAGTAAAGAAAGTGTCTGTGCATGTCTCAGTGACGCTGTGTGGTTGGGGCACACCATATAAACAGCTCCTTCTCCCAGATGTTATTTTGGAAAGGATTCAGTAATGAAAGGACTACATGGACCAGAAGGCATTAGTATAGCGGTGTGAAAATCAGGACTAGGAATGTATCCTGAGGTGTGATGTAGTAAACAGGGCTGATGGCATGAACCCATTGGTCCACTTGGTAGCAGACATGTAGAATCCTGACAGCTACACAAACATTCTGCCTGATCTCACCACAACGATTAAGAGGAGCAGTAATTATGAACATCCTCTCATGCAACTGTTTGGGACTGTTGTATTTTGCATTTCCTGGGTTATTTCAGCATAGCATATTTTGATATTTAAAGTATCCATTTGTAGAACCTAATTCACAGTACCACTCTCCTAGCAATGAAAGTGTGTCTGAAACAGGGAAGTGATCATTTCTGCCCTGAAAAAGTGAATTTCACACCCACTCCTAAAGGAAATACATGGATGTCTCAGCACGTGGTCTCCCACAAACTGTCCCTGCAGGTGATAGCTAGATCTGACATTTCATTCTGCTTTAAGTGAGTACGCTATTTGCAGTATTTCAAATGCATTTAACTGACCCCTTGCACTATCATGTACCCTCTGCTGGGTCACTGATGCATTAAAGCAGGTGCCCGCTAAAATGGGCATGTTCGGATAGTTATAATGCAGGATGACTGCAGTCCTTTCCACATGATCTATATGTCTAATAAAAACATACATCCTTTAAGGTTCTTCATTAAAAATTCAGACATTCAGCACCACTATACGAGGTGCACTCTAAGTGCACTGTTCTTGCTCCCACTGTGAAGGATACTAGCCACTGCCTTGGCTGACATTAAGGACAAGAAATCCCCCCTCATCTCATGGGCACCTCTACAGGTTAAAGGTGGACGAAGCATTGTGTGTTGTTCCTGTAATCCCTGCAGCCCGGATGCCATGCTGGAGTTCACCACCTTGTGAAGTGCTGATGCTGGTAAGTGGCATCTCGGTGCAAGAGTAGAACTGTTAGCAGGCGATGCTCTTTAGATAAATACAGGTGTAGAAGTAAAACATGCAGACTAGGAAGTAAAATGGATCAGTCATAGAAAGGGATGTGGTTTGAGAACCCCCCTGTGGTTAACTTTTCTTTAAGTAATGGAAGGTTTGTGAGGTAAGTGTGGTGTGGGTGATCCAATGACCCTGGTCATTTCTTAGACTAGGTGCCTTTTCAAACAAATATAGTGATCATTAGATTTCAAGAAATGAGATAGAAATAATCTTTGACATGATTGCAGCATCAGTATACAGGGGGATAGTAGGAAGAAATCACTTCAATATTAAAATGGAAATTAATACAAAATACGTCATTAGCTGAACTGTAAGAGTACCTATGTGGTCTACCTAATTATGTGTTCATGTGTGTCAGAAAGCTTTGACCGGAAGTAGAATCTGGCCAATAAAATATAGAGTCCAAGAACATTGCAGAAATATCTTCAAATCTGATAACAAAGAACTGCTCTCAGAACATCTCAATTTATACCAGAAATATTGTCCTAACTTTACTTTCTTTGCCATTGATTACTTCAACAACAACTCAGGGTAGAAGCAGAGAACTTTGTCTACGATAAACGGAGAGTAAATGGATTATCTCTTTAGATGCAGTGAAACACGGCCTGGACAAGGAGGCACAGATGCACTTTTATTTCCAAAAATAAGCCTTCCTCATTAATATATTGTACTTAATCCCACAGACATCACACTCTCCTAGGTGTCAAGGACACTGCACCTTTTATCTATAGCACCCAGACAGTGCACACAGATCTACGTCACAGGGCAACGTACCCTCTCAAAGTGAAAGCATCTGTGGGCTGCAAAGATTTATTTATTTATTATTCATTCTCTTCACTGATTGCTCACACCACCTTGTGAACGGTTCACAATACTAAGGCAGGACCTTTTGTAGCAGAGAGTCGGCGGAGGAACCAAAGGCGGTGCGGAACAGGGTGCCCTTCAGAGACCCTGAACTTCAGACAGTGGGGTTCTAGTTTAAGGGTGCTAGTGAGTGATTTTAATAAGAATGCAACCTTGGAATTCTAGAAATCTGTACAGAAGGTTATACTACCATTGCAAAGTATATTGTATATTAAATAACTTCTAAGTAAATATATTCTCCTGCAAATATTATATTGAAATACATTTACATGTGGTCTCTAATATTTTCCACGCACAGCGATACATCATCATAAGGCATTTTTCTTACCGACTCACTACATATTAATATTGTTTCTGCTCTCTAAGTCCTGCTTCTCTTCTTTGACTTTTTTCCATCTGGTTCTGATCAGGCAGTCATCTTACTATTATAACACAACACCTATTACTTTTCATGTTTTCACCCCCCCTGCAAATCTGGAAACTATAATCAGTGTGGGAGCACTTTAAAGCACACATTGGTGAGGCCAGTAGCTCTCTCTGGAGATCATAGCAGGCCAGGCTTCAGTTTCTATTGTTGTCAGTAAGGTGGGCCACACTTCATCATTCAAGTCTGAAGCTTGACTCTTTCCAGAGTACCGTATTACACTGTCACACGTGATATCTTCAAACAAATGCAAACTCATCTGTTTTACACTGTGCCATTCCAGGCCGCTGTCTGTGTAAACAGTAAGAGCTGTTCCTCTCACAGCTCACTGCGGACCAGTAAGATTTACAGCGAGGATTAATACAGTTTGTACTTGATATCTATATATACTAGTAAGGTGAGCATCTAACATCAATTATTTTAATGACTGTAAAAACAGCTTTGCCACTAAATACCAGTCTATTTCAGGCCATGAGCATTTTAGGTTTTTATGGGGAAAGATAGCAACGAACATAAGCACACCTCAAAATAGTATACTTTTGAAGAAATAGTATGTTGAGTCCATTTTTGAGGAATGAATCATTGATACAGGTATGTTTTTAATCATAGATAGAGGTTTGGTCTCAGTAGTACACAATGAGCATCAATTAGTTACTGGTATTATGGGAAGGTGCCTCTGCACTGCTTTCATACCGTGAACCTCATTCACGCTATCCAATTAAATATTCAGGGAGGAACCAGGATTTTGAGATCCCTTTTTGGATCTGGTGACAGACACAGCTATGAGTGACATCCTCATGGCGGGAAGGTGGGTTCTATTACCGAGATGTACCCTGGAGGGGGTCCCCCTACCACTAAACAGACAGTGGGTCTCTTTATTCCATTTAGCAGCACAAAGCATACCAGGACTCCTCTGGCTATTCATATAGAACATAGGTAAAACTACAAGTCCCAGCATGCATAGAGTTGTGGTATGTTAAGCAGGACTGGTTGTAAGTCACCCTAATGGCATCATGGCACTAGTTGATAGCTACTTATCAGTTGAATAAATGCCTTTCACTCTTTCTTTCTGCTGCTAATGGACAGTTTCCTTGTGAATGTTTCCCCTGGACTGTAACCAAAATGCCCTTTTGTGTACTCTATTTTATTTTTAAATACTGGCTCTTTCGTGTGGGCAAGAGATACACTTTTTTTAAATGTTTTTTTTACAGAAGACAATGCATAGCAAATATTCCCCATAGAGGTTTAGCAGAGTTTGGCTGGAAATGTCAGCCATTACTTCTTTTACTGCTCAGTATATGTGGCGCACCAGAGGTCAGTGATGTTTGGATCGGTGCAGGGTATGCATTTTAAAGCAGAATTCTTGTGACATATCTGAAGCTGCTTCTGGTGCACAGGAAATGCTGGGGTTACTGATCAGAACGTGGATGTCATGCTTCATCTGATGTGAGGAGTAGCCAATAGGTTGGCTTTTATTTTCATGAATTTGCTTCTTCATTGATTGGGGATGTTGTTTGTGTTACTGTCTGGATGGCTGACTGGGGTAAAGAGAAAATAAGTCCAATGGTAGGTGAGTGAATAATTGTATGGCTGAGTGATTCATCCATTCATTCATGCGTCATGAATGTGTGAGGGTGTGGATGGATGAACGGCCAAGGAATACATGAACAGACTGGATAAATAACTGGGTTTACAGATGGATGAATGAATGTGTAAGGCAATGGGTGAGTTAATAAACGTCTACAATCATGGTGACTGGAGTCTATTCTGTACTCCTGCTGCTAACTCACCCACATACTCAACTATTCATTCATCCATTTCAAGAGGCACCCTTTTGTGCCAAGTGTCTTTTGTCCAGTTCATGCTCGTTCACTCCTGACATGAATCAGAGGCAAAGAAAGCACAAGGTAGGCGGACTCATACAACGTATCCACCATTGAAAGGCCTGGAGGTTGGTGAAGAAGAAACACATGCTCAGGAAAGACCTTAGCCTATGAGCAGCCCCCGAGCATTTCCAAGATATATAATGGTCATTCAAGCACTCCATTGACCAGACATCTCAACCTTTTGCAGCAGCTCATTGGCTGAGATTTCAGGATGTACTCACGTCCTTGTCAACAATCTCTTTAGGCTGGAGAGCCCAGATGTTTTTAAACTACAAAAGGAAATTATTTTTTTCACTGGGTTTTGCTCAAACAAATGTTGAGGAATTACTCGTTTGCTTATCACAATGAAGTCACTTTTTTCAAAGTAGCCCTTCTTTCCCCCATGTCCTCTGGCTCCTGTGCTTGTTTCCGAGCCACCAGCAGGCTTTCTGGCCAGAGCTACATCAGATCCTCTGAAGTGGTGCTGGAGTCTATGGAACAAAGGTTAGTTGCATTGAGAATGTCCCAGTACTGTTAGTGAATTCCCTTATAAAATGGCAAGCTGAGCCACATAATGTGGAAACTTTTTGGATCAAAAACACTAAGGGGCTGTTTTGCCATAAATGAGTGTGCTTGTTTGGAATGAACCTCCTTGCCAGAGCTGGGGAAGCTAGATTTTGTCCTTCAAGGGACAGTGACATACTCTGTATGTGTTGCTCTGCTGCCTGTCTGCTTTGGATCCCCAGTGACAAAAAGCCTCAGTGGGGTCGTAGCTTTGGAGACCTAGAAGAATAGACAATTCAGAGACCACTACTAGACAATCTGAAGCTGAAACCTTGCTTGCTGTTTCCCCGCGCCTTGAATGCACAGAGACAATGGCATCTACTCTTCCAGAATCTGATGCCACCAAACCTAGCAAAACATCAACTTCAGGATTCCAGAGAGAGGAGATCAGCATTAGCCATCAGTAAAACTTTCCAGCCTGAAAAAGTTGAACTTTATCTGACACATATGGGAAGGCTGAGGCAAAGAAAGAGTATCAGCCTTTGGCAGAATCAACAAACCCAGCCAGTACCAAGACTTCAACCCACTCTACTCGTACTCGTTGCCTGGAAGCTCCTCAATGTGGGCTCCACAAGCTTTATCCAAGGTCAATCAATCAATCAATAATAAACTTTATTCAGCTTTTCTGATAAAGACCATAAAAGTCAAAAATACAACAATAAAAAGAGCTCCCAGCCAGTTAATATCAACTATTGACAATTTCCATATTTAAATATCAAACACCTATTTGACGTAAATAATAATCATAAATTCATCAGGCTAGCTCAAAACATAACGCTAGTCACAGCTAGATCTAAGCCTAACTGCGGCCTTTAAAAAACCAAGGACATACCATAACGTGGGCCCTGAGAGCATAGCTAAGAAAGTAAAAGCGGGACGCACTGGTTTAAAATTTGCTGTTTTTAAAATTGGGATTATGTAGGTCTTCCTCGGCACCTCATAATAACTGCAAAACATTAAAAAGTGGATCATGTCCTGGGGGGACTTACTATCACAACCACATGGTGGCAGGATCTCACCTTTACTGCTCCCTCTAGGGTGGGCAAGGAGAAGATAAAATAAGTCAAAGCGAAACCGTGTCAGCAAAAAGCGGTCGTAAGTGTTGGTGAGCCCAAGAAGATACGGTTCCGCAGATTGAACGGTTTTCAGAATGATATATTTACGTACGCTGGGCTTCATCAATTCACACTCCTCCCTTTTTACTGCACGGAATCTAAAAAAGTACTCCTTAGCCCATGGTAAATCCTTCCTACTGATTGAATCCGGGTCACTGAAAAGGTCATCCCTTCTAAGAGTCTTAAACCCTTCCCGGATATAATTCAACCAGGGGATATGATGGGCATAATCAAGGGCCATGCAATCCCTTATGATGTCTTTATGTAGAGCAGTACCCTTGGTTCCCCACACTTTAAGCCAATAAGATAATGGGCGGAATGACAGCAGATCTGACAGGTAGGGCATACCCAGTTCTTCGTGTACAGAAAATGTAGGAGTTCCCTGGGGTACACAAAGGAGTCGTCTACAAAACCTATTTTCGATTCTTTGTAGCTCATCAACTGAAGTATAACCCCAGATTTCGCTGCCATAAGTAACTTGAGCTAGACACTTGGCTCTATAGATCTCCAAAATAGCACCTACTGGTTTTTTACCCAACGCGAAGCAAAGTTAAAGACTGCCGCATTGGCCCTTAGAAATTCCCCTTTCTTTTTGCTTCTTAGGGGACCCCAGTTTAGTTTAGCATCCAGCATGACTCCCAGGTAAGAAAAGGCACTGGTCTTCGGGACCGATGTAGACCCTACCTTGAAGTTGAAGGACTTCCTTGCACTTGGTCCCACCTGCATCACAAATGACTTCGAATTGTTGACTAACAGGTCCCAGTCCTCCATGAACTTCACAAAGGAGCTGAGTAGGGTTTGCAGACCCCTCGCTGTCCTAGCCATGAGAACAGTGTCGTCCGCCTATAATAGTACCGGCAGACCTCGCTGACCCACCTGGGGGCAGTCTACCCGAGTGTCGACTAGTACCTTCTCCAGGTCATTAATATATAGATTGAATAAAAACGGGGCTAGTATACAGCCCTGTCGCACCCCTCTCTGGATTGGGAATTGACGGGTAACCTGGCCATCATTCGTGAATCGAACCACCGCTTTGGTGTCCCTGTGAAGTTCACGAAGGAAAAAGACAATCTCCTTGTCCACGCCCATACTCAACAAGCTCTCCCATAACTTAATTCTGTTCACACGGTCAAAGGCGGAGGACAGGTCCATAAAGGCAAGATGTATACTACCTGATCGAGCAATGGTATATTTGTTGACAATCATATACAGATTTAAGCATTGGTCGATTGTGGACCTCCCTGGACGAAAACCGTATTGTATGTCGGTTAAGATATTGTTATCATCCACCCATGAGGACAACTTATCCAACAAAACACGACCCAACACTTTGACAGATGAATCCAGTAGGGATATGGGCCTATAACAAAGGGTGCTGTCCCTATTACCTTTTTTAAAGACAGGGACGATGATGGACAGGGACCAGGTGCTTGGCAAGTCCACTCGAATTGCAGCGTTTATGACGTTGGTGAGAATTGGCACCCTTAGCTGAGGGTTGGATAGAAAAAGGTCCGGAGGGATACCATCGGGTCCTAGCGCTTTATTCCTAGACAGCTCTGCTATACCCTTGCTAACTTCACCAGGGACGACTTTCCTCCACCACCCGCTAAAATGGCATCTGCTGGACTACTAAACATTTCCTGAAAATAGCTAACCCAATCCTCTTCTGTGATGTGTGCATCAAGGGCCTCAGAATTTTCCCCTGACAGAAGCGGACAGTTTACAACACTCCAGAACTGGTTACTATTTTTCATGGTACATGCCTCCATGAGCTTACTCCAAGCCTCCTCCTTTAGCTCAGCCTTCTGCCTGGCCAATTCGGCTTTATATATCCCTCTGCACTCTATTTCCACAGCATAGTCCCTTGGGATGGTTCCTAATGCATACCTCAGTTTCCTGGCTGCACGGGAGCAACCATGATCAAACCAGCTCTTCACCCGACCCATCGAGGACGTTGGTGGTGCCTTAAGTAAATGTCCAATTGTACGTGAAATGACAGAGAAGGCCTCCAGGGCAGCCCCTGCCTCCTCACGTCCAGTTGTACAGATATCAATTTCCCTCTTGCCCTTGGCCAAAAGAGACTCATAGAAGGAGTCCGGGGATATCTGGGCCCACCTTAGCCTTCTACCCTGGTCAATGTGTCGTGTAGCTCCTATAGTACCCCTGCAGGACCTGCGCAGTTGGATAACATATACTGCGGGCTTGGTGGCAGACTGACTCCATGCACCCCCACTGTATATGTTAGCCTGGTTTGCATTAGCTAGCTCGCAGTGCCACTAGTGTCTCCTCTTATCGGGGAGAGATTAGTTTCTGGCAACCTTAGAACATGACAACCCTGATCCCTCAGAATCGTGGAAACAATATACTACCTTTTGCTCAGTTATTCGTGCTCACTTATTCGGTTGTACATAAGAAAAATGGTCCCAGTACACGATTGCATAGAAGAACCACAAAATTACATTGAATTAAACATAAATTACACAAACCATCTTATTCTTCATGTACAGTGTTGTTTAATCACACTGAACATACAGTAGTTCATAATATTTTCACTGATATTTATAAAGCAGTGCCCCAAGAGGGAAGGGTGGAGGTAAAGTGAATGAAGTGAGGATAGGGAAGTGAGTGAAACGGTGTCGACGTTTCGACCCCCGGAAAAATTACTTGTGAGGTAAGCCCATCCACTGCGAAGGAGGTCGGAGGAGGGGGCCAAGTTCATTGTGAGCCAGGAGATCTTCACGGGAGCGGGAGTGTGCTGGACTACACTTCCCAGACTCCCTTGCTGCACCTGTCATCGCCCCAGCGCCAGGAGGCGCCTACAAAGCCCCAGCGTGACCCCCGCAGCGTGGGAAGCCCATCCACTGCGAAGGAGGTCGGAGGAGGGGGCCAAGTTCATTGTGAGCCAGGAGATCTTCACGGGAGCGGGAGTGTGCTGGACTACACTTCCCAGACTCCCTTGCTGCACCTGTCATCGCCCCAGCGCCAGGAGGCGCCTACAAAGCCCCAGCGTGACACCCGCAGTGCGGGACGCGCGCGGGCAGCGCCCGGACGAAGCCCGGACCAAGGGCGGACCCGTCTGTGCCCGTCCGGGTCCGTTAGAGGCCGGGCTGGGCCACCCCACTAAGCCCCCTAGAGCGGGTGTGATCTGGGCCCGAGGACTACCTGTCTAAGTAAGTCTGTTGATTTGCATGTGCATAATTAAAGAATAATAATGCCTAAAAGAAAGGTGCGCCATGCAGCTAACATAGGAAATGCACCAGGTCAAACGTCATTGTTGAGCTTTCTCTCCGGGGCAATGGGGGCTATCGAAGAACAGATTAATTCGGTAGAGGAGTCTCTATCTAAACGAGGACGGGGCTGTGCGCCAATTCCCCCAAATGAGATCCATACAATACAGGGCGCCCCTAATGGTTGCATTTTAGAAATCTCGGACCACATACGTGAGAGTGATGCGAATGACTCAACAGAGGACTCACGACCCCCTCCCAAGCGTAGTAAGAACCCAGGAAACTCGGAGGGATCCCAACTACAGAAAAGGGTAGGGCAAACCCAGCAGCAAAAAAATACACAAAGTAAGAAAAGGAAAACCCCGGGCAAACAGCTATTATTAAAACCATTTACACGTAAAAACACTGTTATCAGTAAAAAACATACAAGTGTGGCCCAAATGGAGGCCCAAACACTGGCGTTGGAAAATATACTTAAAAGTATAGATGCAATGCACACTTACATGGTGGGAGCCTTGGAAAAACTGTCTGAGAGAGTTGCAAACCTGGAGGGACCCTTAATGGGGAAAAGCAACGATAACAAAAAACTGACCACTCAGACAGGTCCACATTTAAGTGGGCCTATTGGCATGGGTCAAACATCTACTCTGATTACACCAGTGGATGACACTACTACTAGACCCCCATCACACAGACCTATGGCAGGTATAGTAGAATCAAACATTAAAAAAAGACAAAATAGGCTCATGACAGATAATGTTATTTCTAAAAATAGCTTGGGGACAACTCCCGGTAGCTTAAGGCATGATCAAAACCACCCATCCCATAATCGACTTGACTTGCCTCTGGCAGCCACGCCGTATGTGGTAATTCTGGCCAACGTCCCTACCCTCTCGACATCAGAACACGAATCTTGGAGTGAACTTCGCAATAAGTCACTCCATTGGCTGGGAAACCATACCGGTTTTCGTGATGTATTATTTAAAAACTTTAAAATGGCAAGAAGAGTTGCTTGGTTGGGTAAAGAACGTAAAGTATTCCGGGGAGATTGTATAGCACTGACGTTTAGTGACCCTATGTTAGTCCGTGCTATCTTAACTAAGGTAGGGAATGCCTCCTACGATCATAATGAAATTAATGTATTGCCGTTAGGAGCTTTTTATCTACCACACCCATTCATAGACAGGCCTGATTTTAGTAAATGCGCAGGGGATTCCCACATACAATCCTTGACCCGAGGAAACATCTCACTCCGTAATCGTTTTGAACCACTAACCTCGTTGGAGGAATTGGATTGACTAACTCAAAGTTTAGATCTATCACCTCAGAGGGGAGACCCTATGCACATTAGGGTACACGACACCTGCATTCAAGATGAAAAAGTTAGAGGTAATTCATCCCACAAAGAAAACAACAGGGACTTGGGGATCAAAATTGTAGACTCATCTAATAATCAAAGTAGTGATGATAAAGGGTTTAATAAATACCCCATATCAGGCCTGGATGGGTCTGGTGAAGGAGAGTTGACTGACCCAAATACCAATGGAAAGTGTAAATTACTATCCTGAAATATCGCAGGAATTGCAGCTAAAGTAACTGACCCCCAGTGGTTATCATTAATAGATGATTATGCTATAATCTGCCTCCAAGAAACGTGGGCCCATAGGGATATACATATAAATGGCTTCCGAACTTTTAATATCCCAGCAACCACAACTAAACAGGGGCGAAATAAAGGGGGCTTATGTATTTATGTTGCAAATGTGGCTGGGGTTCATAATGTGAAAAATGTACATGATAGTGAGTTTTACCAGATATTGAAAATGAGTCTGGGAAGGGATAAGGATGTTGTGCTGATAAAGTTTTATAATAATATCCCTAAAGCACTGTTGAAGAATGTCCTTACCGATCTATCCCGATCTTTAAAAAATACCGAAGGAAAAATGTCGGAGGACATGCCTATCATATGGGTTGGTGATTTTAATTGTTATTTGTGTAAGCATAGTGAACAGGGCATTTGTGGGCTGGGTCACGATAAGAAAGACACACTTCCACACTTTGCCCATACAAGCATTGGGGATTTATTAAATGAAATAGTTTTTCAATTTGATCTAGGGTATGCAAATGATCTGTGTTCACCCCCTATACCCTTTCTTCCGACTTTTAATGGCAGGGGTTGTAATTCAACCATCGATTTTGTGTTATTATCCAAGAGGTACTCGGGCAATGTAATCACTTGTAACCCCCTTGATATTTTAATGAGTGACCATTATCCAATTTCCTTAAATCTTTCAGTAAGAGGTATGGCGAAAAGAACCAAAAGGAATGTATTATATAATACTGATATCCAGCTTGCCAGTACTAATGGGTATACTCTAAAGTGGGCAAAGGTAGATTCCGGAGCATTCCTTCAACGATTAATCAAAAAAACTTCGAAGGAAATAGTTATATGTCTTTCTCAGGACAGGGATGATGAGGAAATTTTTTATGCCTTTCTTAAAATTACAGATGAGGTTCGGAATTTATTAACAAGGAAAAAGCAAGACACTGCGTAATACTCAGGGCTGGTTCGATAAAGAATGTACGAAGATGCATACTCTTCTGAAAAAGACACTGACCAGTAACCCTAGATGTGATGAAAAAGTAAGACAGGCTAGAACCCTATATCGACTAGCCCTTCGGAAACGAAAAGCACATTTAAAAAGGGAAGCATGGGAGGCTTTACATCAGGCCTGTACAAATAAAGATAATATCGGTTTTTGGAAAGCGGTCAACGCTCCTTTCTTTATGGAGAGAGAGACTGATATTATAGATATGGCTATTACAGGAGACAAGTGGGTAGAATTTTTTATGGGGCTTTATAATGATGAGCCTGCCACCACAATCTCTATGGAAGATAACAACGATTGTGGACCCTTGCCCATAGATATTGATATCTCTCTTGAGGAGGTTATTAGAGCAATAAAGGAAAGTGCCTCAGGGAAAGCACCGGGCCCGGATGGTGTCCCGGTGGATATCTATAAATCTAACATCGATTTGTGGGCCCCACTTTTAAGAAATATGCTTAACAGCTGTAATCACTATAAGTTTATACCTACTTGGACTGATGCTATTGTGATTCCCATATTTAAAAAGGGAGATAGAAATGAACCCAGCTGCTATCGCCCTATCTCCTTATTGGATGCTTTTATGAAACTTGCAGGGAGAGTGATTTTAAATAAGTTACAGGTATGGGTGGAAGATATGCGAGTCTTATCAAATTTTCAATACGGTTTCCGTGTAGGGTTAGGCACAACTGAACAGGGACTTAATCTATCATTAATTATAGACAAGTACACAAAAGCTAAACAGGGTAAACTTTACCTAACGTTTGTGGACTTAAGTTCCGCCTTCGATTGTGTTAGACACAATAAATTGTGGAGTATCCTGGAAGAACTAAAGGTTGACCTACCGCTGTTAACCTTTATTAAGGAGTTGTACAGGAGGCTGGGGCAAGGGTCCGATATGGGAAACACGGGGAGTGCTCAACAAAGTTTTCTATAAGGAAAGGAGTGAGGCAGGGATGTATACTTGCCCCTCTCCTTTTTTCACTCTATATTAATAGTTTGGGTCAATATCTGAGCGGATATCAATGTGACTACCCCATTATAAAGGGAACCCCTGTCCCCATCCTATTGTACGCGGATGACGCGGTAATAATGGCACGGACGCAATTAGGGTTACAGAGGTCTGTTAGCCTCTTTGTCGCTTACATGAAAGACAGGGGCCTAAGGGTAAATACCACTAAAACATACACCATGAGTTGTGGTACAAATAAAAAAAAGGTATGTGACATTTTTATTGATAGCAAAAAAGTGGAAAGTACGAATACTTTTTCATACTTAGGCATAAACTTCGACAGAAAGGGTTCATGGAAAACAGCCATGAAGGCTAGAAAACCGAATTTTTCAAGGGCCATAGGAGCAGTTGTTAACTTTGCCAAGAAATTAGGTGGTAGACCTGTCCCAGAGTTGCTGGCAATTTATAAATCTAAATGTATTACAACAGGGACATATGGAGCAGGCAATTGGGGCATTGAGGAAGTAGAACAAATCCAATGTCTTGAAAACACTTTTGTCCGTTACTTGCTAGCTGTCCCCAGTACTACTGCCACTTTCAGCTGTCATAGGGAACTTGGCCTTCCTTATATTTCTGATACTATTAAAACTAATCCTTTACTGTTATGGCATAAGGTTTGGGTATCGGAGGAGACTGGTTTTAATAGAGACGTAATTTTAGATTGCCTTAAATTAGACAGGGTGGCTAAGATCCCATGGATTAATTATATAAAAAGACTTGCATATGAAATTGGCCACCCAGAATATTTTGAGTCCTCAAGTTCCATGGAAATGGTAACAAGAAAAGCATTAAAAGATATCTGCCTGAGTCATTTAGAGAATAAGCGTTGGCTAGTGGAGAGGGAGAAAAAATCAGTTATGGATAACCACTTGATGATAACATGCATAGGCCTACAACCTTACTTGGTATTGGTACAGAGTAGCTACTGTTGCATGCTTTTGGCTCGTTTTCGCTGTGGGTCTTTTTTAGACTGGTCACGTTCCCTGAAAAAATGATTGGTCGAGTAGGTCGCCCATTTGCCCATGTGACGATAAAACAATTCAAACAACTCTGCACTGTACTTTATTCTGCAAGTATTATGTTACACCAAGAAAAAAGTTTCTAATTCCTACTCTTAGAAGCTGGGGCCTAAGACAATGTAGAACAGCCTTTTTAAGGTTACAATTGCTGGAAAACGAACAAATCATTATGATTACTTCCTTGTTTTTAAAGGCTGTTATTAAGTACCGAAATACAATGTGAACTATCCATAAAAATGGTGTGTATATATATGAATTATCTATTTGGCCCCTGTAATGTTATATAATATGTAATAGAATAAGATTATGATGCTTTTTTCGAATTAAGTAATAACACCGCGAGAAGTTTTCCATGCCCGTTTTTAATAACTTGTGTTTTTATGACTTTTTAAACTAAACCTTAGAGACCCTTTGCAGTTTTTGTACATTATGCATTACTACAATTTTTTAACCTATCTTGCCTGTACTTTACAATGAAATTATGGAAGAACTTGGTCATGTTTATTAATAAGTGTATATAATGTCGAAGCTACCTCCTTGGATTCTGTTTTATAATACTTCTTGTATAATCTGTTTTTATCCTATCATCTCTTTTAATGTGTATGTTGAAATTTTTTTATTCTATAATATGCTTTTATGGTTGTAAACTAGTACACTGAATAAAGCTTTATTTGAATTTGAATTTGAACATAAATTACACAAACCATCTTATTCTTCATGTACAGTGTTGTTTAATCACACTGAACATACAGTAGTTCATAATATTTTCACTGATATTTATAAAGCAGTGCCCCAAGAGGGAAGGGTGGAGGTAAAGTGAATGAAGTGAGGATAGGGAAGTGAGTGAAACGGTGTCGACGTTTCGACCCCCGGAAAAATTACTTGTGAGGTCTTGACGGACTGAGACGTTTCCTGGAGTTACAGAACGACTGAGTACGGAGCAATCTGGCCCTCCACATTGACCTCACAAGTAATTTTTCCGGGCCCAGGAGATTAACCCTGTGTGGCCCACCCCCAATTCAGGCATCTTTGAGTACGCGCTGAAGTGTTTGTTCTCGCCTACTACAGTTTGGAGCCTACGCGCCCACTTGCCCCTCAGGCCCAATGAATGGGCCACTGATGATAACCTGCCCCCATTCACCCACCTACACCCCTGTCCTGAAGAAGACCCCGACGTAAGGGATACATTGACCTACTATTATTCAGGGGTCGAAACGTCGACATCTACCATACTAGCCAGTTTGACCAACAGCGATTCATCACTGTGACCCTGTTTACAATCATGGCTATCTAACATTTGTACCTAATAAGAATATCTGGCTCCTTTATGAGCCGCTTTTGTGTTTTATAACAATTGATTATGTGAATTGTACACCGTTGCACTCACTTCCCTATCCTCACTTCATTCACTTTACCTCCACCCCTAAACAACACTGTACATGAAGAATAAGATGGTTTGTGTAATTTATGTTTAATTCAATGTAATTTTGTGGTTCTTCTATGCAATCGTGTACTGGGACCATTTTTCTTATGTACTGCTCTATACCCAGGTCCCAGTGACGTTTTGGGTTTACCCTTCTATGTAACCACTTATTCGGTTTGTCTCAGAGAGTTACACAGAATAAATAGTCGGGCGTTTCAATAAGTATTTATTGAACAGTTGTTATTCTAGTGTAAAATATATGTGCTGCGGTAACCAGCAGACAATAGCAGAGATATATTATCAGCAGTACGATAAAAGCAAAGGGATAGAACAGTTCTACCATAGTGCGATAATCATGAGTACATACATGAATATAAAAGCATTATGCAAGTGTGTGTACTCCTACGATGCCTACCTAGGTGTACCTGAGTGTACCTAGCATATGTGTGTAGGTCTTAGAAGCTAAGAGCCAAGAATCCTCCTAGGATTTAGTCGAACCCCCATACCTGAATAGAGAGAGTGTGGGACCCCTTCCTGGTCTCGAGTTGGACACCCCGTCCGGGTTGTGTCAGACCCCTGTCAGCTTGAGCGACTGCATGCAGGAGCCTCAGCGTCTCTGGTCAGTGTGTCAGCATGGAAGTCTTGGTTCCCTCTGTCTTACCGGGGCAAGATGTGGTGTATTTATACCCTAAAGAGTCTCGGTCCTCAGTATGGTTTGTATTGGACATGAGGAAGACGTCAGGGGTGAACTTTGTACATACATATTATGCCGGTGGTGTATTCTTAGAAAGCCATGCATAAGTAATGAGTACAGTGTGGCCTGTGTTTGGAAGAACCCTGCTGTATACAAAACCACAGGATAGATAACGTTCAGCCCTCAGAGCTCGTTGTGTACTAGCTGGGACCAATGTAGGTGAAAGATCATGCCTATATAAGGAATCATGACTATAATAGGACATGTACAGTTGTGACCATAATTGGGCATATGCGGCCATGACCATAATAGGGCAAGTACGAATATGACCATATTAGGGTAAATATGAATACGTCCATTTTAGGGCATGTCTGAACGGCTCTACATTAGGGCCTCTATGCGGGATATAACACCCACTCCTCTTCCGAACTGGATAAAATGACCATACTTAAAATCTGGACAATTTAAAAATATTTTTAAAAGCATGTAAAAACATGGTTTTAAAAAATCGTTAAAAATGAGGTGTGTAATAAAAAAAAATTGTTAAAATTCAGCTATTTCTAAGTGCCACTTTTCTTAAAAGTCAAAAGTCTCTTTATAGAAGTTGCATTACCATAAGCAGGAGAAGGCCATGCATTTCTCAAGCGAAAGTGTCAATTTTAGGAAATGTTCCAATTTAGTTTGTTTGTTTTGAAATCTTTCCCAGGACACGATGAGCCAATTCAAGATTAAGCGTCCTGGCTGGGAAGCACAATATCAGCGGTGTCTGCTGCTGTAGATGACAAATCCAACGCCTCACAGAGAATGTCAATTGCGCATAGATGGAATGTAGCACTGCCATCAGTCGGTGCTGCGGCTGCTTGTGTGGCAGTTATAACCTGGGTGCCTGTGGGAGAGTCACCTAACCCAGCAGGAGCAAACGGCACCTGTGGATTCTCCAGGAATGCATTCATCAGAATCGGAAGCCGCTGAGGACAACGCAGAGCATGGGCCTTTATGGGGTCCAGCATTGCATCCGTGTCCGGAGGCGCATCTGATGGAAATGTTAGACAAAGATCCAACGTGCATTCTTCTCCGCAGAACCGGCATCGAAGCATAGGTAAGATGCAGTCTACTCAGACTGGTCTAAATGATAGAAACCAGGAGGCATTGAGTTCTCGCAGGCAAGAAATGCCCAGAAGTTGTACCATGCGTTCACGGTATTTCGGCTCCAGGAGCATGTTAACCATTCCCTCGGGAAGTGGGCCGTCCATTGCATAGCAGCAATATTACAATCAGGATTCCTGCGATTAGGAACAGGATGAGCGGGAATCCTCCAAATACGCTTCCCAATACGGAGTGTATAAAATTTGGGATTACTCCGAGGACTGTCTGAAAGGTGCTTAAGAGTCCTGACCCAATGGTCTTAAATAGGTGTACAATTCCGCTCGTATCAGACATATTGAAGATACGTCTCACCATTTCTGCTAAATGAATGGGGCAGTTTGTACGTATGAGTGCCTGTATCTTGGTCGAGGTCCTTGCAACTTGAAGTTCATAGGTTTCTCGAGCGGAGGTTAAGGGCACGGGCTGCTGTAAAAGCATGGCTTTCAATCTGCTCAGAGTATCAAATTGTATGAAAGAAACATTCAGTGAAGGCCATAGCGGCGCCTCCCTGACTGTGTTCAGTGGCGTAAACAATACTTGCATACAGCAAGTAACCCTGGAGTTAACAGTTACTAGATATGCGACGCCCGGAAGCATCCCACAGCAACCTTGATCATTTAGCATTAAGTAACTCCCATTCGAGAGCAGCTGGAAAACCGGCGTGATCATGGCCGCTGGGGTCCCTTTCATGTGACAAGATAAGTTCGCCACTGAACCACTGCAGGCTCCGTGTAGAGAAATATCCTGACACATGAGAGAACCGCTCAAAGCGTTCTTGCAGTTTGTACCACTCAGATATACTTCTCGGTCCCCATTCCGGCATCGGTATCTATATGGTAACTCCCAAGTTTCCTTGATGTATCCCTTACCCATTGTTACATATTTGCCTGCCTGCCTTTGCTCAAGGCAATATTGAAAATGAAACGTAGTGACCGGCAGAGTGATTTGGCCATGAATTAGCCATTCTGTTGATGGTGATTCGGCTACAGTGAATGGTAACCTTTCCAGTTTCTCAATACGCAGCATTGTATATTTGGCTCCCCTTTGTGCCATTTCTGTCTATCAGTTAGATTGTATTCTGAGAACAGAGACGTGGTGTTTATAAAACGCCATGGCACATAGCCTGCACGCAAAGATTGTAACGTCCAGCTTAACATCATAATAGAACGTAGTTGAGATTGCCCGTGTTGTAACAAGGCCAGATCTTGTTCTAATATGTTGATCGCCGAGGACACAATGTTGCCTAAGGAGTAAATCCTGGAGGTCAGAGTAGTTAACCCATTAACCACTACTGCTAAAGCCCTTTCTAAGTTAATACGATCTATTTCCCGTCTCCTTTCTGCGGCCTCTTGTTGTGATATTTTCCAGTTTTCATTATAATAGGCATAAAGGCCTGCATATATGAAACGTTTCTGACGTTGTTTCCTGGGTCCTAGTAGAAAATCTCTAAGATCCATGTCAGGTGTGAGTAGGGTCAAGTGTTGCTTCACTTCTGCCAGTGTTGAGGTCTCTAGCCAATCAAGGCACAACTTCCCAACACTATACGATGTCACTACCCCTGGGTGTTGTCTTTGTACATAGCGTGGATCTGGCCTATGGATACTAAACCCTCTGGTTGTATTCATAAATCTCTGTTGACATTTGTTTCTGTCAGTGGGCCAAACCAGCCATTCTGTCCAATCAGGATCTGATCTGTTGTACTGGAAAATGTCATCTAATCCTACCCCTTGTGTAGTTGAATTCTGCCCCCCACTCATCTGTGATGGTGTTGGAAACCCCGGTGTGTTCATTTCCTTGCCTTTGGCTAATCCAAGACAGGTCGTTTGTTGCACAGTTTCATTCAGAAATAAAATCTGCTGCGGAATGATGCATGCTCTAAAAAGTGCTTCTATTCCCTGGACTTGCCAGTCCCTAGAACCCCAGATTGATTTGGAATCTATTGTGTCTTTCCATAGATCGAAACCCTGTTTAGACAACTGGTTCAGGAAGGATGCAGAATAAATATGTTTGGTGTTTGTTAACATAATTTTCTGAGCTGAATTTTTCGCCACTTTATAATAAAATGACTTTGGGTCGGATTTGTTAAACCCTGAGAAGTATGTGAATTTCTGTGCAAATTATTGTGAACTTCCTTTTTGAGGTGTTGGGCAGTGTTCCCACTGGTGGTACTCAAATACATTTCTAGGTGTTACAGACTTGTGTAAGAAATGATCACCAAAATGTTGGTAACAGTACAATGTATCATAGTCTGAAGTACCTTCTAACATTTCATTGTTCGGAAATGCTGCAGTTTTTTCTAAATCAGACATCATAGCATTTACAGTTTCAGTGTCCCAATCATCAGAAAATGTACTGGAGGTAATGAAATCACTTAAAGAAATTTTAAATACATGTTTTAGCTTTAAAAGTTCAGTCGGACCTAATATATCGTAATCAATCTTGTCCCATACTGTTGGACTTGGCCCTTTTTGCAGGGTCATCCCTAAACTTTTTGCCTTCCTCCTATATTTTTTCTGACCTGTTGTTGGCTGTTTTATGACTCTGGGCACTTTACCACTGTTGATCAGTGCTAAAGTGCATATGTTCTCCCCATTATAAATTGTGTGATGGATTAGTGACTCCATGATTGGATGATTGGTTTACTTGTCAGTCCCTAGTACAGTGCACTGAGTGTGCCCAGGGCTTGTAAATCCAATGCCGCTGGTGGGCTTGCAGCACTGGTTGTGCCACCCACAGAAGCGGCTTGTAAAATGTGTCTCAGGCCTGCCATCGCAGAGCCTGTGTGCAGCCTAGGGCTGCCATGTCGACTTGGTGAGTGCACCCACTTACCAGTCCCTAAACCTTCCCTTTACTGCATGTTGGTCACCCCTAAAGTAGGCCCTAGGGCAGGGTGCATTGTAAGTATAAGGTAGGACATGCCCTGGTGTGTGTGGCATGTCCTAATAGTGAATTACAGCCATTTTCGTTTTTCACTATTGCAAGGCTACCTGCTCCCCATAGGCCAGAATGGGCAGACTGACTATTACACCTTATAGTCAGAACTGACCCAGGGAACATGGTAGAAAAACGAATTTAGTATGCCTGAACTCAGAATGCTAAAATACATCTTTTAGTGAAGTTGGTTTTAACATTCTGTGTTTGAAAATACCCCTTTTAGAAAGTGGGTATTTTCTTGCCTAAACTTCCAAGCCTGCCTCTGCTAGGTTGTGTATTCCTTGTCTGGAGATTGAGTGACAGGGGCTGGGGGTGGCTACAGGAGACAGGGTGAGTCAGCACAGGGCTGAATAGAAAGATCTGCATCCAGAGTGGAGGGAGGAGTTGCACCTGGGTCTGAATAGGGCTGTGCCTGCCTTCCACAATGCTGGCTCCACCTCCTGCCGGGCGGCTGAGCACCCTGCCCCACATTCTGAAAGGAAAGAAGGAGACAGAAAAACAAAGTGCTCCAGGACTGACCAGAACTGGTTTTGGGCTGGGCAGAGGCCTCTCTGCCTTCAGAGAACAAAGGAAAACTGTGTATAAAAAGGGGACCCAGACCCCTAGGAAATTAGATCACTTTGGGAAAACAAGAAGAAACCTTTGCTGAGGAGCGGAACCAAGAAGAAACTGAGGAGAATACTATCCCTAAGCTAGAGGGATCTGCCTGCAGTGGTTGCCTGACTGCCAAAGGAAGGAGAAAGGACTTTGTGTGCACTTTTATTCAACTTGTAAAGTATCTCCAAGGGCTTGAGAAAAGAGCTTGCCTCCTGCTGAAGTCTCAGGGACAACAGACTTCAACCACCAGCTCCCCAAGAATCCTTTGGAAGTGCCTGCTGCTGTTTTGGGCCTTCTGAAGGGACTGCGTGTCGCAAGGAGCTGGAAGCGCGACTCAAGAGGAAGAAGCGTGTCGCCGTCGCTGCTGCTGCCGTCGCAACTCCGAAGGAGGGTGTCGCCGCGGTAGCTGTCGCATTGCACCGCATCGAGAGAAGCGTCCCGCAACGAAGAGGAAGCGTGTCGCCGTCGCTGCTGCTGCCGTCGCAACTCCGAAGGAGGGTGTCGCCGCTGTAGCTGTCGCATTGCACCGCATCAAGAGAAGAGTCTCGCATCGAGGAAGAAGCGTGTCGCCGTCGCAGCCGCTGCCGTCGCAACTCCGAAGGAGGGTGTCGCCGCTGTAGCTGTCGCATTGCACCGCATCAAGAGAAGCGCCTCGCATCCACGGAGAAGCGTGCCGCCGTCGGAGCTGCTGCCGTCGCATCACGAAACAAGGGTGTCGCCGCTGCAGTTGTCGCATCGAGCGGAAGCGTCTCGCAACGTCGGAGAAGAGGGTCGCCGCCAAAGCCGCTGTCGTCGCATCGCTGAACAAGGGTGTCGCCGCTGTAGCTGACGCATCGAGTCGAGACTTCTCGCAACCTCGGAGAAGCGTGCCGCATCAGGAAGAACTTGACGTCTTTATTTCTTTGCACCAGAACTTTGTCGCCTTTCCATCGCTGCAACATTGCTTGTTGTGGAAGCGTCCCGCATCGTAAGGTACATTGACTTAAAGTGTCGCATCTTAAGAACTGAACTGAACTAAGCTAAACCTACCATTTTAAGTACAGTATTGTGGATTTTTGTCGTTTATGGTCTTGTGTTAAAACTATATAAAGAATACTTATTTTTGATATAAAACCTTGTGTGGTGTCCATCTGTAGTGTGTCACTAGATTACTGTATGTGTTCACAAATGCTTTACACACTGCCTCTGAGATAAGCCTGTCTGCTCGTGCCAAGCTACCAAGGGGGTGAGCAGGGGTTATTTTAGGAGTGTACCCCTTTACCCTGACTAGAGGCGAGGGTCCCTATTTGTCACAAGTACCTACCTGTGCCAACTAGAGACCCCCAATTCTAACACATACTATACCGTCCGGTATAGGAACTGCTGTGATGTTCACTGAAGACAAGTCTCTTGGTTCACGATGTGAATACTGGTGTGGTTTTAAAATCAAAGTGACTTTTTGGGCTGTAGAGCTTGGTTGGAGGTATCGTCCATTAATAAGCATACTAAAAGTTATTATTAAACCTAGCCAGAAAATGAAAAATAAAATCCCAGTGATATACCATAGTTCTATCCAAGGTGACACCAGGTAAGTCTTTATAAAAAAGTTCAAAAAGTCAATGAGTTTCTGTTGGAGTGATTTTTTTGGCTGGCGTCGCTTTCCGGCTCGCTTGGATCCAGTGAAAACGTATCAAAGTTCATGAAATAGCCAGAAGCAGTTCGATCAATTGTTGGAATTGCATCGGGATTTGTTGAAATTGGATTTTGCTCTTGACGAGGCATGTTGACGTAGATGTCTGTATTAGGTCTGATTGCAACTTGGTTGTTAAGTTGATTTTCATTTTGAAGATGAAATTCTTGTTGAAGTGGAACGAGTTTCATAGCATTGTTACTTAGTCCTTCATTCCGTACAGGTGGCTCTTCAAACGTGATGAGTCTTTCTGTTTGGACTTCTTGGATTGTGGCGAGAGGAGGGCGTCTGCTACTGTGGAGTCCACGAGGCCTACTGTTTAGTATCGGCCACATAGTGAGGTTTGATTAAGTCGATTGAGACAAATCTTTTCTCCTTTTTTCCGGCAAGAGGCGGCAGAAGAACAATTCTTGTGCCGTGGATTGCAAGGACCGGTACAGGCTTTCTGTAGGATGGCCCAAATTCTTTTTTGTCAGCAATCTTCTCTCTGACTAGATCCCCGAGTTTTGGGATCCAGATAGGTCTTGCCGTTACTGCCTTGACTTCCTCAGTGGCGGCCTGTTTCTGGAGCACGTTACTTTGTTGTGTCCTGGATTCATTTAGATCCTGTAAAACAGTGATCCAGCGTTAACAATAAAAATAATTCTCCTATTATGCTTTGGTCATCCAGGTGCAACTATTCCTCTAACACACACACTATATCCATATGACGGTGGGGCCCATAACACCGCATATACATTCACTTACTCATTTGTTCCCTGGATTTCCTCCGTCATGAACCTAGGAGAAAAACGATTCGCTGGAAGGAGACGGGATACCTCTTTTATCATATCATAATATTTCTCATTTGCTTTCAAGGTATTCCGCTCATTGGTCGATGGACCAACTAGTAGGAATCAGTTGATGGTGATTAAGACCAGCTCAATCACAATAAACTCTTTAACATTTTACCTTAATTATTGAGCTAAAGAATCACTGAGTCATTTGTTTAAAGAATAATAAAGTTTATATAAAGTTTTGAATGCAGGAAATGAGGTTAAGCTTATTATTCAGATCATTACATTTATCATCAATATAAGAATAATTTGAAATTGCAATGCATATTTATTAGACGGAAAAATAAGGTTACCATAATAAGAACTCTAAAGAGCAATCTATCTACCTATCTGGGGAAAATCTAATAATTCTAAAATAAAAATCTATCAGGAAAAGTTCTCCTAAAGCAGCATCTTTATACTCAACTGGAAAAGGAAAATAGCAGCAGCAGCATCAGCTCGTCAGCATCAGCAACCGCAACTTCACCCATCTACAGCATCTAACTTCTCCAGCATCTACCTCTGCAACTCCCGCACCAACTCACTCCCGCAGCAACTCCCGCAGCATTCTAACCCCTCCCACCAAGAGTAGGTCTTCTTATACCCTAATTCTAGCTTACAGCATAAAATGTTTCTTCTTCATGGCGTGATTCTTTCTCATTGGTCAAAACTCAGGCCCATATACATTTTAATCAAACTTCCTGGTTTTACCAATTCCGTGTGGAATGTCCATGCAAGCATCGTTTCCCACAGTTCATGCAATTGCTCATCCGTTTCGATCAGTCCAAATTGTATCTTTTTCTGCTACATTTTGTGTTAAACAGTTCCGTCTATTGATTCAGTTGGACTTCTCACGCTTCTTGCTGATCATCTTGGCACACATCTGCTCAGAAAGGTCACAACAGCCTTGACCATACTTCCATCTTAGCCTCTCAGCATCAGCACGTGATCATCCCTTTTCCACAGCCTCTCTCCTCTATCACATGGTCTCCCGCTCATGCGTACTCTAGCAACTGGCGGCCATTTTATATTGCTGCTCAACAGGCCTAAGCGCACTATTTTCAAAGATAAACAAAATATTGTTAAAACAAAGAAATATAAACCTTTTCGTTTCCTTCCCGTCTTTCTACGTACCCCAATTAGGAATTACCTCGCTTTATTTTGCAACCACACGTTTTATTTAAAAGCACAGATCATGCGTTTATTATTGAATTAGTACGCCAATATTATGTTATGTTAGACACGTAAACAATTATAAGTTGATTAATTTGCACACGGAATAGCGTGTTACCTTTAACCCTTAACATATAACATACATTCTTGGTTATTTACTTAAACGAACATGTTTATTAATTATTTTACGAAAATATTAGGAGGTTTAAAAATTTTCATTTACCCTGCTCCATCAACTCCCCCCTTTGGTGATTTTTAATATCACCACAAAACCCAAGTTATACAATTTTCACAGACAGCATATATCTTTTATCCATTTGCTTTTGTTAGTTTTACACAACTGTATCCCTTTCAACTTGTCTCTTCGTTTTCTTGTACATGTTCTCTTTTATTTCTTCTAACTCTATTTCACCCATTTCTCTCTCTCTCTCCTTGTTTATCATGTTTTCTTTTTCTATTTTATTCTGCCTTCTTCTTCTCTTTATACATGTTATTGCAAGCTTTAGTACTAATATTATTATTATTATCACGGTTGCTATTATTATAACTTTCCCTATTATTAATCCACTCATTCTTGTTAACCAATTTATTACTGAAGAAAACCCTTTACCAAGTTTTCCCCATGCACTTTCAACCTCCAGTGGAACAAGTTCTTTGTGCAAATTTGTAATATTTGTTATATACTTCTGTATATTTTCGCTTTTATCTGGAATGTAAGTGCAACAATGTTGGACTTTCAACATTCCACAGACTCCGCCCTCTTTTGCCAAAAGAATGTCAAGGGCAAGTCGATTTTGCATCACCATAGCTCTCATGGCAACCATCTCGGTATTTACCATCAAGAGCCCTCCAGCAGTATCTGTAGATAAACGATCTACCACTGTGGATAATTTCCGAATTCTAAATGCATTCAAAGATATTCCCATTGCTGGTATCAATGCTCCAAAAATATCACCTACTATTTCTGAAAAACTTTCCCTTTTTCTACGTGTAAAGGTATTTATCATTTTGTGTGTTCCTTTTTCTTTTCTATCCATATGAAAAATCTTTGGAAAGACCAGGCCTAAGTAACATGACCCATACCAATGGTCCGGTAACCTATAATAAGCCCTATTTCCGCAAACATAATAAATCCCTGGAAATATTGGATCTTTTCCCCCTTTGAATCCCCATCCGCCTAAAATTTGATAATTGTCATGGCAAATACTGGAACCCACAAAATAATTGTCATATCTTGTCTTATTTCTTCTAATGCACAACCTTCCCTGTTGGGGCCAATCCAGAGTCATAGCTGCATTTGTCTTTTTCTTGTCATGATTGTCTTCCTCAAACGCCCAAAGAGGTGTTTTTGTCTCTTCTATTACTTTTCTTTGAAATTTCACTCTTCTCTCTTCAACCATCTCTTCCTTTTCTTCCTTCTTTAACTCACAGGTAAGGTTGTATCTAATTATACTATCTAATGTTAAAATCTTATCTTCTAAAAAATATTCACCAAACGTTTTTCCCTCTTTTATTTTGTTCAGCTCGGGAACTACAGAAACTTTCGCAAAAATCTTATTTATGTCAGTGTAATAATATTCTAATCTACCTGTTTTATAAAATAGACTTGCTAAAACGCTACATGTTATTCCATACGTCAAAGGGAGGTGATGATAAGTCACACCCTCTGCTACAGATGCAGGCAACTGCATACAAACATAGCAATCTCTTACATCCATTGTTTCTACATACTCATATAATAATTTAGTAAAAACATTTTTGGAAAAATCTGTTATTGATTTGTCCTTGTGTAATTCTGCACTACTCTTTAAAATAACTGGTTCTTTAGTGTTAGCTCCCTTTTCTTTCTCAGTGTTATTAGACGTTTCTACTACAGCTAAACTAATTGGAATAGTGATTGCTAGAACCACCCATACTGTCATTAATAATCCTGTACAAAAACAGCACATCTTGCACCATCGACTTAAAAACTCACATTTACATTTTCTATCTCTAGTATTCTCCATTTTGTTTTATAACCTTATTTATTTGTTTTCCAGAAAATTGTGTCACTACACCTCAGAAATCACTTATTTGCCACTCTGTATTCCAATGTTTTGTCTTTGCTTGGTACTTTCTTTTAATTCTTTCTCAGAATTCTTTCTTTGTCACATCTGGTGAATTCGTCAGGTCCAGTGTTTTGTCAAATCCGGTAGAAACTATCTAAACTTCTTTAGGTTTGTTGCACTTCACTTTCTCCCATCAGGTTTCTTTGTTCTGGGTTCTCGTGAGTGTTCTTTTCTTCTTTGTGACTAGTCAAAGCAAGATACAACCATTCAGGCGATCTATACTTCGGATTTACCTTCTTTATTCTTTTCGTTTTCTGCAAGTGTTTTCCACCTTTTTTTCTTGCTCTCTTTGACCTGTTATTTCATTCACTTGTTCAGCACTTTTTCCATCCAACCTTATGATTCTGTATCTTAATTTTCTTACTTCGTTGGGCCAATTGTCTCCTTTTCTTGGCCTTTTGCTTCACTTCCTTTTTCCTCTCTTTCTGTTTTCCAATTTCTTTTTCTTGACTCTAGATTTTGGTTTCTTTCTTCTCCACTTTCTTCAGACTCTGTTTCAATTCTTTCGTCATTACCTCTTATTTTGAAACTTATAATGTCATTTTCTTCTACTTGTGGTTCTTTTCTTATCTTCCTTCGTTCACCTATTTCTGTCCCTCCTCGAGGTTCTTCCGAATTTGTGTCAGTTTTCCTTTCTGCTTCTAAATTTCCCTGTTCTCGTGTTTGACTATCTTTCCCTAATGCTCCTCGGGAATCTTCCGATTTTTCTAGCTTTTTGTTTGAAACTCTCCCTTCTTCATCTATTAATATTATCTCCGAAGGATTTTTACCACAACTTGTACTTGGTTGCTCACTGTCACTATCTTCTGGCTCAGTTTCTTCTCTTATGCTCTCAAAATTCTAATTTCTTTTTAGAATTTCTTCACAATCCGAATGCTCTGTATCATATTCTGAACTGGTGTCTGATATTTCCAGATGTCGAATTACAGGTCGATCTTCAAGTTCTGGAACTTCAGCTATTTCTTCTACTTCTTCTACTTCTTCTGTCGTTGCACTTGTAGTTGGGTCTTCCAGATGTCGACTTTCAGGTCGATCTTCAAGTTCTGGTACCCTGTTTGTTTCTCCTTCTGTTTCTGATGCTGAAGTGTTATCCAATATTTCCAGATGTCGAATCACATGTCGATCTTTAGGTTCTGGAACTCTGATGGTGTGACTGGCATGTACCCAGTGTTTCACTCCTGCACACTTGACTGCAGTGGTCGTCACCAGGATCACTTGTCGTGGTTCATCCCAGTGAGGAACCAAACAGTTTCTTCTCCGGTGGACTTTTATACGGACCCAATCTCCTGGATTCAAGTCGTGAGCTGGTTTTCTTTCAAGAGTGGTCGCATCCGGTCCAACCTGATGAAATACAGAACGCACCACATCAGCCAATCCTTTGCAATAATCCAGCACTAGATCATCAGTTATAGTCAGTAGTTTGTTGACAGGTACTTGTGCTTGTCTCATTGCTCGTCCCATAATTATTTCATGGGGACTGAGTCCAGTTTTCCTTTCCGGAATACTTCTGATTGTCATTAGAACTAATGGCAAAGCATCTGGCCATTTGAGTCCTGTAGCTTGACACATTTTTCCTAACCTGTTCTTGATTGTTCCATTCACTTGCTCTACGATTCCAGAAGCCTCTGGTCTGTATGCACAATGCAGTTTCTGTTTAATACTAAGTGCTTCACAAATCAGTTTAACTAATTCATTTTGGAAGTGCGTTCCTCTATCTGTTTCAATCGTGACTGGAAAACCATACCTCGGAATGAATTCTGGCAGCATAAGTTTTGCTACCGTAATACCATCATTCCTTCTTGTTGGGTATGCCTCCACCCAACGGGAAAACAAACAGACGACCACTAGGACATATCTTAGTCTGTTGCAAGATGGCATTTCAATAAAATCCATTTGCATTCTAGTGAAAGGACCCCCTTCTCGTCCTATTGTTCCTAGACTCACTACTGTCTTCCTTCCTGGATTTAACTGTTGACAAATAAGACATCTCTGACAAAGACTCTCAGCTATGGCTCTGAATTTTGGATTGTACCATGTTTGTCTAAAAAGTCTGATCATTGAATCTCTCCCAATATGGGCTTGTCCATGGTACATCCGTGCCATGTCAGAAATCATGCTATCAGGCATAACTGGTCTTTCATCTCTATAAACCCAAACATCATTTTCTTCATGTTTTCTACATCCTGCTTTTATCCATGTATCTTTTTCCTCATCCTCTGCAGCTTCTTGCAACTGTCTCACCTCATCCCATGTCTCAATGGAGTTAGTAAAAAGCAAAGGACAAGAAATATGCTCTCTTTCCCGACATTTGTTTAAAGAAACCACATTCTTTGCACAATACTGTGCCATTTCGTCAGCATATTTATTACCAACAGTTATGTAGTCTTCCCCATTTTTATATGCATTGCACTTCACAACAGCAACCTGTTTAGGCAGCTGTATCGCCTCAAGCAGCTTTTTCACAAAATCTCCATTTCTAATGGGCGTTCCGGCAGACGTCAAGAAACCCCTTTGTGACCAAATCTGACCGAAATCGTGCACCACCCCGAAACCGTACTGGCTATCTGTCACAATCGTAACCCGTACATTTGTTCCCAACTTGCATGCTTGAATCAGAGCTACTAATTCTGCGACTTGGGCAGACCGTACACCTTTCAGACAAGATGCTTCCATTACAGTTGCTACTGTGCAAACTGCATATGCTGCACTTAGAACTCCATCACTCGTTCTCAAAAATGAGCCATCCACAAACAGAATATAATCTGATTCTTTCAAAGGCTCATCTCGTATGTCAGACCTTGGTTTTGTACAGTATTCGAGCACATTCAGACAATCGTGATCTACTTCATCCATTTCAATCACACTCTCTTCATCTGGCAATGATGTTGAAGGATTCACATTCATACACCTGTCAATGGTCACATTATCTGCACTCAAGATTACTCTTTCATACCTAGTCAGCCGACTATGTGTCATGTATTGGGTTTTCGTTCTTGTCAAGAGAATTTCCACAGAATGGGGAACTCATACTCTCAGTGGATACCCCATCACTATGCCTTCACTCTGTTCCAGACTCACACAAGTAGCAGCAACTGCCTTCAAACATCCAGGCAACGCTTTCGCTACAGGGTCTAAAACAGCTGAAAAATATGCAATTGGTCTTTTCATAGTTCCATGTCTCTGCACCAAAACTGAAAATGCACATCCATCTCTTTCACTGCAATACAGCTCAAAATCTTTCTCATAGTCAGGCATTCCTAATGCTGGAGCCTCACACAATTTCTTTTTCAACTCTCTGAATGCTTTCATTTCTTCATCATTCATTTCAAAAGGATCTTTAACATCCTTCTTTGTCAGTTTCTGCAATGGTTTAGCAATCAGTGAAAAACCGCTTATCCATTGTCGACAATATCCAACCATTCCCAAAAACATTCTTACCTCTCTTTGTGTCATTGGAGCTCTCATTCCTTGAATCATTTTTATTCTTTCAGTCGTTACCTTTCGCACTCCTTTCTCAATTTTATGCCCTAAATACTGGACTTCTTGTTGACAAAACTGCAATTTTGAAGGGGACACTTTATGTCCTCTTTTTGCTAAATGATTCAGCAAAGCAATTGTATCATTGACACATGCTTCTTTCGTTTTTGATGCCACCAGTAGGTCATCAATATACTGAACCATTACTGACTTTTCTGGCATTCTTAAATCTTCCAATGATTTCTTTAGGATCTGATTAAAGATTGAGGGACTTTCTGTGTACCCTTGAGGAATTCAGCACCATGCCAAAATACGCTCTCCAAACCTAAACGCAAATAATGGCTGGCTATCTGGATGCAGTGGAATAGAGAAAAATGCATGACATAAATCAATTACTGTGTACCATTCTGCTTCACGTGGAATCTGGTATAGAATCACAGCAGGGTTCGGTACTATTGGGCAACAAGGCACAACAATTTTGTTTACCTTCCTCAAATCCTGTACAATTCTATATGTTCCGTTTGGCTTTTTCAGTCCCATTATTGGCGAATTACATGGACTGCTCATGATTTCTTTTAGAATCCCTTGTTCAATCATTTTATTTATTACTGGCGTTATTCCTTCAATTATTTCTGGAGTCAATTTATACTGGGGTGTATTTGGGTAACTCGTTCCCTCTTTCACTGTTATTTTAACGGGATCTACTCCTTTCATTAATCCTACATCTTCTCCTGTAAAGTCCCACACTTCTTCTTTCACTGTCTTTTTCAATTCAATTGGGATTTTCTCTGCATCAAATACAGGAAACAAACCATTTACTTCTGGTTCTAAATTCACCATTGTCATTTTATACAGCACATCCTCATCCAGAGTCTGAAATGCAATTCCGTCTGGGGTACAATAGATAGTGCAGTTCATCTTGCACAATAAATCGCGTCCTAATAGGTTCACGGGACTACAATCGCATACCACAAATCGGTGCATTTCGCTAAATGGACCAATTCTTACCTTCACTAATTTAGTAAGAGGCGTTTTAATTTGCTGATTGGAAACTCCAACTACTTGGATATGTTCACCTGAGAGAGGAAGGTTTGGAATTTCCACTGACCTAACAGCAGAACGGGTAGCTCCAGTGTCAACAAGGAATGTTACATTTGCACCATTCACTTCTCCATCCACAAATGGACCAGACTGATCTACCTCTAGAGTTGCGCCAAGCACGCACTCTTCCCCCTCTCCTAGGCACCGTCAGGAACTTTCATCCGTGTCATCCTCATCCTGTCGTAACCAATATTGAGAAATTGCAGCTGCACGCGGCAACTGTGTTACCTGTTCTCCTCCGTAGAATCCTGTTTCTGCACTGTATTTCTGTTGGTTAACACTCTTGGGAAGTGGTGGTTGTGGCACCTGACCTTGTTGAGTAACTACCTCACTCTGCGCCTGTGAATTTAATGATTGATTTTTCACATTAGGCTTTGAAGGAAATTTACACTCGTTTCTCCAATGTCCTAGCTTTCCGCAGTTGTGGCATGGCCACTTTTTCTTTGCCTCATCTATGCTCATTTGTCCTTTTCCTTTACCTATATTAGGTCGGGATTTAACCTGTCCTGCTTCACTACCAGTATTACTCAATTGAGCTTCTTGCTTCTCTGCAACTTTCACCAGCGCCCACATGGCCTTTTCTTTCAATTTACGCTGTCTACTCTCAATTTCATCACTGCAATACTTAGCATATCTCAAAACCTCATCCACTGTGCTATTCTGCCAACCAATCAAGTGCTGCTTAATCATTTCACTTATCTCTGGTTTTAATCCATACACAAACCTATATACAAAATGACTCATATCCTTCTCATTCAGTGTCTCATAACCACTATACTGTTTGAAAACCAACAACAATCTCTCGTAGTACGCATGCACTGATTCTTTACTTTCCTGTGTTGTTCTGTCTATTTTTACCCAATCTGTTTCTTTAGGTGGAATTTTATTCTTCAAAAAGGTAACTACTTGGTCGTACTTCCTCATCACTTCTGGTCCTGGCGCTCCTGTTTTAGCGTCCCTTGGATATTCTACAGTTGGCCAATCAATAGTAATCTTACATTCTGTCCACAAATCAGCTGGCACTACTATATCAAACAATCCATCCAGATCTATCCACAGCACTTTTGACACCTTAACACATCTTTCCACTTGTCTGTACCATTCTACTGGTTTCTCTCTCAATTTTGGGAAGTCATTTGTAAACGACAGTATATCCTGTCTGGTCCATGGAACATGCACATAACTACCACCTGGAGTTTCTCTCATCGGGTACTCCCTAACAACTGGTTCCTTATCTGTCACTGCAAAAGCCAAAGATGCTTTATCTGTTGTTTTCTCATTCCTCTTCGACCATCTATTTCTCCATCTATCCACATCACCCCATTTTCTCAATAAAACAATTAACTCTTTTATTTGGGTCAGTCTTCCTGATGTGTTCAAATTCTCTATGTCTTTCTCACAAAAATCTACTCTGTATGGTTTCTGCAATGTTCTCACTTTTACATATTCCACTCCTAGTTCACTTGCTGTCTCTTCTAATTTGTCATGTAAATTTCTAGCTCTCCAAGTAAGACTTTTGCACAAATACATAATCTCATCATCCTGATAATTTTTAAATTTTTCTGTACCAATTGTTCCCAAAATCAATTCTTCCATGTCTATTTTCAACCTAATTACATCTAATGGTTTCTCTTCCGGTTCTTTTGTTTTTAGCGCTTTCATCCATTCATTTAACTCATCTGGAGTCGGACCTACAGGCGTACTATTTAATTCTATCCAATTGCTACTTCTTTCTGGTGTTCCTGATGCGGACTCCGTCACCATAGGCATTCTCCTAATTTCATTCTCATTTATCGTCAAATTTGTAGGTGGGCTTGGTCTATAGGTACTAGCCAAATTGTGTGCACCTTCATTATTCAGCTCCATTCCTTCTCTTTTTCTTTGCAAATGTGAATTCATGGGAATCACTAAAGAGCGTTCATCAATTTTCTGCTTCTCAAAAATTGGCATTACTGGACCTATCGTTACTGGTACAGTTACAGCTTCCATATCGTTTGTCAATTCTCTTATTTTCTCAGTCAATTCTCTTGTCGTTTGTGCTAATTCAGTTGCATTGTCACTTTCTATCTCTTCACTTTGTGAAGTTTTTAATTGATCTTGTGACCTATTTGTCTCATCTCTTCGTTCAGGTTTTTTATTCCTCCCAGTTTCCATTAGCGGTGCATTAGGTGTCACCACCGCAGAAGTCTGTTGGTATGGAGGTGGGTTTCTGTTTAAAATATCTTCCAGCAATTCGTCATCTGTTTCACTACCACCATACACATACTTTTCTACCACTACATGTTTCTTTTTCTCGGTACACTTTCTCTTTGCTTCTTCCTCAATTGTAAAAGCTGGAAACAAACCTCCTGTCATGTTAGCATATCTCCAACGCTTTACTCTGTCCTCATGATTTACTCCCCACAACCTTCCAGGCACAAACTCATGATTCTTTAATCCTCTGAATCTTTCTCGCTCATACATCTCATCTTCCCATTCCGTTAAAGCTTCTAACTGTGTTGGTCTAGGTCTAGGTTCTAACATTACCATCTTTTCTCTCAAATTCCGTAGTACAGCTACATTAAATGAACCATTCTCAGGGAAAGCCAATGCTCCATCATTCTTGGTGTATTTTGTCCAATTTTCTAACCATATGCATGTATGATATCCATATTTCAGCATCATATGCGAAGCTGGTGATTTCGGCGGAGGAATTATTTGTCCCTCCCTAGTCACTACCTTTTTGTTTTTCTTAAAGAAGTTCTTAACTTTCGACATCCATGACGTTTTCTCTCTACCATACTCATAGTACGACATGATTCACAACCTTTTTCGCCTTAAATGATCCGCAATTCAACACTGTTCTCTATGCGTTATTTCAACCAATACTAGCGCGACTCACACCAACACTCCAATCAGAGCGATTTCTGTCTACCGCGCACTGACCAATCCCAGCGTGGCTTTTGTCTACGTCAGTTCTGCTCCTGTTTCCGTGTGACTAACGCACTGTCCAATCTCAGCGCGACTCTTGTCTACGTCACTTCTGCTCTTGACCCCTCCTTTACAAAATTTATCGGCAATTTCTTTTTCAACAATTCTTCATTAGTTACAACATTTAAAACACATTTCCATTGTCTGATTCGCTAAACCGAAGAGATAGCTTTGACCATTTACACTAGAATTCTGTATTTTCCAGTAGGCAGCGCTTACCTCTACCCTACCACAGAATTTTCAGTTTCGCCAATAAAGTAGCACTTCCCTCTACCTTACCCTTCTTTCAAGCAATCAGTAAACCCGTTTCTCTGGGGATAAAGCACATGTGGAGACTATACTGCTCCTGAGAATTAAGGCCAGAGTTTCACAAGAAAACCGATCACTATTTCACTCACACACCTTTTATACGGAAAATGTCCCTATCATAACACAACCTGTGTTATTACCAATATGAACTCAGACAATGCACCATTCCATGTGACTTCTCTTGCCACACGTGTTCCACTTCCTACTTCCCGGAAGCGTGAAAACGTACATATAACATAACGCGACTCAACATAAAGTGTTAGACATGAACTTATCAATAATCAATAATCAATCAATAATCACCAAACTAATCTATAGTAACCATAACTCTGCTACCAAGAAATCTGATCCAGCGCTAACAATAAAAATAATTCTCCTATTATGGTTTGGTCATCCAGGTGCAACTATTCCTCTAACACACACACTATATCCATATGACGGTGGGGCCCATAACACCGCATATACATTCACTTACTCATTTGTTCCCTGGATTTCCTCCGTCATGAACCTAGGAGAAAAACGATTCGCTGGAAGGAGACGGGATACCTCTTTTATCATATCATAATATTTCTCATTTGCTTTCAAGGTATTCCGCTCATTGGTCGATGGACCAACTAGTAGGAATCAGTTGATGGTGATTAAGACCAGCTCAATCACAATAAACTCTTTAACATTTTACCTTAATTATTGAGCTAAAGAATCACTGAGTCATTTGTTTAAAGAATAATAAAGTTTATATAAAGTTTTGAATGCAGGAAATGAGGTTAAGCTTATTATTCAGATCATTACATTTATCATCAATATAAGAATAATTTGAAATTGCAATGCATATTTATTAGACGGAAAAATAAGGTTACCATAATAAGAACTCTAAAGAGCAATCTATCTACCTATTCTTTCTCATTGGTCAAAACTCAGGCCCATATACATTTTAATCAAACTTCCTGGTCTTAACCAGTTCCGTGTGGAATGTCCATGCAAGCATCGTTTCCCACAGTTCATGCAATTGCTCATCCGTTTCGATCAGTCCAAATTGTATCTTTTTCTGCTACATTTTGTGTTAAACAGTTCCGTCTATTGATTCAGTTGGACTTCTCACGCTTCTTGCTGATCATCTTGGCACACATCTGCTCAGAAAGGTCACAACAGCCTTGACCATACTTCCATCTTAGCCTCTCAGCATCAGCACGTGATCATCCCTTTTCCACAGCCTCTCTCCTCTATCACATGGTCTCCCGCTCATGCGTACTCTAGCAACTGGCGGCCATTTTATATTGCTGCTCGACAGGCCTAAGCGCACTATTTTCAAAGATAAACAAAATATTGTTAAAACAAAGAAATATAAACCCGTTCGTTTCCCTCCCGTCTTTCTACGTACCCCAATTAGGTATTACCTAGCAAAAAGCAACATATAAAGCTGTCCCTTACTTACCATCGCTTTATTTTGCAACCACACGTTTTATTTAAAAGCACAGATCATGCGTTTATTATTGAATTAGTACGCCAATATTATGTTATGTTAGACACGTAAACAATTATAAGTTGATTAATTTGCACACGGAATAGCGTGTTACCTTTAACCCTTAACATATAACATAAATTGTTGGTTATTTACTTAAACGAACATGTTTATTAATTATTTTACGAAAATATTAGGAGGTTTAAAAAAATTTCATTTACCCTGCTCCATCAACAGCCAAACGATCATGGATATCAAATGGTTTTTCATCCGCCACTGTGCCTTCACAATCAAGATCAGGTACCCACATTCTTGTCCCAAATAGGACCTCGTAAGGAGTGACACTTCCTAGAGAGCTTCTTGGCTGATTATTGAGAGCGCGCTGTACCCCATAAAGGTGATCGACCCATCTACCGCTCTTGCCTAATACCCTAGCTGTTAAAGATTGCTTTAAGTCTCGGCTTTTCCTCTCCACAACAGAATTTCCCTCGGGATGGTACGGAGAGGAGTACAGCAATGCTACGCCCATTCCTTCCATGGCCTCTTTGTAAGCCCGAGAGCTAAACGCCGGACCACGGTCAGAATGTAACGTGCCAACTGCGTATGTGCCGATAAAGACTCGCAAATCTTTTATAACAGTTCGAGCGTCAGCTGAGCGCTGAGGCCAGACCTTGGGGAAACTTGAGCTGGACGCGCACGAACAGACAACCTAATGCTGTCTAACAATGGTATCTGTACTGGACGTGTTGTGGTGGACCCATTCATCTGCTTGCAGATGTCGCAGTTCCAGACATAGTCTCTAATTAGCCTTCTCATCACTGGCCAGTAGCGTTCTTTCAACAAAGCAACAGTCTCCCTAAGTCCGTTATGTACAGAACCTGTCCCTTCGTGTGCCGCCACAATTAAACCTTGCCTACGATCCATATTTGGTATTACTCTATCCCCCACTCCAGGAATCTGAGCATATGGAATGTTTTGTGCATCTAACTTGTAGGAGTACTTGAGTGGGAATTTTTTAGGTACTGCTGTGTTGCCTTTGCGTGAAGCATTGACAGCTACCATTATCTCGCCGTCTACCCTCGTCTTTGAACGAGTAACTGCAGCTACGGCGGCTGTGAGAACAGCCCCCTTTGCGGCTTCATCAGCCAATGAATTCCCTTCAACGTGAACGCCATCACGCTGATGACTCAGTGTATGTATCATGTGAGCCCTTGGTAGTTCGTTTCTCAACTCCACTACCTGTTCCCATAGCATTTTATGCTTAATTGTGCCACCTTTTGCATCTTTGAACCTGTTTTGTTCCCAATGATGTAGGTATTCATTGTACGACTGTACACAGTAAAAGGAATCACACAAAATAAGTGTGGGGAATTCGTGATCGGTATTTATAAGTGCCAGTATCAGTGCTTTGAGTTCTGCCAACTGAGCCGTGCAGTCTCCTAGAGATTGCATTTTTGTGCAACTCGGATGGAACTTGCCATCATGCATGCAACCTTTAACAATCGCACACGCTGCGCTGTAAGCTTGCTTGCTTCCTGTGGCTGGTTGAGCAGATCCGTCAGTATAGATAATGTATTCATACTGATCTAGAGGCAAAATTTCATTTGGTAGAGGATATTCTTGTTCGTATTGCAGGAAAGCCTGTGTTTTTAAACTTGGATCAAATCTGTATTCAACATCCGTTGCAGTAAGAGAATTAGCCCATTGTATCCATCTAGGATGTAAGCATTTGGAATGCTAGCTTTTGTAACAGCTTCTAAAGCTGGTACAGGAGTCACGACAATTATGCGTTTTTCCTGAGCCAAAGCTCTTTCTCTTGCTACAGCGGTCTGCACTGCTGTCAGGATTTTTTCTGTTGAAGTGAAATGCATCTCTGCGTTTGTGTACAGGTGTGATTTGTATGCGATTGGTACTGTTTCACCTTCATTAAAAGTTAAATAAGTGTACCCGCATTGACCCGCTATGACTCGGATCACTAAGTTCTGTGCGTTTACGCGTGTCTGTAAATGTTTAGAAGCTATCATGTCTTCCTGTAGGGAGCGCAGGATGTTTGTGTGTTCCTGTGTCCATTGTCTGACTGAAAAGTCAGGTTTTATTAAATCGTAGAAAGGTTTTACTCTTTCTGCGTAATCCAAAATGTATGTTCGACCAAAATTTAGGAATCCCCGAATTGATTGTAAATTCTTTAATGATTTTGGAGGTTGGAGCAGCGCACACTTTTCTAAAAAGTTAGCTGCCAGGCTTTTTCCCTCACTTGACAGCTCGTATCCTAAAAACAGGACATTGAGGTGGGCAATTTTTGATTTCTTGAAATTAAATTTATAGCCCTCAGAGGCGAATCCCATAATAATGGTGCTCTTCCTTGTCAAGTGCCTCTTTAAGTCATCGTCCGTCAGATAAATATCATCCACATAGGACAATGCTTCTTCATCCAAATTTTGGAGTAACTCTGTTACCCTTGCTGAAAACAACCCCGGGCTATTCTTATACCCTTGGGGGAGTCGGCAGAATTGCCGTTGTGACCCTAACGCATGAATGCGGTCAGATACCTGCTTTCAGGCGCTATATTTTGGCTGAAAAATCCATTTGAGATATCAAGTGTTGTTTTGTATTTTTTCCGCACAATGTTATTCATTAATGCGGCATTGTGTGCATTTTGAACTGCAAATGTCTTTGTGCAAGTGTTTAAATGTCTGTAATCTAAAACTAGACGATATGTGTTGTCAAGTTTGGCTACGGGGAACAAAGGATTGTTCATAGGTGAAGTGCAATTTTCTATCACCCCCTGATATTCAAGTTGATCTAGAATCTCCCTGACTTGTTTTTTAGCTTCCTGCTTTATAGGGTATTGCCTTTGGGCATTTGGGGAAACTTTTAACGGGATCACGTGGTGGGTTGAATCCTCATCCCAACCAGCATGATTTTTATACAATGCTGGAGCTAGGGCAACCGCCCACTCCTGCGCATATGCATGTTTTAGGAGAATTGGAACGAGGTCGGAAAAGGCTGGAAAAATTATCGTTTTTCCCCTAGGGCACTCCATGACGAATGCAGGCGGCCAGTCTTGTTCTGCTAATAGAACGTCATAACCAGATGACAGATTTTTCCAAAAGAGACCTTTAACTTTTCTGGGCTTGTCCCCCTCCATCCGGAGTGTTATCTCATGTAACTTATGTGGGACACTTACCCGAGTATCAGGTGTTTCCACCGTGATATACTCATTCAACTCCACTGTCACCAGAAATTCCTTCAGGTTCTGGTGAGCTATCGTTACTTCTGCCGCGCTGTCTAGCATCGTCAGAGCCCATTCCCCGTTCAGAAGCTGTGTCCTCAGAATTCTGGGCATGTCTGATCTTGAGACCAGCTACCTTCTTCTTTTTGAACTGAGGTTTTGATTTTTGTGTATCTTCTTTTTAAGGTGCGTAGTCCGCAGCGCGTTGCGTGTCTCTGGACTTTGTACGCTCCTTTGACCGTCCTTCTCTCTCGGAGTTTTTTGATGAACCCTGAAAGGAACGAGAGGAACGAGTATCAGTATCCTGATACCTGTCAGGTTTTTTAATATTATCCCTATTCCTGAGGTTATACCTCCTTTC
The DNA here is from genome assembly GCA_963921515.1 of Calotriton arnoldi. Taxonomy (NCBI): domain Eukaryota; kingdom Metazoa; phylum Chordata; class Amphibia; order Caudata; family Salamandridae; genus Calotriton; species Calotriton arnoldi. The sequence continues at coordinate 1,868,939 of CAWUFW010001806.1, read as the reverse complement.
AGAGGGCTCCTGTTGAGGAGACCTACCTCTGGACTGAGATCTGCTGTCTTTAGACTTTTGTTCTTTTTTATTTTCCCACTTATTTTTAGGTCGAGCCTCGAGTAGCGCGCAAGCGCTGCTAGGCGAAGACTTTAAGTAAGGGGGTTTCAGAAGCAGTCCAAACGCTCGTGCGTCGTGGCTGGCCTTTTTCGGATGGTTACGCGCGGCAGACATGTGTTTCCAATTATCGTGCCCAGACGCGTGCGCGATAATTGGAAAAACATGCCGGCAAAAGGCCATGACGCACGAGCGTCTGGTCAGCTGAGCAGGCTGCCGCGCTCGCTCGCCCTCGCCCCGCTCCTCTCGTCCCCGCTCCTCTCTTGTTAAGCACGCTGTCGAGGGTCTCCGGGCGGCTGACGTCAAAGCAGATGAGCACGGCATCGGAGTCGGGATAGGCCAGCGGGCGCACGTTGTCGTAGTACGCAGAGCCTGCAATCGAACAGGAAGGGGAGAAAGACTCGTTAATGGACTGGTGGTAACAGCTGTTTCCCGCCACACTGCAAATTTATTGATTGCTTCATATCAGAGGGAAATGATGTCTGGGTCGTCAATTATTCATGGATCACATTTGGAAGCTGTCAGGTCAGGAAGACAAACCTTGTTGACTCAAACAGATAGCAGCTGTTTAATGAAGGGTGAATGTCAGACTTGTTATTATAAGACTCTAGCAAACGTAAGACGAAAGTAAAATTATAAAAGTCTCTTTCCTCATAAAACAACGGAAAAGCGATGCTCGCATTTATCTAAGATATAGGTGCAGTGCAAATGTTTTTTTGAATATTCGCCTCAGCGTGTGACCTTCAGCCTTCAGAGAGTTAACGTTTTAGCGGCAAAATAAAGGCTGACAGGGCGCCAACGTGCCATTTACACAGTGGCCTAACGAAATTTGAGATGCCCCCCCCTGCAAGGTGCATGGAGGGGCCCCGCTCCGGATTTTATCAGGAGAACTCGAACGAGAGTACTGTGCTGAGGGGCCCCCCTGCAGCTCGGGGGCCCCATGCACTGCGGGGGCGCGGGGGCCTGTGTACGTCCCTGCATTTACAACAAAAGTATTTTGAATGCTCGGTCTGGCTTTACAATCTATATCCACAGTATGAGATGTACAGTTATGTAGAAAACGTTAAATTAAATTAGTCTCCCAGCCGACTGCTGGCTCAGTAGGGTCTTTCTTGAGAACGTATCTAGAACGTATCTATCTTTGGGGGACGGGGGGCGTAAAAGGCTGATAAAAACTGGCACTTGATTGGAAATTGCTTTTTGTCCTGGGATACGTTCTCAAACGCCTGCTTGTTCTTTAACACCTCCCTTCGTCCAACGCCGCCCCCCTCCCCCTCTCTGTATTTTTTTCACAGAGCACCTCGGTGTTTAATGCCTGGATCCGTGGACTGTCCCTAATTGATTAGAGTCACGCGGTCACGTTGCGGGCCCAACAAGCCCAAATGTAATCCTGTCCCCCTCTGCAGCTCCCCCAGGGTGCGGCAGAGCACAAGCAGTGTCTGTGCGCCTCCCCCCCGGGGAGGGCCTCGGCCTCATCGATTATCCCGATCTGTCAAGCGGCTCTGTCAATAACCCTTCTAATCATGGCTGCTTCTGTGGTGGGTGTTTTAACGCCTCACGCGCTCTGCGTGTGACCTCTGTGGTGAGACTCCTGTAGCATATAGTACACAGAGGCCTCTCTGATGTGCCTTTTCTGGACATTAAACACAGGCTTCTCTGGTCAGGCATCCACACCTATTAAATGCAGGCACATTTGATAGGCTTCTTAATACATTTAATACATGCAGGGCTTTAAGTGGGCCGGGTCTTGCCGGTGCTCAGCACCTGCAGTTCTAAAAAGCAGATGCTGAGACGGGTCCCTATCGGGCTCTCCATTTCTGCCCTCACACTCAGGATGAAAAAAATATAAATCTTAACTTTGCAGCAGTACCACCCTTCACTGCCCTTGATGTAACTTCAGTGTGACTCCTTATAGTTCTTTCACAACATCACTGTTTCAGAACTGAAGACTTTTCAATATGCTGTTATACTACATATCATATGCTTATGTAGTTATGCAACTAACAACCATTGACAAAGCAAATAGTACTGGCTTATTGTAAGTGTAATGTTACTTGCTGTATTATATATCTGGATGTAATGACAAAAGCAGCAAAATACCAGTCGGGCGGCACACTATGCTAAGCATATATTTTCAACTTATGTGCTTTTAAGCCACGCCCTTAATTACATTGGCCACGCCCCTTTGAGAGACCCCCCAGTTTTTTCATCCCGCTTAAAGCCCTGAATGCAGTCATTTATGATGAGGCTTCTCATGACATAAAATGGTGGCCTCTGAGATGACGCTTCTCAGTGCAATAAACCACAGGCCGCTGTGATGAGGCGTCACACAGCATCAAATGCAGGCTGCTGGGAAGAGGCTTCTCATGACATTAAATGCAGGGACTTCTGGCGAGGCTTCCCTGAACAATAAGTGCGTCCATATGTGAAGACGTTTCTCATGAAATTAAATGCAGACATCGGTGGTGAGCCTTCTTTATACATTAAATGCAGACTTCTCCGATGGGGCTTCTTTGTGTATAAAATACAAGACTCTGTGAGGATTCTTCCTATAAATTGAAAATGCAGGTCTCTCTGGTGAGCCTTCTCTGTGTTTTAAATACAGGCCTCTGTGATCACCCACCTCTGCATTTTATGCAGGCTTCTGTGATGAGGCTCCAACAGAAATTAACTGCAGGTTTCTGTGATGTGGCTTCCCTGTTCTTTAAATAAAGGACTCTACGATGGTGCTCCTCCATGAATTAAATGCAGACTTCTGTCAAGAGGCTTCAGAATGCATGATAAGCAAGGCTGTGTGATGAGGTTTCTCGTGACATTGAATGCAGCCCTATGCGATGAGGTATCTTCTCTATTCATTAAATGCAAACCTCTGAGATGAAGCTTCTTACACATTAAATTCAGGCCTCCCTGATGAGCCTTCTGTATGCACAGGCCTCTGTGATAAGTCATCGAGGTATATAAGAACAGCTAAAGGCACTCTCAGGTTTGCAAGAAATTTAGGGCCATCGCTGGAATAAGTATGACTTGTGGGATAGAAAGGTGAGTGCATTCTCAGATTAGTTTGATATATGTAAGCAGGTACTGAAAGGAACACACATATATATATATATATATATATATATATATATGTGTGTATATATATATTATCAACAAAGCACCCTCGATTTGGACGTGCACTCGAAGCCAGATTAGTAACGGCAAACAGGCATCCCAACCACGGAAAATCTTCTCTGCCTTACGCGTTTCGGAGTCACACTCTCCTTGTTCACAGGCGTATCAGTACCGGCGCAGGTGGCCGGAAACAATATCATAATGTGTATGTGTGCGCAGCACCTACTTAGGGAATAATTTAAAAGGGCACCGAATAACTTACTAAAGGAAAACTGTCATGTACTTACACTACAGTTCCCAGCATGCAATATTCATTGAACTTACCTGTTGCCAATTAAGGAATACAATAAATAACATGCTGGTAATGGTGCCTTTTAATGTGACTGCGCCGGTACTGATACGCCTGTGAACAAGGAGAGTGTGACTCCGAAACGCGTAAGGCAGAGAAGATTTTCCGTGGTTGGGATGCCTGTTTGCCGTTACTAATCTGGCTTCGAGTGCACGTCCAAATCGAGGGTGCTTTGTTGATAAAATAATTTACGGCTATCCAGCCGTGGACTTGCACCGCCCTTTGAACTGTGGAAGGGGGCCATGGAGACACAGAACTGCTCAAGTCTCCGAGGTGAAACCAGTTGGCATAATTGCAGAGCATTCCTTTCTCGGAGGCCCACTGAGGCCGGAAACAATATCATAATGTGTATGTGTGCGCAGCACCTACTTAGGGAATAATTTAAAAGGGCACCGAATAACTTACTAAAGGAAAACTGTCATGTACTTACACTACAGTTCCCAGCATGCAATATTCATTGAACTTACCTGTTGCCAATTAAGGAATACAATAAATAACATGCTGGTAATGGTGCCTTTTAATGTGACTGCGCCGGTACTGATACGCCTGTGAACAAGGAGAGTGTGACTCCGAAACGCGTAAGGCAGAGAAGATTTTCCGTGGTTGGGATGCCTGTTTGCCGTTACTAATCTGGCTTCGAGTGCACGTCCAAATCGAGGGTGCTTTGTTGATAATATATATATATATATATTACCTACTGGCGGTCGCCAGTAGGTAGTTATAGTTAGGACCTAGTTTCCATAGGAAACGCGTTTTTTGTTTTCCCAATAACATTGGCGTCGTTTGACGAATCCTCGCGAAATTTTCAAAACTAGTGGGCCGCTCTGGTCAGCTCCTGTCTTGAAAGTTTCGGGGTGATTCGTCAAGCGGGGGCTGAGAAAAAAGGGGGTCCCAAAACGTGTTTTCCCCATGTTAATTTCCGTAGAAACTTTAGACAAAGCTACAACCCGAACTGCTGAACGGAATTACACCAAATTTGGCAAAAAGGTAGGTCTTGGTCCAGAAAGCGACCTTTTTTAGGTCTCGGCCTGCACCAGCGCTTGCGCTGGTCTGGCCGAGAGTTTTAGTAAGCCGGTTTTGGAAGTGCAAACCCACTGGCTTTCGGCTGGCGACCAGCTTGCGTTCACGATGGCGTGCACGCGTGCAGCTGCCATCTGGGTTTCCTATCTCTTCCTCATTTCCTCGTTATGGCTCATTATCTCTCTGGACTCTGATGTTTCAATCGCAGCAGCAGCTCACATTACCAACTGACGGCCCTGGACTACAGTCACATGAAAAACAACAGCGATTAGCATTGAAATGCAAGCTTTTTTTTGTCTAGTTAGAAATATTGCTTCGGTGGGTTGATTTCACCTTATATCGCTATTTGTTTTATATTGGGAGTCACAGCCTAATTACCAGTATTTTTGTCTCACTCTGTTTTTTTTTTTTATATTTATTCGCGCAAAGCACAAAGCTATATTTAAGGTTACTTTTTCCGCGTCACTTCTTCACTCTATTTAAACTCCACACCCCCACTCTTGTCTCTCTCCTTCTCTCTCTCTCCCTCTCTAATTCTCTCTCTACTTAATTAACTCTCCCCTCTCTATCTTTTTTAGCCTTTCATTCTCTCTCACCCCTTTATCTGTTTCTCTTGCAAACTCCTTCATTCACTCTCTCTCCCCTTCTTTCTCTCTCTCTATCCCGCTCCACTCTTTATTCTATGTACACCCTTTCTCTCTCACCACCCTCTCTAATTGGGCATTATATCTTCACTCTATCTCTCACTCGGCAACACCACAGCATCACTCAGCATCACCACAGCATCACTCAGCGCAACCACAGCATCACTCAGCGCAACCACAGCATCAATCAGAGCCAGCACAGCATCAATCAGAGCCAGCACAGCATCACTCAGCACCAACACAACATCACTCAACGCCATCACAGCATCACTCAACGCCATCACAGCATCACTCAACGCCATCACTGCATCACTCAGTGCAACCACAGCATCACTCAGTGCAACCACAGCATCACTCAGTGCAACCACAGCATCACTCAGTGCAACCACAGCATCACTCAGCGCAACCACAGCATCACTCAGTGCAACCACAGCATCACTCAGCGCAACCACAGCATTGCTCAGCACAACCACAGCATCACTTAGCGCCACAACAGCATCACTCAGCGCCACCACAGCATTACTCAGCAGCACCACAACATCACTCCGCGCCACCACATCATCACTCAGCACCACCATAGCTTCACTCAGCGACACCACATCATCACTCAGGGCCAACACTGCATCCCTCAGCACCACTACAGGAGGACTCAGCACCACCACAGGATGACTCAGCACCACCACAGCATCGCTCAGCACCACCACAGCATCGCTCAGCACCACCACAGCATCGCTCAGCACCACCACAGCATCGCTCAGCACCACAACAGCATCGCTCAGGGCCACCACAGCATCGCTCAGGGCCACCACAGCATCGCTCAGGGCCACCACAGCATCGCTCAGGGCCACCACAGCATCGCTCAGGGCCACCACAGCATCACTCAGCACCACCACAGCATCACTCAGCGCCAAGACAATATCACTCAGCACCACCACAGCATCACTCAGCGCCAAGACAATATCACTCAGCACCACCACAGCATCACTCAGCACCACAGCAGTATCACTCAGCAAGACCTGAGTATCATTCAGCATCACCTCAGCATCGTCTCCGCAACAGTCACCACCACCACCACTACCACCTCAGCATCACTCAGCACCACCTCAGCCTGCTCTCGGAATCTGGCATCTGTTGATTCTCCCCTAGCGTCTGGCCGCTGCTAGTGTTATAATACAGGTACTAGTTCCCAACCTTCACCCTCCGATTGCTTATGCCCCCTCAAAAAAAAGCTTTAACAAACAACCATTGCAATAGGCAGAAACAAGTTGCCAGCATTGCAAGAACAAAATAAAACTGAGGACATTTTTTATTGTAAATACTTTTTTAATATGGTCGTTCAGTTTTACATAATGCCTTCTTGGTCATATATAAGTTAACAAAAATGCTTCTGACACTTTTTTATTATAACTTTTCAGCATGCTGCACAGCAGCCACACTTCTCTACAGCACAGCTTGAAGACATTGGCAAAGTCAATAGCTCTGGCTAAACACTTATAAGGCCCCAAAGGCGAGACCTATTGGCTATGCCAATGCTTGTTAGAAGAAGTAGGTGTCTGCTTTGTAGTGACCTTTTCAGGACTGCCCACCAGTTTGTGGTTTTAATGCTTTCCCACCCAAATTGTCCCTGCCTAGTTCTGCATATGCAGTTTCAATTATTTTGGGTAGTTCGTGTTGTTGGTCGTCTGGACCGAACTCCCTTAGGCGTTGGCGGATCGCCACTAAAGCTGCTTTCCCCTTAATGTTAGCTAGTATTATGGCTGATACCTGGTCAAAGTTATTTAGTAACTTCATCCCTAAGTTTAGGGCAGGTTCTGCTCCATACTCATTTTGTATCTGTCTTAATACGTCAGGTACTACTGCTAAGGACGGGATACCATGTGTTCTGGTATATATGGCAGCAAAGACTGAACCTCAAGAGGTGCAGTCCTCTACTTGTGGTGTGAGACCCATGGGCAAGCAGATTGTTAGAATTCTGTGTTTATCACAGGTGGTAGTTTTCGGGAATACTGCCTCAAGCTGAGTTATTTTCTGAGCTATCCAGAATGGGATTTGTTCGCGTTTTGCTGGCATTTTGCTCATTACCACATGTAATGTTTGTGGAGTAATTTTATTAACTGTACTCTGGACTGGAGTATCTTGTGCTGCAGCTGGTGCAGGCTGAACTGTTAAAGTCCTCATCACAAATTGTGTGAGGTTTCTGTAGATTTTAATTAAATCTTTGTATTGTACGAGTAATTCTGGCTGTGACAATGTGTCAATGTCAGGATGCGGTGTGTATGCCGCTAATATGGGCCATGTGGCTCCTGCTCCTCCGAGCGGGCCTAATCTTGCTCTTCCTCGTCCGTGGGGTAGAGCGCCTTTAAACCAGTAATTATGCTCCTGGTAAGTGAGCGGAATCTCTAACTCCTCAAAAGGAGTATAGTCCTCTGGTGTTTCTTCTCTTAGGTAGTAGTGAAATACATCTGTTATTGCATTTGCTGCTGGGAATGTAACCCATGAATAGAACACCTCTGTTTTATTAGATTCGTGTGCCTCAATCACGAAAATTACTTTACCATCCCTGGCTCTTAAGCCATGTTCTAGAAGTTTTATGGTGACTGCCCTTCTGAAATTTGGGGCAATTTGTATTGCATCTTCAGGGTCTTCTTCTCCTAAACCGAAGAGGTCTGTTACAACTCTCCCTGTTGCTTCTGTTTGTTCAACCATTTTTAAGTGGAAGAAGGGTGTTTAAGGAAATAATTTTAAGATAAGGTGTAAATGCACAATTGTGGGAATTATATGTCCTTCAAGCTTGAATAACCAACAGCCAATAAATAGTATTTTTGGTACTACTCAGCTGCGGCGGATTTTGTGCCCACCCACTCCAGACGTCTCTGGTGTTTTGTGAGTAGGTTCTCTGAGAATAGCACGACTGAACTACTCAGATTCTACTGTTAAATAAGTACCAAACCAACGTTGGTGGCGCCATGTCGTGTAGCTCCTATAGTACCCCTGCAGGACCTGCGCGTTTGGATAACATATACTGTGGGCTTGGTGGCAGACTGACTCCGTGCACCCCCACCGTATATGTTAGCCTGGTTTGCATTAGCTAGCTCGCAGTGCCACTAGTGTCTCCTCTTATCGGGGAGAGATTAGTTTCTGGCAACCTTAGAACATGACAACGCTGATCCCTGAGAATCGTGGAAACAATATACTACCTTTCGCTCAGTCATTCATGCTCACTTATTCGGTTTGTCTCAGAGAGTTACACAGAATAAACAGTTGGGCGTTTCAATAAGTATTTATTGAACAGTTGTTATTCTAGTGTAAAATATATGTGCTGCGGTAACCAGCAGACAATAGCAGAGATATATTATCAGCAGTTCGATAAAAGCAAAGGGATAGAAAAGTTCTACCATAGTGCGATAATCATGAGTACATACATGAATATAAGAGCATTATGCAAGTGTGCGTACTCCTACGATGCCTACCTAGGTGTACCTTAGTGTACCTAGCATATGTGTGTAGGTCTTAGAAGCTAAGAGCCAAGAATCCTCCTAGGATTTAGTCGAACCTCCATACCTGAATGGAGAGAGTGTGGGACCCCGTCCTGGTCTCGAGTTGGACACCCCGTCGGGGTTGTGTCAGACCCCTGTCAGCTTGAGCGACTGCATGCAGGAGCCTCAGCATCTCTGGTCAGTGTGTCAGCATGGAAGTCTCGGTTCCCTCTGTCTTACCGGGGCAAGTTGTGGTGTATTTATACCCTAAAGAGTCTCGGTCCTCAGTATGGTTTGTATTGGACATGAGGAAGACGTCAGGGGTGAGCTTTGTACATACATATTATGCCGGTGGTGTATTCGTAGAGAGCCATGCATAAGTAATGAGTACAGTTTAGCCTGTGTTTGGAAGAACCCTGCTGTATACAAAACCACAGGATAGATAACGTTCAGCCCTCAGAGCTCGTTGTGTACTAGCTGGGACCAATGTAGGTGAAAGATCATGCCTATATAAGGAATCATGACTATAATAGGACATGTACAGTTGTGACCATAATAGGGCAAGTACCAATATGATCATATTAGGGTAAATATGAATACGTCCATTTTAGGGCATGTATGAACGGGTCTACATTAGGGCCTCTATGCGGGATATAGCAAATGGCCCTAAAAGTTCCTTCTTGCAACCTTGTTCGACCTTAGCCTTCAAACAGTGCCCTGCGAGGGAGACAAAAATATCTAAAGCGACTCGAAGGACAAACAGACTTCTAGAAGCTATCAAGCATATCCAACATCTTCAAACCCAGTAATAGTCATCTAGAATTCTAGAGGAACCTTTTTCTGTCCTGAACTGCTAGTTCTTCCTCATCCTCTTCACCTTGGCAACCCAACTAGCACAGATTCCTGCACAGCATTCATTGGATGAATCCTCATGACGCTATGCTCTGGTGAAGTTTGATCTCCGGAAAAACAATGTAATCCTTCAAGTCTTATCCAACTGTGTGCTTTTGTGACTCAGTCTAACTTTGGTCTTGTCTCACTGATACTAACAACGTCACATATCCTATAATTTCCTAGAAGAATACATTAATTTCCATTGACTTTCAAGTTAACCGGTGATCCTATTCACTCTCCATTATGAAGTTGATTATTTATGTACTATTATACTTTATAAATTTATTTGTACTTTGTAATTTGGCTGGTTGCTACATGATTTATGCCTTGTTTTGGAAATTGGATAAAATATTAATTTAACTGTATTGATGTCCTACTGCAGAGTAAGTACTGTGTTTGGTCCATGCTTCCCACAGTCAATACAAGGATACGTGCAGGGTATCTAATTTGTCCCCCCAGAATCCTCTGGTCATGATTTGGAAGAGTTCAGCTACAGTAGTTTTTGAAGATATTGAAAGCGCTAGACATCCTTTCACCCCTTCCCTACTGTGAAAGTTCTTATTACTACTGATGAAAAATAAGGCAGACCACTTAAATACACTGTTTAAATGGGACAAAACAAAATTTAGAAGGACAGCTTAGGTGGAATGCATGGGCCAGGAAAAGCCATTTACCACACCAGTGTAACTAGAGAAATTTTCTTCCAAGCCAGCCTTCATTAAAGGAATGGGGAAAACAGCTGTCTACATAGAATGAAGAATAGAGTTGTCAGGCTCTAGTTGGTTAGTTCACCTTGCAGAGATGTAATAGTTCCATCCTACCCATTCTTAGGCTATCCTCAGATAAAAGAAACAGTTCCTGAGTCTTAAACAACAGTAGGGAAGGGAAATGGCCCGGACTGGGCAGAATCTTCCACCATTTGTATGGGCTTCATCGACTTCCTGAATTAGCACCCTAAAATAGAAAGTGGAGGTTAGAGTCTGTTCACCCTTCTAGTTAACTACTTATGTAAAACCTTTGTTTGATGGGTAATTAAGCAGATATCATATTGAAGTATGTGATAATGCTTTCAGTCTCCTACTATTGATGTTCTTACCTTCCTTTAATATAACAAGCAATCATTACTCACTGTACTATAACTTTTTAGATCAATTATGTTTTTTAAATTACCGGAGGAAATATTTTCCAAAGACAGACAATAATGCTCAAAATCATTGTTGCAAGTGAAAAGCCTTGAGCTACTACTCGTAAGTACCTCACTCAAGGATACAATTAATGGAAACACTCCAGCATACGACCAGAACCATACCTCATTCATGTTGCTATTGAAAAAGATCTCATCTGTACACCAGAGCTGAAGCTACATTACCAACAACAAGACCTCACCAACAAACAAACTATAAAACACTACACAAGATAACAACTAGTTGATCTGATCTAGGAAAAACCCTGAAAAATCACCCAATCGCTGGTCAGAGAAAACTCAAACATTTCCAAAACCTATACATTCTCAAGGCTAACTGGTGCGACCGAGGCAAACAAGAATACAGATACATGTCTGCAAAATTACAACTTGTCTCTGAATAATGCAAATCTTACACTGAACTCACCATCAGGAGTGACATGTTACCAACCTTCCTACTGCTGGTGAAACGTTGTTCAGATTGCCAGGAGCGGAAGAGCATCTTACCTTCCAGTAGCTCTGTTTAAATGGAGAGTGGTACCTGCTTTGCACAACTTGATATTAGAGATGCACACACAAAAGGAAGAGACCTAATGTCCTGTTTACAAAAGACTAGAATGCTTCAGAACCCATAACGGCACACTTCATGTAGAATCTCCAGAAGCGCCTGGCTTCCTACGAAAAGCACATCAAAACACTAAACAATACAAAACGCAAAACAATACAAAGCACATTGGAATGCTACACAAGTCAACACGCAAGCACTTTACCAATATTTAAAGACAAGACTTAGGATAAGTGCCTTGGTGAAATTTACCACCTTAGTTGTGTATGCTACCAGCATTCGTCTATTGGCAGAAGGTCGGTTTCCGCTCCATGTTGTTTTACTTACACACTTACTGGATAGATTGTTCAGTCCTGCAAAACTAGAACAATAGTGCATGATTCAATGAGCTGTCAGAAACATCTGAATGTCCATACTGAGATCCTGAGCCCTTGGTACTCTTCCAGGAAAACATTTAGGGCCATATTCATGACACAGTTTGCGTCACGCTTGCACTACGCAAGGTGGTGCAAGAGTGACGCAAACCTAAAGTAATATTTTTTAAACCAGGCAAAGTAACTTTGCATGTTTTAGAACTGGGGTTTCTGGTTGGCAGAGGTATGCACCCTGTCCAAGCAGGAACCACCACTCTAGTCAGGGTAAGCTAGATACACACTAAAAGTCAACCTGTTCTCACCTTCTGGTAGCTTGGCACAGAGCAGTCAGGCTTATCTAAAGAGGCAATGTGTAAAGTATTTGTGCAACACACACACAATAGCACAATGAAAACACCATAAAAAGACTCCACACAGGTTTAGAAAAATAAAGAATATTTTTATGAGAAAATCAAGACCAAAGTAACAAAAATCCAATTAGTAGAACCAGAGTTATGAATAAACCAAAAATAGTGCTTAGAAGTCAATAGCGGTAAAAGGTTACTTGAGGTCGCACACGACCGAGGTAAATCCAAAGTTCAGGCCGACTGTAATGGAGGGCAGGCCGGCTAAAGGACCCAAACAAGTCCTGTTGACAAAGTACCTAGGAGGGAGCAAAGCGTCGTTGTCAAGAGTCCGATGAGTCTGTTCCGATTCACACAGTCGAGTCAATGCATTGAAGTCGAGCCTCGCAGTCGGGACTTCGGATCGATGCTTTGTCATCGTCAAAACTCACAGTTGGGTCCCACGTCGTCGTCGATCCATGCAGTGTTGTTTTCGGATTGGCACTGCAACAGCATTGAAGGGCACTGCATCGGGTGCGATCAGCGCAGTGGTGACGGACAATGCATCAATTTTGTAGCAAAACAACTGCAAAACCCACTTCTGAGGCCCAGGACTGGAGGGGGCACCTCAGGTAAGGATAAGATTCACAGATGGCAGAGTCCAGCAGCACCTGGAGGGTTGTAGGAAGGCTTTGATGACCCTGAGAATTCAGAAAACAGGAAGCTAGCCAGCAAGCCCTTGGAGTCACTCTAGGTTCAAGTGAGATAGGTCCAGTCATTGTCCTCAACAGGGCAGACCTCAGCAGGCAGCAGGGCAGCTCAGCACAGCAATGAAGCAGTTCCTTAGAACAGTTAGTCAAGCAGAGTGGCAATCCTGGTAACACAGCAGTCCTTACTCCTGGCAGAGTTCTTCACAGGTCCAGTAGTTTACTGATTTGGTAGGGTCAGAGCCCCAGTACTTATACCCAAATGTGCCTGTGAAGAGGGGGCTGGGAGGGGGGACTTCAAAGCAGCTCCTGAAACTGCACAGGTCCCCTTTCATCTCAGCCCTGTCTGCTAGGCTATATGTGGGGGTAATCAGTCCTTTGTGTAGGGACAGGACACAGCCTATACAGATGTAAATGTCAGCTCCCACTACCCCTTCCTGCCTAGGAAGGCTATCCAAATGCAGATGAGTCCTCTGTCACACGCACCCTTCCTGTGTCTGTGGCTGTTTAGAGGGAATGCACAAAGTGTAGCTGTCACCCAGCCCAGACATGTATTGGAGACAGGCTGCAGACAGAAAGAGCAAAGTTAAGAGCAGAGAAATGTCCACTTTCTAAAAGTGGCATTTCTAAAATAGTAATGTTAAATCCAACTTTACCATTAAAGAGGATTTATCATTACCATTCCAAAGATATGAAACATAATGCAGCTACTCCGTTCTAATCAGGAATTACAGCTTAAAAGTGTTTTATGGAATTCCCAATGCTCGCCTGTGAAAGGAGTAGGCCTCACAGTACTGTCACTACCAGGACAAGTAAAACCTAAATATACATGTTGGACCTTTTAGTTACACAGCACCCTGCCCACAGGGCTACCTTGGGCCTACCTTAGGGGTGACCTATGTGTAATAAAAGTGGAGTTTAAGGCTTGGCAAATAGTTTTTAAAGTTGGAGTGGCAGTAAACTGCACACACAAGCCTTGCAGTGGTAAGGCTGAGGCAGGTTTGAAAGGCTACTTAACTTATGTGGGTGGCACAATCAGTGCTGTAGGCTACTAGTAGCATTTAGATTACAGGCCCTGGGTACATGGTATACCACTTTACAAAGGACTTATAAGCAAACTAAATATGCCAATCAGGTATACACCAATGTCACCATGTTTTAGGAGAGAAGCACGTGCACTTCAGCACTGGTTAGCAGTGGTGAAGTGCTCAGAGTCCCAAGACCCACAAAACGATGGTCAGAATAGTGGAGGAGGAAAGTAAAAAGTTCGGGGTCACCCTTCAGGGAGGGCCATGTTTCAACAGCGTGGCTTTGAATGGCTTCACAAATATGTAGTAATACAATGCCGCGCAAATCTCTTTGTTGCATTACTCTGCGCAAGGGAGGCCGTCCATGGGTGTTGTGTGGGTGTTCCCACTCAACTCCCATGGTTTATGACACTTTCCCAGATTTACAAAACCTCGCAAACCTGGGAATGCACCAAAAAGATATGCCTCTCCAGGTGAAGCGCAACGAGGAGAAATATATTTATTTTGTCCTCGGTTTTCCTCTTTCTATGTGTGCTGCATTCTCAGCACACAAAGAAAAAGGAAAAAGCCTCTCAGGATTGTTTTTTGCAGGAAGGTGCCCCTTCCTGCACAAAAGTAATCACCCCTTAAACGCAGATACACATGCACTATGATCTGATCATCTGATAGATACGGCACGTTCCTGCCCTTTTCACAGCAGGAAGGCTTGCTACGCTGCCCTACGTCAGAAGATTGTAAATGAGGCCCTGAAAGCCATAGTTTCCAACTCAATTGAGCCTTATCTAAAACTAGACTGTTTTTGCGTTCAAGAATACTTTAGCCATCCAATAAAAACACTAAGGGCCTCATTACGATGTCGGTCGGAAAGGCTCCGAATGGCATTTTGATTTTCCCAATCCGAGTTGGAACCCATGTTTCCGATCGACTCGGAAACATTTTCGACCAACCGATTACGATGGTAGGTAACCGTTCGGTCTGTCTGACTCGGTTCCGACCAGCATTCGGAGACTCCGAGTCGGTCAGAGCCGAATCGTACAGGTCTACGGACCGCGTTTCTGACCGACGTATTACAATGTCGGAATCGGACAGCTTTTCCGAATCGATCTGTCCGACACAAAAAGGCTGTCGGAAACTGACTTTGGGGGCCCGTTGCAGTCCCCCCTTCACCCGGAGGCCTCCGGTTGGGGCCTGTGGGGGTCCCATGGGATCCCTCTTTGCGACCATACACAGTGTGGCAGGCACCATGGGGTGCCCGCCACAGGGTGCAAGGTTTTCCGCAACTACCCCTTTCTTCAAAAGGAGCCTGTGTTGTCGGTCGGAACACAGGCTCCCATAGAAGTCAATGGGAGTCCGACCGAACGGTGTTCGGAACCATCGTAATCGGTCGGTCGGACTCCCCGTACCCGAGTCGTCACAAACAATTACGACAAGGAGTCGGTCGGAATGCTTTCCGACCGACATCGTAATGAGGCCCGAAATTTGAACTGCTGTCACTGTTCACACCATGACAAAAATATGGATCACATTTTTTCCTGTACATTTGGAAAGAAAAAATGGAGCAGACACAAGATATCTGAAATCAGTATGGTCAATGGCTGGAAAGGTTAGACCAGTGCTTACTTTGTGCTGGGAGTTGTAGGTGGTGACAACCAGCACTCATTTTTGGGGACTGAGGCTTATTTTTCATCATCTGACTTTGAATCAGAGAAGGGTGAAAGAAGAAGGAAGATAAAGATAGGAAAACAGTTGCAAAGGGAGAGAACAGGGATGAAAAAAACCTGTAAGAGAGACAGGAGGTGTAAAGTGGTGACACTAAAGAGGCATAGTGGAATAAAGGTGAGGCCGCCTTATTATTCATTGACCCCAGCATTTTGTTTGCTTCTGAGGAAAGATTTGTGCCCATACACTTTTGTTTTTACTAATTAAGCAATGGACAAGGCCAAGATGGTGAAAGTTAGAGACAAGATCAAGATCAGTCCTGGGCCCCATCTACATAGAAGAAACTTCTCCACCAGTCTAGTAAAAAGTGAGCCCAAAAAAATTGTGGTGTGCCATTTTTGCTGGGGTCTATTGATATACTTGAGTGCCGTGTTCACAGTGAGTGTTTTGTATCACATGTAGGCTTATGTGTATGTGTAGAGGTATGTTTTACTATGGATTATATGTTTATGCAACACAAAAATATGTTTTCTTATATATTTCCTAATAGGAAATTCCATGACATGACATACAAGTGAGTAACGCTTGGTGTGTGCTGCATAATTTAGAATAGTCCCTCTTACTGTTTCAATTTTATTTAGGGGGTAGATTGACTGTGATTTGGTATGTTTACATCCTGACGAAAGCCACTGACCTTATTTGACTTAACATATTGGCTGATCAAGGATGGGGATAATAAAGTCCCTATGACATCCTGCTCCAATTTTTAATCTTCCCAGAGGAACTCCAAATAAAATAATTAGGAATTGCCTTCTAGACAATCTTAACTTGTTCTCTATAGCATATTAGAAATTCTAACCCTGCTTCTCATTTCGAGAGCCCCCTACTATAGGTTGAGCCCATTCTGACTAAGGTTGTATCGGGATGAGAGAAGACCCTATGATGAAGCAGGCCAAACATTATGGATTGGAGCCTTTTTATCTACCATAATGGATCATTTTTCATGTTGACGAGATCAGGGATATTGTTCCTTGCAGGTTTCACTGTACGTGTGGTGTTATAATGTCAATGAGGGAGGGTGTTGGAGCCAACATTGCTGCCTCTCTTTCCCTTCTTGCTAGTTAGTGATAGTTTACCTTTGCACATGCCAAACTGATGATGTTTTATGCCCTAAAGGAGCAACTTCTTTAAACCTGTTTATGTTGCAGAACACGTGTTGGCAATGGAACAGCATAATTTAGGCTTCACCCTTTATACGTCGTGAATTTGCATTTATATACTCATATGTCGTTTCACTTCATTAATGTGTGTGTTACATTTCCATGAATCAATAGAGTATATTCATTTCAAACACTAAAGTGATATACATATGAGTGCATTACTCGATTGCTGTAACCATGCTATGCATGTTTACATTTAACATGGATTATTGATTTCACTTTGTGTGTGTATTTGATATTGTAATTCACATCCAGTTTAATTCTGAAAGTTTAACTAGACATAAGGCCTTGACTGAAAATGCTTTCTTTAATGTGCCAGTGTCTTAACTTTTCCTTCTGCAGGTGCCTTATCATGTTTCTCGTTAACTAGATAACGACTTATTGTTTGTATTAGACGACTGAAAGGCCTGTGGGGAGGAAGTTGGCAACGAACTCTGAGAAAATAATGGTCAAAGGTGGCCTTTTGTTTATCGCATACCAGGATGGTGGGGTGCTTAAGGTTGACCACAGCAGTCCCCGTTTCGAAGTGATGGGGACTTAGGGAGTATGTTGACTCCCCTCACGTTCAGCTGTTTGGTTGGCTCCTGGTGGTGAGAAAGAGATGTGGATGTTTTGGAAGTTACTGTTATATTTAATCGGTGTTTCCATAGCTAGTTAGGCAGACTTTCCCTTGTGTGGCTGTTACTATTCTGAATCTCTTTTACTATGATTTATCTTACTGGCATATTTTAGCCTTCAAATTATATTGCTATATTTGGTGAATGTTTTTTTACCCTGCATATATACTGGCTGGATTAATATACTAAAATAAACTCATTCAATCCAAATTATTGATTCTTGGTCCTTATTGAGGAGTCACATTGCCTTCACAAATTGGAAATGTATTTCTAATGTTTACTCCCTCCCAGTGTTTCAAGTCCATACGACCAATGGGAAAGTATATTTGATTAATTCACTAAAAGATTGAGGTGCAGATACCAGCACACCACCAGCAGAAAGGTGGAAAATCCTTCATAATGAAAAATTACAACCAATAACTGTTTTGCTGCCTAAATTCAATTTAATAAATTTACCAAAATGTATTTGAATTTTTAGTGTGCCTCTAACCTAATAATTTGTTGTGGCAAATGCCAGGGATCTATCTGTCTGTCTGTCTGTCTGGCTGTCTGTCTGTCTGTCTGTCTGTCTGTTTGTCTGTCTGTCTATCTATCTGTCTATTGATCTAAGACCCATATTCCAAAGATCATCTTTCAGAATATAATCATCCACACACACTCAGCCAAAAATACCCTGACAGGTATAATGCTTCTCTGTAGTTGTTCTGTTCTACGTGCCAAATTTCTAAACAACTCATTAGCTGAGGGGATGCAGCCCTCACTTATGTGAAGTGTGTTTGCAGTGTGTGTTGAAGTTGTTGTATACACATGGCAGAGGATAAAGGGAGTTGATACGGCAGTGTACAGTAGAGTAGTGCACGTACCACACACACACACACCACAAGTTTACTCAAATGAAAGGACCAAGCAAGGAAGTTATTCACAAGCTACATCATGGGAGGAATCTTCATGCAGATGGCCACAGATTAACAGTAGGAAATTGGGTTGCGGGGGGAGGGATGAATGCCTACTCATGCAGCAACTACAATCTCTGTCGAGGTCAAACACAAGTAAAACCCCAATTAACCTGTGCTTAACCCTCTGGAAGTTTGGCCCAAATCCAGTCAGCCTTTACTTAGAGGCAATATGTAAACTATTTATGCAGTACTTCAAACTTAATAAAGTGAAGACACAACACAAGAAAAATCCCACACCAATTTAGAAAGATAGAGTAAAATGAAATAAATAAATTGAGACCAAAACAACAAACATCAAATCAGTAGATCCAGAAATATGCAATTTTAAAGATTTAAGTGAAAATAGTGCCTTAAAGCACAAAGCGCAAGCTGTGATTTTCTGGTCGCATTGTACTGAAACAAAATCACAAGTTCAGGCCAACCATAATGAAGTGTGGGCCG
Source organism: Calotriton arnoldi (assembly GCA_963921515.1). Taxonomy (NCBI): domain Eukaryota; kingdom Metazoa; phylum Chordata; class Amphibia; order Caudata; family Salamandridae; genus Calotriton; species Calotriton arnoldi. The sequence continues at coordinate 1,850,276 of CAWUFW010001806.1, read as the reverse complement.
GATAGAGGGACCAAGTTAGGCTCTCTGAAAAAAGTACCTCAAATCCTGGTTACGGAGCTTTGCGAGATCCCATGTTGAGAGTGCATCATGCAGCAGCGGCTCCTAGGAAGCTCTGGAACTGCGCTGCAAAGTACTGCATCGTCGTCGAGGATGCCATCAACGAGCGGCTTATTGTTAAGTTCTGTGTCGAGGATACGTCGCACAGCGCCAGTTCTGAGAAAGCAAATAGGTATGGTCTCAATGTTTTCAGTGCCCAGACCACTCCAAATGCTTTTGTTTCTATCGCACTCCATCTCTTTTCCCAGGGAAATAAACTCCTGTTGATGAAGGCTACTTGTTAATCCAGGCCCTCTTCGTTTAGCTATGAGAGCATGGCTCCTATGCCAGGCTCTGGGGCATCTGTCTGCATGATGAACTCTTGTGAGAAATCAGGGGCCTTGAGCATGAGTGCCCTGCACATGGCCTTCTTTAAGGTGTCAAAGCAGTCTGGCATGCCTCTGTCCAGGTCACCTGTCTGGGCTGCTTCTTCGAAGTCAGCTCTTTCAAGGGAGCAACAATGGTGCCATACCCCTTGACAAATCTCCTGTAGTACCTGGTGAGGTCCAGGAAGGCCCTCAGCTCAGTCTGGGTCTCAGGGGGTTCCCAAGCCAGAATGGGTTGTATCTTGGCCTAGAGGGGCCTTACATTAACCCCTCCAACTTGACTCAAGTAGATCACTGAACCCTGCCCTATCTGGAACTTACTAGCTTTGATAGTCAGGCCTGTTCTCTGCAGAGCCTGAAGCACTTCTCAGAGGTGGCACAGGTGGTCCTTGCTGAAGACCGCAATGTGTAGGTAGATGGCACTGATATTCTCCAAACCAGCCAGGACCTGATTGACCAACCGCTGGACAGTGGCAGAGGCTTTCTTCAACCTGAAAAGAATCACCCGAAACTGGAAGTGGCCATCTGGGGTAGGGAACACAGAACTCTCTTTGACCCCCTCAGTTAAGGTGATCTGCCAGTACCCAGACGTCAGATCACATGTATTGAGCAACTTAGTGGTCCCTAACCAATCAATGAGCCCATCAGCCCGGGGATGGAGTGAGCATCAGTTTTAGTGACTGAATTGAGCCCCTGGTAATCAACACAGAACTTGAGGGTGGTACCTTGAGGCGCAGCCTTGAGGACCAGCAATACTGGGTTGGACCAAGGGCTACGTGAGGGCTCAAATAACCCTAGATCCAACATTTTGGAGACATCTTCCTTTATGCTGGCTCACACCTTGTCAGATAGCCTGTAGATGTTATTCTTCACATGCATACTGTCCCCACTGTCAATATCCTGCATACAGGATGTAGTGAGCCCTCGGGTTAGGGAGAAGAGAGAGGCGAATTGCACCAACACATGACAACAGTTCCTCTGTTGCTCTGGGGTCAAGGTAGGAGAGAGGTTGACACCCTCCATTGACCCATCCTGTTCCGTGGAAGAAAGGATGTCGGAGAGAGCTTCACTCTCCTCTTCCACTCCATTGTCCATGACCAGGAGCATGGTAACCTCGGACCTCTCAAAGGGGGTTTGAGGCGATTGACATGCAGGACCTGTAAAGGGTTCTTGTGGTTCTTGAGGTCCACCAGGTTGGTGACCGCCCTCTTTCGCTGGTTTACCTCATAGGGTCCAGACCATCGGTCTTGTAGGGCCCGGGGCTCCACAGGCTCTATCAGCCACACTTTTTGTCCAGGCTGAAACTCGACCAGAATGGCCTTCTGGCCGTACCATAGCTTCAAAACTTCCTAGCAGGCTTCCAAATTCTCCTTTGCCTTCTTCCAGAAGTGCTTCATCTGGGTGCGGAGGGCCAGCATGGAAGCTTGCTTCCAACCATCCTTCACCAGGTGAGAGGCCCTCTGACAGGGTGCCCATACAGAAGATCGAAGCGGCTGAATCCAACCCCCTTCTGCTGCACCTCCCTGTACACAAACAACAGGCATGGCAAGAGGACGTCCCACTTCTGCCTCAAGGGCTCTCACAGGCTCATGATCATGCTTTTAAGGGTCATGTTGACTCTCTCAACAAGCCCATTGGTTTGGGGATGATAGGGTGTGGAGAACTTGTATGTTACTCCACACTCATCCCACATGGACTTCATGCTCGCTGACATGAAGTTAGTACCGCGTCAGATACTACCTCCTTGGGGAACCCCACATGGGTAGATATCCCCATCAGTGCCCTGGCCACTGCAGGCGCAGTCAGAGATATAGCCTTCGGGTACTGGTTGGCATGGTCCACCAAGACCAGGGTGAACCTGTTGCCCAGGGCTGTCTTGGGGTCCAAAGGCTCAACAATGTTGATGCCCACCGTTTCAAAGGGGTACCAACTACTAGAAGGGGAACAAGGGAAGCCTTACCCTTCCATTCTGGGACATGACCTGCAGAATGCATCTGAAGTCACTTTCATCGGGGTGTGAAAAGTGGGTGACAAGCCTGCCATAGGTCTTGTCCTACCCTAGATGACCTCCCAGTGGAACATCATTAGTCAATTTCAGTAGGAAGGTACTGTAGCACAGGGGGACTACCAACACACAGATTACACCAGGCTCATGAACCTTAGGCTTACTGTATAGGAGACCATTCTCCCAGTAAATCAGGTGCTCACCAGAGGTGTCGCCAGCTGCTTAGGCCTCAGCCTACTGTCGTAGGCCGTCCATAGTAGGGCACTTGTTCTGCGCTATGCAGAACTCCGCCTTGGTGGGACCTCCTTCCTTCTGCTAATTGGTCAGTTTATGTAGGTGTCCCGGGGTGACTGTATCCTCCTGTGTAGTTTTCTGGGGCCTCACCAATCAGGTTCAGTCTCCTCCCAAACCGTGGAAATATCAGGAGTAGGTTTTTAGCACCCCTTGCCCTTTCTCTTTTTGGTAGGTACCTGGGCCATTCTTCCAGGCTCCAGTTCCTCCTGACTATCCTCTTGGGCGGCCAAGGATCTTGTGGCCAGGCCACCCACTCAGGAAAACCCAACATCTCCAGGTGGGACCAGAGCTCCACCTCTTTCCAGATGGTGTGCTCCATGTCATTACTGTGCAGACAACCTACAGGCATGGATGGACTCACAGCTACCCTAAAGGAACCTGAGACCCCCACTCAATCAGAGAGAACGGGAGCCACTGGGTTGTGACTTTCATGGTTGTCCGCTACTATAACCTGTTTGAATACATTAGACACTGCCTGCTCTGAGGACACCAGATGACCCGGGACAATTGTTATGCTGGCTCCTGTGTCTTTCAGAGCCGCTACTCACCACCCATTGATGGTGACTCACTTCCTCTACATTTTAGTGTTACTAGACATGTGGGCCTTTGGCACCATCTCTCCATCACCTAGAGACACTCAGGTAACGTCTTCACTCCCCCCCATACTAACTGGGGCAATCTCCTCACCAAGTGCTATGCTAGCCAGCCTCAGTGTCTACCCTCTGGTGGGGGCTGTGCCTGCCATGATGGCACTCATAGCACTTGGGGGTGAACTTCGCTGAGCACTTAGAATCAGGTAACCTTTTCTTCTTCTTCTCTGGTGGGGATGAGGAATCCTGCCCCAGGGAACTGTTTTGGGGACGTTTGAGAACTCCTTGTTTTTATTTTTATCTCCCCTCTCCTTCTACTGATGGGAACCCTGTGCACCCTTGTGGTGTCACATTCCAGAGATCTTCTTGTGGACCCTGGTGCTGAGCCAGCAGTCCACCTCCTTGCCAAGCTCCCTGGGCTCTGTGGCCCTGTTATCAATCAGGTTTTGGTGTAGCTCTGCAAAACTAAGACGGAGCAAGTGCTCTCTTGCCATCAAATTATATTGCTATATTTGGTGAATGTTTTTTTACCCTGCATATATACTGGCTGGATTAATATACTAAAATAAACTCATTCAATCCAAATTATTGATTCTTGGTCCTTATTGAGGAATCACATTGCCTTCACAAATTGGAAATGTATTTCTAATGTTTACTCCCTCCCAGTGCTTCAAATCCATACGACCAATGGGAAAGTATATTTGATTAATTCACTAAAAGATTGAGGTGCAGATACCAGCACACCACCAGCAGAAAGGTGGAAAATCCTTCATAAAGTAAAATTACAACCAATAACTGTTTTGCTGCCTAAATTCAATTTAATAAATTTACCAAAATGTATTTGAATTTTTAGTGTGCCTCTAACCTAATAATTTGTTGTGGCAAATGCCAGGGATCTATCTGTCTGTCTGTCTGTCTGTCTGTCTGACTGTCTGTCTATCTATCTGTCTATTGATCTAAGACCCATATTCCAAAGATCATCTTTCAGAATATAATCATCTACACACACTCAGCCAAAAATACCCTGACAGGTATAATGCTTCTCTGTAGTTGTTCTGTTCTACGTGCCAAATTTCTAAACAACTCATTAGCTGAGGGGATGCAGCCCTCACTTATGTGAAGTGTGTTTGCAGTGTGTGTTGAAGTTGTTGTATACACATGGCAGAGGATAAAGGGAGTTGATACGGCAGTGTACAGTAGAGTAGTGCACGTACCACACACACACACACCACAAGTTTACTCAAATGAAAGGACCAAGCAAGGAAGTTATTCACAAGCTACATCATGGGAGGAATCTTCATGCAGATGGCTACAGATTAACTGTAGGAAATTGGGTTGCGGGGGGAGGGATGAATGCCTACTCATGCAGCAACTACAATCTCTGTCGAGGTCAAACACAAGTAAAACCCCAATTAACCTGTGCTTAACCCTCTGGAAGTTTGGCCCAAATCCAGTGAGCCTTTACTTAGAGGCAATATGTAAACTATTTATGCAGTACTTCAAACTTAATAAAGTGAAGACACAACACAAGAAAAATCCCACACCAATTTAGAAAGATAGAGTAAAATGAAATAAATAAATTGAGACCAAAACAACAAAAATCAAATCAGTAGATCCAGAAATATGCAATTTTAAAGATTTAAGTGAAAATAGTGCCTTAAAGCACAAAGCGCAAGCTGTGGTTATCTGGTCGCATTGTACTGAAACAAAATCACAAGTTCAGGCCAACCATAATGAAGTGTGGGCCGGATAGAGGGACCAAGTTAGGCTCTCTGAAAAAAGTACCTCAAATCCTGGTTACGGAGCTTTGCGAGATCCCATGTTGAGAGTGCATCATGCAGCAGCGGCTCCTAGGAAGCTCTGGAACTGCGCTGCAAAGTACTGCATCGTCGTCGAAGATGCCATCAACGAGCGGCTTATTGTTAAGTTCTGTGTCGAGGATACGTCGCACAGCGCCAGTTCTGAGAAAGCAAATAGGTATGGTCTCAATGTTTTTAGTGCCCAGACCACTCCAAATGCTTCCGTTTCTATTGCACTCCATCTCTTTTCCCAGGGAAATAAACTCCTGTTGATGAAGGCTACTTGTTAATCCAGGCCCTCTTCGTTTAGCTATGAGAGCATGGCTCCTATGTCAGGCTCTGGGGCATCTGTCTGCACAATGAACTCTTGTGAGAAATCAGGGGCCTTGAGCATGAGTGCCCTGCACATGGCCTTCTTTAAGGTGTCAAAGCAGTCTGGCATGCCTCTGCCCAGGTCACCTGTCTGGGCTGCTTCTTCGAAGTCAGCTCTTTCAAGGGAGCAACAATGGTGCCATACCCCTTGACAAATCTCCTGTAGTACCTGGTGAGGTCCAGGAAGGCCCTCAGCTCAGTCTGGGTCTTAGGGGGTTCCCAAGCCAGAATGGGTTGTATCTTGGCCTAGAGGGGCCTTACATTAACCCCTCCAACTTGACTCAAGTAGATCACTAAACCCTGCCCTATCTGGAACTTACTAGCTTTGATAGTCAGGCCTTTTCTCTGCAGAGCCTGAAGCACTTCTCTGAGGTGGCACAGGTGGTCCTTGCTGAAGACCGCAATGTGTAGGTAGATGGCACTGTTATTCTCCAAACCAGCCAGGACCTGATTGACCAACCGCTGGACAGTGGCAGAGGCTTTCTTCAACCTGAAAAGAATCACCCGAAACTGGAAGTGACCATCTGGGGTAGGGAACACAGAACTCTCTTTGACCCCCTCAGTTAAGGTGATCTGCCAGTACCCAGACGTCAGATCACATGTATTGAGCAACTTAGTGGTCCCTAACCAATCAATGAGCCCATCAGCCCGGGGATGGAGTGAGCATCAGTTTTAGTGACTGAATTGAGCCCCTGGTAATCAACACAGAACTTGAGGGTGGTACCTTGAGGCGCAGCCTTGAGGACCAGCAATACTGGGTTGGACCAAGGGCTACGTGAGGGCTCAAATAACCCTAGATCCAACATTTTGGAGACATCTTCCTTTATGCTGGCTCACACCTTGTCAGATAGCCTGTAGATGTTATTCTTCACATGCATACTGTCCCCACTGTCAATATCCTGCATACAGGATGTAGTGAGCCCTGGGGTTAGGGAGCAGAGAGAGGCGAATTGCACCAACACATGACAACAGTTCCTCTGTTGCTCTGGGGTCAAGGTAGGAGAGAGGTTGACACCCTCCATTGACCCATCCTGTTCCGTGGAAGAAAGGATGTCGGAGAGAGCTTCACTCTCCTCTTCCACTCCATTGTCCATGACCAGGAGCATGGTAACCTCGGACCTCTCAAAGGGGGGTTTGAGGCGATTGACATGCAGGACCTGTAAAGGGTTCTTGTGGTTCTTGAGGTCCACCAGGTTGGTGACCGCCCTCTTTCGCTGGTTTACCTCATAGGGTCCAGACCATCGGTCTTGTAGGGCCCGGGGCTCCACAGGCTCTATCAGCCACACTTTTTGTCCAGGCTGAAACTCGACCAGAATGGCCTTCTGGCCGTACCATAGCTTCAAAACTTCCTAGCAGGCTTCCGCTCCTTTGCCTTCTTCCAGAAGTGCTTCATCTGGGTGCGGAGGGCCAGCATGGAAGCTTGCTTCCAACCATCCTTCACCAGGTGAGAGGCCCTCTGACAGGGTGCCCATACAGAAGATCGAAGCGGCTGAATCCAACCCCCTTCTGCTGCACCTCCCTGTACACAAACAACAGGCATGGCAAGAGGACGTCCCACTTCTGCCTCAAGGGCTCTCACAGGCTCATGCTCATGCTTTTAAGGGTCATGTTGACTCTCTCAACAAGCCCATTGGTTTGGGGATGATAGGGTGTGGAGAACTTGTATGTTACTCCACACTCATCCCACATGGACTTCATGCTCGCTGACATGAAGTTAGTACCGCGTCAGATACTACCTCCTTGGGGAACCCCACATGGGTAGATATCCCCATCAGTGCCCTGGCCACTGCAGGCGCAGTCAGAGATATAGCCTTCGGGTACTGGTTGGCATGGTCCACCAAGACCAGGGTGAACCTGTTGCCCAGGGCTGTCTTGGGGTCCAAAGGCTCAACAATGTTGATGCCCACCGTTTCAAAGGGGTACCAACTACTAGAAGGGGAACAAGGGAAGCCTTACCCTTCCATTCTGGGACATGACCTGCAGAATGCATCTGAAGTCACTTTCATCGGGGTGTGAAAAGTGGGTGACAAGCCTGCCATAGGTCTTGTCCTACCCTAGATGACCTCCCAGTGGAACATCATTAGTCAATTTCAGTAGGAAGGTACTGTAGCACAGGGGGACTACCAACACACAGATTACACCAGGCTCATGAACCTTAGGCTTACTGTATAGGAGACCATTCTCCCAGTAAATCAGGTGCTCACCAGAGGTGTCGCCAGCTGCTTAGGCCTCAGCCTACTGTCGTAGGCCGTCCATAGTAGGGCACTTGTTCTGCGCTATGCAGAACTCCGCCTTGGTGGGACCTCCTTCCTTCTGCTAATTGGTCAGTTTATGTAGGTGTCCCGGGGTGACTGTATCCTCCTGTGTAGTTTTCTGGGGCCTCACCAATCAGGTTCAGTCTCCTCCCAAACCGTGGAAATATCAGGAGTAGGTTTTTAGCACCCCTTGCCCTTTCTCTTTTTGGTAGGTACCTGGGCCATTCTTCCAGGCTCCAGGTCCTCCTGACTATCCTCTTGGGCGGCCAAGGATCTTGTGGCCAGGCACACCCACTCAGGAAAACCCAACATCTCCAGGTGGGACCAGAGCTCCACCTCTTTCCAGATGGTGTGTTCCATGTCATTACTGTGCAGACAACCTACAGGCATGGGTGGACTCACAGCTACCCTAAAGGAACCTGAGACCCCCACTCAATCAGAGAGAACGGGAGCCACTGGGTTGTGACTTTCATGGTTGTCCGCTACTATAACCTGTTTGAATACATTAGACACTGCCTGCTCTGAGGACACCAGATGACACAGGACAATTGTTATGCTGGCTCCTGTGTCTTTCAGAGCCGCTACTCACCACCCATTGATGGTGACTCACTGCCTCTACATTTTAGTGTTACTAGACATGTGGGCCTTTGGCACCATCTCTCCATCACCTAGAGACACTCAGGTAACGTCTTCACTCCCCCCCATACTAACTGGGGCAATCTCCTCACCAAGTGCTATGCTAGCCAGCCTCAGTGTCTACCCTCTGGTGGGGGGCTGTGCCTGCCATGATGGCACTCATAGCACTTGGGGGTGAACTTCGCTGAGCACTTAGAATCAGGTAACCTTTTCTTCTTCTTCTCTGGTGGGGATGAGGAATCCTGCCCCAGGGAACTGTTTTGGGGACGTTTGAGAACTCCTTGTTTTTATTTTTATCTCCCCCTCTCCTTCTACTGATGGGAACCCTGTGCACCCTTGTGGTGTCACATTCCAGAGATCTTCTTGTGGACCCTGGTGCTGAGCCAGCAGTCCACCTCCTTGCCAAGCTCCCTGGGCTCTGTGGCCCTGTTATCAATCAGGTTTTGGTGTAGCTCTGCAAAACTAAGACGGAGCAAGTGCTCTCTTGCCATCAAATTGTACAGCCCCCCAGTTAATCTTTTACTTCACTGACATTCACTCAACCATCCAAAGCCTTGCAAAAGGAATCCACACAATCCACCTCAGAACTGATGGGGCAGCTTCTGGCTGCCCCTTAACGTCTGCGTGTACTTTTCTGATGTGAGGCCAAACTTCCTGACAAGGGTTTCCTTCACGGGGGATACCTCATCCTGTCCCCCAACTCTAGGACCAGCAGGGCATCTCTCCCTTTACTAGGCATGTGCCGCCAGAGACTGACCCCCCCAATCCATCTCAGGGACCTTATGCATCTCCCGAGCAACCTCATAGGCTTCAAACCACTAGCTGATGTCATCTCTCACAACAAAATTAGACATCAGATCCTTTTAGATGAGGACCTTCTTGTTTCCAGAGGGATTTGCAGGTATCCTCCCACCATTATTGCTAGACTCCACCTGTTTAGCTCTGATTTCTAGCTCTATGAGACTTAACTCATGGGCCATTCTCCTTTCTTTCATGGCCAGTTTCATTTCCTCCATGGCTTTCTGTGCTGCTGCCTCCTCCATCTTGAGGGTGGCCATCTGCAGCCTAAACTCCCTTTCCGCCTTCCTGTCTGCCAGCTCCTCTGAAGACAGGCCCAGTGAGGACACACTGCTCTCGGTTTCGGCAGGCAGTTCCAAAGCAGGGACTGGGTCATCCCCAGCCCTGAGTGCTGCATTTCAGGACCTGACTCCAGGTCTTCCACATGCACATCCATATCATCCACCCCCTCCTGTCCATACTCTGCTGTTGCCAGTGATTGATGAATTTCTGCCCAGGCCCTCAGAACCTTCTAGAGCCCTATCTTTCAGGTGTTCCTTTTGGCTGGAAGTCCCCTCTCCTTGAAGAACTCTTTGAGCTCAACCACAGTGTAGTTATCCCAGTTGGCAAGCTCGAATTTCATCTTCGCAGGTGTAGCCACAGGCACAGACAGAATGGGAATGAATTTGGAAAAAGCAAATGATCCAATCAAGGAGCATTTGAAAGAAACTCTAATTGTATCAAATTATTTATCTGGGATTTTAGTGTTACATAAAATCACTGTATGGTACTACACAAACACAGGTGATAATCTCACCGCTGAACACCAAGGTAGGAAATCGTAATTCTGGTTGAGGGATGTGAAACTCTACTCAAGCAGCAACTACAATCTCTGTCGGGATGAAACACAAGCAAACCCCAAATTAACCTGTGCTTAACCCCCAAAGCAGTCAAGCCTAACTTAGAGGCAATGTGTGAAGTATTTGTGCAGCACTTTAAAATAATAAAGGTAAAACACAACACAATAAAAGTCCCATCCCACTTTAGAAATATAGAATAAAGTGTAATATATTATTTGAGACCAAAATGACAAAACTCCAATCAGTAAAACTGGAGGTATGCAATTTTAAACATTTAAGTGAAAATAATGCCTAAAAGCGCAAAGTGCCAACTGTGGTCATCTGGTCGCGCCGGACCAGGACAAAGTCACAAGTTTAGGCCGACCACGATGAAGTAGGGGGCCAGATACAGGGACCAAGTAAGGACTGCTGAACAAAGTAACTTAAATCCTGGTTTGGAGCATTGCGAGATCGCGCATTGAGGATGAGTCTCGCAGTTCGAAGGAAGCTGTGGGGCTATGATGCGAAGTCTTGCATCATCGTCTTTCACCCAGATGATCCTCTCCCGCACCAACGAAACCACAGCTGCCAAAATCAACTTTCACAGCGGGATGAAGGCTGTTGCCACCTGGATGAAAGATAGCTGCCTCAAGCTCAACTCGGACAAGGCTGAACTACTCATCCTGGAACCCGCCCCCTCATCCTGGGACAACTCCTGGTGGCCCACCGCACTGGGAATGCCTCCCACCCCCACAGACCACGCACGTAACCTCGGCATCATACTGGACACCTCAATGACAGTGAACCGCCAGATCAACGTTGTATCCTCATCTTGCTTCCATACGCTCCGCCTGCTTCAAAAGACATTCAGATGTATCCCCACAGAATCCAGAAAGACGGTTACCCACGCACTCATAACCAGCAGACTCGACTATGGCAATGCCCTCCATGCCGGCGACACCCAGAAACAGCTCAAGAAACCACAAAACGTTCAAAACGCCGCAGCCAGACTGGTCCTCGACATCCCCCGCCACAGCTACATCACAGAATGCCTTTGACAACTCCACTGTCTCCCAGTCAACAAGAGAATCACCTTCAAGCTCTTCACACATGCCTACAAAGCTCTCCACGACATAGGACCAGCATATCTGAACCACTGACTCTCATTCCACGTAAATGCCAGACAACTTCACTCTGCCCAACTTGCCCTGGCCACCGTCCCACGGATCCACAAGACCAGAACCAGAGGATGATCCTTCTCCTACCTTGCCGCCAGGACCTGGAACACCCTGCCCCTCCACCTCAGGCAATCCCTGTCGCTGATCTAATTCAGGAAGGCTCTCAAGACCTGGTTCTGCGACTGAACCTCAACGACCAGATGGATCAGCAGAACCCCCCCGCCCCCTCTGCACCGTGAGACAGGCTATACAAACTCCTGATCGATTGATTGATTGATTGATTGATCGCCAAGGATTCCGTTGGCGAGGGGCATGTGATGCAAAGGCCTACGTTGAAGATGCAACGTGCAGCGGCAGTTTTGTTGCAGCTGCAAGGAGATGCACCACACTGCGTCCGTTCTGCTCACAGGACCACAGCTGGGCTGGCAGAGACCTTCAGGCTTGCTTCCAAGGGTCCAGGACTGAGGTGACACCACTTGGGGGTAGGACTCGCAGCAGACAGACACTTTGCTCCATTCACCCATACATGTTACTCACATAAGGACAATTCAAAACATCCAAAGAGCTCCTCCTAATTTTAGGAGTTGTAGGCCACCCTACAACTTTGTTGTGGTGTGAGGAGGAACCCTTCATGAAGCATGCCACCTTTTGGTGGGTGAGGGTCTTCATCCTAAAACAAAAGCTTTTTTTTACACTGTAATCTGTTGATTACCAAAAAAGCCTTCTTTTAGACCCACCCGGTTATTTCAGTGTGTATTTCAACCTTATAAATACACCTCACCCTGCCCTCTGGGCTGTTTATGGCCTACTCTAGGGGTGACTTATATGGTTTAAAAGGGGAGGTTTAGGCCTGGTAAAAGGTTTATTTGCATATCAAAATGGCAGTTTAAAACTGCACACACAGGCTGCAATAACAGGCCTGAGACATGTTTAAAAGGGAGCTTAAGCGGGTGGCACAATTAGTCTTGTAGGCCCACTACTAGCATTTAATTTACAGGCCCTGGGTACATGCAGTACCACTTTACTAGGGACTTACAAGTAAATTAAATGTGCCAAATGTGTGTAAGCCAATTTTACCATGGCTAAAGGAGAGAACACACACACTTTAGCACTGGTTAGCAGTAGTAAGGTGTACAGCAAAAACAAAGTTAGCAAATGGAGGGAAGGCAGAAAGTTGGGGAAAAACCACACCAAGGATGCCAGGTCCAACAGTAACCAAGACTTGTACTGGGGGATTCTTCATGCAAATGAACACAAAGTAACCAAGACTTGTACAAGAGGATTCCTCGTGTGGATAAACACAGAGTAACCAAGACTTGTACGGGATGATTCTTCTCACAGATAAACACAGAGTAACCAAGAACTGTAAATGAGGATTCCTCGTGTAGATAAACACAGAGTAACCAAGACTTATACAGGAGGATTCCTCGTGCAGATAAACACAGAGTAACCAAAATTTGTACAGGAGGATTCCTCATGTAGATAAACACTGAGTAACCAAGAACTGTACATGAGGATTCCTCGTGCAGATGAACACAGAGTAACCTAGACTTAAACAGGAGGATTCCTCGTGCAGATAAACACAGAGTAACCTAAATTTGTACAGGAGGATTCCTCATGTAGATAAACACAGAGTAACCAAGACTTGTACATGAGGATTCCAAATGCAGATAAACACAGAGTATCCAAGAATTGAACATGAGGATTCCTCATGATGATAAACACAGAGTAACCAAGACTTGTAAATGAGGATTCCTCTTGCAGATAAACACAGAGTAACCAAGATTTGTACAGGAGGATTCCCTGTGTATATAAACACTGAGTAACCAAGATGTGTATGGGAGGATTCCTCTTGCAGATAAACACAGAGTAACCAAGACTTGTACATGAGGATTCCTCTTGCAGATAAACACAGAGTAACCAAGACTTGTACAGGAGGATTCCTCTTGCAGATAAGCACAGAGTAACCAAGACATGCATGGGAGGACTCATCATGCAGATAAACACAGAGTAACCAAGACTTGTAAAGGAAGAGTCCTCGTGCAGATAAACACAGAGTAACCAAGATGTGTACAATAGGATTCCTCGTGCAGAGAAACACAGAGTAACCAAGTCTTGTACAGGGAGATTCTTCGTTCAGATAAACGCAAAGTTACCTAGACTTGCACATGAAGATTCTTTGTGCACATAAACACAGAGTAACCAAGATTTTTTCCATGAGGATTCTTCATGCAGATAAACACAGAGTAATCAAGACTTGTACAGGAAGATTCTTCATGCAGATAAACACAGAGTAACCAATACTTGTACATGAGGTTCTTCATGCAGATAAACACAGAGTAACCAAGACTTGTACAGGAAGATTCTTCATGCAGATAAACACAGAGTAACTAAGATGTGTCCATGAAGATTCTTTGTGCACATAAACACTGGGTAACCAAGATGTGTACAGGAGCATTCCTCATGCAGATAGACACACTAGTAACCAAGACTTGTACAGGAAGATTCTTCATACAGATAAACACAGAGTAACCAATACTTGTACATGAGGTTCTTCATGCAGATAAACACAGAGTAACTAAGATTTGTCCATGAGGATTCTTCGTGCACGTAAAACAGAGTAACCAAGACGTGTACGGGAAGATTCCTCGTGCAGATAAACACAGAGTAACCAAGACTTGTACACTGGATTCCGCGTGCAGATAAACACAGAGTAATCACGACTTGTACATGAGAATTATTTGTGGCAAATAAACCCAGAGTAACCAAGACATGTACAGGAGGAATCCTCGTGCAGATAAACTCAGAGTAACCAAGAACACAGAGTAATCAAGACTTGTACATGAGAATTATTTGTGGCAAATAAACCCAGAGTAACCAAAGACATGTACAGGAGGATTCCCCGTGCAGATAAACTAAGAGTAACCAAGAACACAGAGTAATCAAGACTTGTACATGAGAATTATTTGTGGCAAATAAACCCAGAGTAACCAAGACATGTACAGGAAGATTCCTCGTGCAGATAAACTAAGAGTATCCAAGACTTGTACAGGAGGATTCCTCATGTAGATAAACACAGAGTAACCAAGAACTTCACATGAGGATTCCTCATGCAGATAAACACAGAGGGCCCGATTCACAGAAGTAATCTGAGACAAAATCCTAAACGTACTACTTTTGGTATTCACAGAAGGCATTTAGTAGAAGTAAAGTTAGGATTTTGTCTTAAATCTGTCTTAAGTCTGTCTTAAGTCTGTCTTAAGTCTGTCTCAAGTCTGTCTTAAGTCTGTCTTAAGTCTGTCCTAAGTTTGTCTTAAGTTTGTCTTAAGTCTGTCTTAAGTCTGTCTTAAGTCAAACTTAAGACAAAATCCTAACTTTACTACTACTAAATGCCTTCTGTGAATACCAAAAGTAGTAAGTTTAGGATTTTGTCTCAGATTAGTTCTGTGAATCGGCCCCAGAGTAACCAAGACTTTTACATTGGATTCCTCGTGCAGATAAACCCAGAGTAACCAAGACATGTACAGGAGGATTCCTCGTGCAGATAAACTAAGAGTAACCAAGACTTGTCCAGGAAGATTCTTCATGGCAATGTGCGTGAGATGGGAAGGTTGGCAAAGAAACAGAGTGAAGAAGGAAGGTGGCATTGAGAAATGCCTCAGCACAGTGGAAAAATACAGTAATATTGTGACATTGAGATGCCATTTCGGGGATTTAGTGCATGTTTTGGAACAAAGATCACAAAGGCGTTTTCAGAGAAGTGTACAGTGAAGGGCAAAATGTGCTTCTCTTAAAAGGGAGGTTAGGATGAAGAACAACTTTTTGATTCAAGTGTCATAATTTACATCATATTGAATTTCTCTACTCCCAGACTGCACATGCATGCTCTCCTCCTGTGTTAATCCTTTTTCCTCAGAAAGGAAAGGATATTTTTGTGTTTATAGTGCAGGACTTTGTGAGTGATTTGTCCGAACGAAGATCACATGTGCTTAACACTAAACTCGAATGGAATTTTAAAAAGATGGAAATTAAAAGGTAAAATTCATTTTTGCAAATGTGTTTGTCTAATAATGTACCAGCATGCATTCTGCTTTCCCATGGCAACCCAGATCTACACACTACGAAATACAACAGTTAAGTAGCTGCATTGTAGACTGTGGAACCACGAAAACTAGGTTTTAATCCTAGCTTTGTCATGTGAGCGAAAATTGCGTATCCCTCGATAAATTACTGTATTTTCCTGTGTCTCATTTTCAGATATAGAAACAAATGTGAGGTAGTTAATTGCGGTATGTCACGACTGGGAGTTTGGCGTCTAACACCGCACTCCAGTAAATTTCCCCCAATACGTTTCGGCAGGTCATACCTGCCGAAATGTATTTGAGGAAAAATGTCCGATAATTATCAGGACCTGGTAACCCCCAAAATCCACGTTAGTCCGCTTTATCAGGGGCAAACTCACAAGTGGGGGAGTTATTGATTGGACCCAGTATATTTCAACGCAGCGGAGTTGGATTTTATAAAGTCCAATAAATATCAGCCCAAGCACCACAGGACTTAGAGAGGCTGAGCATTGGACTTAGGCACTGCATAGAACCTGTGGTTCAATATTTTCATCCTAAGAGCACCTGGATGTGAAATAGTATGAGGTATTCCGGTGTAAAATGTCGCTTATCCACCCAGTGACTGCATGGCACGCATTTTCTCCATCTCTTGGAGCAGCCAATGCTTAGTGTACAGATCTGGTGACTCTGTATTCCAGTTTGGTCCTAGTGCATTGGGTCCTACAGCACTTCTCTGAGGATGCCATGTTGGGGTACGATCTCGCCAAGGCTACAGTGATGCAGCACACCCCTTTCTTTAGAAGATGAGGAGTGATTGTAACTCATTCAGTCTGACATAAAGGTATGACAGGGCCCAGCCAGAGACACATCTTTAAAGGACTGTAGAAGCCAGATTCACAAGGGCCAGCCCCCTTAGGGCACACTCTCGCATAAATACAGATTTAGATGTTGCAACTGGAAATGTGTCCGTCACAAATGATCAAACACAGACTTGGAAAGGTTTTGTGTATTCCATTTTTGCATGTTCGAATTTATGGACCTATAAAAGGGTTTTTCTCATATTTAATGTTTTTCATTTTATCGCTATTAACATGTCCTGAGGCAAATGCTGTTAACTGTGTTGTATTCACTTCGAGGTTGACAGTGGTTGATGCAGGCCTGTGTTTACACTGGCTCACGCTGCCTGGCTTCTTCTTTCAAGACCAGAGTCTATGTTTATTTCTAGGCAAGGCCGAAGTCCCAATTAACAAACGCGATGTGCCTTTGTTTTTTCCCCATGTGAAATGTTTTCTTTTGCGTGATAACTGTACAATGCCCTAATGGGTTGCAACAGTTCACCTGCAGAGTACAGGCTGGCACGATGCATCTCGTTTCATTGTTGCAGATAATGTAACTTTGAAGGACACTGAAAGAAGCTGCAATGTGCAGGATCCTGAGAAACTGAGGAGTTTAAGATTGTATCCTCTTGTTCTAACCCATGGGTTTTCCCAGGGGCCAAAAGGTTTTGTCTGTGGTGTGACCGAGGGCCGCATTGATGCCAGCAGGGTGGCGGTCAGGGAGGAGGGGTAAAGGTGGGTGTGGAAGAAGCAGAGCATGTACATCTAGTGCCTCAATAAAAAAATGTGAGCCCAGAAAACACAGAATCAGTTTTGGCTTTCCCACTTGACCAAATTGGGTGATCCTGGGCAATTGTTTTATTTCACTTTCCCTTCCCTTTTACTTCATTATCCCATATAAGAGGACCTTGAAATATGTGACTTCAAGATGTGCACTGTAAGAAACTTCCTGTGTTTGATTTAATAAACTATAATCTTGTCCACGTATATTAGCAACCCAGGGCACCCGAAGCGTGCACATAACAACTGACTTGCCTCATAGTTCACTACTGGCATTGTTCTCAGGGTGGAGGAAAGCATGAATGTTTCTAATTCCATGATTGAAAGCTATCATTTAAAAATATATATTTCTCAATGCACTGATATAACGTGATGTACTGAAGTAAAGCGCTTCTGCATGTTAATTAAATACACTTTTTGAATTTGAACAATATTTATCTGTACTTTTACACATTTGTTGAAAGCTGTCTTTACACATGACAGTATTCCTAAAGTTAAGCGCTGCAGGACACCCTAGATGCTGCCTAGATTTTCTTCAACTAAATTGTAAATAAATGCTTGAACATTTATTTGACATATTTTTAATGTTGGTGCTGAGTCGAGTAAACAGCAGCCCAGTGATGTTGTTGACCTGGGGGCCGCATTTAAAGGTTAGGAGTGCCACATGCGGCCCCCGGGCCCTACTTTGAGGATCACTGTTCCTATATTGAAAGAATTTTTCACCATGATGGAACTACTTGTCATATGCACCATCTTTTTTTATGGTGTGTTCCAATTCCATTCTGACCCTGAAAGGAATTTTCTCCTCCCCTTGGCAAGAGTAAATCTACAACCAGTGTAAGGGTGCAAATGGGTCAGAAAATGCTTCGTGAATATTCACAACAGTGTCAAGTTTATTGGTGACCACAAACTTCCTTGGTATTACTGTCAGGTAAAGTACAGCCTTAGGAGTAGATTTACTTACTTGGAAATCTCAGTGCGAGTAAATCTATTTACACTTGCAATACCAAATTTACCAAATATGAAATGGGGTTTGGGGGCTTGTAAACCAAGCAGTTTGAATAATAGTTTCTTTATAGGTGCAAATAAGAATGCAAGATGTTGACAATTGAATTTAGGGAATGCAGAGATAACTTAATAGTTATAGCTCATAGCACATAATAGAGCATTATTCTACTACTTACACATCTAGACACTATATTAGACAGTGCTTAATTTGTGAAATAATAAGTGCTGGTGCCCAAAACTCTGCTCTGAAGCCCACGGCCATGCTATTAAATATCAGCGTGTCCAGTACCAAGGCTACACAGTCTTCAATCCACCTCATGTTTATTTAAATTCCCTTTCAGACACCACCTTCCCCTTTATCTGACTCCTGCAGGTTCCTGCTTCCTCCTTTTGTGACGGTTTCTCCATCTTTCTCATCCTCCTTCTTTCTCGTTTGTGTGTTCTCCCTCCTTTGCATTCACGAAATGTCTGATGAGAAAAAATAAGTACTGGTGCCCAAAAATGAGTGCTGATGGACCCCACCGGCAACCACTGGCTCAAATTAAGCACTGATATTAGAGTTAATTTGCCAATGAACAGGAAGTGCTAGTCTATGGGGAGAAACTATGGGGAGTCAGGGCTCCCAGGATTGTCTTGGATCTGGTCAGGCATACTATACTTCTGGTTCCCAATATCTCATTCAATGACATGTGGGTCTGTGCAAAAATGCATTTTTCAAAACTAATGTTAATCTTACCCCATCTTAGCTTCCACAAAGCCGTGGGTTCAAGCAAAGGAGCTCAGTGTTTCTGAACTGATACAGTGACGCTCAGTCAAAATCCACCATCCAAAGGGAATGGGGGGATTGAAACCCAAACTGGAAAGGGGTTATTGTTTGGTAGAAGGGGAAATGTGGCAAGGTCCTAGTGCTGATAGAGCATCTGTATATGGGCTTCTTGGCTCCAGTGGGACAGCAGGGGGTTAGTGGACCAAGTTCAGTGTACTAAATATAGAGCCAACTGGATCCAAAAAATGTTTAAGGGGCTAGATTTGCCAGGAAACGTAGTGGGCTCGGAGTTTGAGCTTGGAGCAAACCTTTCATGTGCAATTCCTCTCTACTCAATCATTAGTGGGGTCTAGGGCCCACACCTAGATTTTCCTGAGTCCCCCCCCTCTCAGATGTAAGTCACCTGGACCTTTGCTTTTTCCTTCTCAGTCAGGGCGGCTCCTCACCACACTGGGCATTTCAGTGCATCCTCCTCTGAGAATGGGAGGCATTATCAGCCTTCTCCTCTGGTCCCAGGCTTAGTCTCCGTCTTAGGGGTAATAGTAACAGGGTGTGCTGCCTCTGGCACACTGTTCTCTAAGATGGTGCAGCAGAGCTGTTTCTAAATGAGTACCACAACTAGTCCCAGTGTGTTAGTATTTCTTCAGGACAGGGGAGCACTTTAAAGGTGTGCTACTTCTGAATTTCGACTCCCAGAAAGACTGAGCAGGAAGCCCTTTCTCTTGCATTTTCTAGGAACTCTGCTGATAGGAATTGGAACAATACATGGTCCCAGGAATGTGTATTGGGAAGTCACAGGCCAGAAATCCCAAGTGAAGTTGAGCTTTGGATGGTCCGCTTTGGGCACTGGGCAGACCAGGATGTGGGGCAGGTGTTTGAACTAAATGCTGACGTCAGCCCAGAAACTAGACATATGTGACTCTTCTCCAATCTCCTTAAGGCATTGACAGCTGGTGTACCTCAAAGGACAGGGATGCTAGTATAGTCTGAGCCCTGAAGCAGGGAATCATCATCATGTGAGGCTTGCAATGAGTCCTTGCAGTGGACACCATTCATACACCACACAATCCACATGGAATACAAGCACAGCATTGTTGCCATGCTCTACTATGAGTGGGGCACACTGAACTCTACTTCAGCAAAGTACAGTCCAACACAAACATGCACAGAGCATCTCCCCGGTCTTGAGATGGGAAATGACTACACAGAATAAACACACAGGAATGAAGCAGGATGCCAGAGCAGAACGCTCATGGTGGATTTCCATACCAATGGGTTGGAAATCATTCATTCGATTATGACTCTTCTGTAGGAAATCGGGTTAGTAGTTGTGCGGGTGAAACACTACTCAAGCAGCAATTCTTGCCAGGGTGAAACACAAGCAAACCCCAAATTAACCTGTGCTTAACCTTCTGGTAGTTTGCCACAAAAGCAGTCAGGCTTATCTTAGAGGCAATGTGTAAAGTATTTATGCAGCACACAAACAGTAATAAAGTGAAAACACAACACAAGAAAAACACTAAACCAATTTAGAAAAATAGAGTAAAATTTTATAAACTATATGACACCAAAACCAAAAACGTAGAACCATAGATATGCAATCTCTGGTTCTACGTTTACGTTGTAGGAATTAGGTGCTAAGAAGCAAAAAGTGCCAACCACGGTTATCTGGTCGTGATAGAACGGTTCCAAGTCACAAGTTTAGTCTGGCCTTGATGGAGCATGGGCCGAATAATGGACTGAATTCAGTCCTCTGAAAGCTACCTTTTGGGCTGAGTATCTAGATGCGAAATCCTTGCTTTGAGCTGCGCAGGCCTGCGTCAAGGAACTGTCAATATGGAGCTGCGATGGGAGGTCCAGCATCAAGATGCGTCGCGCAGTGGCAGACTCGATGGCTGTCAACGAAGAGCTGCCATGTGAAGTCCGCGGGGGACGAGATGTGTTGCGCTCGGCAAGTGTCGCGTCGGGCAGTGTGGGCGTTGAAGAAGCCACCGGACCTTGCAAAGACTTGCACTGTGATGCGTCGGTGCCGAGGACAATCTGTGTTGCACTGGACTGGAGTCACTGGGAGGCTGTGTCGCCCTGCGTTGAAATGCATGGAGATGAGTCAACATCAACGAAGCATGTTATGTCAATGCAGCTTAAACAGGGACCCACTCAACTGACCCTTGGAGATTCCTTTGAGGCATTGGTCCACACAGGCAGGCTGGGTTCAGCAGGGCAGCTTACAGCAGCAGAAGAGTGCAGAAACAGCATGCCTTGGGCAGCAAAGCAGTCCTTGGTAAGCAGCAGGTTGGCAGGGCAGACTTCATAGCTGGGCTGTCCTTCCTGGCACCGTCCACAGGTCTAGAAGTGATCTGAAGAGTTGGGTCTGAGGGTCCACTGAATTGGGTGAAGCTTCTAGAGCCCCCCCCTACAGAAGTGTCTGAAATTTCCTGCCTCCCTGCCTCAGCCTGTCTGGGGGCACAATAGACTAGTGAGTCAATCTATGTGAGTCTACTGAGGCAGAGCCTTGGTGATTTGCATGTGTGGTAGGTGACAGCTCCTCACCCTCATCCTGACAGAGATGGCCCATATTGCCAATACCGTTTTGCCGCTTTTTCTCATTGTCTGGGAGTAAAACACAAATGGTATGGTATTTCATTTAATTTCAGTACAGAGATCTGGGCCTATATCCATCATGTTTTTGCTCACCACACCATTCCAGTTTTGACCCAGTCATATGCAAATCACTGTTGACCCTCCTCCCAATGGGAACAGTCCAGCCCGAACTGCCAGGTCAGGTCCTCCCCCGACCGGAAACAAGCATCCAAAGATCGGTTTTGGGGTATCACCCCTCATCAGCCAGGATAGCTTCACTCAGTTGGCATGGTGAGCATGGGATCCACGTCTGCACTTCTTGATTCCTATAAGGAATTGGCTCTTTTTACATGAACACCCCTGAAAGTATGAACTGATGGTGCTGGTTTCTCAACTCTGAGAGTGCACTAAGCCCTGCTAACCAGACCTCAGTGCCTGTGCTCTGACCCTTAATAGTATATGTTTGGCTTATAACCAATTGGCTAAGTTAACTTATAAGTCACTAGTATACAGTACTCAGGATAACCAGGCCTGTAAGTTAAAGTGTCTCCCCCAGGACTTGAGCACATATTGTACCACCCTGTGTATGACAAAGTAAAACATGACTATAAGCCTGCCACTGCAGACTGGTAGAGCAGTTTTAAACTGTCCAAACCTCCCGTTTGAATATATAAAAGTCACCCCGACAACAGACCTATCAAGTCCTAAGACAGCCTGGTATTTATTTAAACATAGGACATATATCTTTTATGTCCTAACAGTAAAAACACCAAATTGTAATTTTTACTGTGGAAAGGCTAGTAGCTCCATTGGCGATTGGATGAAATGCTGACAGCTCAGTTGTGGTAACTCCTGAATGGGACTACTAAAGTTGGTACTTCAGAGTCTCAAAATAAGCGTTCCATTAAACCTGACTTGATGCCCAAGTCCAATTCAATGTAACTTTTAAATATATGCAACTTTTAGAAAGTTGCCGCTCTGTTGCCCACATTTTCCAGTGGCCATTCGCAGATGCTGGCCACAAGACAGCCTTCTGCGTTCCTGGGGAGAGGTATGAATGACTCTTAGGATAGGGAACAGTAGAGGCCTAGCTTTAGAAGCGGTGTTACCTCTTCCTGTCAGGAAGCCACACAGGGTGTGAGCCCAAAAGCTTTAAAGTGTAAGGCGCCTTTAAAGGGCAAATGGTGGATATACAGGAGAGAGAATGCTCTTCAGTTCAGTTGTTAAACAAATTTTCCCATGGGCGTGTGGCCCTCAGGTAGCCACACCTCTGGGGTGGGCTACCAAGCTCCATGCATGGAGAAAGGGGTTTAGCCATATTGGGAGTGGGCAGAATAGTGCAGTCTGGGATAGCTCGATGCCACATGTTGCAGAAAGTCATCATCAGGTGGGAAGGGGCCTGGTAGCCACATCCTACGAGAGCACTTTCTGGGCAGAAATATGGCACGCCTGGCACCCAGGCCTCAGAACACATATGGACTGTAGAGAGGACCGAAGAAGGACAGCCCCGCTATTCCCTGGTCTTGGCAAGAGAGGCTGCACCGACCGCTGGACTGCACCTGCTGATCCTTGAGACACCTAAGAGAGGACTGCGCCTGTGGTGCCTGGCTTGTGGAAAATTGTTCCAGAGCCCCAGACAGAAGATGTGAACTACTAGAGTTAGTTGGCTGACTTCCTTTACAGCCTCAGGCCACAAAATTGGAAGAAGCCTGTCCTGGTCAGTAGCCACAATCGATTGATCGTCACTGACTGACGACATGCAGTTGGGGAGAACAAGTGCTGATGCTTAAAAGTTGCAACCTAGTCTGCTTGACCCGGGAGAGCCATCGGAGTGCAGTTTGATCGCCCAAGACAGACACTAGTCTTCAGCAAAGGGAACCGCTGCTTTAGCTGTGACTGGACACCAGCAGCCCTGGGGCAATTGGACTTTTGTTGGATCCAAGAGGACTTCAACGAACATTGCCCCCTGTAGCCAAAGTCACACCACCTTGACTGTGGACTGAGGCGTAGCCCCAGGAAGCCCCCCATTGATCACACAGCAACCTCAGCACCTTCCAGCATCTTGTATCCCTTGCATCAGGACCACTCAAATGAAGTCTATGAAGGTTTGCCCATAGAGCCTGGAACTGGACTTGAGACTGCTTTGGTGACAAGGTAACTGTCCTACAAATCATTACTGGTCCCCTTGACTTCGTCCTTGCCAGAGTTGATTGCCCAAAGCAGGCAGGAATAGCCAAACACAACGTTATAAAAGTTTTTCAAAGTTTCCAAAGTAACCACTAACTGCGGCATTTGCCAATGCTTGTTGACAGCTTAAGTGGAAAGCAGTGACTTACGTTTTACTTTAACATTAATTCCTCTGGAGCCCTCTGGTGGATTTTGTTCACTTTGGTGTCTAAAAATTCATCAAAATAAGTAGGGGTTGGCGGAATTAGCGTAGATGCGTTACGCAAATCTCAGCAAGATTGTTAAAAATCTCCGCGAGCTCGCAGAAATTCCGCGAAGACGCGGAATTGCTTGTCCCTCCCGTTCGCGATGTGTTTTTGCGTGCTCGCGGGGAAATATATCGCTAACTTGCCCATGCGGTCGCTAATGGGCGAGGCCATCTTGTTTTTCACTTGTCCCGCACGCTCGCGATGGTTATTTCCTGTTCCGGGTCGCGTATTGCATGCTCCCGCCCGCTCGCGATGCTTATTTCCTGTTCCGGGTCGTGTATTGCAAGCTCCCGCCCGTTCGCAATAAGTATTTCCTGTTCGGGAATGCGTATTACATGTTCGCGACGCTTTTTGCGTGCTCGGGGGGGAAATATCGCGCAAACTTGCCCATGCGGTCGCAATGGGCGCGGCCATCTTGTTTTTCACTCTATTGCTATGGTTCTGGGCCTGCTTTTCAATCCTTCCTCTATCTTTTCAATCCTTTGTTTCTGAAAACTTTTTTTTGATCTTTTTTATTTATTATCTATCTCTCTATTTTCCTGATTCTATATTTTGAGTTTTTTTCTACTTTTTGTGTGTTTTTCACTACTTTTTCACTCTTTTTCTATTACCTGCTTTTTCATTTCTTTTACTTACTTTTTTAATTCCTACCTTTTCTTTTCCGCCCCCCCCCGCCTACCCAGAACCATGGCAAAGGGCCACAGGGCTCGTAGCCGTAGCCAGAGCCGCGACCGCCTTCCTTGCGGAAGGCGGCGCCAAAAAGGGGTGCAGGCACGGGCCTTATTTGGTGAGGCGGAGGTGGCCGCACTGGGTTTTTTTGTGCAGCGCCACCTCCCCTTAACTTTGGCAGCAGGCGGCAGGCCTGGGTCGGGGTACGGGCTCCGGGAGCGTCGGCAGCAGTGGGGCAAGGTGCGTCGGGCAGTGTTTCGCTGCTCTGGTGTCCGGCGCACCAATAACCAGCTGACGCACCGGTGGTCCGATATTCTGGACCGGGAGCAGGACCTGTTGGACCTGCTAGGAGTGGAGGTCCCGGGGCTTGGTGAGTAGCTATTTAATATTACTACTTTGTGTTCTTCTGCTCTGTGTTATATATTGCGAATATTTTTTTTTTCCGACTAGCAAGAATGCTGCTGCTTACATTGCAGGTAAATTACGTTTAAAAATCTTCTGTGATTGTTATGACACAGGTGCTCGGCGCTACTAATCTTACTTGTTTGCAACTTTGCGCTCGCTTGGCCTGATTATGTAAGAGTTTACTTTAGAGAACTTAAGTTAGGTAATGCTAGAGAGACTCTAGTCCTTCCTTTGTCCTCCTGCCACTAAGAAGGGATAGTGGTGGATTGATAGGTTTAGTTACTTATTAGTATTAGTTGGTAATTTTTAAGTGGTGTGCGTGACGCATCCTCTGTCACGTCACGTGCTGCTGAGTGCTGCTTACCTCAGTCCTTAGTAGAACCTTTTGTAGTTTGTTTAGTGAGTGTTAATAGGCTTATATCATCACAAGCAGAACATCAGCAGCAACCAACCAACCATTTGGTGTATGCAAAAATGTATGCATGTGTCCTCCATCTATGCATTTTTGAGGACTAAAATAAATGGAAATGCAGACTTAGTGAACAATTGGCCCGTCTGGAATAGGTGGGCTAGGTCAGGTGGTACTTAGGCTTACTAGACGGTCCGTGAATCTCGCAATACTACTAGTCGATCAGATTAGATAGGTCAATTTTATTGCAATTGTTGTTCACAAAAATGTTTTTGGAGCGTATTTTAAAATATTTTATTTGTTTCACACCAAACTTTAATTTTTGTCTCTTTCTTTATGAAATCTTACATGAACAGCACCCAGGGGCAAGAAGACGGGGTCTGAGTCGGCGGAACCAGAAGAACAACATGCCTCCCAGGGCAAGGACCACTCCTCTACAGAGGGCTCTGCTGCTGGCCCCAGTAAGACCTCCAGTGGTTAATATTAATAATTATATTTCCCTAACTTTTCCTGCACCTTATTTTTTCCGAACTATTATTTCGGTTTCCTAATTCTATTTTTTACAAATTCTTCTTCGATTTAGACTATCTGTTTCTAAATTCTTGTTATCCCTGCCTCTAACTGCGTCTGCTATGACTCTCTGTACTACTACTATTAGTCTGTCTGTAGCTAAGCTTGCCCAGTTGGCCACTCTTTATTTAAAAGGTTTTAAATAAAACTCAGATTCACCAATAGCTCTAGCCATTGAGTCCAGTCCTTTGGGTTGTCCTCTTCTACTACTTCTAGTCTTCTTAATCTTGAGGCTTTTCGACAATTCCCACCAACAAAATGCCCAACCAGATTTTACTATTTTTGATAGGATAGGACATACTACTACTGTTGTAGGGATTCTGCACATACAGAACTTTGCACAAGAAAATAGGACGTTGGTGATGGGGGGTTGGACCTTCCTCACACCTCAATCAGAAGCCACCACAATCCCCTGACCGACTAGTTATAGTGTCTCATTAGCTCTCCGAAACCCCCCCAAGATACCCAATGAGTAGACAACCCAGAACATAACACTCCCGACCTCTCAGTCGTGGAAGCAATGCACACCCTTTCGCTCACTCACTCGTGTAAGTCCACACCAAATACCACTGAGTCTATGTAAGTTCAAAAGGTGTATTTTCAACTGACAAGCTCTGTACGTTGTTCTATAATGCAGCAGCAACAGCAAAATGCATAAGATTAAAACACTAAACATTGTTACACTTAGTTACACTTACAACTACAAGTCCATAGAAGACAAAAGGCGAAATCATGATAAATGAACAGTGGTGGAAGAACCACCCTCCCCTTGGTAGGAATATAGTTTATATAAAATTATAAATGAAGATCTCTGAGCGAATTCTGGGGACCCCTCACCTTAGAAGAACCTAGTACTGGTTACATCATAAGCTCTGCAAAGCTCTGGTTCGTAGAAGGAAATCTTCCGTCTGTTATGAGAAAAATGGTGCGCGTTAGTATAGTGCAAGCATTTCTCAGTCGTGCCAAAAAGTGTAGCATTTTTATGGATAAGCAATATGGACTAACACCAGAACTCCATAACAAAGTGGCTTGTTTTTCGACCTTGTACGCAGCGCTCAGACAGTAGCAGTATGAGCTCATGTGGGCTCAAAGGCGTCTTACACAACAAGCTGCGAGGTAACTTGCGCAAAAATAAAAGACACAAAGCCAAAATGTTTGCATGGCTCGGGGTAACTTAGCAAAGACTAGAATGACCCTAGGGACCATATAACACTACTAGTGTCTACTCTACTACCTGATTTGTACTAGTGATGTATGTTGTATATGTATTATGTATGTATTAACTTTTTTTTCAATCTTGCTAGTGAAAATAGGGGGAGGTGTATATGGCATCTAAAAAATGTGTAATGTTTTTTCTAGGCGTACTACCGACCACCAGTACCGGGGCCAGCGGCGAAGGTGACGTGGCCGCTGAGGGTGCAGGAGGAGATGCGGCAGTTGCAGGAGGAGCTGCAGGGGGTGAGCCAGCAGCAGTGGCGGGCGGTGGTAAGTTATATTCCTAATCCTTACTTATTGACATTACACTCGCTGCAAGGGTGTAATGTATACTGTACTGTTGAGACTTATTAAGTAAGAAGTTGTTGTGAACGGTTGAAGAAGACACCCTTTACTTAGCATTAGCAATAGCATTAGCGGCGGGAGTGTACTGTTGAGTAATCAATGGCCTCTTCTATCTGACTTCAACTCAGCTGTGAAAGTTTTATGGAGAAGACTAAAAGTCAGATCAGATGACCTTAATGGATGGGTTGAACGAAAAGGGAAAGAAGGGTGGAAGGAGGAAGGACGGGCGAGATTTAATATTTATGACTGGCAGAGAAGGATACGTGGGATGGAATGCCTGAAACTCCCACAAATGTTAGAGGCCGAGGTAGTGGGAGGATAGATACATACCACAAATGTTATGTACTGTGCTTGCTAGTGCTACTGTGCCACTATGTGTAGAATTAATTTGTCTTACTGCTTTGCTAAGAGTATATTTTACAATAGTCTTGTTTTTTCTTCTTGATATAGCTGTGTGGTGCAGCGGCCAGGGCAGCTGACTTCGGAGCACAGGGCTCACGGTTCGATCCCCGGCTCCGGCGGCAGCTCAGCTCAGCACCATGTGACTCTGGGCAATAGCTCACTTAATTTCCACGACGGCCCCCAGCGCCTTGAGACCCGTAAGGGTGAGTAGTTCGCGCTTTACAAATATGGATTTACATTTACTCCTTCCAAAGTGAAAGCAGACAGGAAGGAGTTGGCAGCCAAGGCCCGGCGCTGGAAGCTGGAGCCCATACAAACAGAATAACGGCGGCTGGTGGTACTGGAGGAGGAGGAGGAGGAGGAGGAGGCGGCAGCAGCTGCAGCCTCCTCCAATGCCCCGGGCCCCAGCCACCCCCTCCAGTGTTACAGCGCCACCGTCTGGCAGCCGCCCGCCGCCGCACTTTATTTAATAGCACTGCTGCCCCCCCTGTGGATGCAATTTCCGCGCATTGAAGCGCCGTGTGGCCTGCCTAGAGGAGCGTATTCGTGTACTGGAGAGGCGAGCCCGCCGATGAACAGACCCTGTTGATTGCCCCTTTTTTATTGCTTATTTTGGTGGGTGGGAATCGGGCGTTGGGGTTTTCACTTTTGGACAATTGGACATTTAATTTGTTGGACTTTTTCGTTCCGGACAATGGACATTGGTTGGGGTTAGGGAGAGGGGTGGGTCAGGTGTTGTTGTGGGATTTTTTACATAGTTTATTTTTGTTAGGGGATTAAATTATATATTTATACTTTACATACGATGTTGTTAATGTTTTGTGGGTGGGGTTACTGTTTTACGTCACACTGTTTCCTTGCTGGTGCAGGGCCAAAGCCAGTGTTTGATTTAAATAATTGGCTGACTTAGTAAGACACAAACAGATAGATGCGGTACACCTCACTGAGGGACTTGTCCTACTAGTACTGTCAGTCTCTCCTCCTAGTCTATGCATTCTGCAACTGGACTCAAAAGGGTGTGTGAAATAGAATTAATGAAAACATTTCCATTATTAATGATGCCTCCCCCAAACTTCTTCTCTTACCTGTGCTTGATGTTTAACTTAGGCACGGCGATGGCTGCATGGTGATGATGGTTTTCTTTCCCAACATGCCATGGTTGTGGTGGTAGTAGTAGTAGACCCTGGCAGTAGCATTTGCAAAAAAAAGAAAATGAGACAGTCAGTCGCCTGAGAGAGACTGTGGGAGGAGTAGTAGAACGAAGTACAGTACAGAACTTACTACCAAACAATAATATGCCAAAATACAATAAAACATAATGGTGGCGGGGATAGCCTAGTACATAGAGTTACAAACTCTAGCTGTGTCGAGTCACTCGACTAGGCCTACAGTACACTCGACACAAGCGTAACTGTTAGTGCTGTGTAGGAGGATGACAACAAATCCAATCGATGCCGGCAATTAATGCTGATGGATTAGGTTCCTTTGGTAAAAAAATTATCTCACAAATATACTGCTCATGGGTGGGCAAGCAGAAGAAGATCCTCGCCCTGCCTTGAAATTGAATTAGTGTTTCTTTTGCCACATCCGCCCCAGCAAGCGTGTGATAAATTATTGGTGTACATTTAATTTAGTCACACCTCAATAAGTCACACAGCCCGGGGGAAGAGGGTTAGGGTTTGATGAATGGTTGGGAAGGGGGTTTGGGGAAAGGTTTGACAAAGAAAAACAGTACGCATGGACAACAACAAAACACAATCTTGGCAGATGACTATATCCATAAATCTGTTAAGGGAGAAAAAGGAAATGCATGCATGATGATAATAACTTGATGGTTAATGATAAGTAGTACTTACTAACTACTACTAGACAATTAGACAGTACAGGGCAGCAGTATATTATGCAATTTGCCTTGCCTGTCTGCCCTCCGAGAGACCCGAATTACATACAGTTTCTGTTCTGTTGTACCGGCCCGGGCTTACTATTAAAGATAGCAAAGAAAATTCAAAAATAGCTGTAGGGATGAATTGAATTATAAGCAGAGAGCAAACATAATAATAACAACAACACACAGTAGTAATGATTGAAGACAAAAAATGAATCAAATTATTTAAAAGATGATGAAAGTTGATACTGTTACTGTATGTTATCCTGGTCAAAATGGGGAGTTGCATCTCGGCATTCCTCTTGGTCCTCCCTTCCACGGACTCTCCGGCCATCAATCTTGGGTGACGCCACTGCCTGCCTGGCAGATGTAGATTCATTGGTAAGGTAAGTGTGAGTTGTTTTTCCCAGTATAGCACAGGGTAAGGGCCGGCCTGTAATTGTAGATGGAAAAACAAAAGGGATATTGAAAAATCAAGTAGAAAAAAAATGCATAAATTACGGTGGAGTGCAACAAGAACACTTTCAGAGGTGGCATGGATACATCACGTCTACTCTAGTCTGTTTCCAGCATTAACCTCCAACAACAACAGGACAGAGCAGGCCCACGGCACCCGTGACCCATCCTCCATTTAGCGTACATTTTTTGACAGAGGCAGACAAAGCAGATATACAGCAACATAGCATTTTACAAATTAAGTGACTAAATCAATGCACCGCTGTCAGTCATACCACCACACTCGACTCCACCACTACACAGACATGTAGGTCTGCAGTGGTTGTTGTTGACTTGTTTACCTTTTATGCCACTCATGAAACGCCCTGAGTTATTCCATCAATCATCTCGGATCCTACTGAGTGACTGCGAAGATATTATGTCACTGTGATCATCATCATGGTGTGTTGTCCAACTCAGTGTGCAGTGTACAGATTGAGTCCCCTTTCCATATTCAAAATGCAATGGATCGGCCTGCAGTAGAAGTACAAATTTGTTATTAAAAAACAAGAATGGAAACAAACATTGCATTGAGTTACTTTTAGTGTGTAGATTAGATAATAGTACCCAATGAATTAACTTCATGCACTACAAACAACAACAACACAAATCACTCAGTCAGCGTCCAATGCATGTCATCATTCATTACCTGTTCCTTCTCATCTTCAGTTAATGGGCAGTCTCTCTCGGCTCGGAAAGGAGGATAGCTATAGTAGTCATCATCATGTTCCACTTCTTTTGGAGAGACTCAATGAGGCAAGATTTTCTTTTTTCTTCTATTATGCTACATCCAATCATCATCTGGCTTGAGGGCAATAGATTTAGGGCGATTCAGGAGGATGGAGGAGCAGGACTCGGAGGAGTGGACTGAAATGCAGACAGCTGAAACTCATATATGGCAATAAAAGACTAGAAGACGGTGGTGATGGATTTGTTGTGATTTGAAGTTTCCAACCAGAAAGACAGACACACAAATAAAAGTAAATAAGGGAGGACGACAGTAAGAAGTGGAAGCCTAGTTGTCAGGGAAGTATATCTCGTCCTCAAACTCTGGGGGTTCAACCAGAAGTAGGTAATCAGCATCTAACACGCTACTTCCGTCACCTGAGCCGCTGTCCTCATCTTCCTGCGTTGATTCATGTATTGTGTAATTCGGTGGTATAAATTGCTGATTCATTTTGATCATGGTTAACCTCTCCACGTTTTTGGGTGAGAGACTGGTCCTTTTCACTGTTACAATGGAACCAGCAGCACTGAAAACACGTTCAGAAGAGACACTTGCGATAGGGCAAGCCAGATAGTTTATCGCCAGCCTGCTGAGCACTGGCCATTGGCCCCTTTTGCCATACCAATACCGCAATGGGTTTTGATCAATGTAGACCTCTGTTGGGTCATCCAGGTAGGCCTGGACCATCCGGTCAATGTTCAGGGGTGCTACACTTTGTTCGGCCTCTTTTGTCTTTGCATCAGCACTGGACCTAGCAAGTCCTTGCTGTAAATACCAATCCTGTGCCGTTTTTACTGGGGCTGATGATCCGGTTCTTGCTGTTGTCGATAGTGTTGGTGTTGGTGACAGCTGTGAACCAAATGCACTGCCCTCAGGCTCTGAAGTTGAACTTGACGCCGGATGCCCTGATGCAGTACTTGTTGTGGGTTCGAGTAGCGGGCCTTTAATTACCAGCCGTTCATTTTCCAATTTACTGGCTGTCTCAGCTATCCAAGTTTTGTACCGGGCAACATCCACTTCTGAAAAAGGGAGTAATGTCTTACTGTTCAGTGCCGATTTGTACCGTGGATCCAGAATTGTGGCACAAATGTAATGTTCTTGTGACAAAATCTTAGTTTGCACCCTTGCATTTTCAGTTAAGCGACATGATAAGCTCTCCACCAACTCATATGCTTCTTTTTTCCTCCACACTTATGTACGCTTCAGACACCTCCTTCAGCTGTTGCTCTAGCATGTGCAACAATGGGATAGCTTGGCCCATAGTACAGTCCTCCTTGCTGACTTCACGTGTGAAGACCTCGAAAGGAAGAAGCATCTCTGTCAGGCATTTAACTAGGCACCATTGGTCCATCTGAAGGGTCATGCCTTTCACAGTAGCATCCGCCCTTCGCGTGACATATTCATTGATTGGTCTGTACTGCTCAAACAGACGGTCAAGCATGTAATACGTTGAGTTCCAACGTGTTGCCACCTCCTGGATGAGTGCTTTGACAGGCATTCTATAGTCACGTTGAATGATCCTCAGCTGCTTCCGGGCTTTAAAAGAATGGCTGAAATAAGTGCATATTCTGCGGCAGGTGGTCAGTAAGTTGCTGACTATGGGTTCTTTTTTCAGAAAGTCTTGAACTATAATGTTAACGCAGTGCGCCAAACACGGGACCCTGAAATAGGCACCAACCTCCATGGCCTTAAGTACATTACTGCCATTATCCGTGGCAACAAAGCCAATGTTAAGCCCTCTTGGGCGCAGCCATTCAAAGACCTTGCTGTTAAACTCTTCCAAAATGTTTGCAGCAGTATGAGATTTCTCCATGGCGAACATGGCTACAGTTGCATGTTTCCGAGTAGCATTAAAAATCTCAGCTGTCAACAGCACCTACTTCAGATAGCTTTTCTCTAACCCCCACAAAAGAGACCCAGTGTGCAGTGATGCACATGTAATCAGTGGCTTGGCAACTGGTCCACATGTCTGTTGTCAGGTGGATTTTGTGAACAGCACTCTGCTGCAAAGCTTGTCCAACCAATTCCAGCACATCGTGATGTAGTGCTGGAACAGCAACTCTGGCGAAATAGGACCGGCTGGGAACCTTCCATTTAGGGCAGATGGCTGACACAAATTCAAGGAAACCCACCCCTTCCACAAATGAAAAAGGGAGAAGGTCCAGCGCTAACATTTTAGCCAGCTTCGCATTGTACAACCGTGCCGTTGGGTGGTTGCGTTGGTACTGCCCCTCCGACCTAAGCATGCTGTCAATGGTCGGCTGGAATATTTTCCTTTGTGGTGCAGCTGTCTTCTTGAACCCAGTTAGGCTCAACGACGACGCACTTTTTTTGATTGCAGTACTCGGTTGCCTTAGTGTCTCAGGCTGACTCTTACTACGGTGCCACTGAGATGTTGCTGAGGATGTGGGCGGTACCACTACACTGCTGGGGATAGGGCTAGAAATGTCTCCCTCTTGTTGACCTTCCACCGCGATCATATCTTCCCCTACTTCTTCATCCCCAACAACAGCAATGGGTCCAGTATTACTTTTTTCTAAGTGAAGTAGGTGAGCCTCCCACTTGATACTGTGGTGTTTTTTGAGATGACTTGTTTGTCCTCCGGTACCATAGTTTGTACCAAGCTTACCCCGTCTAACAGCCTGCCGACAAATTGAGCATATAGCAATGTTCTCCTCCTTACTGCTAACCGAAAAGAAGTCCTAAACTGGGGAGGAGAACTTTCTGGCGCTGCTGGAGGTGCCACTTTCAATACCAGATGAACTGGAGGGTGTGCCTGGAATTTGACTCTGTGCAGTTACATTACCACTACCTACTGAGGTGGTGGTTGAGCTGGATGTAGGTCCCTGCCGGGCCTTTGCAAAGGCAAATATGGAAGCTGGAGGTCATGTTGGTGTTACCTGTGTTGGTGGTATCAGTGCTACATCCCTCGCAGCGATTTTGGATAGTCTAATAATGTTGGTCTCCATCTCCTCTGGCCCGGGAGTGATGTTCATGAGACTGGCTCTTCATCATCATCACCCCCCTCGTCTACATCTACCTCTATAACTCTAAGGCTTTCTGGAACCTTCCTTTTCACTAGCCTTGTCTTGTGGCGTGCATCACTCTCAGACTGAGCTGGTGGCTTCCAAGTGGCATCTAGATCATCAGAAGCGGGGCTTGAAGAAGAAGTTGATGGACTAACCCTCCTTTTCCTTGCTGGGGGTCTGGAAGACAATGGATCTTCTGAAACAGTGGCTTGCTCCTCTTTGTCTGCAAAAAGCTCGATTTCCTGAACTGCCCCTACTTCAGGTGGAACAACTACTATTGTGGGCTGTGGTTGCGGCTGTGGTGTTGGCTGCGGTTGCAGCTGCGGTTGCGGCTGTGGTTGCGGCTGTGGTTGCGGCTGCGGCTGTGGTTGCGGCTGTGGCTGTGGTTGGGGCTGTGGTTGCGGCTATGGTTGAGGCTGTGGTTGCGGCTGTGGTTGCGGCTGTGGTTGCGGCTGTGGTTGCGGCTGTGGTTGCCCACTTATCTGCTGAGTTTCCGCCTGCGAGTGCGTGGATTGGGTAGTACTTTGCGATAATGACATTTCAACATCACTGCTCGTTAGTAGTCTGGCTACCTCTGCCACACTCATGGGCTTGGGCCTAGGTTGGTGGGGTGGGCCCGCTGATGCGGAGGTGCTGCTCCCAGCTTGGTCCCCGCCGGACACCGCTGCTGCAGGCGTAAGTTTTTTTTCCCCAAAAAACACATCGGGCGGCACACCAGTCTTGGCAAGCGCCACTTCCTTCTTCTGTTCCTTCTTCTTCTCACTGGCAACTTTCTTGGTACTGGAGGACCTGGTACCTTTCTTTGGGGCCATCTTCTTCAGATGTCAGCAGGACGCAGGTGCACAAGTTGCAGAGATGTCTGTGGTCACACGTGGACGTGACGTGGTGCGCAGCAGGACTTCTGTCTGGCAGTACAACGGGTGATGATGATGACACCTCCTCCTCTGTCTTTTTGTGCACCTAAAAGCAAAGAAGCCAGGAGAAGAACATCAGTGAAATGTTGCATTTGTTGTTGTGGTTCAATTACTACTAGTACAAACAAACAAATAAAATATATAACTTAGTGTAGCCATTTGTGAGACTTTGTCAACAAGGGCTTTCATGGTATACTGTGTACACTCTCAGGAAGGATAGGAAAGAAGAGGAACAACAACAAAAATACAAATGTAATGGAAGTGGACCCTGTTTGGCATTAAATTATTTGCTCATCACATCATTCAGGGAGCTGCAGCTGGCAAAGGGGATGGATGGAAGCAGTAAGCCAAGAGGAAAACCATGCAGGCCTAAATGGCAAAAGCAGCACACTTATAACTCCCACCAAAAATGGCCACCAGCCACATGGACACTCACAAATCACAAGCAACAAGCAGGAGGCCTGGAAAACAATGTACTGAAAACAGGCCTATAATAGCCAGGCAAACGCTGCATGCTAAACCACACTGCTTTGCCTGTAATGCAATAAAATGCAAAAACGAAAATCCACAGGGCTAAACAAGGCCTGCAAGGTACACAACACACCGCACACACAACAAAGGCATTTATTTAACACACACCCAAACACTGAAATACACCCAAAAATACACATTTTGCAATTCAAACCAATGCCATCCATGCCCTAAATGATGTTTAAATTCAACAGAACACACAGAAACAGTTGTTTCATGCACCACTGACTACCTCTGAGCCTACTGGATGAAAGGCCTGTTGGCAGACTAGGCCACAAGCTTGCAGGCCTATGGATAAAAGCACACTACCGGGCTTCAAAATGGCCCCCAGCCACATGGCCAGGCCCACAACAACAAGAAACTGAAGACAGACAATGCAGGCCTATGGCAAAAAGCACACTGCCTGGCTTCAAAATGGCCTCCAGCCTCATGGCCAGGCCCACCACAACAAGAAACTGAAGACAGACAATGCAGGCCTATGGCAAAAAGCACACTGCCTGGCTTCAAAATGGCCTCCAGCCTCATGGCCAGGCCCACAACAACAAGAAACTGAAGACAGACAATGCAGGCCTATGGCAAAAACACACTGCCTGGCTTCAAAATGGCCGCCAGCCTCATGGCCAGGCCCACAACAACAAGAAGCCTAGGCCCCAAAGGAAACACATGCAGGCCTATATGGCAAAAGCAGCACACTTATAACTCCCACCGGAAATGGCCACCAGCCACATGGACACTCACAAATCACAAGCAACAAGCAGGAGGCCTGGAAAACAATGTACTGAAAACAGGCCTATAATAGCCAGGCAAAGGCTGCATGCTAAACCACACTGCTTTGCCTGTAATGCAATAAAATGCAAAAACGAAAATCCACAGGGCTAAACAAGGCCTGCAAGGAACACAACACACCGCACACACAACAAAGGCATTTATTTAACACACACCCAACCACTGAAATACACCCAAAAATACACATTTTGCAATTCAATCCAATGCCATCCATGCCCTAAATGATATTTAAATTCAACAGAACACACAGAAACAGTTGTTTCATGCACCCCTGACTACCTCTGAGCCTACTGGATGAAAGGCCTGTTGGCAGACTAGGCCACAAGCTTGCAGGCCTATGGATAAAAGCACACTACCGGCCTTCAAAATGGCCACCAGCCACATGGCCAGGCCCACAACAACAAGAAACTGAAGACAGACAATGCAGGCCTATGGCAAAAAGCACACTGCCTGGCTTCAAAATGGCCTCCAGCCTCATGGCCAGGCCCACCACAACAAGAAACTGAAGACAGACAATGCAGGCCTATGGCAAAAAGCACACTGCCTGGCTTCAAAATGGCCTCCAGCCTCATGGCCAGGCCCACAACAACAAGAAACTGAAGACAGACAATGCAGGCCTATGGCAAAAAGCACACTGCCTGGCTTCAAAATGGCCACCAGCCTCATGGCCAGGCCCACAACAACAAGAAGCCTAGGCCACAAAGGAAACACATGCAGGCCTATATGGCAAAAGCAGCACACTTATAACTCCCACCAGAAATGGCTACCAGCCACATGGACACTCACAAATCACAAGCAACAAGCAGGAGGCCTGGAAAACAATGTACTGAAAACAGGCCTATAATAGCCAGGCAAAGGCTGCATCCTAAACCACACTGCTGTGCCTGTAATGCAATAAAATGCAAAAACGAAAATCCACAGGGCTAAACAAGGCCTGCAAGGAACACAACACACCGCACACACAACAAAGGCATTTATTTAACACACACCCAAACACTGAAATACACACAAAAATACACATTTTGCAATTCAATCCAATGCCATCCATGCCCTAAATGATGTTTAAATTCAACAGAACACACAGAAACAGTTGTTTCATGCACCCCTGACTACCTCTGAGCCTACTGGATGAAAGCCCTGTTGGCAGACTAGGCCACAAGCTTGCAGGCCTATGGATAAAAGCACACTACCGGGCTTCAAAATGGCCACCAGCCACATGGCCAGGCCCACAACAACAAGAAACTGAAGACAGACAATGCAGGCCTATGGCAAAAAGCACACTGCCTGGCTTCAAAATGGCCTCCAGCCTCATGGCCAGGCCCACCACAACAAGAAACTGAAGACAGACAATGCAGGCCTATGGCAAAAAGCACACTGCTTGGCTTCAAAATGGCCTCCAGCCTCATGGCCAGGCCCACAACAACAAGAAACTGAAGACAGACAATGCAGGCCTATGGCAAAAAGCACACTGCCTGGCTTCAAAATGGCCACCAGCCTCATGGCCAGGCCCACAACAAGAAGCCTAGGCCACAAAGGAAACACATGCAGGCCTATATGGCAAAAGCAGCACACTTATAACTCCCACCAGAAATGGCTACCAGCCACATGGACACTCACAAATCACAAGCAACAAGCAGGAGGCCTGGAAAACAATGTACTGAAAACAGGCCTATAATAGCCAGGCAAAGGCTGCATGCTAAACCACACTGCTTTGCCTGTAATGCAATAAAATGCAAAAACGAAAATCCACAGGGCTAAACAAGGCCTGCAACACACCACACACAACTAAGGCATTTATCTAACACACACCCAAAAAAAATGAAATACACCCAAAAATACACATTTTGCAATTCAATCCAATGCCATCCATGTGCCCTAAATGATGTTTGAAATAAATAAATACATCACACAGCAAAGGAACAGTTGTTTCATCATGTTTCATCATGCACCCACCCATGACTAGCTCTGGGCCTACTGCATACCCACAATTATTTATTTTTAAAAATGATGAAAAGTACCAAAATTGTAGTTGCAGCAACTGCAATGCCCCAATCAAACAACACCAACTTACTTGTAAAATCTCAAATCCAAAAGTCCTCAAATCCAATGATAATGATGCAGCAGACACAAAGAGTGATCCTTCCAGCTCAAATCCAAATGAAAAATGAACAGGAGATGGACAAAGCACTGGGAGGAGCCTGCTGGACAGGAACAGGAAGTAGGAGACTCTGTGGCACTTCCTCCCTCTCCCCCCCAAAAAATTTGACAAAAAAGGACAGCCAAATATCAATCTGAGGAGTTTTTTTCATCCAAATCATCATTTTATAGAAGGTTTTATGCTGCTCGAGATATTATTCTTCTCCAGATTGAAAATTTTGCGTGTTCGGGATCGGGAGCTTCACCAACATTCCGCCGGATGTCCGATGGCGCGCCCGAATGACGTGTTCGCGATCGCAATCTCTCTCGTGGTGCTCGATGGCGCGGCGAATGATGTGTTCGCGATCGCACACTCTCGCGGTGTCCGATGGCACGACAAATGACGTGTTCGCGATCGCAAACTCTCGCGGGATCGCGCGGCCGGCTACCGAAATCTCGTGGCGCACGCGAACGGATAGGAAAACTCGTCGGCGAACGCAGGAATCCCGGTAAGTCGCTATCGCGCGCGCTAGAACGCATTTTTAAAGTGCGAACAAGAAAATAATTCCGCTACGCCGCGGATCGCGGAATTGTTGGCAATTTCGCGTTCTCCACGGAACGCGAAATTGCCTAAACTCCGCAAATTCCGCAAGCAGAGCGGAATTTGACGCCCAGGCCTAAGAATAAGATCTGTTTTTATGAATTGGTGTCAGATTTTTTTTCATTTTGAGTGACTTCCCTATTTTTAGGTCGAGCATTCGGGATTATATACTTATATGTGTATGTACTTTGTGGGCTCTGGAGATCAGCCCTAGGACTTGTCTGCTTCCGCTTAGGGACTTTTTTTTCTGTTCAACTGCCTCTATTTAACTGTCTTGATGGAAGACGACCAGCAGAGGTCAGTAAAATACCAGAATTGCTTTCTGCTGAGGGACTTTCTTTTTTTTTTTTTTTTCTGGCAACTGCCTCTATTTAACTTTCTTGATAGAAAACGACCAGCATAGGTCAGTAAAATACCAGTATCACTTTAGCATTCTCTAGATTCCAGTCCATAGAAATTGTCTTCCACGAGCATCCATAGACAATAATATTTTTTTCAAATCTTGTATTTTCAGTGATATGACCACCGAAGGCCCTGATTTTATATTAAAAACAGAGCTTTGGACTATACCATTTCCCGCTGAAAGGCAATATTTCTCTCCATGTGTTCCCATACCTGGTGTGTCATGCAGTTTGGTGCTTACTTTCCCTCCATGTTAAAGAACAGTAGATGTTTCAGCACCCAGGCTAATGTGCTGCATAGCTAAATACATATAAGGTCCCAAAGGCGAGACCGATT
This sequence comes from Calotriton arnoldi, assembly GCA_963921515.1. Classification (NCBI taxonomy): domain Eukaryota; kingdom Metazoa; phylum Chordata; class Amphibia; order Caudata; family Salamandridae; genus Calotriton; species Calotriton arnoldi. The sequence goes on along the minus strand of CAWUFW010001806.1, from coordinate 1,810,783 downwards.
GCATTGCAAATGCTTGTTTGTTTTGGTATTTCTAAATGCTTTTCACTTGTTCTTTTTTTCAAGCTTGACTGCCTAAGCAACAGCTACCCAGGGTTGAGCTGAAGGTTTTACAAACAAGCATGACTGGACCCAAGACAGTATTGTGAGTGTATTACACAGTGAATTCTCACAACCACACCATATAATACACCACTTTCATCAAAATTCAATAATGGACTGTTATTGAAATACCTACTCAGAGAGGTGCGGCCTAAAGGTCAGTAGTCCATCTCTATTTTTTTTTCTATTTTTCTATTTCTGTGAAATTAGTGGGTTCATTTTGATGGCCTTTATATGTGTACGTGTGACCAGTGCTTAATTTGTAAAAAGACATACGTGCCAGGGCCCCCGTCAGGAGGCCTCTACAACTTGTGCCACTTATTGCCCCTGACAGCACTGCCAATGACAATTCCAATAAATACAACTTGCTAACTTCACACTCTTACAATTGAAAATTCAGATCATTCCATGCCACCCAAAGCTATAAGAATGGCTTGGGTAGCAGGTATTACTCATTTTTTATGTATAACTTGTATAACAACAACTGTTGTTCTGCAAACAGTCACACACACTAGCCCTAGTGTTAAACTAGGGGAGGGAACTAGAGGCACAGGGCCTAGGGACGAGCCAGCCTCCTATATAGCATTAAAACACAAATAGGGCTGTCCCTAGTTGGGCTTCCTACAGGTTCCTACAGAATCTCTAGAGATGTAAATCCACTAGGGGCATCTCACAAAAAGTGAAAGACTGGCCTCACACACCACCTGGTGTCATGCTTCATCATAGGCCGTCCTCGCCCTCTAAAAACTTCGTTTGATAGAGGGCGGGCATACACCTGAAGACAGGGATGCACTTCTAAAACTAAGTGGTGGCCCGTAAGTGAGTGAAAGTGTAATTTAAAAACCATTAAACTTGTCCCCAAGTAGTTTAATTAAGGGGCAAATCTATGGTATTAAAACAAGTGAGCGGTAATCTGGGAATTCATTATCCCTTTACCGAAAAAAGTGGTCAACATTTTTCTGCTCTGCGTCCCATATGGGTACATAGCATTCGTCAGGACCGAGATGAGTAATGGGCTCTACCTTTCTACACGATGTGTATGAAAGGGTTACCACTCTAAGAAACGGGGGTGAAGATAACTACTCCCCATGTAGTGCAAAATTTTTAAATGTGAGAGTATCTGTAGGTAAATAGGAAACAAGGGAAACAAACAAACCGGACGTGTAAGTAAGATAAAAGCACACTATGCTGTACGTATAACACCACACATTATGCTGCGCGTTGTAGGATCTAAGTGAAACACGTGTCAATCATACGTGTTCACACTTCTTAAAAAAGCACTTAGTTCTACTGCTTACCCAAGGACACTATCCTATTAACTTCATGGGAGGTCGAGGGTGGAAGAGCCTACTGTGGCTTATTCTGAAAAAACACACTAGCTAGGCTACTCAGATTATAGCCCATTTCAAAGTATTGCTTGCAAACACTCATACAAATGCATGCCTTATATTACGTACATGCACATAAGGCGTTAGAAATACTTCAGCATTTACCCATGACATTCATACTCTTACTGTCATTTTCAGTGCTTCCAGCAGTCCCATCTATGTTCATCCGCTTCGCCTCCCCGCCGATAAATGACGGTTAGTGGGGAACGTGTTTATATACTCGTGCGCGCTGGCTTTTTCATAAGTAATTGAAAGATAAGGAAATTGTTACCGCCTGTGCGGGTTCTGGTGTGCGCCTGAATAGCTGCCTGGTTGCCTGTTCTTGGGCGGAAAGAAGGATCTACTGGATGAGCCCTATCTGGTAGCACGCCCATAGTACTGGAGGGCGCGTGCGCTGACCTCGCTCCACCGCTCTCATCCCCATGAGTGAGAGACACTAAGCGGCACGTAGCGGTTAGCGGTCGCTAGGTGAAAACGAATCCGCTTGTGTATAGCGGTTCGTTTTTTGCTAAATGCGCATGCGTGTCTCTAAAAACAGCTCAATACTGGAAAAAGATGCTATCTAGTGTCAGGGGGAACACTGCATTGTTTTAAAGGCACGATTACACTAGTGTATAGCAATTCAAATTAGATGCAAGGGGGGCAAAGGATCGCATACAATAATGCGGACCCTTCTGTGTATTTACATTACGTGCATGTACTAAAGATATGAATTATGGAAATGTACTGCTCATAGTGCCTCACAATAAATCACTCTAGGTAACATAGTTACCAGAGATGATAGTCGTGATTCAGTATAACAAGTCATTACTAGGCACATACTATTAGAACAGCAGGCCATCAAAGGAAAACAATCAGTTTAGGGGTGGTAGTATTGTATTTTATATATAATGGTCACACCTCTCCCAAGACTACTGATGGTAGACAGTATGTATTTTTTGTTGATTCAGCGGGATAGTTGTAGCCAAGGTATTTCGTCATTGAGCCCGGTGTCCCATGAGCGCAACCGGTAAACCCAGCGTTGTTCCCTAACATGCAGTTGTTGGCTTCTATCGGTTTTCTGTTTCCGCATCACCTCCATGACCACCCATCTCAGATCGAATTCAGTGTGATTCTTTTCGAGAAAATGTTTGGTCAGTCTGGTGTTAGATTTCTTGCACCGAATTGTGCTACGGTGTTCATTAATACGTGTTTTCGCCTTCCTTGTAGTCATCCCAATGTACTTCAAGTTGCATGGGCAGTTAAGCATGTATATCACGTTTTCGGTGTTGCAGTTACTGAAGTTTTTTAATATCCATGGTCTATTTGTGCCAATATCCACTTCTTTGGTGGTGGCAGTGAACTGGCAGCATACACAGTTACCACAAGGGAAATGACCGACTGGCTTGGGTTGGCTCCAGAGAGTAAACTGATTATCCTCTTCCTCCCGTGTGATTTTTGAGTGTACCAGATCGTCTCGTAGGTTTCTGCTTCTCTTAAAAGCGAAGAGGGGAGGTTCCCACTTTCTTGTTCCGCTATTAAGTATCGCCCATTTCTTTTTGATGATATTCTGCACTTTGTTGGACGCGGGGGTATATTTGGTCACACATACCAAACGGTCGGTTTGTTCCTTTATTGTAGTATCAAGCAGGGCTTCTCTGTTGTTATTTCTCGCCCTTTTCTTGGCTTTCCTGACCATACGTTTAGGATAGTGTCTTGCCAGGAGTTTGGATTCCAGTTCTTCTGCCTGTGCGTGAAATGACTCTAGTTCTGAGCAATTTCTTCGTACTCTTAGGAATTGGCCCACAGGCAGATTTTGGCGTAGTGCCCTTGGATGATAGCTCTCATATAATAAGAGACTATTCCTATCTGTTGGCTTTGTGTGTACTTTAGTGGAGATCCCTCCCATCGTCAAGGTGATATCCAAGTCTAGAAAAATAGCATGGTTTTTCTCAATGGTGTGAGTAAATTTAAGATGAAAATCTTTACTGTTGATCCACTCTACAAAAGTGCTGGCTTCCTCCATTGTGCCATGCCACACGACAAGAATGTCGTCTATATATCGTTTCCACGTCTTCATCTGGTGGTTGAAAGGATTGTTATCACTGAAGATGTGATCTTCCTCAAACTGGTGGACGTACAAACACGCCAGACTCGGCGCGAAGGTACTGCCCATTGACGTGCCTTTGATCTGCCGATATAGTTTATCTTCGAACTCGAAGAAATTTTCAGTAAGAGCTAACTCCGCACACTCCATAATGAAGTGTGTTGGTGTGATAAAAGCCCAATCTTGATTTAGGAGGATTAGTTCTACCACCTCCAAAGTACGTCTCTGGGGAATACTCGTGTAGAGTGCCTCGATATCCATAGTTATGAGCAGGTCCTCCTCGATGTTAATATCCAGGTCCCTCAGGTGGCATAAGACGTCCTTCGTATCCTTCAAATATGATGGAGATTTTTTTACGATGGGTCTTAGGAACCAATCGCAAAATTGGGATAAAGGTTCCAATAATGATCCGATGCCCGACACTATCGGTCTCCCTGGTGGTGGTGTCTTGTTCTTATGGATTTTGGGGAGCGTGTAAAATCTTGGTGTTCTTGGTTCTGTATTTATGAGGAAATCAGCCTCATGTTTCGTGATCCAATCACATGTCAGTGCTTCATGAACCATGCTCTTGATTTTATTCATAATCCATGTAGTGGGATCATTCTGGTGTATCTCGTAACTCGTAGTATCAGATAAAAGGCGGAGGCACTCCTCTCTATACATGGTATAGTTCATGAGGACTATGGCCCCGCCCTTATCGGCTGGCTTGACTACCAGATCTTGGTTATTACTCAGTTTTTGGAGTGCTGTTCTCTCCCCCTTTGTCAAATTCTGGAATCCTTTGGTGTTATTAAAGTCGATTGCTTCGACTTCCTTCATTACTGCCTGTTCGAACGCAAGGACATTACATGAGATGTTTTGAATGGGTGGAGTAAACGTAGATTTATTTCGAAGGCCTGTGTTTGTTTTTCCATCATCAGTTCCTCGTATCTCCCCAAAGAAATCTTTCAACTTTATTTTCCGAAAGAACTGTGCTAGTTCGGTATTGAGGAAAAACGGGTCATTTCTTGGTGTTGGGACAAAACCCAGGCCTTTCGCGAGGACGGCTTCTTCTTCTTTGTTGATTGTATAATCACTCAGGTTTACGACATTCGTCATTCCTTGTTCGTTGTTGATGTGCCGCCCCTGCCTCTGCCTCTGTATAGAGAGGAGTGCCTCCGCCTTTTATCTGATACTACGAGTTACGAGATACACCAGAATGATCCCACTACATGGATTATGAATAAAATCAAGAGCATGGTTCATGAAGCACTGACATGTGAGTGGATCACGAAACATGAGGCTGATTTCCTCATAAATACAGAACCAAGAACACCAAGATTTTACACGCTCCCCAAAATCCATAAGAACAAGACACCACCACCAGGGAGACCGATAGTGTCGGGCATCGGATCATTATTGGAACCTTTATCCCAATTTTGCGATTGGTTCCTAAGACCCATCGTAAAAAAATCTCCATCATATTTGAAGGATACGAAGGACGTCTTATGCCACCTGAGGGACCTGGATATTAACATCGAGGAGGACCTGCTCATAACTATGGATATCGAGGCACTCTACACGAGTATTCCCCAGAGACGTACTTTGGAGGTGGTAGAACTAATCCTCCTAAATCAAGATTGGGCTTTTATCACACCAACACACTTCATTATGGAGTGTGCGGAGTTGGCTCTTACTGAAAATTTCTTCGAGTTCGAAGATAAACTATATCGGCAGATCAAAGGCACGTCAATGGGCAGTACCTTCGCGCCGAGTCTGGCGTGTTTGTACGTCCACCAGTTTGAGGAAGATCACATCTTCAGTGATAACAATCCTTTCAACCACCAGATGAAGACGTGGAAACGATATATAGACGACATTCTTGTCGTGTGGCATGGCACAATGGAGGAAGCCAGCACTTTTGTAGAGTGGATCAACAGTAAAGATTTTCATCTTAAATTTACTCACACCATTGAGAAAAACCATGCTATTTTTCTAGACTTGGATATCACCTTGACGATGGGAGGGATCTCCACTAAAGTACACACAAAACCAACAGATAGGAATAGTCTCTTATTATATGAGAGCTATCATCCAAGGGCACTACGCCAAAATCTGCCTGTGGGCCAATTCCTAAGAGTGCGAAGAAATTGCTCAGAACTAGAGTCATTTCACGCACAGGCAGAAGAACTGGAATCCAAACTCCTGGCAAGACACTATCCTAAACGTATGGTCAGGAAAGCCAAGAAAAGGGCGAGAAATAACAACAGAGAAGCCCTGCTTGATACTACAATAAAGGAACAAACCGACCGTTTGGTATGTGTGACCACATATACCCCCGCGTCCAACAAAGTGCAGAATATCATCAAAAAGAAATGGGCGATACTTAATAGCGGAACAAGAAAGTGGGAACCTCCCCTCTTCGCTTTTAAGAGAAGCAGAAACCTACGAGACGATCTGGTACACTCAAAAATCACACGGGAGGAAGAGGATAATCAGTTTACTCTCTGGAGCCAACCCAAGCCAGTCGGTCATTTCCCTTGTGGTAACTGTGTATGCTGCCAGTTCACTGCCACCACCAAAGAAGTGGATATTGGCACAAATAGACCATGGATATTAAAAAACTTCAGTAACTGCAACACCGAAAACGTGATATACATGCTTAACTGCCCATGCAACTTGAAGTACATTGGGATGACTACAAGGAAGGCGAAAACACGTATTAATGAACACCGTAGCACAATTCGGTGCAAGAAATCTAACACCAGACTGACCAAACATTTTCTCGAAAAGAATCACACTGAATTCGATCTGAGATGGGTGGTCATGGAGGTGATGCGGAAACAGAAAACCGATAGAAGCCAACAACTGCATGTTAGGGAACAACGCTGGGTTTACCGGTTGCGCTCATGGGACACCGGGCTCAATGACGAAATACCTTGGCTACAACTATCCCGCTGAATCAACAAAAAATACATACTGTCTACCAATAGTAGTCTTGGGAGAGGTGTGACCATTATATATAAAATACAATACTACCACCCCTAAACTGATTGTTTTCCTTTGATGGCCTGCTGTTCTAATAGTATGTGCCTAGTAATGACTTGTTATACTGAATCACGACTATCATCTCTGGTAACTATGTTACCTAGAGTGATTTATTGTGAGGCACTATGAGCAGTACATTTCCATAATTCATATCTTTAGTACATGCACGTAATGTAAATACACAGAAGGGTCCGCATTATTGTATGCGATCCTTTGCCCCCCTTGCATATAATATGAATTGCTATACACTAGTGTAATCGTGCCTTTAAAACAATGCAGTGTTCCCCCTGACACTAGATAGCATCTTTTTCCAGTATTGAGCTGTTTTTAGAGACACGCATGCGCATTTAGCAAAAAACGAACCGCTATACACAAGCGGATTCGTTTTCACCTAGCGACCGCTAACCGCTACGTGCCGCTTAGTGTCTCTCACTCATGGGGATGAGAGCGGTGGAGCGAGGTCAGCGCACGCGCCCTCCAGTACTATGGGCGTGCTACCAGATAGGGCTCATCCAGTAGATCCTTCTTTCCGCCCAAGAACAGGCAACCAGGCAGCTATTCAGGCGCACACCGGAACCCGCACAGGCGGTAACAATTACCTTATCTTTCAATTACTTATGAAAGAGCCAGCGCGCACGAGTATATAAACACGTTCCCCACTAACCGTCATTTATCGGCGGGGAGGCGAAGCGGATGAACATAGATGGGACTGCTGGAAGCGCTGAAAATGACAGTAAGAGTATGAATGTCATGGGTAAATGCTGAAGTATTTCTAACGCCTTATGTGCATGTACGTAATATAAGGCATGCATTTGTATGAGTGTTTGCAAGCAATACTTTGAAATGGGCTATAATCTGAGTAGCCTAGCTTTTCATGCATTGTGTGTTTTTTCAGAATAAGCCACAGTAGGCTCTTCCACCCTCGACCTCCCATGAAGTTAATAGGATAGTGTCCTTGGGTAAGCAGTAGAACTAAGTGCTTTTTTAAGAAGTGTGAACACGTATGATTGACACGTGTTTCACTTAGATCCTACCACGCGCAGCATAATGTGTGGTGTTATACGTACAGCATAGTGTGCTTTTATCTTACTTACACGTCCAGTTTGTTTGTTTCCCTTGTTTCCTATTTACCTACAGATACTCTCACATTTTAAAATTTTGCACTACATGGGGAGTAGTTATCTTCACCCCCGTTTCTTAGAGTGGTAACCCTTTCATACACATCGTGTAGAAAGGTAGAGCCCATTACTCATCTCGGTCCTGACGAATGCTATGTACCCATATGGGACGCAGAGCAGAAACATGTTGACCACTTTTTCGGTAAAGGGATAATGAATTCCCAGATTACCGCTCACTTGTTTTAATACCATAGATTTGCCCCTTAATTAAACTACTTGGGGACAAGTTTAATGGTTTTTAAATTACACTTTCACTCACTTACGGGCCACCACTTAGTTTTAGAAGTGCAACCCTGTCTTCAGGTGTATGCCCGCCCTCTATCAAACGAAGTTTTTAGAGGGCGAGGACGGCCTATGATGAAGCATGACACCAGGTGGTGTGTGAGGCCAGTCTTTCACTTTTTGTGAGATGCCCCTAGTGGATTTACATCTCTAGAGATTCTGTAGGAACCTGTAGGAAGCCCAACTAGGGACAGCCCTATTTGTGTTTTAGTTCTGCAAACAGTGCCACCATGTGGTGGACTGTTATAAGTGTCAGTGTTGACAATCAAGTGGTGGACTGTTATAAGTGTCAGTGTTGACAATCAAGTGCCGGTGCCGAGTACCAGAAGTAACCAGCTCAAACGTATTTATTTATTTATTTTATTGAATTTTGTGTAGCTTGAACTCAACCCGAAGGTATCAGAGAGCAGTAGCAGTAGCAGTACACGAGTTACATATGTAGTAAATACAATTACATGAAGAAAGCACAAATACATAGCAACAGTATATACAAGAAGTATACGATAGACAGTAGCAGTTACACAAGTTACATATGGAGTAAATACAATTGCATGGAGTAAGCACAAATACATAGCAACAGTATATACAAGACGTTTATGATGGACAGTAGGACACATATCTTAAATTAAGCACGGCCTGTGGCTACATAATAATAGATACATTTTCATCATTTAATTTTAGGGGATATGGCCATCATGTCTGTTGGACATGCATTTGCCAGTATTTCTTCAGTCTGGTCTTTTATTACTAGAATTTGCAACAATTTCCATCAGTTTAAAGGGGCCTGTGTTAGGGCAGATGTGAAAACATACCTCAATTATCTGCACTTTAACTTTTGTGGTTGTGAAGTGCACTATTTATCCAGTGTTTAATTTGGGCCGGTGTTTTCAGGTGTGGGCAACGACAATTATTTTTAGAGATGGGGCCCTTTTGTTCATCATCAACCTTCCACATAAAGCAAGAGAGAGGATGCTGGAAACAGGAGAAAGAAAGAGGTTGAGAAAGATAGTGACAAAGAGAGAAAGGAGGGATAAAAAAGAACCTGCAAGAGTGAGATAAAAAGACAGGAGGCATAGGATAGTAGAAGAAAGAAGCATTAGGTTCAACACATGTAAATGCAACACAGTTTTCATATAAGCACATAGTGGCTGCATGAACCTATGAAATAAAAAGCCACAGCTTAATCACCCCAAGACAACCACCAATACTTGTACATTCTGCAGACTTTCCTTGATTGTTAAAAGAGTCCCATCAGAGCTGCAGGCCAAGCTAGACATGAAAAGATTACAGAAGAATTAAAATGTCCTCTTGCAAGAGCCAAGAGTACAGCTGAGCTGGCAGGACAGCATAGTAACATCACATTACACCTTTGTATCAGTGCTGAAAAAACTTTTCTTACATAACACCAGAACAACTTCAAGGCCAACCAATAGGTTTATTTCTGCAATAAGACACACCACGATCATAAAAATGGAACTGAGGGACAAATAGATATTTCCTTTTTAGGGTCCTCTAAAAAGTATTCACTACCATGATGACAAATCAGTTTAACTCTTGTCCAAAAACTCCTTTTGCTGATAACTGTATGCACTGACTTGGCCCTGGGTTATCAATTCCTAAGTGATGCCCTACTTCATTTGTCACTAAGTGTCTGTATTTTTATGTGACTGCAGCAGCTGTGGTGCATGCATTCTTAGCACTGGCAGGCCATAGCCATCGGTCATCTTGATGGGTGCAGTAATGCTTGTGGCATTTGACTTTTTGCTCATTTACAGAACGTCTTTAGGGAGCCTATATAAGTGTGCTCCAACATCAAAAAGTGTTTTACTTTTGCAAAAACTCAGGTTTGTCTTCTTATATTTATTGGTGATACCTGGCAAAATAAACACCCATCACAGGTGCCCAAATTGACCCATTTAGGTGAAGTTATTAGCATTTCACTTGGTCTTAATTAGCTTATCCCAAACCAGACAAACCACCAGAGCACAGAGACCTAGCACCTGACAAGTGCACAGCAAACAATATACAATTTCAGAAAGGTTCTTCGTGAAAGCAGGTTCTGTGTCAGCAAGTCACAGACCTCATGGGTGCCATTGCCTTATCAAGATTTCAAACAGACTCCGACCAATTCCCGCCTTCGGCTCATGGATGTTGATTCACCAAAATGCCATGGGTAGCGAAAATGAGATCATTCATGCTGACCCTGCCCCTTATGACATCACAGGAAGCAACCTCAAATGGGGTTTGATGTTTATGACATCACAGGAAGTTATGTCACACGAACTTAGGTCCTGGTAACATTACAGGAAGTGCCTTTTCTAAAGATAAACATTCAACCGTAAACAAAATAATAGAACAATGATATAGTAATTAAAACTCTATTAAGATACCACCTATATTTTAACTAAAGTGCAGCTACTGTAAACCAGTGCAGCAACAAAATTTGCTAATGGCAAAGCCACCATTGGCTAGAGGCAGATCCATCGTAGATGAGCCCTAGATGGTACAGCCATCACATTTCCAAGCACATCCAAGATGACACAGAAACAGCATCTGTTTGCTCGGGCACAGCTGTCAGAAGGCTAGGTATAGCAACACAAGAGTACAGTCATTATTTAGAGAGGGACCTGGATGGCACCTGTTTTGGAGTTTCCTCCTTGGATCCAGAATGTCCACATGCTTCAGAAATATGTCTGTGTTCCACCCCTAACAACTGAGTGTGTGTTTTGGAAACCATGTCTTTTCTAGGGCATGTTTAGCATAAATGTTGATTTATGTCTTATAATATAGAGAAGAATTGAACATAATAAGAATATTAGCCATTTCTATAGCACAATCAGAAATTCAAAAATGCTTGTAGTGGATGTAGTAATGAAAGAGGCTACAATTCCACCAACGTAATACTACTTGTCACATAGCTGTCAGAGGAGTGGGGATGGCTGAGTCTAGGAATTTAACTTGTGACTTCAAGTTCTACACAGGCTTTAGCAGCCAGCATTTTCAGTGTTGATCTTATGAGCTTTTGCTTACCACACCGAGGGCCAAATTAAGAGTCAGCGCTGCAGGCATGATTGTGTTTGTGCAGGAGGGCACATCTTCCTGAACAAAAACAATCGTTAATTGCGTTTTGCTCCTTCTATATATGCTGCAGAATGGGGAGGAGGCTGCTTCTAAAGGCCCAGGGGAGCCCTCCCCCATAGTGGAGAGGTGTGGTGCAGCGGCCAGGGCAGCTGCCTTTGGAGCACAGGGTTCACGGTTCAATTCCCGGCTCCGCTGGCAGCTCAGCACCATGTGACTCTGGGCAATAGCTCATTTAATTTCCACTACGGCCCCCAGCGCCTTGAGACCCGTAAGGGTGAGTAGCTGCGCTATATAAAAACGGACTTACTTACATTTAGGGCTGAGATTACTTAAAATGGGGAGGGGTGTTGGAGGGATTCTGCTCAGGAACAGAGCTGTGCTTGGGACCATACAACATCAGCAGGTAGGGACTGAGTCACCATGCCACCTCTGTTTCATGAGCCTGAGTCCGACTAGCTATAGTGTCTCACTTGCCCTCCTAACCTTACCAGAGAGACAAGTGACTCGGCACCCCAGAACAAAACACTCTCGACACTGGCAGGGATCGTGGTAACAGGACACAAGCTTTTTCTCTCTCACTCGTACTTGTCCCCAATAAGATAAACAAGAGACACGGAAGAAGTTTAAAATCTTTATTTAATCTATCGTGCTCTAAGATGCAGTATTTGCACCACAATTAGAAAACAAAAGCATAGCAAAAATATTGCTAGCATAGTTAACAAACCATAGACCATGATAAGCCCCGTCATGTTATAGGACAGATTAGCCTAACCCCCCCTTACTAATGAAGCTAAATGGTTATATATCACAGATCTCTGGGATTTTTGGCAGACCCCGTACTTTAGCATATATAGATGGACGTTCTACATCTCAGCTGACGCAGCAATCTCGTCTTAAAACTTTTGTTCTCGAAGTGTGTGTTTAAAACATCTGTCCTCAGTTATATGACAAGACATGTTTTTCTCACAAATAGCAGCTGCACTCTCATATTTTGCCTAGGTGGTAGTGCCTGACCAAACAATAACAAGGGGCATTGTTGTTTGATCTTGTCTATGATGTTCAGACTAAATCCCAGTAAAAGAACAGAACACAAAAGCATATGCAGGTTCTGTGTGAAAATACAGTGTGGCACAAAAGCAAACGTGTTTATATAGTAACATGTGCAAAGGAAAAGCGGTCTACAATATGCAGAATTAGGATAACATAGGCAAAACGACAATGGGCCATGCAGGAAACACACGACAGTGGGCCCACCCCTCTCCTCTCCGAGCTGCTATCAATCCCAGGGACTCCATCCCTTGGGGCCTTCATTTTGTAAAGGTGGGTGCCCTGGGTGGGCACCCACCATACTTTTGTTGGGGGTCGCAGGGAAGCCCCAAGGCCCCCAAGGCCCCAGTCAGCTCCCCTCATGCATCAGGAGCCGGCATTGCTCCCACCTGGCGGAGCAGCTACTAATACTGCTCCCTCTGGGCGGGAGCAATATTTTGATCTGTTTCCCTGCCCGCTTCAGTGGACAGGGAAACAGATCAAAAGTCTGCCCCCAGTGGGCGGGAGCATTTTTAAAGATCCCGCCTGCTGGAAGTGGGCTGGGTGTTCGCTCCCGCATGGCATAAAATGCTAAAATGCTCCCGCCAAGCGAGAACAAACACAAGTTTCCCTGCCCGCGCCGATGCAGGCAGGAAAACCGCTATGTCCGGAACCAGCCCCGGGGGATGGGGTCCCCGGTGCCATTAATGGCTCAGGGAGGGGGGCTGCACGGCTCCCGGGGCCTTTTGAGGTGCAGGCAGGAGGGCCTGCGCTGGCCCCCTCCCCATTTTGTTGCAGATTGGTCCCGGAGGTGGGCTTCCTGGGGCCCTTACAGGCTGGGGTCGGGTGGCCTGCATAGCCCCACTACCCAATATGTTAAATTTCAGCCCCGGTGGTGGGCTCCCCATGGCCTTCAGAGAGTCGGTAGGGATGCCCCATGGCCCTCCTCCCCACATAAACTAATTTCGTTTCCGGGGGTGGGCTTCCTGGGGCCCTTTGATGCTGGGGGCGTGTGGCCTACATAGCCCTACTCCCCATTTTGTTAAATTTCGGCCCAGTGGTGGGCTCCCAGGACCTTTAGAGGGCCAGGAGGGGGGCCCCATGGCCCTCCTCCCCACATCAACTAATTTCGGACCCGTGTGTTGGCTCCCCGGGGCCTCTGGAGGGCATTTATTTAAAGTTGAATTTACAGTGATGTAGTATATGGTGAAACAACTTAATGTGTTTGCAATATATGACATGAAGCAGATGATTCACATGCACTTCAATTATCCCAATGTCGGGAGTGAGATTCTCCTTGTACAAAATGAATTTTTGCTTTTAATCAATGCATGAATGTAATGTGGATTTACAATGTGGCAATGCCGGTTAAACACTGTAATTTGGCCACTTGGGCTTAATTTTGAAACCATAATTCACAGTGATGAAATATATGGTGAAGTAAAATAATGCGTTCAGGATACATAACAAGGAGCAAATGATCAATATGCATTTTAATTACCTTAATGTCGAGAGGGAAATTCTCCTTGTAAAAAATGTCTTTTTTCTTTTAAATAACTCATGAATGTAATGTGGATTCACACTGTGGCAATGCCGTGCATTTGCAAATTGCACATTCTTTCTTCCAGCGCTATTAGTCACATGGGTACCATATAAAGGAAATGTTAATGGCGCTCATGTTAATGGACCAAGGCCAATTGTTTTGGCTGAAACGCATAATGGTGGAACATTGTTAAATAAACAAGATGCAGAGAAACAAACTGGTGTCTGTGCCTGGTCCTTGGGGCCTCCGACCCTGCAGGGCGGCTTCTGCTTTCAGGAATGGAGAATCCTGTTACAACAATGCACAAAAGAAATTACAGGAGTCCAATTCCGAATTACAGTCATGCTGTTATTAATTCATCATGAAAGTGGCACTGAGAAGTTTTTTAAAAATGGGAGCAAATAGTATATTAAAATGCACAATGTTCACATAAATTTGCTAACGAGCCAGAGGTTCTGAAAGGGAACTCCGAGTGTGCTATGGATGCCCCCTAATGTCAAAAATCACCTTCAATGTACCAGGGCCAGCATTTTGTCAGGGGTGCCCCTCATATGCAATGCATGCCCCCTTATGCCAAAAATCATCCAGAATATCCCAGTGAGAGAAGTTTGCAATCAATGCCATCATATAGCTTAGGTTACCCTTATGTCAAATTACCTCTATTACAACTGGGCCAGACTTTTGTCATGGTTGCTCCCCCTCCATATGACATGGTTTTCCTCCCTTATGCCAAAAATGAGCTAGCACCAGCATTTTGCCATGGGTGCCACTTATGCAACAATTTCCTCAAGTGTGCCACTATTTTTCTATGGGTGCCCATTATTCCAAGACTTACCTCCAGCATGCTAGTTCCATTATTTTTGTTTCACAGGTGCTTGTCATGCTAACGATTGCCTCCAGTATGCCAGCTGTAGAATTATTCCATGGATGCCATTATAAGCCAAGACTTACCTTCAATATGTCAGACCCAATGCCAGACTAGAAAGCATAATATCACGTTCTCACTCACACTCATTACATTCACTCACACACTCATTCTCAATCACACTCCATCATTCAATCTCACTGACACTCATTTATTCTCACTATCTTGCACTCACTCTAACTCATTCTTATTTTGACTCAATCATACTTAGTTACTCCTACTCATTTGCACTACCTCCATCATTCTCAAACACTTTCACTCACTCATTCTCTTTCCTTCATTCACACTCTCTCACTCATATTCACTCCGTCCCATTCACTCATACTTTCTCACTCATGTGCACTCACTCTTATTGTCACTTGTTCTGACTCACTCATACTCACTGACACTCATTATCACTCATTACCTGTCACTGACTCTCATTCACTTTCACTCACACTCACTTATGCTTACACAGACACACACTCACATACGCACAGTCTCTTGCACACAGACACTCTGTCATCCACAAGCACGAACACTACATACATTTGAAAACATTTTTTTACTTGCAACATCTGCCATTCAGGGTCTCATTCTAGTTCTTGGTGCTCCATTTTTTTATTACACTAATAGTGAATCATAAATTATTATTCACTATTAGTGTGATAATAAATTGACGAAAAATGAAGGTGGAGCACTATGCATATAAGGGTGAGCTGCCTCTGTCTTTTTGGCACTGAGTTTGCAACCTTGAAAGCCAGGGGTTGCAAAAGCAGTGCCAGGGGTCTCAAGGGGCAGGCCAGGGTTCACAGCCGCGACCCCTGGTGACCCCTAAACATTGTCCATGCTTACTGTTTGTAACAACCTTGTCATCCAGCACAGTGGCCAACGGCATATTACAGATTTCATGTTTTCCTCTGATGCAATGAAAGGCCCATATTTTCACTCAGATGAGAAACAGAATCTGTTTTAAAACCCCTAAATTACAGGCCCTGGTTGAGAGTGCTAGTATTCTGATATAAATTATGATGTACACATTAGCATCAATTTATTGCAATTGATATGAGAATCCTGGAATGTACAGAATTATGTTTTTCTGACTTATTTGAAACTAGGCTACAACTCCATGTTGTAATAAGAGGGCTGGTGCTTTGTAATATTAATTGTCTGTTTGTATTTCTCATTGACACCACATGCAGCACAATGTGAGCTGCTTGTTTTGAAGTGATATGTTGGTGTCGAAGAACTCTGGAGGAAGCCTTTAGATACTTTTCAAGGCTCTTCCTTCTTGTACATTGTAGGTCATTCATTTGTGAGTCTTTCTATTGTTCATGTACCCAGATTTGTTCATGACACCTCTGATGACATCAGGTCGTAAGGGGCATAATTAGGATTCATTTAGGTGGATAATGCAGGGATGATGGTATTATATGACATTTTTTAATCCTGTGCTAGGATTTGCTGTTCTATTGGTACATTTGCTCGCCCCATGCTGAGAGTGCGATTTCTAATACTTTCTACGATGAAAATTACTATAAAAGACTTTACATTTGTGGGTGAGCCAGATCTTGTTGGGTCTCTCCTAGAGATGCTGCCTGATTCCCTGTTGATTTGCTGCTCATTTTGGACAAAGGGTCTGATTTATATCTCGGCGGACGGGTTACTCCGTCACAACAGTGACGGATACCCCGTCCGCCAAAACATAAATCTCAGTATATCCTATGGGATTTGTATTACGGCGGACATGATACCCGCCACCGCTGTGACGGAGTAACCCATCCGCCAAGATCCAAATTAGTCCCTTAGTCTATTGTTCAGATTTTGCTTAATGCTGCATCTATTTTGAAGGCTTTTAGCACTTCATGGCAATTGCTACTGAGCTTTGTCAGATTATTGAGACAGTTTTATTTTTGCTTTTCTGTATTGCAGTTACATTTTAATAAACCATTGTGGCTTTCCTAAATTAGTGATCTTGAAATCCTTTTTGAGTCTGTCCTTATTTATTGATTTCATTTTTGAAATGCTGGTTTGGAACTTACCTTAAGGGACACATTGCCTCATCTTTTATTGAGGATGACGTGTCCTCGACGCCGCGATGGGCGCGCGGGGTATTATGCATATTACTCAAGAGATAGCGCCCACAGGGTGGCTGTGTGGATTTTCTTGTGAAATATTCCTTTGTAAAACCAATGTTATTGCTATTATATTGAGATGTCTAGGTGAATTATTACCTATTTGAATGTATGGGAATTCACTCCTGTGATGTACATAAATGTGCTGAGTTCCTGCGAAATGTAAGACAGTAAAATAAAAAATATTGAAGTGAAGGAAGTAAATGTGCCCACATGCTAACCAAAGTCATACTGGCCACTGACTCTGATCCTTGCACAGTTTAAATGAAGCATCTGAACACTGATGTTTAAAGAAATACACTGAAAAGAGGGAATACAGTGGGGGCGGCGGGGTCACATTGATGACTCTTCCAAAAAGGAGGGAGGAAAGCAAATTTAAACCTTTGAGCTATAAGCTACAAAGACGATAAATTAGATAGAGGAAAGACTCAACGCTGGACAGATAAGGATGGCCATAAGTGCTTTCTGTGTTTTTTACCAAAATAAGGGGCTGATTTACAGATTGGCGGACCTGGTTACTCCGTCACAAACGTGATGGATATCCCATCCACTGTATTACAAGTCCATTAACTTTATGCAAAAACGTCCCTTGGGAATGTTTTGTGTCCCCACCTTACTTCACACTCATAATCAAAGTCACATGCATATAGAGCCAATCATACCGACCACATCCACGCCTTGAGTCTGCTACGTATTGGCACAAAAAACCTATAGTTTATTAAATTGATAAAAATATTTTTTATTAAAACAATATATTTTTCAAGACATTACACAATAAAACCAATTCTATCAGAAAAAACACAATAGAGCACTTACAATGCATTCAATAATAGAATCAATTGATCCCAATAAAATACAAAAAATATTGCACGAGAGTTTAAAAACAGACAGTAACTTTTGTCATCAGTTGCCGCAATCAAAAAACAAGATTTCACCACATACACCTTGATGCCTTACAAGTCATAAACATCTAAGGTAATGTTCAAACAGATAGATTTGTGGCTTAAATACAAGCGTCGACGCGTTTCGAAGGTATGTTCACATAACACCTTCTTTTTCAAGACAATGATAGTGTAACTCCCGCTCTTTTTTAAAAATCTATGAACATAAACAAATATATTTAAAATACAATAGTAATCTCTTCATCTAATTTACAACCATCTTTATAATACCTTTAATTGTTTAAGCTCTATATGTGCATATACATATATAAAGAAGCAGGATAAAATATTTTATGCCAATACTGCGAACCCCCAAACACCCCCTATGTCTCTTAACCATCATAATCAATCAGTCACACTTACTCTACCATTCTCCACTCCTAGAGTCATAGGATAGTATGTGCCCCTTAGTTCACATATGTTCCATTGTTCAAAAATATCTACACCCTCCATTCATATAGTATATAGAATGGTGTCTTATAACTTACATGAAGCGAAGATAAACCAGTCTGCCCCAGAGTCATACGGACTTTATAGTCCCAGAAGTATTTCCTATTAGGACGTCCCGGTTCGTCACTTTATAATCTGAGGACACATGGAAAGACAACATTTTTTTCTTTTTACATTATTTAATCCATGTATTTTGGAACTCTATTTAACTACCACTTGCTAATGTTGATAGTCCTTTATTGAAAAAAAGTTTTCCTCAAGACTTACTCTATATGCTCTGTACAAACTTCGGGTGTCCAATTCACAACAGCAGACTAGCCTTAAATTAAGAATCACAGCAGGGCGCGTAGGTCCTGGTATTTCTGCATGAATAAAATTTGTGTTTTTAATTAAACTTATATCTAATTTAATCGTGACTTATTTTATTTCCTTATTCGTCATGCATACCTTCTATCAGAAAGTTCCTCTATTCCTTGTAGGCAATATTTCAAGGAAACGTATCCTTCACAGTATTATTTAAGAAGAACTCCTTTAAAATTTCTTTTGAAGTGGGGCTTTTAGATTCTCTCGAGCTCTGAAATACAAGAGAAGTCCTTCCTATATATTTTGTTCGTTTTGATATAATCTACAAACGAGCTGCAGTATGTCTCACAGCGATTTTAAATCACACTCAGCTAAAAATGTACTCTTCTAACACAACAGTTTCATATAGCTAAAATGATGATAATATAAGAAAGGATGGGTGCAGAGAGAAGCCCCATGTAAGACTGCAAGTTACGTACTCAATCTATATACCAAAGTATTGTGAGGTGATAATATACTATATCAACAGTTTTTAAATATATGGAGGAGGAGAATCTGTGGTATGGTGTCAATAATGACGGAACAAAGGAAAAAACGAAATAAAAGTAAATCCAACGTGGCAATTTGAGCATCGCATATATTCATATATTTAATAAAGTTGTCCTTGTTGAGGAAAAACAACTAATTAAGAGAAGGGTAGAATAAATGTGGAGGCGGTGATTTGGAAACACCCAGCATCCTACAGCGTATAGATGAGGTAGGTACGTCACGTCAGTCACGTGATTTAAATTGCGCCGGAAGAAGTGTTTAAATAAAGTGCGACCGGCAGAGCTCATAGAAACTTGAACACGGCGCCAGGACGGACGTATGGATACGCCGCCGGTTACTTTCCTGATGTGAGAAAGGTGAGCATGTAACGAAAGGCGAGGCTCTTTCTCCGGAATAAGGGTGGTTTTAAATAGAGGGACTGCAGTGAGTTTTTAAGATTGCCACGGGAGGGCGCTAGAGTTTAAACATATAGACAGAATTAAATTTGAATTATAGAGATTTCCTCCCACTTCTGCATTCGTAGGACTGGGAATAGGAATGGAAATTAAACCTTTAAAAGAGTAACATCTGTTGTTCCCCGTTTTAGCTATATGAAACTGTTGTGTTAGAAGAGTACATTTTTAGCTGAGTGTGATTTAAAATCGCTGTGAGACATACTGCAGCTCGTTTGTAGATTATATCAAAACGAACAAAATATATAGGAAGGACTTCTCTTGTATTTCAGAGCTCGAGAGAATCTAAAAGCCCCACTTCAAAAAAGAAATTTTAAAGGAGTTCTTCTTAAATAATACTGTGAAGGATACGTTTCCTTGAAATATTGCCTACAAGGAATAGAGGAACTTTCTGATAGAAGGTATGCATGACGAATAAGGAAATAAAATAAGTCACGATTAAATTAGATATAAGTTTAATTAAAAACACAAATTTTATTCATGCAGAAATACCAGGACCTACGCGCCCTGCTGTGATTCTTAATTTAAGGCTAGTCTGCTGTTGTGAATTGGACGCCCGAAGTTTGTACAGAGCATATAGAGTAAGTCTTGAGGAAAACTTTTTTCAATAAAGGACTATCAACATTAGCAAGTGGTAGTTAAATAGAGTTCCAAAATACATGGATTAAATAATGTAAAAAAGAAAAAAATGTTGTCTTTCCATGTGTCCTCAGATTATAAAGTGACGAACCGGGACGTCCTAATAGGAAATACTTCTGGGACTATAAAGTCCGTATGACTCTGGGGCAGACTGGTTTATCTTCGCTTCATGTAAGTTATAAGACACCATTCTATATACTATATGAATGAGGGTGTAGATATTTTTGAACAATGGAACATATGTGAACTAAGGGGCACATACTATCCTATGACTCTAGGAGTGGAGAATGGTAGAGTAAGTGTGACTGATTGATTATGATGGTTAAGAGACATAGGGGGTGTTTGGGGGTTCGCAGTATTGGCATAAAATATTTTATCCTGCTTCTTTATATATGTATATGCACATATAGAGCTTAAACAATTAAAGGTATTATAAAGATGGTTGTAAATTAGATGAAGAGATTACTATTGTATTTTAAATATATTTGTTTATGTTCATAGATTTTTAAAAAAAGAACGGGAGTTACACTATCATTGTCTTGAAAAAGAAGGTGTTATGTGAACATACCTTCGAAACGCGTCGACGCTTGTATTTAAGCCACAAATCTATCTGTTTGAACATTACCTTAGATGTTTATGACTTGTAAGGCATCAAGGTGTATGTGGTGAAATCTTGTTTTTTGATTGCGGCAACTGATGACAAAAGTTACTGTCTGTTTTTAAACTCTCGTGCAATATTTTTTGTATTTTATTGGGATCAATTGATTCTATTATTGAATGCATTGTAAGTGCTCTATTGTGTTTTTTCTGATAGAATTGGTTTTATTGTGTAATGTCTTGAAAAATATATTGTTTTAATAAAAAATATTTTTATCAATTTAATAAACTATAGGTTTTTTGTGCCAATACGTAGCAGACTCAAGGCGTGGATGTGGTCGGTATGATTGGCTCTATATGCATGTGACTTTGATTATGAGTGTGAAGTAAGGTGGGGACACAAAACATTCCCAAGGGACGTTTTTGCATAAAGTTCTTGTTTGAACCCTAGTCCTTTGGGTTACCAAGGGTTCCTCTCTCTTTTTTATATATTCTTCTGCACAACCATCTGGTTGGAGAGGTTAGGTTGTCACTAGAGACAGGTGCCTAGGCGTGTAAAAATTAAATTTAATACATACACGCAAAATGGATACATTTAAGACCTTTGGCTTTTCGGAGGATCAATTTAATAAATTGATAAATCAAAACCCTCGTACGAATGGGAATATCAGCACCAGTGCACTAAGTAGTGATCAACTCCTTAAAATACTCAATTTAAAGAAAAAAATGATTAGAACAGAGCTACATGCTGAATTCCTAGTCGAGTATTTGAAATCCGGGGTGATTCCCATTGGCCTTCGAGTCCGTAATGAACCAGGCCTATTTATTGAAAACAGAAAATTCTTGGAAACCTGGACATATATTGCTAACCGCTGTAGCCGAGATTGGATTATATTGATTATTGAAACGGCACAGGAGGTTCTAATTATAGAAAGAAAGGAAATTGAAGAACTAGAATCCAAAATAAGGGCGAGTACAGGGCTTGAGGATGCGAAAAAGAAACTCGAGGAATTGGACCAAGAAGTAAATGGGTATAGGGAGTATTTAATCAATAAAAAGAGCAATAAACTTAAAAAAGACATAGAGAGATATAATGTAGAACAGGTTTATCCATATCTCAGTAAAGAATATTACAATCAGAGAAATCCGAGGTGGGAAAGACCACATCCTCAAAGACCAGTCTATTTCAGAGGAAGAAACCAAAGGGTTACTTTCTCAGAAACGTCAGGGTCAAGCAGTGAGGAGGAGGATTACAATAAGGACCAACAGGGGAGAGAAGGGATGAACTCTGAACAGGAGTCTTTTTAGGCCAGAGACAGAGGAGAGGCCGAGGGAATTATCGGAACATACAAAGAGGGGACCAAGGGAGGATATTTCCGCAACAAGATCAAGGCAGGAATTATCCCCAACAGGACTATCTAAAAACGCGCAATCAAAGATATTGGCGATAGATAAATTCCCAATAATTAATCTCTCAAGACGGGTTTTAACTAGTAGTGAAATTGAAGTTTTAGAAAAGGGATTTAGTTTTGCCCCGAGTACAACACTAAATAAGTTTGAATTTGAAAAAGACTTGAAAGCACTGTTCAGAAAGATACGACTCAAAAGGTTCTTTGAAAATAGGGATTATCAGGCCACTGTAAATAGATCTGGCCTTAAACCTAAATCTACATTTACTCCCTCATTAAATTTGGTAGATAAGAATATTGAGGTATTCGAACGGGTGATGGAAATAGAATTGAAACAAATACTAGAAAACCCTAGAACTAAAAAATGTATAACAATAACCTCTCCAAACAACAGAGAGAAGCATTGAGATCATTACAGGATGATGTGGGCATCACGATCAAACCCGCCGACAAGGGGGAGGGGTCGTGGTGTTCGACACCACTGACTACAGGGAAAGGATGTTAGGTTTACTGATGGTCCCTGAACACTACAAGAGAGTCCCCCATAGCAAAATTCAGAAATTAAAGAGGGAAATTGACAATCTGCTGGATACAGCTAGAACTAAAGGCTGGATATGTGAAGATGAATATAAATTTTTGTGTATTAGCTCTCCTATTACACCGGCCATTTATGGACTGCCTAAGGTCCATAAAGACCTTAATAATCCCCCAATGAGACCCATCGTGAGTAGTATTGGCTCTTTATTAGAGCCTCTTAGTAAATTTGCTGATTGTTTTATTAAACCACTTGTACAACAGCAAAAATCATACCTCAAAGACTCAGCCCACGCTATCTCGGTGTTCGAGGGGAAGGGCTTCAACAGGGTGACCCAATTTTTGGTCACCCTGGACATTGAAGCCCTTTACACCAATATACCACAAGATGACACCATAGAAGTGATTAGGTCCTTTTTAGAGAGAGTAGACCTTCATGGTGGCAGCATGGAATTCATCCTACAGTGTGTGACTATGGTTTTGAAAAACAATCTCTTTTTATTTGAGGAAGATCTCTTCCAGCAGGTGAAGGGGACCAGCATGGGAGCCACGTGTGCTCCCAGTCTGGCCTGCCTCTATGTGGGTGAGTTTGAGGACAAACATGTCTTCAATGAAGTGGCACCATACTTTGAGAACGTGAGTTCATGGTGCCGCTTCATTGACGACATTATTTTTATTTGGGAAGGAGGTCAGGAAGAACTGGAGGTGTTCATTAGTTGGCTCAACTTAGGGGACCCCAATCTGAAATTCACTTCTGAATTTAGCAGAGACAGGGTTAATTTCTTGGATATTTGTATTAAGGAAAATGAGGGCTATTTGGAGGTTGAACTTTACAGCAAACCTACCGATAAAAATACCTTGTTACACTATGGGAGCTTTCATCCCAAAGCACAAAGGGATAATATTCCCTTTAGACAGTTCCTGCGATTACGCAGGAATTGTTCCTCTATGTGTGATTTTAATAAGCACTCAGAAACTCTTAAACAAAAATTGAAAGACCGAGGTTACCCGAGGAGACTAATTAACCAGTCATACAAAAGAGCGAAATACTATGATCGCGAGTATATGCTGGAACAAAATAGGGTCAGAAATGAGGAACAGAAGACTGAGAAAATTGTATTTGTGAGCCAGTTCTGTGAAAGGAGCAATCAGATAAAGAATATCCTAAATAGGAACTGGAAAATTCTCAATGATGGACAAAATCTAACATTAGAGAAGCCACTCTTTGCCTATAGGAAAAATAGAAATATCAGAAATAGCTTGGTAAAAACCTACAGGGACTGCAACAAAGAGGTGCAGGGCACACTACAGGGTACAAAGGCGATTGGCAACCACAAATGTGGCACATGTTCAATTTGTGAACATTGTGTGGTTGCAAAAAACATCACACTTAATGGTCAAGAGATTAAGTGCAGTACTTTAAACAACTGCCGGAGTAAGAACCTAATATATTTATTGATCTGCCCGTGCGGTTTAGGTTACGTAGGTGAAACCAGCAGAGAACTCAGGTTCAGAGTACAAGAACATAAATCAGCGCTGAGAATAGGTAAAGAAAATGCCCCCTAACGGAGCACTTCTCGAGTTTAGGTCATGGCTGCAATGACTTGCGGTGGTTTATACTCGAGAAGATATCTGGTAATAGGAGAGGGGGAGACCTGAACAAAAAAAGAAAACTGAGAGAACAATGGTTTATTTGTAAACTTAACACTGTTCAGGATGGTCTTAATTCCCGCGAAGACTGGATGTCAATAGTTTCTTAAGAACTTTCATACCTTCAATTGAAAATTATAAAAGAATAAAAGATCTCATTGGTACATATAGGATTAAATAATAGGAAATATATACTTGTACATAATTTGTCCAGTGAGGATCCACATGGGGGAGTCAATATAGTCGTAGAGTAGAAGCCCTATATAAGATCGCGGGCTATATACCCCATCTATATGCTAAAGTATTGTGAGATGATGATAGTGAGACACAGATAGATCTGTGCATCACCCTAAGTAGCTAGGTTATTATCCCTAAAAACGATAGATTTTAATATTTAGTAGATGATGGTTAGTGATATAGGGCTACTAATGATGATAATATAAGAAAGGATGGGTGCAGAGAGAAGCCCCATGTAAGACTGCAAGTTACGTACTCAATCTATATACCAAAGTATTGTGAGGTGATAATATACTATATCAACAGTTTTTAAATATATGGAGGAGGAGAATCTGTGGTATGGTGTCAATAATGACGGAACAAAGGAAAAAACGAAATAAAAGTAAATCCAACGTGGCAATTTGAGCATCGCATATATTCATATATTTAATAAAGTTGTCCTTGTTGAGGAAAAACAACTAATTAAGAGAAGGGTAGAATAAATGTGGAGGCGGTGATTTGGAAACACCCAGCATCCTACAGCGTATAGATGAGGTAGGTACGTCACGTCAGTCACGTGATTTAAATTGCGCCGGAAGAAGTGTTTAAATAAAGTGCGACCGGCAGAGCTCATAGAAACTTGAACACGGCGCCAGGACGGACGTATGGATACGCCGCCGGTTACTTTCCTGATGTGAGAAAGGTGAGCATGTAACGAAAGGCGAGGCTCTTTCTCCGGAATAAGGGTGGTTTTAAATAGAGGGACTGCAGTGAGTTTTTAAGATTGCCACGGGAGGGCGCTAGAGTTTAAACATATAGACAGAATTAAATTTGAATTATAGAGATTTCCTCCCACTTCTGCATTCGTAGGACTGGGAATAGGAATGGAAATTAAACCTTTAAAAGAGTAACATCTGTTGTTCCCCGTTTTAGCTATATGAAACTGGTGTGTTAAAAGAGAACATTTTTAGCTGAGTGTGATTTAAAATCGCTGTGAGACATACTGCAGCTCGTTTGTAGATTATATCAAAACGAACAAAATATATAGGAAGGACTTCTCTTGTATTTCAGAGCTCGAGAGAATCTAAAAGCCCCACTTCAAAAAAGAAATTTTAAAGGAGTTCTTCTTAAATAATACTGTGAAGGATACGTTTCCTTGAAATATTGCCTACAAGGAATAGAGGAACTTTCTGATAGAAGGTATGCATGACGAATAAGGAAATAAAATAAGTCACGATTAAATTAGATATAAGTTTAATTAAAAACACAAATTTTATTCATGCAGAAATACCAGGACCTACGCGCCCTGCTGTGATTCTTAATTTAAGGCTAGTCCGCTGTTGTGAATTGGACGCCCGAAGTTTGTACAGAGCATATAGAGTAAGTCTTGAGGAAAACTTTTTTTCAATAAAGGACTATCAACATTAGCAAGTGGTAGTTAAATAGAGTTCCAAAATACATGGATTAAATAATGTAAAAAAAGAAAAAAATGTTGTCTTTCCATGTGTCCTCAGATTATAAAGTGACGAACCGGGACGTCCTAATAGGAAATACTTCTGGGACTATAAAGTCCGTATGACTCTGGGGCAGACTGGTTTATCTTCGCTTCATGTAAGTTATAAGACACCATTCTATATACTATATGAATGGAGGGTGTAGATATTTTTGAACAATGGAACATATGTGAACTAAGGGGCACATACTATCCTATGACTCTAGGAGTGGAGAATGGTAGAGTAAGTGTGACTGATTGATTATGATGGTTAAGAGACATAGGGGGTGTTTGGGGGTTCGCAGTATTGGCATAAAATATTTTATCCTGCTTCTTTATATATGTATATGCACATATAGAGCTTAAACAATTAAAGGTATTATAAAGATGGTTGTAAATTAGATGAAGAGATTACTATTGTATTTTAAATATATTTGTTTATGTTCATAGATTTTTAAAAAAAGAACGGGAGTTACACTATCATTGTCTTGAAAAAGAAGGTGTTATGTGAACATACCTTCGAAACGCGTCGACGCTTGTATTTAAGCCACAAATCTATCTGTTTGAACATTACCTTAGATGTTTATGACTTGTAAGGCATCAAGGTGTATGTGGTGAAATCTTGTTTTTTGATTGCGGCAACTGATGACAAAAGTTACTGTCTGTTTTTAAACTCTCGTGCAATATTTTTTGTATTTTATTGGGATCAATTGATTCTATTATTGAATGCATTGTAAGTGCTCTATTGTGTTTTTTCTGATAGAATTGGTTTTATTGTGTAATGTCTTGAAAAATATATTGTTTTAATAAAAAATATTTTTATCAATTTAATAAACTATAGGTTTTTTGTGCCAATACGTAGCAGACTCAAGGCGTGGATGTGGTCGGTATGATTGGCTCTATATACATGTGACTTTGATTATGAGTGTGAAGTAAGGTGGGGACACAAAACATTCCCAAGGGACGTTTTTGCATAAAGTTCTTGTTTGAACCCTAGTCCTTTGGGTTACCAAGGGTTCCTCTCTCTTTTTTATATATTACAAGTCCATTATCCAGATGTATTAGCGCGCTCTACAAGCCATATAAGATAACATAACATTATATCCTATGGCACTTGTAATACGGCGGACGGGATATCCGTCATGTTTGTGATGGAGTAACCCATCCGCCAAGATCTAAATGAGGCCCTAAGTCTTCTGGCACTCAAGCAGTGTTGAACCATCCCATGCTATGCAAGTCACACAGGCTGCAGACAGTAAACCTATCTTTTAACTTATGTATGTCTTAGAGGGTCAGGCATTTAACAGCATTATCTCTCAGGTTACAAGCCTCTTATAGACTTGTGCTTGTGACAGCAAATCTAGCCCTCAGGTTACACAGACCTTGCAGGCTCAAGTGGCGACAGTGGCACTATCCTTCATGTAACAGTGTTCTAAAGGGCTCAGGCCTTTGACAGCAGAGTTATTCTATTGCTCACAGAGCCAATATAAGGTGTCTGTCTCCTGCGGAAAAGCTACTGTTCAGGTTAAATAGATAGCTGAGGATTAATACAACACAGCTACTGCCCAGGTTACAGAGATCTTACAGGTTCAACCTTCCAACAGCATCATAACCTCCCGGATTACACACAATGTACAGGCTCATGCCACCGACAGCAGACCTACCCTTCAGACTCAGCATCTTACAGAAAGCACCCTCCAGTCACAGGGGTCTGGCAGGCCCACGCTATGACTACAGAGCCAATCATCATACTCCAGACATTGTAGACACTCTGCCTCTGTAGAGGATCTGACAGTAAAGATACCTCTTAGGCTCAATGGATTTTCTAAATTCATACTCATACAGATCTATGCCACAGGTTACAAAGATCTTATAGGCACTGGTCTCCCATGCTAGACCTATTAGATTATAGAGGTCTTATAGTGTCTGCCTGAAAACAGAGAGGGATCAGGCTGAGGCCTTTGATAGCATAGTTAGCCCATGAGCTAAGAAAATGTTACAGGTGTGTGAAACGTATCCTTGGTGTATAATTCTTAAAAACTAGCTTCAGAAACAAGAGAACTCTCCATTTTATGACACAGATCTGGTAGTCTCAGGCTTCAGATAGCAAAACTAGCCTTAACTTTACACATTTATTTTTATTTTATTGAGTATTATATAGCGCAAACTCAACCTGAAGGTATCAGAGCGCTTTACATAGGTGGCAAAGTAGCAGTTACACGAGTTACATATGTAGAAAATACAATTACATGGAACAAGCACAAATACATAGTAACAATATATGCAAGAAGTATACGATAGAAAGTAGCAGTTACACGAGTTACGTATGGAGTAAATACAATTACATGGAATAAGCACAAATACATAGTAACAATATATGCAAGAAGTATACGATAGAAAGTAGCAGTTACACGAGTTAAGTATGGAGTAAATACAATTACATGTAGTAAGCACCAATATATAGTAACAGTATATACAAGAAGTATACGATGACAGTAGGACACAGATCTTAAAGGCTCAGGAAGCAATCCTTCAGATTACAGAAACCTCATTAGCCCACATCTTGGAGCATTGACTGTGAAGATGTTGCACAGGCACAAACTTCAGGCAGCACAGAGCTCACATGTACCACAGAGGTCTGGACAGCAAATGTACCCCTCAGGCTCCAAGGGTTTAAAACCTGGGGTTGCAGACAGCAGAATTATGCATAAGGTGACACAGATCTCACATGTGGAGAGCCCTGAAGGTCCAGATGTCCTACAGGCTCATGGCTGTCCCTTAGGTTACAGAGATTATATTTACTCAGAGTGAAGTAGTGTAAGTAATCTCATGCGGGAATGTTGCATTAGTAAGTTTACACTCAGTGCAGCGGCATCTGCTGTCGAACGAGTGGAAAGTGCAAGATGACGTGCACCTGGACTCACTACTAAATGGTGAGTAGAGAACCCTCCCCCACACAATCTGTCATATGATGGGACACAACGCACACTTTCTTTACATAGGAGACATCTCGATGAGCATTTAGGAGTGTTCTGGCCTACATGCACCATAGTCGACAACATGTAGTACTCTAGTTTTTAGGTCTCGCTCTGAAAGCCAGCGCTTCAGCGCTGGCTCTGAGCGAGACATTTTGTAGTGTGGTTGCAGAAATGCAACCACTCTTTTTGGCTGGCATCGAGTGTGCGGTTACGCGCACAAGGACGAGCGGAGGTGCCATATGGCTTTCCTCTCTCGTCATGGTGCGCGCACATCGCACACCATTTGCCAGCCTGCTTCGCAATCTCTCCTCCCTTCTCCCCTCCCTTTTCGGCTTTGATGAAGCTCCTCTGCTGCTGGCATTCCCCCTCCCTTCTCGCCCAGCCCTTCTTGTCTAACTTTCTCTCTCTCTCGCCTGCCTCTGCTGCTGGCATTCCCCCTCCCTTCTCGCCCAGCCCTTCTTGTGTTCAATGTAAAGTGCCCAGCTTCTCCTTCAAATTAGGTGTGTGCAGTATCAAATGCCCGAAATGAATAAAGCATAACCGGATACGCACTGTGAACGAACGTGGGCATTTCAGGATGAGATGAAAGCACACATCTGACATGGGACTTAACAGTGGTTTGTTGGAAACAGTTCCAGCCTCTGACTGCCTAAAAGTATGTCACTTGCTGCAAAAAAAAAACTACAATAAATGCTTGTTTATTGCTCATTCTCCTGCCAAACTCTCTGCGAATTAACCTCTCTCTCTACCTCTCCCTCTCTCTCTCTACCTCTCCCTCTCTACCTCACTGCCACTCTCTCTGCCTCTACCCCTCTATCTCTCTACCTCTCTCTACACCTCTCTACACCTCTCTACCTCTCTCTCTCTACCTCTCCCTCTCTCCACCTCTCTCCCTCTCTCTCTCTCTACCTCTCTCTCTCTACCTCTCTCTCTCTACCTCTCTACCTCTCTCTCTCTCTCTACCTCTCTCTTTCTACCTCTCTCTGTCTACCTCTCTACCTCACTACCTCTATACCATCTCCTTCTACCTCTCTAACTCTCTACCTATCTCTCTACCTCTCTCTCTCTACCGCTCTCTCTCTACCTCTCTCTCTACCTCTCTCTCTACCTCTCTCTACCTCTCTCTCTACCTCACTGCCACTCTACCTCTGCCTCTACCTCTACCCCTCTATCTCTCTACCTCTCTCTCTCTCTCTACCTCTCCCTCTTTCCACCTCTCTAACTCTCTCTCTACCTCTCTCTCTACCTCTCTCTCTCCACCTCTCTACCTCTCTCTCTATACCTCTCTCTACCTCTCTCTCTCTACCTCTCCCTCTCTCCACCTCTCTCTCTACCTCTCTCTACCTCTCTCTCTCTCTACCTCTCTGCCTCTCTCTCTACCTCACTACCACTCTACCATCTCCTTCTACCTCTCTAACTCTACCTCTCTCTCTACCTCTCTCTCTCTCCCTCTACTTCTCTCTCTACCTCTCTCCCTCTCCCTCTCTACCTCTCTCTACCTCTCTCCCTCTCTCTCTCTCTACCTCTCTCCACCTCTCTACCTCTCTACCTCTCTCTCTCTCTACCTCTCTCTCTGTACCTCTCTCTCTGTACCTCTCTCTCTACCTCTCTCTCTACCTCTCTGCCTCTCTCTCTACCTCACTACCACTCTACCATCTCCTTCTACCTCTCTAACTCTCTACCTCTCTCTCTCTACCTCTCTCTCTGTACCTCTCTGTCTGTACCTCTCTCTCTGTACCTCTCTCTCTACCTCTCTCTCTACCTCTCTGCCTCTCTCTCTACCTCACTACCACTCTACCATCTCCTTCTACCTCTCTAACTCTCTCTCTACCTCCCTCTCTCTCCCTCTACCTCTCTCTCTACCTCTCTCCCTCTCTCTCTACCTCTCTGCCTCTCTACCTCTCTCTACCTCTCTCTACCTCTCTCTACCTCTCTCTACCTCTCTCTCTCTACCTCTCTCCACCTCTCTCTCTCTACCTCTCTCCACCTCTCTACCTCTCTCTCTCTCTACCTCTCTCTGTACCTCTCTCTCTGTACCTCTCTCTCTCTACCTCTCTCCCTCTCTCTCTCTACCTCTCTCTCTCTCTCTCTCTCTCTCTCTCTCTCTACCTCTCTCTCTCTCTCTCTACCTCTCTCTCTACCTCTCTCTCTCTCTCTCTCTCTCCACCTCCCTAACTCTCTCTCTCTACCTCTCTCTCAACCTCTCTCTACCTCTCTCTATCTCACTACCACTCTACCATCTCCTTCTACCTCTCTAACTCTCTACCTATCTCTCTCTACCTATCTCTCTCTACCTCTCTCTCTACCTCTCTCTCTCTACCCCTCTCTCAACCCCTCTCTCTCTACCCCTCTCTCTCTACCCCTCTCTCTCTACCTCTCTCTCTACCTCTCTGCCTCTCTCTCTAACTCACTACCACTCTACCATCTCCTTCTACCTCTCTAACTCTCTACCTATCTCTCTCTACCTCTCCCTCTCCCTCTACCTCTCCCTCTCCCTCTCCCTCTCTCTATACCTCTCTACCTCTCTACCTCTCTCTCGCTCTACCTCTCTCTCTCTCTACCTCTCTCTCTCTCTCTCTACCTCTCTATCTCTCTACCTCTCTCCCGCTCTACCTCTCTCTCTCTCTCTCTACCTCTCTCTCTCTACCTCTCTCTACCTCTCCCTCTCCCTCTCTCTATACCTCTCTACCTCTCTCTCTCTCTCTAACTCTCTCTCTCTCTACCTCTCTCTCTCTCTCCCTCTACCTCTCTACCTCTCTCTCTCTACCTCTCTCTACCTCGCTCTCTCTCTACCTCTCTCTCTCTACCTCTCTCTCTCTCTACCTATCTCTCTCTACCTCTCCCTCTCTCTCTCTACCTCTCCCTCTCTACCTCACTGCCACTCTACCTCTGCCTCTACCCCTGTATCTCTCTACCTCTCTCTCTCTCTAACTCTCTCTCTCTCTACCTCTCTCTCTAACTCTCTCTCTACCTCTCTCTCTACCTCTCTCTCTACCTCTCTCTCTCTCTACCTCTCTCCCTCTCTCTCTCTACCTCTCTCCCTCTCTACATCTATACCTCTCTCTCTCTCTCTACCTCTCTACCTCACTACCTCTCTCTCTTTCTACCTCTCTCTACCACTCTCTACCTCTACCTCTCTACATCTCTTTCTCTACCTCTACCTCTCTACCTCTCTCTCTCTACCTCTCTCTACCTCTGTCCACCTCTCTACCTCTCTACCTCTGTCCACCTCTCTACCTCTGTCCACCTCTCTACCTCTGTCCACCTCTCTACCTCTCTCTACCTCTGTCCACCTCTCTACCTCTCTCTACCTCTGTCCACCTCTCTACCTCTGTCCACCTCTCTACCTCTCTCTACATCTGTCTAGCTCTCTCTCTACCTCTCTCTCTACCTCTCTCTCTACCTCTCTACCTCTCCCTCTCTCTATACCTCTCTACCTCTCTCTCTCTACCTCTATACCTCTCCCTCTCTCCCTCTACCTCTCGCCCTCTCTCTATCTCTACCTCTCTCTCTCTCTCTACCTCTCTCTCTCTCTATACCTCTCGCTCTCTCTCTACCTCGCTCTCTCTCTACCTCGCTCTCTCTCTACCTCGCTCTCTCTCTACCTCGCTCTCTCTCTACCTCGCTCTCTCTCTACCTCTCTCTCTCTACCACTCTACCTATCTCTCTCTACCACTCTACCTATCTCTCTCTACCTCTCTCTCTACCTCTACCTCTCCCTCTCTACCTCACTGCCACTCTACCTCTGACTCTACCCCTGTATCTCTCTACCTATCTCTCTCTAACTCTCTCTCTCTACCTCTCTCTCTACCTCTCCACCTCTCTCCCTCTCTCTCTCTACCTTTCTCTCTCTACCTCTACCTCTCTACCTCTCTCTCTCTCTCTCTCTCTCTCTCTCTACCTCTCTCTCTCTATCTCACTACCTCTCTCTACCTCTCTCTCTTTCTACCTCTCTCTCTACCACTCTCTACCTCTCTACATCTCTTTCTCTACCTCTACCTCTCTCTACCTCTCTCTCTACCTCTCTACCTCTCTCTCTACCTACCTCTCTCTCTACCTTTCTACCTCTCTCTCTACCTCTCTCTCTACCTCTCTCTCTCTACCTCTCTCTCTACCTACCTCTCTACCTCTGTCCACCTCTCTACCTCTGTCCACCTCTCTACCTCTGTCCACCTCTCTACCTCTGTCCACCTCCCTACCTCTGTCCACCTCTCTACCTCTCTCTACATCTCTACATCTGTCTAGCTCTCTCTCTACCTCTATACACCTCTCTACCTCTCTCTACCTCGCTACCTCTCTCTATACTTCTCTACCTCTCTCTCTACCTCTCTCTACCTCTCTCAAATATAGCTACAACGTCTACGTATAATACGGTACGCTAAGTGGCAGCCGCAGCCTAAAATCACTTCTTGTCCTTAAAAAAAAAACAATCATTACCATATCCAATATATCTCCCCTTTATGACCTTATAAGTATTTACTTCTGCAGCACAATATCCTTTCGTCAACAACATCAAATGTTGCACAGCTAAACACTTATAAGGTCCCAAAGGCGAGACCTATTGGCTATGCCAATGCTTGTTTTTTATATTACTCTGCTAGGATATATAAAGCATTGCCACAGTAACTGGCTAAGCATCCTCTGTGCTTTCCAAATGCAGCTGCCCAGCTACTCACCGACCCCGCCCACAAGGAGGCCACACGCGTTTCCTAATGTGGTTCAATTGTTCGGGCTCGTGCCTCGTGGTGAAATGGAAAATTCCTTTTGACTTTATTTTCATCCCACTGAGTGTTCCATGGTCAAGGCCGCGGTCCACGGCTCAGCGCCTTGAAGCCCATGGGCCAGCCTTGACTTTGTAGTCAGCCAGGGAAGGGTTGCTGAGTGCCCCCTCTCCCCCGGCTCACTGGGTGTCAGGATTTTCAACAAAGAGCCCTGGCCTCTCCCTCGGCTGGCTCACATGGTGGCGTTTCTTAGCACGAAGGAACGCTCTTGCATTAATTACATCAAACATTCCGTTACCTGTAGGGTAGCACAGGAGAATTATTAGTGACGTGTACATATTATAAAGGTATTAGAACTGAAATACAAACCTGCACTTCAAACATTTTATCTCATATTCAATGCTTTCGCCTCATATGTTAAAGTGAAGAAGGTATATGTACATCTAAGTGGCGGTTAGATGCTATGTAATGTTATGTTGGCATTTGCAAAGTGGTCGTTCAACTTGAGCTCTTGGCGCTTTGTGCGGTAAGGCTAAAGACAGTGCTTAATTTGAGCCGGTGGTTTCCACTGCTCAGCACACAAGGTGGCGCTGTCTGGCTAATTTGGAGATGACCACAACAACAGTTAATTATTAATTCAATATACATTAAAAATTACCATTACCTGCCGCCCAAGCTATTCTTATAGCTTTGGGGGCCTGGGAGAGTCTGAATTCTCACACTTGTAGGAGTGTGATGGTTAGTAGTTGTGTTGCTACAACCATTGGCAGCATAGCAGAGGCAATGTGTGGTGCAAGCTGCAGTGACCTCCTGACAAGACCTGGCACTTATTTTGTTACAAATGAAGCACTGGCTGAAGGCACATTGGCATGCCTCACACTGGGAAGCATGGGTGGGTTTGGGGTTTATTATGCATCAATGGCTCACATCTGCATCCCTCCAATGGGGAGGCATGTCAGAAACGTCAGGGAGGCTCTGCAGATGCTGCAGCCTCTGTACACTGCCAAGTAAGTGAATGTGACACAGCACCCACGTGACAGCATAATTATGCCACCAAAGCTGTGAGGAAGTATTGAGGCCTGCCGTACTCTAGGTGGTGTTTAAGGCCTTCTCGGTGTGTGGCATGAGTGATGACACATGATGCAAATCATTGTTGCAATGCTCTTGCACACTCTGCAGATGCTCATGTATGGAGTGCTTGCAAGGTATGTTTGCCATCTGTGTGTTAGACTCAATGTTGGCTACCCCGAGGGCGCTAGAGGGCGCCAAGCAAGATGGCCGCACTTACGTGAGGCTCTTGCTGCTCGGGAGCTTATCCGCCGAATATCCTTGTCATCTCCAACTTCACAAGCTCATGAATGACTCTGCCCGACTGCTGACACCACGGAGCACCTGGCGCACTATATCGCCGATCGCACCCACGCCTGGAACCAGATGATATGCGATCTACACTTTCACCCGGCAGAGTGGACAAAATGGCGGAGGCGCCCTCTCGGTGATCGCACCGGGACGCTATCGCGCTGCCTGGAGTGGAACCGTCGCTCTTGAGGCTGACGGAATCATTGGCCCCCTGCACGCTCCATGCCGCCGAAACCCCTACTGAGCTGAAGCGGCCAACATCCTGAGGTGCACCTGCCGCCTCTTGTGGAGGCCGTGCCTGCCGACTTCTGGCTGGGCCCCGCGGTGTGCTGCATCTGGCTGTACCGGCGGAGCCTGGCTTGGGGCTGGAGCGCCGAGCACCGAAACGGACACCAGAACTAGCGGTGAGTGCGCTGCATTGGCCTGCTGCTGCCCCCACGGATGCTGGATTGCCCACGCGACTGCGAGGCTGACATTGTCGGTTCTGGCCTTGCAGAGACGACCCCGCACCTCCCTCCCATCCTAAGATGGCGGAGGTCTGAGCGGTCATTTGACGCCGCACACCCGCTACCACTGACCGCTGCGGCTCGGACGCTGAAGGCAGGATTGGGTTCAGGGATCATCGCTGCGGCGCCCCGGCCGCAGACGGACTGTACCCCGGCCACTATAGTGCCGCTACGCCTAGGAATTGCAACTCATGCCCCCGCGGGGCCTGGATGGCAGAGGGAACCAGCCGCTTTCACGGGGATCGGCGCGGAGCTCCTACCCTGGTACCCACAATACAGTGCGGCGGGGCTCCACATAGCCGGTGCGTTCCTGACTGCCCCTCCGCTGAGATCTGGACCCCCCCCTTGGAGTCTAGGGGCCGGTGAGGTCAGAAAGATAACATCCCCTGACCCTGCTGCGGCTGCTGAGGCTCCGTGAGCGCTGCTCGGATTGAGGCCCGCTTGCTGCATACCACCAGCTGACACCCAGTGCCTGCCACAGCCAGCGGCCCACGGCTCTGCACCCCGGGTGAATGATGGGTGAGGTTCATATAACGATGCCCCCTTTATTGCACCTTCTACCCAACGCACAGCCATGCGCTCTCTCCGTTGGAGCTGACTGAGTCGGCCCCAGAATCAGCCGCCTCTCACCCACAACCCGCACCCCCCTTCAGCTCCCCCGCTAAGGGGAACACTCTAAAGCTGGACCTCGTGGAGATAGCTGAGGAGCTCCACTAAGACCACCCCTCGCTTTCAACCGTTCACATCATCGGGTAGGGGTAGATATTGAACATCGCTTGCCCAAACTGCTACCAACCCCCCCACACGCTGATCTCGCGCCCTTGCCACGGAAAACTTGGCACAGTCAACTGAGGCACACAGCAGACCCAACCCGAATACGACTGCGCCACCGCCCTCCCCGCTCTGCTGCCATGGGGAAACCAGACGGGCGACAACCAAAACTTAACTTCGACGCCCGCAAGTCAACCCGTTCCCAAACAGAGCCCGATGAAGAGTCACCCGACGCGCCAACCACTTCTACCGCGGACCTGAAGGAACTATTGCTAGTGATGCAGTTGAGCCTGACATCGATTGAATCGAAAATGGACTCTAGGAATGCCAGACTGGATGGCTTAACGCATAGAGTGGAGAAACACGACGATCGCCTCACCGAAGCGGAACGCCGCATTTCTGACCTGGAGGACATGTCCAGCGCTACCACGAGTCGCACGCTGGAGATGGAGAGGGTCCTGAAAGTGATAGCCGCTAAAAACGAGGATTTAGAATCTCGGTCGAGAAGAAACAATCTCAGAATTCTCGGAGTGCCAGAATCGACGGCCACTGGCAGGATGGAAGAGTATGTGGAACGTCTCCTAATAACCTTATTTGGCATAGAGGTCTTCTCACCAGTCCTGGTGGTCGAACGAGTGCATCGCTCACTGGCAAACCGACCAGCTCCCGGCACCCCTCCTCGGCCCATAATAGCCAAGCTACTAAATTATATTATTTTTCTCTAGAGTGCCCTCCGCCTCTCTAGAGAAAAAGGACAACTAAAACATGAGGGGACGGAAATATCCATCTATCCAGACTTCACCATGGCCGTCCAAGACCAAAGACGAAAGTTCCTCCAGGTCAAGAAAAAATTACAACAACTTAATATGCCCTATGCTATGCTGTTCCCAGCTCGCCTCAAAGTAACACATCAAGGAAAACAGAATTTTTTTACCAATCCGCAACATGCCCAGGACTTCCTCAAGACCCTACCCAAGCACTCCACAAGCCAGTCATCCCCTGTTTACCGACCGGAGGACAATGGCGGGACATCTGATGTTGAGTAAACCCTAGGGAGACCAACCCCGAAGCCAACTGGATATATGGCGAAACCCTTACAAACAAGCCCACACTTCTGACTACATGGCGGAGACTGAGGTGAATTGCGTGAATCCGTCCATACCTCCTGGTTCCGGGGAGGGCGCGGAGTTCAGTACACACACCTCACAACGGGACCTAGAAAGAGTCGATTGTTAACAAAGACTACCATGAGGGGAAACTGGCTCCTAAACTCTTATCACAACCCTCACCCAGCAAGCTACTTCTGCCTCTAGTCACCTGCACCCAATGCGGACGGTGAACTACTGCCTGACCACTGCAATAAGCTCACGACTGGCTGTCCACAAGCTGAATCATGCAGCCCAAACCACCCAGCATGCTTTGCGGTGCTGCTATAATCAGAATCTCCCAACTGCAGAATTGTAACGGCCACAGAAACGAGATGAAACCACAAAATATCACCCGAGCACCCTCGCTTTGCGAGGAGAGACTGGTCGCCCTCTGGACTCCACCCGGCAGGTAAACCCTAAACACTGTACACTATAAATGTTTAAAAAGTTGATCCCACTGTCCCATGTTGGAACAGCAGAATTTGGGGCTTATGGGGAGGGGGGAGGGATGGGCCACGGCGAGTTTGGGTTGCTGATGTGGGAGGGGGAGGGAACAGGAACTGTTTTTACGCCACTTTCTATTGTACTACTATGCATATACATGCTGACGCCGAATGTACCGTATACACACCAAGCGCTCTCTATCCGCATTATTCTGCACATACGCAATGGAGACCCGACCCATCTCCCAGCAATATAACTTTCTGACATGGAACGTGCGAGGGTTGGGGGACCCCCGCAAGCGTCGCCACATCCTATCCTACTTAGACCGCCACAACATTCACTGTGCCATGCTTCAGGAAACACACCTTGCTCCAACAACATCCCCTACATTTGCCTCCCGGTGGGCGACCAGCAAATGCTTCTTGTCCTATTCTTCATATGCCCGGGGAACCCTCATTTTGGTGAAACGTACACTCCCCTACACCCCCATTGGCTCTTATGGAGACCCACAGGGACGCTACAGTATCCTATGGGGAAGGTTGTCCGCACAATCCATCACACTTGTCTCATGCTATGGACCCAACACTGACGACCCGGAATTTTTCCGGATCCTTTGGAGTAAAATAATGGACATAGGCTCTACACACCTGATATGGGGGAGAGACTTTAATGTCACCATAAACCCGACTCTGGATAGGTCACATCCACAACCTCACCACTACTCTAACGCACAGAATGCCGTTAGCACCATAGTGGGGGAACACGACCTCATAGACGCTTGGAGAGCTCTCCATCCTCATACCCTTGAAGGCACCTGTTACTCCACCGCTCATTCCTCCTGGTCTCGCCTAGACAACTGGCTAATAGACAAAGGCTTAGCACCCTGGATGGTGCATGCGTCTCACCTCTCCCGTACATATTCGGATCACTCCCCGTACTCCTCACCCTTACACCACCTTCCGGAGACCCACCCTACATATCCTGGCGTCTCAATCCACTAAATTTATTAGACCCCGTTTTCAAAGATGAACTCGAGCAACAAATATCAGATTTCT
This sequence comes from Calotriton arnoldi, assembly GCA_963921515.1. Lineage (NCBI taxonomy): Eukaryota > Metazoa > Chordata > Amphibia > Caudata > Salamandridae > Calotriton > Calotriton arnoldi. The sequence goes on along the minus strand of CAWUFW010001806.1, from coordinate 1,771,820 downwards.
TTCCCCGAAACGAAGACTCGGTTCCGCAGTACTCTACGATATGGGAAGCCTTCAAGGTTACCATGCGCGGACTCTGCATAGCCAAAAGCGGAGGGATCCTAAAGGATATCCGCTCCACGCTGTGAAAGCTTGAACTGGATATCAAACAGGCGGAGCTAAATATTCAAACCTCGCCCACCCCTGCACTACAGGCGCACCTGCGTGACCTGGTCACTGATTACCAAGAGACAGCTGAAAGGGAGTGCAAATATAGAGGGAAATATCACCAAGCACGCCTTTATGGCGAGGGAGAGAGGCCGGGAAAAGCACTTGCCTCTACGATCCGTCCCCCCGCTTTGCTAATAATATACTAGAAATAGAGGACGATGATGGTCAGACATATAGGGACACCCCAGACATAGTAAACATTTTTAGAAGATTCTACAAACAACTATATAAAATGCACAGAGAGCAGCCAGCAGACTTTACCCCGTTCTTCGACGACACCGCCATCGCTTGGCTGGGAGACGGGCAGAGGGAATTCCTCCTTGCACATCACGAAGACGAGGAGATTATCTCCGCCATAATGCAACTACAGTCTGGCAGGGCCCCGGGACCTGACGGCCTCCCGGCCGAATTTTATAAAACGTTTCGTCATCTGCTCATTCCTGTGCTGCGCCACGTCTTTGAAGAAGCTCGCGAATCGGGCATTTTGCCTCGATCCATGCGCGAAGCACTAATTATCTCCTTACCTAAACCGGGGAAGCCGCCCATACAAGTAGACTCGTATAGACCCCTGTCCCTTATTAACGTTGACGCCAAGATCCTGGCTAAACTAATAGCGAATCGCATCAGCCCTCTCATGCCTGTATTGCTCCTCCCTGACCAGGCGGGTTTTGTGCCGACCAGGGGCACCTCCCATAACCTACGCACCCTCTTTGCAATCCTTCATGACATCGACTCCGACACACACGCTGCTGCCATCTTCCTAGACGCCACAAAGGCTTTTGATTCCCTGGAGTGGGATTATCTAGCCTTTGTACTACATCGCATGGGATTCCCCCCCCCGTTCTTGGCTTGGATAAATCTATTATACACGGGCCTACATGCAACTGTATTGATCAATGGCACGCGCTCATCCACCTTCACCATAGCCCGAGGTACCAGACAGGGGTGCCCCCTGTCTCCCCTCCTGTTTGCCCTAGCCATCGAACCCCTCACTGCCAAGGTCCGTCAACACTTTCGCGACCATGCCATCATCTACCCGGAAAGGCAAATATTAATTTCTTTATATGCAGATGATATCACCCTCTACCTGTGGAACCCTGACAAAAGCCTGAATCCCATTCTCAGGCTATTTATCCTTTTCGGACGACTTTCTGGGGTTAATATCAATTGGGGAAAATCACAAATCTATCCCTTCACCGAATTCACTCCCAGATTCGAACTGGATTATCCCCTAAAAGGGTGCGATGACACGCTCACCTATCTCGGAATAGTCATCTCCCATGAACGAGAGGAACTCATGAGGGCTAATTACGGGCACGCATTGGCATTGATCACTGAAGAAATAACGCGGTGGATCGCTTTACCCATGTCCATGGCCGGTAGAGCCGCTCTTATAAAAATGGTAATATTGCCTAAACTATTATATCTATTTGTCAATATTCCTTACGCCCCCGGTCGACATTTTTTCTCGTCCATTAAAAGCCAACTCATAAAACTCACTTGGGGAGGAAAAATAGCTAGACTTCGCTGGGACACTCTCACGCGACCCTTCCGTGAAGGAGGGTTTGAAATACCGGAACTGGAGTTATATTTTAGCTGTGCCCAAGCCCACTTTGCATCATATTGGATAAACCCCTCCCCCTACATGCCGCACCTAGCGATCAAAGACGGATATATGACCCTGACCCCCTGCACTGCTTATCTAAGCACCCCTGCAGTCCCGAGACGCCTTGCCTCCACCACTGTACAATGCACCACCAGCGCATGGCAGGACCTAGTGAAACGTACACAATGCACTCTGCTGTACTCCCCCCTCCTGCCCCTGCCTAGCAGACAGGATATCCCCGTTACACAAGAAGGCGGTTGTCGCAGACTCCTCCGAAAGCTATCCATACAAACGTGGGGGCAACTCTACGCTGGGGGCAGGTTCCGCACGAGCGAGGAATTCTTCGGATCCACAATTCCTTCCCCACTAGAGCGCTTCTACTATGTTAGGCTGCGCCAAGACATAAAAACTTTAACTCCCTGCTTCCCACAGGAACCCCCCATCATGTCCCCCCTGCATGTACTTCTACAACAAACTGCTCCCTCCCACGTGATATCCCTCCTATATCGCACAGTACAGACAGACAGAGAATATGAACACTCCCCAGCTAAGGGCAGATGGGAGTAGGAATTGGGGCATCCCTTAACTGACGAACAATGGTCCTTTTGCTGTAGACAGCCGGGAGATATCTCGGCAAACAGCAAATTTCGAATCATTCACTATAAATATGTCCACCGTCTCTACTATACGCCAGCGCGACTACATCGCCTACGTATTCACGATAATGATAGATGTGACCGCTGCAGTAAGGGAGGTGCAGACTTTCAGCACATAGCCTGGGACTGCCCGCCTGTTCGCCGCTTTTGGACGGAGGTCCTCGCGGCATTGGACTACATGACAGGACTGCACCGTTAGCTGACAAAATCTGCAAATACACATCCCTCGCACTTCTCCTTGCAAAGAGAAGGGTCGCTAGCAGATGGGGAAGAGGAAGGGCGCCCAAATTTAAGGATTGGCTTCAGGACCTTATCTATTGCCAAGAAGAGTTGCGCGCTTATGCGGAACTCCTACCCCCCTCCTCTCGACCACGGGATATATGGGCACCCCAACAAACCTACTTACTGGAGCACACCATCACCACAGACCCCACTACTCCTCCCCGACATACCCCAACGGAGTGAAGTGAACTGACACGAAGGGAACCCCCCCGCCCTCTACGACACACGCTTTGCATGGGGGAGGGTGGGTCGCCATGTAACATCGCCTCATATTTGCAGGATGAGAACGCGCCAACATAAACAAACATGCTCAACGCATATACAATACGATAGTGGAACTGTTGTGTTTAAGTTTATTGTTCAAAATCACACGCTGACAGATAACTGTATGGATCGTAATGACCCCCTGCTTCAACAGACGCGGCCGGCCCGATGTGGTTGTAGGCGGCTTGCTGTGTAACCCCTCTTCCTTTTTCACAGATCTTCAGGAATTGCACCGCCATGCCGGCCCTCTCAGGGATGTAGGCATTACGCTGTGGATGTGATTTTCTGCCTTAAATAAAGGTTTTCAAAACTTTAAAAAAAAAAAAAAAAAAATGTTGGCTACCCCATAAAGAGAGCAGACCAAAGTAGTCCAGCACTCACTTGACAGGATAAAGGTGCCACTAACATTGTGAGGATCTATTGTGGCCTACCACTCTGTGTGGTGTATAAAGCCAACACAGTGAGTGCCATCACACGTGGCGGTAACATGAGTGCACTATATTTTCAGTCAGCAAAGGGTGTAAAATGCATTCTTCCAGCAGGATGGCAAGAGCAATACATTGTGTACTCTGCACATGTCCATGCATGGAGAACTTGCAAGACTTGTTGGCAGTATGTGAGAACCACTGTGTGCCAACCACACTAAGTGACATACAATGTTTGCACAGTTGTTGTGTGCTGCACTCGCATTCTATGTGCAACAGTGCTTTGTGGCAGTGAGGGTACTTGATAAGGTGATCTACCCCATGGGTGATGGCTGGTGCTGTGCCCACGCCTCCACCGTGGACAAGTAATACCCGGTGGTGATGTCCAGCCACTTTTCAAGCATTGCCTGGCATTGGTGGAAAGTGCACACACTGGTGTTAATGGAAATAAAAGTGTGACACAATTCTACACTGAGGAAAAACATTAAGGGCCTGATTCACAAAGGTAAACTTAGACCTGAAGTCTAAGTTGAGATCTGAAGTCCAAGTTGAGACCTGAAGTCTAACTTTACACCCGAAGTCTAAGTTTAGACTTCAGGTTTCAACTTAGACTTCAGGTTTAAACTTAAACTCCAGGTCAAAATTTAGGGCCCAATTCACAAGGGCAGCTTAGACCTGAAGTCTAACTTTAGATCAGAAGACTAACTTTAGACCTGAAGTCACTTCAGGTCTAAAGTTAGACTTTAGGTCTAAACTTGGACTTCAGGTCTAAACTTAGGGCCTGATTCACAAATGTAAACTTAGACCTGAAGTCTGAGTTGAAACCTGAAGTCTAAAGTTAGACTTCATGTCTAAACTTAGACTTCAGGTCCAAGTTTATCTTTGTAAATCAGGCCCTCAGTGTAAAATGTGTGAGCTGGAAATGCTCTGTCTTCAGTGAACTAAGACATGATTTAAGCTCTGACCTCAAACCTAACACTCCCTTGTCTATATTGATGATCTGGTGAAAAATTGGGTTACATGAGCCCTAACAGCAATGAACAGAAATCGGGAGTCTCTTGTTTACTATGCTTTAATCTCTTTCACTTATGCATTGCGTTCCTAACCTCAATAACCTTAAAATAATAATGGAAAACGTGGGAGTCAGTCAGCATAAGCACAGCCGCCAGAGCAGGTGGCACAGAGGTCTGGCCACACATTTTCTACACTTGAAATCTGATTGGTTAAAGCCAACTGCTGCATGTGGAGGTAGATTGAAATCACAATATCTTTCATCCTCAATGCAATTCTACCCAAAATTCTATATATATATATATATATATATATATATATATATATATATATATATATATATATATATATATATATATATATACTGGACCTACACACAGCGTACTCTGATGCCAATATGTGCTGCATTAGGTACAGAGGAAGATCCATGCTATGCATGCAGTTACTGTCATGGGCTGATACCAGGAAGCATTGCCTGCATGGCCAGTGAAATGCTCTGATAAAATACCAGTAAATGCTGCCCTAATGGAGCATGTACAGGGCATGGCATATCACACATAGTGTTGTGAGTAACCTTTTAGACTGAGTTGGGTAACAATAGACATCTGTTATTTCAGCATCAAGTGACTCAAGCCTTGGGTCTGTGTACTCTCTACAAATTCATGTTATGTTATTCTTTTGTGCGGGCCAGTGTTTGATTGTAGTAAGTGAGTCTGTGGCCATTTGAATATACATTGGAACATTGGAACGCTGAGCACTCCATTGAAGACAGTGGAGCGCTCGAGGCTTCTAATGGCTGGTAAAAGCCCGGAGCATCAACATTCCAATGTTTGTTCACAGCTGCTGCAATTTGAATATAAATATGCTGCAATTTTTAATTGTATGATTTTTTTCTACTGAAATTGTATTTTTTTTGTAAAGAAAAGAATAATTAATTCAAGATGCTATTAGTATTTACTAAGACAACGCATGGGTAAAGTCCCTGCACATGCTGTGCATGAAGTACAAGAATGCTCTGGTACCAGAATGAAAAAAGAGATCATGCCCTGGACACAGTACACAAAACGATCAGTACAGTACAGACTGATTTATCAATATCTAGCTGTATGAGTATACAATGCATGCTGAGCATGGCCAGTGCCATGGGCAGGGACAGATTGTGCTGGTAGCAGCAAGACCAAAGCCCATGTTCTGAATACAGAAGTAGCATCTATTGCCGTTCATCTGCACTATGCATTGAAGTGGCTAGAGCCATGCCCTGAATGAAGTTACCATATGTACTGTGTCTGTATGTACTGCTGTGCATGCCCTGCTCTATCCATTATTTCCGTGTGTACTGGTACCAGTATGTCCTTTAAGTATTTCTGTTATGTACTGCAGTCAGTCTTTACTATAGGCAGCACATGTATTGTCAACATGTACTGGTAACTAAACCCTGCCTACTGTACCAGTATGTTGCTTCTTGTAATCCCCATGGAGCATCCCTTTTAGAGCACATGATAGTTCATATTGATCACAATCATCTCACTGCTCAAAAGTTCATGCCTTAATCAAGAGACCCAAAGGGCAAGTGTCATACAGTGGGTTACTGATTTGGGAAAAGGTACCCCTATCAACTTAATATACACCCTCTGGTTTGGTATCAACAATTGGATTAAACCTCTATTCAGCTATGTGTAGCTGTAGCAATTCCCCAGAGAATTGTGTATAAAGTTCATGCAGTAAAAACAATTTTAAAGTCAAGAAAAACAACAAAATGAAATTCCAACCCTAATTTGGAAAAATAGAGAAAAATGTAATGAGTAAAAATAGAACAAAATGATCAAAAACAGATAAAGGGAACTAGAGATATGAATTAAAAAAATGTTAAGGCCTTAACTGCCAAAGCTTTTTCATCCAGTGATGAGCCCTTTTTTGGCTATTTGGGATACTTCATGCTTAGGCCTCCATAACTTTATGTCCATATAACGTATCCCTCCCCAAATTTGCGTACTCTTTTTCCAACATCGTGGGAATTCTAAAAGTACCCACGGTTTGTGGATTCTCCTAAAGGGAACTGAGAAAATAGGCAAAAAATAGCTACATTTTTAGTTTTGGGGGAAAAATAGGAAAAAAGTGTTCCGCACTAAATGAGTCTGGGTTTTTTCCTAAAAATGATGGCATCAAGTAAAACTATACTGTGCTAAAGTCACCATCTTCCCAGGTTTCAGGAAACATGCAGAGCTGAATCAAAAAAGATGTGTTTTTACCACAGTTTTGGCATTTTTCAAAGAGCTAGCCGATCTTTCCTATTTTTGTGCTTTTAACTTACTTCCAATTTGTGGTGGAAACTGGTGTGAAACCCCTGGGTGAGCCAGTAAAGCTATACATTTCTGAAACATAGACAACATTTTGAATTTAGCACGGGGTCATGTGTATATCCCTCAAGGTGTTCCCAAAGAACTAACTGTTTATATAAAGAAATATTGAAAATGAGTAGAGAAAATGGCCATTTGTGACAACATTTTCATCTGTAACTTATTGTCACGATTAACAAAAGCAGCATACCATGTTGTCCGCCTTCCCTTCTGGTTGCTGGTATATATAGGGTTTGTAGGTTGTCCAAGAACCCGAGGTACCCAAAGTCAACAACTGAGTTGCAACATACAATGGTTTTTCATTGTGTGCCGAGTATAGACCAATTCATATGGTGAAGAAATATGTAGAGCGAAAAATGAGCATCAAGGACACCTATGTATTTCTGAATGGGCACCAGATATGGAGTTTAGAAGCAGTGAATATTTGTACATGTCTCAATTTGTGGGAACCTGTATTAGCATGTGATTCAGAGGACATTTCTCAAAAGGTCTTCCTTCATATACACTGGCTTACATTTGGAAGACACAAAAGCAGTGAAATCTAGTAGGTAAGAACAAATGGTCTACTATTCTGTATTCCCACATGTCTTCTGATGAAAATGATACCTCACAAATGGTACCTCACTTGTGTGGGTAGGCCTAGTGCCCATGACAGGAAACGGTCCAAAACACAACATGGACACATCAAATTATTCCATTGAAAACTGACTCTTTTTTTGCAATGTCGGTAGCTGTGGATTTTGGACTCAGGTTTAGTTGGACCCTAGGGAAACCTACCAATTCTGTAAATTTTTTAAAACAAGGAGGCTTATTTCGAAGTCTCTTGCTCTACTGTTGTGTCACTTTTTTTGAAGCTCTGGCGGCGCAGAGAGCAGACCCATATCTACGAGGCCAGGCAAAGCCACTTTGTGTGACTTTTTATGGCCTCATAGATATGGTGTAAGGCAACACAGCGCAAGTCACTGTGTTGCCTCACACTGCCTCGGGGGGTGTTCCATGGGAATTGCGATGGGTTTTCCCACACAACACCCATGGGTTTTGACACATTCCCAGATTTACAAGGATCTGTAAACCTGGGAATGGGTCAAAACTGTACGACTCCCCAGGGGAAGCATAACAAGGAAAATATCTCTATTTCTCACATAAAAAGACGAAAAAAGCCTCTGTGGATTGTTTTTGTGCAGGAAGGTGTCACTTCCTGCACAAAAACAATCCTGCCAACAACGCAGACACCCTTGCACCATGGTGCAACGGTGCCTCCGTTGGTGTTATGCACCAAATTGTGCACCAGCGCAAGGGAATGGACAGGAATGCGTCATATTGCCATAAATACGGCGCATTCCTGTCCTGTCATTTTTTCGCAGGACAGCGCTTCAAGAAGAATTGCAGGGCTGCCCTATGCCAAAAACTAGTAAGTAAGCCCCTAGGCTACTAGCGAGATTCAGGGTGTCCTTACCCATAAGCCTTTGCAAACCTCAAACATTGGCTAAAAACACACATTTTCCTCACAGATCTGTGAGGAAAACTCCTGGAATCTGTGGGGAGCCAAAACTGTCCTACCACCCAGCGTTTCCTCAAGTCTCCCGATTTAAGTGATACCTTACTTGAGTGGCTAGGCATAGTGCCCGCACAGGAAAGGGCCCTAAGCACAATATGGACACATCACATTTTTGCACTGGAAATTGACCCTTTTTTTGCAATGCGAGTAGCTGTGGAGCATGAGCCTTATCTCAGCTTGCAACTAGGGAAAACAAGCACCCGGCACATTTTTGAAAACTACAAAACCAGGGGAATCCAGGGTGTGACTTGCATGGCTCTCAGCAGGTAATTTTACCCAGAAGCCCTTGCAAACCTCAACCTTTGAAACAAACACACATTTTCTGCACACTTTGGGGGGAAACATCTGGAATCTGTGGGAGCCACAAATTTCCTACTACTGAGCATTTCTCCAAGTCTCCCAATAAAAATGCTACCTCACTTGTGTGGGTAGGCCTGCTCCCAGTGACAGGATAGTGCCCCAAACGCAATGTAGACACATCACATTTTTGCACTGAAAACTGACCCTTTTTTGCAATGTGAGTGTAATCCTGCATCCTGTCCGAGCGGGATTTTCAAGATGGCTGCCACGAAGTACTGGCAGCACGTGACCGCATCGACCCCACTCCGGGAGCGGGGAAGGAGAAAGACGCAGAGCACGAAGAAGAGACGAGTGAAGCAGAGGACACGTCAGGGAACAGCGCAGTGCAAGACTCAGCGGAGGAAACGTCCACCAGGAGCAGCATTGGGAAGCCAGGGACAGAGCAAGAGGACGCCAAACCCAGCGCCAGGGAGTGCAGGGAGAAACCACCCAGAGGCACCGCTATCCAGTCCAGTTGTCCCGAAGTGAAGGAGGACACTGAGACTCCCTCTCCCACGACCCCGGAGGTCCATGGCCCTAGGCAAGTGCCTTTTTTTCACTATTTTTCCATAGGGAGGTGGTGGGGAGGGCAAGAGTGACACCCGCTCACACCACTACTAAAGCACAGGAGCACAATCACTGGGGTGCCTAGGTGATGGTAAACCTAGAGCCTTCTTTTTTTTATTCATCATCCTCACATTACTGTTATTTCTTTGTTTTGAGGGAAAGCCCTTCTGCCTCCTGGGACCTGGACGCTAAAGCAAGCCCTGTACAGACTCAGTATTCAGAGGAGGAAGAAACCAGATGAAATACAACTGAAGAGACTGTGGGCATTTCTGTTACCCGCCACTGCTCCTTCTTCTCTTTACCTTACTTCTTTTTTTTGTGTGAGACTGTGTGCAGACAATGGAGACAGTGGCACTTCCTACTAATTAAAGACACCTGTCCATACCAATTCCGCGGCCTGAGCCTCTTCCTTGTCCTAGTGACCACAGTGGGCATCTGTGGATTTTGGACCCTATTTCAGCTGGCACCTAGGGAAACTTAGCAAACTGCACATTGTTTAAAACAAGACAACCAGTGTGTTCCAGGGGTGCATGACTTGCATGGCTCTCACCAGGTAATTGCATCCAGAAGCCCTTGCAAACCTCAAACTTTGGCTAAAAGATAAATTTGATCACATTTCTGTGACAGAAATTTCTTGAATCTGCAGGAAGCCACAAATTTCCTACCACCCTGAATTCCCACACGTCTCCTGATATGATCAGGACCCAACTTGTGTAGGTGGGCCAAGATACTGAAACACAAAAGGCCCTAATGCACTACGTTGAGAGATAAACAATAGGGGTTGCTGTGGAACCACTCAAGCAAACATACAACCCCTAGACATTTTTGAAAACTAGACAACCAGGGGATTCCAGGGTGGTGTGCCTAGAGTGGATCCCATAAGGTTTTCTTACCCACAATGTCCTGCAAACCTCAAACGTGCCTGAAATTAAGTATTTTCCTTACATTTCTGTGATGGAAAATACTGGAATCTGCAAAAAAGAATGCGGTTTGTGGACATGCTGGAAATATGGAAGTGCTGGGTAGTTGTGCAATTTGTGGATCGCAACAGTTTTCAGAAATATCCATCACAAAATTTAAATAAAGGAGTGATCTTGGACATTTAAGCAGCTTTCAAGTTTTGCAGGGCATTGTGTGAAAGTGAGTGGAATCAATGCAAGTTATAACACCCTGGACATCTGCAGGTGTTCAGTTTTAAAAATGATGGGTTGTTACTGGACTTTCAAACTAACACCACCACTCATACAGGTTGGTTTTGACACCTAGAGAAGTGCTCACTTCAAAGAATAAATACTAACCATGGTATCAGAATTTGAAACCAAGACTACTGAAGTTGCGTGATAAAGCCATATGAAGGCACTAACCGCTTTATAGGCCATTCACACACCATTCATGCACCACACACGAGACTTTCATACTACCAGCCATGGGCCAAATCCAACACACACGCACCACACACAAGACTTTCATACTACCAGCCATGGGACAAATCCAACACATCAGTGGACTCACATCAACATGATGCCGCCATTCAAGGGCCCATCACATTCATACGCCACAGGACAGAATCCCCATTCAAACCAACTCTCACCAAGTCATCAACCAGACACACCACAATCAAACCTCTACACAGATATGGCCAGACATGTTGACGGCTGGTGCATCAACAACCTTCATAAATGAAAAAAAGTCTAAATTTTTACTACCTGTCAAGTATCCGCCTCCGTCGACATTCTGAGCATTACCAAACACATGCCTAGTTAACCTGTACTAATGGCTCCCATGGCAGCCCATGACATGTTTATTGTCAGACCACCATGGGAAACTTCATATCCTCCCTTGACTGTCAGTTGACTGTCATTGAAAGTTTTACTGCTGCAGAAGCAGAAGCCTCGACTTCATATGCTTCGGAACACGTGGCAAGGCTGCCGGATCAACACTTTTTCGATCGCAGTCTTGCAACAACTAGAAAGACTCAACCATGCTGTCATTGCAGAGTTTGTTATAAACAAGGAAAGAGGCAGGAGACGGGTAGTAAAAACATAGTCAGACTTTTTTTTCATTTATGAAGGTTGTTGATGCATCGTTGAAAAGGGGAACCTCGTTGGAAAGGGGACACTATCCCCATTTTCAACGATGCCTCCCACAAACTTGGGGAGGCATCCTGTCCAGAGAAAACCTCACCAGAAACTGAAGCAGGTCACTTACCTCTGCTCCGGTGAAGGTTTGTGATGTCAGCGTACCTCGAGCACAGCAATGGAAGGGATTCCGCTTCGACTCCTCCCTTGACACTTAGGAAAAGATACCGCCGGTGCAAGTAACTGAGGTTCCTTTAAAGCCCTACCCAGAGTTGGCCAGTGGCCGACAGATGCACAAGAGAGGGAGTGCAGGCATCAGCCATTTTCTGATGCCCGCACATACGGGGTTTTGGTAAAAATACCCAAATTAAGTAAGCATCATTGTCACTGTTCAGTTCACCTGGTAAGCCAAGGGGGTCACACTGGCCATGGTTTTTACCTTGGTACTTAGCCTGCTTTTTGGAGCTCAAAGTTTTCTGGTGGGGCAAGGTTCAATGCTGAAGCTGGCACAGGTCTTTCAAGGTGAGATATATTGTTGTTGAATTCCTGTGGAAACTGTTGGTTTGGTGCCAAAAGTTCCTGCCTGGACAAAGCTGGATTTCGTAGCTGATAAATTCACTTCACTGATTGGTTACTGGGATACATCTGCCACCTCGCTGCGGTCCAAGGTTTTAGCTTGACAAGTAGTAACATTTTTGGTTCTCAAAATCTATCAGCAGGAGAAGGCTGGAAGAGCCAGTTATGTGGAAGTTAAATGTCATATGTGGGTTGCTTATTTACACAACCCACATATAGAAACAAAATATATGGTTTCAGGCAGCGTAATTGTGCTCTGATTAGCCTTCAGTTGGACAGCTTGCAGTGACATATGGTAAGGAAAATCCCATTGCCATGGTGGAATTTTTTTTATATGCTATATAAGTCACCCTTAAAGTGTACCTTGTAAGCCCACAGTGCTGACTGCTTAATATGTATAGAAATGTGGGACACTACACATTGGAAATTGTATGCCTTCATTGTGAACAACTGTCCAAAAGCGTTTTCATTCTGTAGGTAAAGCAGCATTTTTATAAGCAGGTCTAGACATTAAGAAAGCCAGAGGTTTAGACATCCACCTTAGGAAATACTAGAGAAAGGATTCAAAATTATTTTCACCTAATTTCAATAATCTAATTTAATGGTGAATGTTTTGATTCCTGTATAGTGAAGAGTCAATTTAAGAATGCTGCCTAAGGGGTGAAAACTGGTTTAGAACCATTCTACTCCTAACTCTGCTCCAGATTCCGATTAATCTTTATCTTCTGGCTTCTAATGACCTTGTCTCTAGAGGGCAATATCTTTGACACTGGGCAAAGCAAGGCATGTGCTTCCAACAAGTGGCCACTTAAGAAGGATCTGCCATCTAGGTAGGGGAAAGGAACAACTGTGAGAACAAAGGGCATCCTTAACAATTCTTCCTTTCACTTGCAGATGCCAAATAATGTTGGCTGCAAATGAAACCATCCAACCCCAGCAGAAGGGAAAACCAGTTCTTATCCTGACAGAGAGGAGGACACCAAAAGAGGAACTAAAAGACAGACAAGAGTTCATCCAGGTGAGGGCTGCTGGGAGCCACCAGGTTTTAATGGCTCATGTGACCGTTTGCAGTAAATCAAGAGAAAAGTGTTGCAAAAGGAGGTGGCGAATTGAAAAGAAAATAGAACTGGGTGAAAGGAATCCTCCAATCACCGGATGCAGTACAGGATATGACTGACACCGCCCCATCACCTCCTGAGAATATCCCTCGATATTGGAAACCCACATCTTATAGAAAGAGGACTCCATTTGACTCATGGAAGAGGAAGATTCAAGGACTCATGACTCTCACTGGCACTCATTCTACTGGATCTGTTCTCTAAACATCAACTTTTTGGCCTTCAGAAACAGTAAAGCAAAAGGTATCCGAACTCAAAGAGTGCCCAGCCTACCACTGAGGACAGGGCTCAGTGAGAGTCCTGGCTGGAGACAGGTCTCTGCCTAGAACCTTCCCTGAGGACTACAAGAGGGACCAGAAGGAGTTTTCAGACCATTTGGAGAAAACTGTGACTTAGGGTTTCATTTAGAGTCTGGCAGATGAGGTACTCTGCCAAATTGTAATGGATATCACATCCACCATATTAAAGGTGCCAAAGGCTAAAATGCACTTGTAAATCAGTGGATTGGATATCCACACCTCTGTGATTGATCATCCAGTTTGCCAAACTCTAAATAAGGCCCTTGTAGTGTCTTTAGAATTTTTTGACGGAACCCTTTTGTCTCCTAAAGGACTCGATAGAGCTGTGACATAGGTGTCAGACCGGAATGCAATGAAAGCTTGTTTTAGAATGTTTATTTTGCAGTTACATGCAGATGAAAAAGGACGTGTAATATTAGGCTCTGTATGTGGCGTAGTCATTGGCGGGTGTCCAGACTGGTGAGGAAGCTACAACTGGTGACAGGATAGGGAATAAGCAACTCAAAAAACGACCGTGCTCTCCCAGAGAGTTTGCCGTGGTCCAAGCAAACTGCTCTTGCATGCCACATGTGTCGCTGGCGAAGTACGTAATTGACGCTTCATTCATGTGGAGTCAAAGAGCAACTCCAGCAGCTGTGAAACAGGTGAAGACAAAGGAACGATTGTAAAGAATCTACACGTCGATGGCCAAGAACCTGCTGGTCAGGCCATAGATAAAGGTACCTCGCTGCCATGCAAGATAAAGTTATATATTATACAGAGTGTTAACGCTGAAGGTGGATTCAGCCAGGTTTACGAAGTGCAGCCACTGATAATCATAACTTGCAAAATAACACTGCGAACAGAAGCACTGCAAGGCAGAGATCAACCAGGTGTCAGAAAATGCAAATTGAGATTTAAAAGAAAATAAATGAGGATATTTAGAAGAAAAGAAATAAATGACTTACCAAATCCATTAAAGGGTCATTGTACCACAGCACTCGGTATAGTGGCTCAGGGAGAGGTGCCCAGGGTTGTGCTGTAACGACATCAGTACCAGGTTCCACAACCCAGGCCAAGCATGGGTTGTGTTTGACAGATGCACAACATAACACTACAATTTCTGATTTTGCCAGAAGAGTGGAAGGCTGTTTTTCTGATGGAGACCAAGATGAAAGTCTCATTTCCAGTTATCATTAAAGATGATCCAGAAGCCAGTGCATTGCAAGGTCTTAGAGACATTGACCAAGAAACAGCGTCCAAGAACACACTACTTTCAACTTCTGCACTGATCTACAATGCTGCCGCCTTCCTGAAACGATCACCACCTTTCGATACAGCCAAAAAGCAAAATATTTGCGGTAGATCGACTGTTAGGATAGAGACATTTGATAAGGTAATTGATGCACTTGAAGAGACTGATAAAAAGATTATCAAATATCTCAAAAATCTTGTTGGTGATGATGTGAAAGAAGTCCTAAAGAATATGCTGTGAACTGACGAAGAAATCACACACAGTCAAATTAAAGAAACGCTGAATCTCAAGTTCAATATAATGCTAAACGTTGATTACGAAAGATACGTTTTCAGTCAAGGATGCCAAAAAGTTGGTGAAACCACTGACGAGTTTGTGAAGAGACTTCATACACTCATCAAACACTGAAAATTCAATTAATTAAATGATGAAGAAGCTATGCATCTTAGAGTTATTGATAGATGCTTGTGAGATTCATTCAGACAATGAATACTAAGAGAAACTCTTAGTCAGGAGAGAGTGTTAATGGCTGCCAAAGCTGAGGAGTGTGCTGAAAGACTAGCTGCTGACATGGAGGCAGGAGGTGCCCTGAGTGAATCAGTCATGAGTATAACAAGTACGCGAGCAAAAGACTGAAGGAAACAAACTGATGTCTACACGTAAAAAGAAGTTAGTTTTTAGGTGTGGATTTTCATTTACACACAAAGGTAGATGTCCTGCCATTGGACAGATTTGTAAAGGGTGGGTAAGAGAACCATTTTGTTATGCTTTGTAAAGCAATGGAAAAAGTAAGTGCGTCACAGCACAAAGACAAAATGGCCGCAAGAACATTCCATAAGCAACGTTTGATGCACACCCACAAGGCCAAGCAGCGACATTAATTGAGGCAAATTGACACTGAACAAAGTCGATTGTCTTCTAAATCACCGTCAAACAGTTCTTCCGCCTCAACATTAAGTGAAAGTATGGAAGATGGTTGTGCCATGTCGATGTTTACCTCTGAGAACTGGCTGCATGTGAGGAAAAATGTCAGTCAAAGAAAAGTCAACATGCCAAAGCACCAAAGTCATGCAAACATTGTCCGAAGATTGCATTGAAAATAAATGGTTGCTCGATACCTCATCATCGACAGTGGTGCATCGATAAACATAATGCCAGAAGATAAATACAATGAATTAGCTCCATTGCCACAATTTACACCATCGAAAACCAAAATTATACACATGGGCTGCATCGACACCCATAACAAGTCAAGAATAATTTCTAGTGAGAATGAAACACAAGCAGCCGCGGTCCGTGCAGGTAACAGCGGTGGGGCCGCGTGAGGGGGGATTTCGAGGGACGATGCTAATGGAAAATTAATTATATATTTAATTTTTCCTCTGCATCGTCCCTCGAAATCCCCCCCCCAAGCGCCCCTGATGGAGCAAGAACTCACAATGAGACTTGCTCGTAAGCAATCCTCTCACAGTATTAATTTATTAAACTTTGTAATGTCTCTACTAACAAATGCACACATGAACACTATACGAGTGAAGCTTGCCTATGTGTTTAAACTAATAAGTAACACTTGTCTAAATCTAAAATGGCCGCTAATACGCGGGAATCTCATTGCGCAAGTGTCAACCATATCACGTGGTATGACGTCTTTCTTTGCTTGGAGGGAAATCTTTGCTTCTGCGCAGTGTGTATTAAAATGGCTGCTTAATGTTTTCACGTGCTAAAGCTTGCGCATATGCTGCAATTAAAAACTGTGGTATTCTAATGCTTTTAATGCGGGATAGATTTATAATTAAATGGGAATAGAGTAGATAGAGTGGGTATACAGTGAAACCATTTATTTGTGATTTTAATATTTCTCTTCTTTGACTTTTATTAGTTCGTAAATGGGCCTGGGTTGGTTGAACTGCAGCTCAAGAGACATTGGTTCTGCGCATGCGCCCTGCAAGGCTGACCAGAGGAAGCGATGAAGTCAACTTGGAAGCCCTCCAAGGTCGCAAAGCCTGGTTCACAAGTTCATCTGAAATGTACCTGAAGTCGAAACAAATGTATACAAAATGTATTACGGAATCAATGGGAAACGGGTGGGAAATAAAGCAAATGTATTAATTGTGATGGGCGGTATTTTAAAACAATGGGCTTAAAGAAATTGAACTAAATTGACATGGTGTGAGGATCAACCCCCTGTCTCCGTCCAATCAGAAGTAGTGGGCTCATAATTTTGAAACATTAAGGGGAGGTCCTGGGTATAGAAGAGTATAATAGATATAGAATTAGCTAATTAGTTAGCGTTAGCTTTTGGCGTTGAGGCTGTCAGCTTGGAGGACCACAGAACGAGCTGATCGATTGCAGACTGAACCGCTGTCCAGAGAGGTCCTGAGGTGGGGGCGGCGGATTCCATAGAAAAGAAGACGCGGAAGACATCGAGGAGGAGCAAAGTGACAGAGAGGGGAACGACGCAGGCGTCGTTGATAGAGAGGTCACCTGTCCCGTTTGAACCTGGTCCGGAGGTCTTGATCTTCATCCTTTCTGGGACCCTTTTTCCAACTCCTTGGCCAAGGGGTTTGGTTCTCACACTCTTAGGTAACTATAAGCAAAACCTTTAGCTGTACTGCTGTCTCTATCCTCTTCTCTCTGAGGGACCGTCATTGATTAATAAGTGATTATTAGTATGCTTCATCCTTGATATACGATTAAATATTATGTGGTTCTGTATTTTACTCTGCTAAAACTTTAGATAAACATTTTAAAACTTCCTGACTCAGTGATTATTTCAGGATTATGACTTTAATTGAATGTCACTCATTTTAAATTTCCCAATTATCAAAGGATTCATTGGTAAGTCATTACTCTTCAATAAGAAAAGTATTTGGTAGCAGGGATATTGATAAAGAGTACAACTGACCCCCCAGCGGAAATTGCTAGCGTAGTATGAATGAATGGGCCCAGGTGAGTATTTGGGTGTATGAATGCTTGTTGCTAGTAACTCGCTGGATCAGTTTTCTGGTTATCAGAGGATGGTTGTACTTTGTTAGTTGGGTAATGAGAATTTTATTTTTATAAACTAACATCCGTTTGTTCAAAAGTTTTGTTTTATGTTGTCCAGAAATCCCCGGGGAAAATTGAATAGCGGATGGTAAGTGGAAGCCATACTGCAGTGAGGTTATCTGTCAGGCAGAAATAGTACTGAAAAGTTAAGCAGGGCTATCAGTACTTGTTAGGGACTCTATGCGTGTGAGTGACAGCAAAGGAATACGCTGGTAAAAATTTGATGTTATATCACCTAGAAAGGGTAACAATGAAGAAGAAGCAGGTATTTCTGAAGCTTACGTGAAGAGTAAACGGAAGGGTTTTACTCGTAGTGTATGTTTAGTAAATGGAAAGGTTTTACTAAGTGTGAAAGAAACTATCTTTTCCAATTTAGAGAAACTGGCACGATAGCGAATGTTTTATGTTGTTACTGAATTTTAATAAGAAGTATAAAGAAAAGAAAATTTGCGTACGAAATTGTAAAGGGAGGGTCAGTTGCCGGAGAGAGAACTGACGTCACAAAACGCCGTGCTGGGATTGGTTGAAACAGCGGGCGTGGAAAGACTCTCGTAAAGGAGGGGTCAGTAGTCAGGAGTAATACTGACATCACAGGTGTCACGCTGGGATTGGTCGAAACAGCGAGGGACAGAGAAGTGCAGATTGTAAAGGAGGGGTTGTCAGACAAACGTCACTAAAAGGCCGCGCTAGGATTGGTTCAGAGACAAATGTTAGTTGGAATTTAATTGGTTGGTAGCATAGAAGTCGAAATCCTAGTTGATAGTGGAGAATATATGTGGAAACGTGATCCGACTTTAATAGGAACCCGTCCAGACAAGAGATTCTTAGGTTTTGTAGAATATAATTCGATACATAGATATTTACCCAAAATGTATGGAGAAAAGAGAAAAATGTCATTTCTACAGAAGGTTAAAAATTATTTTAAGAAAGATAAACCCATCAAAACTAGAGAAGGAATTATCATTCCACCAGCAAAAACGCCCGCTTCATTCATGATGATGGAGAGAGGTTATCATACTTGCGTATGGTTAGAAAATTGGATAGAATATACCAAAAATGACGGAATATTAGCATTCCCAGAGAATGGTACTTTCAATGGGAGAATTCTTCAAAATTAAAGATTGAGGATGAATGATTTAGAACCCAGACCAAGATTAACGCAATACGAAGCATTAGAAGAACGGGAAACCGAGGCATTCGAACGTGACCGAGCAGGAAACAGTAGGGGTTATAGGGGATTTTTTCCAAAATACCAAAATGAGTCAAGAGACGGTCAGATGAAACAGTGGAGAAGAGCGATGCTTACAGAAGGTTTGTATCCAGTATGTATAGCAGAAGAGTCGTTAAGGAGTAAATGCACAGAAAAGACAAAACACTTAACAGGGTTTGGAGATTCTGAAGATGAATTTATGGAAGAAATATTAAAGAATCCACCACCATATCAGGAAGGGACAAGTGGATGTACCCCAAGCGCACCACTTTTAAGAACACCCTTGGTACCGCAAGTATTGCATAATCCACCAGTTAATAGGGTACTTCAGGATAAATAAAAAGAGGCTGTAGACAAAAACAGAGCAGAATTGATACAGAAAATAACCAGTTGATTGTACATCCTGATTCCCTGACCATACCTGTAACGATTGGTCCAGTGGTTCCCTTATATGGTGACAAGGTAAACTATCCGAAACCATTAGTGATGCCTACACCTGTAGAGATTCCCAAACCTGAAACTGTAATAATTTGATGACCATATCAGTGACTGTGAATCTATGATATCCCTAATGGATTTACCAATTCGAGGATCTGTAAATAGCACTCCTAGAAGAATAACACCTGGTTGCTCCAAAGATGTAAATATAGTAACCTCATCTGGAACCAAAAGTGCCACAGTAGTAACGCCAGAAGACTTAGAAAGGTGGGCACAAGGATCAGACAGACAGAGTTCACCCCCAAAGATCATAGACATCTATAAATTAAAAGTTGAGTTAGAAGAAATGATAGCAGGAAATGTAGGAGTAGATCGTCTAAATACTTACGATGAAGAAGAACTATTGTTCGTATGCAGAAGCATAACTAGAAATGTAAAGATATTTCATGAGAAATTATCAGATTTGGCTTTGCAGATGGGAATTGAAATAGGAAAGTCAAAAGTACTACAGAAACCTTAGAGCAGACTTTTCTGACAAAGATTTAGAAAACATGAATGCCTCTGGCCGAAAACTACAAGTAAAAGAATTAATGTCAGTATTACAGAAATGGGGCGATCTAGATAAATGGAAAACTAGATGGACAAAGAAAAAGGAAGAGGCACGATACAGTAGAACAACTTCTGAATATTTATTGAAAGAAACAGGGAAAGCAGATCAGATGTACCCGATGCGAGAAGTACCTGGAGGAGGTTATGTACATGTCCCATGGAGTAGACAGGATATTTTGTCATTTACGAATGATTTCCCAAAGTTGAGAGAAAAGCCAATTGAATGGTACAAGCAGGTTGAGAGGTTTGTGAAAGTGTCAAAGGTATTGTTAAAGGACTTGGATGGTTTGTTCGACATAGTGGTACCTGCCGATTTATGGACAGATTATAAGATTACGGTTGACTGACCGAGTGAAGAGTATCCTAGAGATCCAAAGACAGGTGCTCCATCAAGTGATGTGATGAAAAAGTATCAACAGGTGATAACTTACCTGAAAGGGAAAATACCACCGAAAGAAACGGATTGGGTGAAAATAGACAGGACTACCCAAGAAGCAAGTGAATCAGTACATGCCTATTATGAACGCCTATTGCAGGTATTCAAACAGTATAGTGGATTTGTGGACATTGGAGATAAAAACATGAGTCAGTTTGTTTATCGATTTGTTTATGGTTTAAAGCCAGAGATTTGTCAGATGATTAAACAGCACATGTTGTGCTGGCAAGGGAAACCCATTGATGACATTTTGAAATATGCAAAATATTGTGGAGACAATATTGAGGATAGGCACAAGAAACTGCAAGAGAAAGTGATGTGGGCTCAAGTGAAAATGGCTGAGCGACAGGGAATTAATTTGGATAATCCAACTGATAATCAGGGAAAAGATTCTGGAACAAATGGTGACACAGGAAATGGTGGTAAATTGAGAGGACGAATGAGTAGAGAAGAGGCTAAAAAGAAATTTCCTTGTCATGGATGCGGAAAGTTGGGGCATTGGAAGGATGAATGTAAAAAGATTTGAAATAATAATGGCCCAAATCATAATTTAAATCCACAGACGCAGAATGACTCACAGCAGGGTGTAAATCCTCAGAGTCTGTTGCCACCTGCTCCTATACAGGGTAATGTAAGCAGAGCAAAGCACGGTACAGATGTCGGATATCAAGGAGGAAGTGGTAAGAATGATTATGTAACTTCACAGTTTCTTTTACAGGATGATTTTTATCAGTATAACCAAGGATGGTGCCTAAGAGAGGGGGAGAAGGAGTGCGTACTTGGCGCATCCTTGCCAGTAGACCAGTCGGGTCCATATGTTGAAGGGAAAATAAGAGGTAATGATATCACTTTCCTTTTGGACACTGGTGCTACCCGTTCTACTGTAAGAACAGCAGACATCCCAGACCTTCCTCTCTCTGGAGAAGCTATCCAAGTTGTAGGTGTAGCTAATCGTAAAATTAAAACACCTCTTACCGAACCAATGGAAGTAAAAATTGGAAATTTTAGAGAAATGCATCAGTTTGTAGTGTGTGATTCCAGTCCAGTAAACTTACTGGGCCGAGATTTGTTGTGCAAAATGAACTGCACAATTTTCTGCACACCGGATGGTGTTGCAGTTCAGATCCTGGATGAAGATCATGTATATAAAATTATGATTGCAAAACAAGGTACAGAAGTAGATGAGATGTTTTCTTTAATAACAGAAGACGAGTTACCTGAAGAATTAAGAACTACAGTAAATTCCATGGTATGTGATTTCACCGGGAAAAAAGTAGGACTTATGGCCAAAATAGACCCAGTAAAAATCACTGTAAAGGAAGGTGCAATTTTCCCAAATACCAGACAGTACAAAATGAGTGCAGAAGTAAAAGCAGGAGTTGTTGAGGAAATCAACAGAATGGTAAAACAAGGCATATTAAAAGAAGTTATGAGTAGCCCTTGAAATTCACCAATCATGGGTTTAAAGAAACCTAGTGGAAAGTATAGGATTGTTCAGGATCTACGCAAAATTAATAAGATTGTGGTACCTTGTTGTCCTATAGTGCCAAATCCTGCAGTAATCCTATACCAGATCCCTTGGAGTGCAGAATGGTTTACTGTGATTGATTTATGCCAAGCATTCTTTTCCATACCATTGCACCCAGATAGCCAGTATCTCTTTTCATTTAAATTCGAGAACAAAGTCTATGTGTGGAATTGTGTTCCTCAAGGATACACGGAAAGTCCCTCCATTTTCAATCAAATACTGAAGGGGTGTTTGGAGAAGTTAGTGCTACCCAGAAGTTCAGTCTTGGTACAGTATATAGACGACTTACTGGTAGCATCCAGCACTCATGATGATTGTGTTGAAGATTCAATTGCATTACTTAACCATTTGGCTGAGGAAGGACAAAGTGTCGCCTGAAAAATTGCAGTTTTGTACAACAGCAGTTAAGTATTTAGGACACCAAATTGAGAGGGGAAAAAGAAGGACAACCTCTGAAAGAGTAAAATTAATCAAGAGAATGCAAATGCCTGTAACTCAAAGAGAAGTGAGAATGTTCCTTGGAATAGTGGGATATTGTCGACAGTGGATAGTAGGGTTTTCGCTGCTAGCAAAGCCATCGATTCAAATGACGAAAAAGAAGGCAAAGGACCCAGTTGAGTGGGATGATGAGAGCGTAGGAGCTTTTGTAAGATTGAGAAGTGCTTTGTGTGAAGCACCTGCACTAGGTATGCCTGATTATTCAAGAGGATTCGCATTATTCTGTCATGAGAGAGAAAATTGTGCACTTTCAGTCCTAACTCAGAGACATGGTTTGGACAGACGTCCTATAGCATATTGTTCTGCTACATTGGACCCACTGGCAGCAGTGTTGCCAGGCTGATTAAAAGCAGTAGCTGCTACATGTTTGAGCATCGAACAAAGTGAATCAATTGTAATGGGACATCCTGTAAAAGTGTTTGTCCCACACTCAGTTGTGATTCTATTGACAAGAACCAGAACTCAGCATCTTACTCCTAGTCGGCTGACTAAATATGAGAGAATAATCTTAGGTGCTGAAAATGTGACTATCGTCAGGTGTACAATTGTAAACCCTGCTACATTACTACCAGATCCGTATCATGAGGAAGTCAAAGATGATGAAGAGGAACATGATTGTTTACAAGTCACAGAATTGTGCACCAAACTGCGTCCTGATATACAGGAACTGCCTCTCAGGAATCCAGACAGGGAGCTGTTTGTGGATGGTTCATGCCAAAGGCATGAAGATGGCAAATTAAGTGCAGCATATGCTGTATGTGAATTAACTGGAATAGTCGAAGCATCCTATTTACCAGGAGTCAAGTCTGCACAAGTAGCTGAATTAATTGCTTTGATTAAAGCCTGCAAAATTGGGAAGAATCAGAAAGTAACCATATTTACGGACAGTCAATCTGGGTACGGGGTTGTGCATGACTTTGGCCAACTGTGGATGCAGAGGGATTTCATGACTTCTTCAGGATCCCCAATCAAAAATGGACAGTTTGTAAAAGAACTAATAGAAGCAATACAATCACCTAAAGAATTGGCGGTGGTGAAATGTGCCGCACACCAGTCAGGAGATGACTGGGTGGTAGTCGGTAACAGATATGCAGATCTGGTGGCTCAACACTGTGCCAAAAACAGGTTGTCAGTAAATAAAAAGGTTGAAAGGATGGGAATCAGCTGCCAACTTATGTTATATGCACCACCTGAAACATGGAATGATGTGAAAAGACTGCAAGATGATGCTGAGGAGAGTGAAAGAGATGCTTGGATAAAAATAGGATGTTCTCGAAGAGCAGACGATGATGTATGGGTTTATGCCGACGGCAGACCAGTCATGCCCGACTGTCTGATTTCACAAATGGCCAGAATGTATCATGGAGACACACATGTAGGGAGAGATGCCATGATTAGACTCTTCAGGCAAAGTTGGTATAATCCAAAGTTTAGGGCTGCAGCAGAGAGTCTATGCCAAAGGTGTTTAACTTGTCAAATGAATAATCCAGGAAGAAAAACAGTAATTGGTTTGGGAAAAATTGGAAAGGCTGAGGGTCCCTTTGTGAGATTACAGCTAGATTTCATACAGTTACCACCATGTAGAGAACTGAAATATGTACTTGTCATAGTGTGTCTGTTTTCAAGGTGGGTGGAGGCTTACCCTACCAGAAGGAATGACAGTATTACAGTCGCAAAGCTGTTGCTACGAGAACTCATTCCTAGGTTCGGTTTCCCAGTAACTTTGGAATCAGATAGAGGAAGTCACTTCAACAACGATGTGATCAGAATAATCTGTGAAGCATTCCAAATTGAGCAGAAATTGCACTGTGCGTATCGCCCAGAGGCTTCTGGAGTTGTTGAACAAATGAATGGCACAATAAAATCAAGGCTGGCAAAAATGTGTGCATCAACATCGTTAGATTGGCCAGATGCATTGCCACTTGTTTTAATGGGACTCAGAAGCATTCCTGATAGAAATACCGGATTGAGTCCGCACAAAATAATCATGGGAAGAGCAATGAGACAAGCACATGTACCTACAAGTAAACTGCTGAACATAACTGATGATATGGTTCTGGATTATTGCAAAGGATTGGCTGACCTAGTGTGTTCTGTCTCTCACCAGGTTGGAGACGATGCAGTTTCCAGACAGCCTGAGCAAGAGCATGATCTGAACCCCGGAGACTGGGTGGTTGTGAAGCATCACCCCAGTTCATCACCTGATAAAAAAGAAGTCCTCTTGGAACGGCGTCCTCATCAGCTAATTAACCCTTTTTTTTTTTTCTTCTTCTCTTTCTCTCTCTCCCTCACCCCCCCCCCAATCTCCCTAGGCTCCCCCTACAGTCTCCCTCCACCAATTAGCCGTCCCCGAAGCCCAACATTTCTGGCCCCATAACTACCCCTTCCCGACCTTTTCTCCCTACCCACCAGAATTACTATTTGCCTATACAAGAACCACCTGTTAAACAAAAATACCCTCACCTCCGTGCACTCATTCGCGGGGGCCCCTTTGTCGCTAGGACACACTATCGGAATGATGATCAGTCCGGACCCCTCAGGATACAATGCCCTCACTATCAACTACCCGCCTAACCTCTCCAAAAGTGCAGCCAAAAAACACAAACATCGCATACTCAAAGACAGACCTGATACATTATTCTCAGACATCTACTTCTGTACAAACAAGGGTAATATAGTTAATGACCTCATCTTATATACCAGAAAACGAGCATGCTGGCGGAATGCGATATATTCCATGCTTCGTATATCAGGCACTAGGAAAACGCCTCATGGTCTCAAATTAACAACATCGCCCTCGCTCACCTTCAACGGTAATGCTACTATTACCCTCTACAACAATGGTATCATCCTTATCCAAGCCTATAATGCTAATCTAGCCATGATGGCCAACATCTTCCCCACACTCAGGAAGGCGATCTCGGTTAAATCCAATGACCCCTATCCACAACCTATCACCACCCTGGACCTAACCAGTCCTCCCCCCTCCACATCCGGGAGGTCCACACTCGCCCGGAATCATCCCCCGCCTTTAGATGATCTCGGAACCTCTCTACCCAATGTCAGACTGACCCAACACACTAGACCTCAGACTCATAGGCCGGGCGAGCCTACTGGTTCCCTCCTCTCGCCATTCTCCAGTCCGATACAGGTTGACTCTCGAGCGCTGAGTCCCCCTCTCACCATATCACCATCGCACTCATCAAAAGTTCACCCGTCACGCATCCCTCCTTTTACGCCACCTGCTAGATCAGAGTCTTGGCAATTGCCCTCCACAGACCGTGCTCCTCCAAACCCACTCAATCCTTACTTGACCGTCCCTGACTCACAGAGCAATGGCCCTCCCACCCTCCTACTCATACCAACCCCTCTATCCTTACATAATGGAACACCGCAAATCCGTGCGGACCAACTCCTCCCTCTGGAACCTCAAAATACCGCCTTAGACCTCTCTGGTACACATCAAGACCCTTCCTCTCGGCCAGAACTCCCCACTCAACATTTACCCCTCTCACAGCATTCAGACCTGGTGGCGCGCCTGGACGATTTATCTCTCCAGTTGCACCTTCTCACCGTCGAACTTCATGATCTGAAAGCCTTCTCGATTGAACACCTCCCCTGATCAGTTCCCTCCTCTCCAGTGCAAAGTTGCCCAGAGCACCTGCTAGTGACAGAACTCGCTTTGGTCAGCCTCCCCCGCTCCTTCTCCAAAACCATACCCCTACCTAACGCCCCCTCCCGCCCCAGAAGAGCGAGGGCCTATCTCGCGTCCAACGATATCAATGACTTACTCATTTCTTACTCATTTACCTTAGACACCAACAAGATTACGGAGTGTCAAATTCAAACTATTCACGCCAACCCGTACAGAGAACCCCCTCACAACCCTAGAGGCTTAAATATTGACAACCTTATGAGAGTGAACATCATACAGTCTCCTCCCCCTCATACACCGGTCCAACTTAAATGCGTACTACTCAACTGCAGGTCAGCTAGCAAACACGCCTCTGACATATTCGACCTCATCCAACACAATGAGATAGACATCATCATCCTGACTGAAACTTGGCTCAATCCCGCTTCCACTCCCTTTCTAGACCTCTTAGTGCCTCCTACCCATGACATAATCCGTCTAGACAGAGCTTTGAAGACAGGTGGTGGCCTAGCTTGTATACATCGGAGCTCGCTATCGGTCTCCCACACAGAGTCATCTACCCCATCCTCATGCGAATACCTTTGTCTCAATATCTTTAGTCACAACCTTCCGGTTTGCAAACTACACACATTTTACCACCCACCAGGGGACAACCTCCCCTTCATCGAGCAATTAATGGAAATCATCTCTGGCAATGTTGATTCCGCTATGGCCCAAATCTTCCTTGGTGATTTCAACCTGCACTGGTCCAACCTCAATGACCAAGCTGTTACATGCCTCAAATCATTCTTAAATGATCATGAACTGATCCAACACTGTGAACAGGCAACCCATAATAAAGGAGAAATTCTGGACCTAATCATCTCCAAAGGTCACTGTAGTGATTGAGTCCACGAAGGTTGGTATAGTTCAAGTAGATTTATTGAAGATTAGAACAAGACCATAACAAGATCATATCAGGACTATAGCTAGACCAGGGAGAGACCCCACCAGGAGCAGCCAGCATGCTGCTCAGCCCAGCCAACTGTGAACATTCACCGCTAACATTCCATAAGATGACATCATAGCAAGGTTCTACAGGCAGAGCATGAAAAGCATTGAACTCAAGATATAACATATCCCCCTTTCCCCCAAATGAATAAAAGAACACAATGAGAGAGAAAGAGAGAAGAAACCAGAAAGAGAAAACTTAGAGGAAACAGAACCGCAAAACACTCTAAAGAGGAGCAAAATCAGGTAACAGAGAAGAAAGGAAAACAGACATAGAAACCATCCTCCCTTCTTACACAAAAGAAAAGAAGAAAACCACAACGCCAGAGAGAGAAGAAAAGGAAACACAAAAGACTGCCCCAAAGCACACCCACTGGCCAGAACAGGAATGAATGAAGGCTGAAAATGGAAAACTAACAGAACACAGGGCTACAGGCTGCGATGAATGCAGAAGAAGGAAACACGACAGAAAAGCAGAGGAAAGCCCAGAATCCACAAGAGACACGAGAAGAAAACCTCAGAAGGAAAACCGAGATGAAGAGAGAAACAAGGAAGATGAGGAAGGATAGAGGAAGCATGTAATATAAAGATAACAGTGTAAACATAGCAATAAAAAAAAAATACAATATAAACGGAACATACTTAGCAATAAAATCATGAAAAGCACTCAAATAGAGTAAAAACGTAAGCTAAATATGTACTCTCTAATGCATGGTTGAGAACCCATGACTAATCTCTTGAGATAGAGATGCGTTGTGCACAAAACTGGTAATGCTCCCCATACACATCTCAGTGTAAGGACCAACTTTGTGTGGAAAAACCATACCGTGCACTGTAGTAATGTAACTGTGTTAATACAGCACATATGAGTAGGTACTCATCAAAAATTCCAAGCAAAAAAAAATAGTATATGGGTGGGAACCCATCTACTTAATGCAAAGGGTCAACACCCTTGCATAGCTCCCAGGAGGGAGGAAGACAGAGTCGTGCACACCCTATGTAGGGTAAACAAATAAAACGAGAGATGTCCGTGTATGGACAACTAGTGTGGAGCTTCCACACTGTGCACTAAAGCAAAATGAACGTTAGCTTTTTGGGTAGGAACCCGTTAACTGAAAGTATCTGGGTAGGAACCCGTACTGATGCACAGGGACTGACACCCTTGCATAGATCCCCTGTGGAAGGGTAAACACAACAATGAACATGTAATGCGTGTACAATCATACAGTGAGCAGATGGGACTAAGACCCATTGCTTGCAAATGGGACTAAAACCCATTGCAAAGATCCCCTGTTAGAAGGGAAAACAGAATAGTGAAATGGACTCTTGACGGTGTTTACCAACATGGCATATACCTAGGGTCCATGGACAATAGAGTTGAAGGCAGACACAGTGATCCACGCCGGTGAGCGACTACTCACCCGAATAACAATAGTCAAACAACAAGATGCCAGAACGACAAAAAAATGTTGTGCACTTTTTGAAAATGGGGCTGAATCCCATGTGAAACACCTTGTGAAAAGGTAGAAACATTGTGCACCGTATTATACTAAAAACTACACACTACAACAGTGAAAAGCTAAAAGAAACCCTGTTTAGCCTGTTCTGTGTGGATTACAATAAGTTGATTTCCCTCAGTACGACTACACTGTGCCGAGATGACGGGAGTGTGGACATGAACATGAAAGGAAGTAAAAAAAAAATCACAGGTGTGCCTGTCACCGGAATTCTGTGGCAGACGAGCGCGCTGCAGAATAATGTTCACAAGAGGTACTGCGGTGTATTTAAGATGAGGCGATAAAGAACAGCTGAAGACACACTGAAAAGTATAGAAAAGTACCTCCAGTCACAAAAGTTCTACCATAGAGCGTCTGCTCACCAACTGCAGTGAGCCCATCAGGAAATGCGCCAAAGATACCGTAAAGAGTCTTTAACAGCCTTCCGTCGGTAGCGAAGGAACTGCAACAGCTGCACCAATGCTTGAAATGGGAAGCAAGCCGACGCCGTTGAATATGAAAGGAACTTTATAAACACGGACAACGTGGTTGGCACATGAAACATGGTTATAGTCTTCAATGATGCACACCGGAGTTGGGACAATCCGAAGATGGCGGCACGTTTTTAACGTGGTTGCAGAGTGGCTCTCGGTACTCTAGTGCACCAAAACGTCGAGCAGGCAGAGAGTGAAACAAGCGTCACAGAAGATATCACGGAGAAATCAACATGCGTCATAGAAGATCGCGCGGAGCTGCATGTATGCAGGTAGGATTGCATGCGCTGAAAAGGCACGCGCATATTTTAAATTTGAACCTTACTTTGCAACCGCCAAATGTAATGTGGCTGCCCGGGACAGAGTACTGCAACAAGAATTTTTTTTTAAAGTACTTGAACTCACGGTTTTGGGTGGAATTAACACTGGTGGATCCAATCCCACTCTAACACATTTTGTAGCAGAAGTTAGAGTACTTGGGCAGACTGTAGATGAAAATCACACTGTCAGTCACTGACGCCACAACACCTTAGGCACTGCTTGTCTCCGTGATAGTAGATAATGTTGAATTCACACCTCATGTGTGAGGGGCAGGAAGACCTGTGAGCAGGAACTGTGTGCAACGATGTCGCAAGAAATGGCAAACAGAAGGTCAGCAGGCAGAGACTTGCTTGATGAGACGCTGTATTTACAGCATGTAAAAACAAATGCTGCAGTAGAAACCGGAGCTGGCACGGTTGCGTAGAGTGAACACACGATGAAAGGCAGGCTTACCCTCACAGAAGGCACAGCACAGAACGAAGGCACAGGACAAGATGTGTAGAGTTAGTGGGGAGTAGACGCCTAAGCTTGAATGGGCAGCACTTGTAGTGGCACTTCCCCATACGCACAGGAACAACTGGTAGACTGCTGTGGGCGACCGATGGGAGGTCACTGGTGGGGTCAAGATGGCAGTTGACTAGCTTCACTTGAGTTGCAGTAGGTCCTGTGTTTTAAGTTTCTTGAGGTCTTGAAGAGGTGGTAGGTGCAGGTTCTTTTTCAAGCTCGTCGCCAAAAACTTGTAGTGATTGAGTCCACGAAGGTTGGTATAGTTCAAGTAGATTTATTGAAGATTAGAACAAGACCATAACAAGATCATATCAGGACTATAGCTAGACCAGGAGAGACCCCACCAGGAGCAGCCAGCATGCTGCTCAGCCCAGCCAACTGTGAACATTCACCGCTAACATTCCATAAGATGACATCATAGCAAGGTTCTACAGGCAGAGCATGAAAAGCATTGAACTCAAGATATAACAGTCACACCATCACACTGGACACCATTTCCCCGTGCGATTGGTCCGATCATCACAGCATCTTCTTTTTTATCAACTTGGAAGTCTCTCTGAGGAAGGCTCAACCAGCGAAAATGAAGATTTGGAAAAAGGACCTCAGAAATATCAATACAGCTGATCTAGCAACCCACTGAATATCTGCCCTCTCTCCACAAGCTGACATGACCGAGGTACATGCACTCACCAACTTCTACAACTCTACTATTACTAGCATCATGAATTCCATTGCTCCACTCCAACAAAAAAACGCCTCAACTAAAATTTCCAAACCATGGTTCAACGACAACTTAAACACGGAGCGCCGCCACCTTAGGGCAGTTGAACGTTCCTGGAAATCGAATCCATCCTCGGACCAACTAATAATCCTTAGAACGATAAGGAGCTCCTATAACAAACAAATCAAGATCGCTAAGGCCGACTACTTCAGATCCCAAATTAATCAAGCAGCTAATCGCCCCAAGAAACTTTTTGAGCTGGTGAAACAACAATCGGTGGAAACACCAAACCGCTCTGTCTCTGAGGTCAACCCACCTTCATGCGATGATCTGGCCGCCTTCTTTACTGAGAAATCCAGACTCATCAATTTTGATCTTGACTCCAGGAAGGCGCTTTTGCTAGCTGGGGGGTCTGCGCCCCCCTCGACCTTATCAGAGAAGTTCGAACCGACCAGCCTGAGCAAAAGAACAATGCCTCATGGAGCACCTTCACTCCCCTCAGCGAAAGAGACACCAACAAGATTCTTCAGAGTATCAACCCATCTAATCATTTTAGCGACCCGTTACCACCGTCCATCTTCAAAGAACTGAAGGAGGTCATCACCCCCATCTGGACAAAGATTGTCAATGCGTCTCTCTCACAAGGTACGATCCCGGATTGTCTAAAAGCTGCTCAGGTAACACCTATCCTAAAAGCCTACAGCAGATAGTACGGACCTTAACAACTTCCGTCCTATCTCTAACATCCCCACCCTTGCCAAACTCCTAGAAAAATGTGTCCAATCTCAACTCTGTGCCCACATCGAGAATTTCCATCTCCTGGACCAACACCAATCTGGCTTCCGGAGTGGGCACAGCACCGAATCGGCTCTCACGCACGTTATGGATGACATTTTGAAAATGCTCGACCAAAATGAATCCTGCCTCCTTATCCTCCTGGATCTTTCCTCAGCGTTTGACACTGTGAATCACGACAACCTCCTATCCATTTTGAAGCACAGGATGGGCCTTTCTGGTTCGGTGCTGCAATGGTTCTCATCCTTCTTCCACCACAGATCCAAAAGAGTTAAGGCGAACCACTCTCTCTCCCAGCCTTCACTAGTATCCATGGGGGTCCCCCAAGGGTCCGCCCTATCCCCTACTCTTCAATTTATTCTTGGAACCTTTAGCTAATGCTCTAAATTCCGCTGACATTCTCTTCCATATGTATGCGGATGATACGCAACTCTATCTGAAAATCTCCTCCCCGAATAACCTTATAGCACTCAACTCTACCCTAATAAATACTCAAAACTGGTTGACTGAGAACCACCTCTTGCTCAACATCTCCAAAACAGAATTCCTTCTCATTTCTCCCCCGACTCACATCCCCAAGATAGACCTTTGGATGAACCACCTCACTGCCTTCAACTGCTCCCCCCTCATTGTTGACTCAGCTAAATCTCTCGGACTCACCCTAGACAAGCATCTGAACATAAACTCATATCAGCAATGTGTGTAAGGGAGTGAATCACCTTATGAGGATACTCAGGAATCTCAAACCTTTCCTCCCACAAGCTGACTTCAAGCAAGTGGTCCAAGCGCTTGTTTTGCCGAGGCTAGACTATGGCAGTGCTACACTTTGTGGCCTCCCCAAATATACCTTGGCCCCACTAAGGGCTTCACTTAATGCGGCGGCCAGACTGGTCACGGGGACCAAAAGAAACGAGCACATCTCCCCAGTCTTAAAATCCCTAAATTGGTTGCCCTATGAAGCAAGAATTCAGCTAAAGATTGCCTGTCTATCTCACAAAGCCCTCCATTTCAAAACCCCCAGTTATCTAGCGCAAAAGCTAGAATTATCCGGAGGGGTAGACCTTCTCGGAGTGCTAAATCTCTCCTCCTCAAACCTCAGATCTTTCGCAAAAAGAGAACGTGTCACCGAGCTTTCTCCGGCTCTGCGCCAAAGATCTGGAACTCTCTCCCACCGGAAATACGCAGAATCTCCTCCAAGGTTGCCTTCAAATTGGAAGTAAAATGATTCCTCATGAACAAGTTCCTACCTTAAAAGGGTCTCGGATCCTCTGCTCTAATGCTTTGGACCTACACCCTAAGTCCTGTGTTTGAAGTTATTCTGTTTTACTAGTCACTTGCTCCGCTCCCAGTTCGCTATGTTCCAGTTTTTATCTTACCCTTTATCGTCCCTTTCGATTGTAACCTTTGTTTGATATGCATATGTGATTTGTTTAGGTTGGTACCCCTTCAGACGATTGTACTACTACCTTCCTTTCCCTCAAATTGTAAAGTGCTCTGATATCCTTCGGGATCATGTTCGCGCTATATAAAACTTCATAAATAAATAAATAAATCACACCAGAGAAACGGTTTTATCACCCAGGTGGGGCGAACCTTGTCAGGTTATACTAGTCACG
Organism: Calotriton arnoldi; assembly: GCA_963921515.1. NCBI lineage: Eukaryota > Metazoa > Chordata > Amphibia > Caudata > Salamandridae > Calotriton > Calotriton arnoldi. Next base: position 1,738,881 of record CAWUFW010001806.1, on the reverse strand, counting down.
AACACAGCAGTGAAATGTGCAGGATTGTCTAACTGGATTCATGTAAGTCACACCAAAAGTGTACCAGAGCCTGAAGGACAAAATCCTCAGACAGCATCAATAACTGAGGAAGCTGAAGGTTGGCCAGCTGAAGAATCCCAGGTGTGAGATTCAAGAGAAGCTGAAGAAGAACAACCGAGCACAAGTCAGGACTGGATACCAGTGGTTGACATACCAGAAGTTTACAACAGAACAAGAAGCCGATCAAAATTAGAAGAAATTAGGGAAGACCAGATAGGTGAAGAAGAAGCAGCTCAGGATGAGGAAAATGAAACCATAAGAGAACCTGAGCAGGACCAGATAGGGAGAGGAAATTGGGCTCAAATCAACAACGAAACAACAAAATTTGAGCAGGGACAGACAGGATAAGAAGAACGCGGTCAGGCTGCAGAAGTACAAAGTGCAATAAGCCCTGATCAGAACAAGTTAGATTTAGGAAAATACGTTCAAGAAGAAGATCACGAGAACCTCAAACATGAAGACGTAAATCCTGAACAAGGACAGTTACTAGCAACTCACATTGGAGCAACTGAAGAAAACCCAATAAGACCTGAAAAAGAACAAATAGAAGAAGAAACTGAGAACGAAGAAAAACAAACTGTGCCACAGCTTGAAAATAAAAGAACTTCTGAAGAAGAAATAAGAAGTGAAGAGACAGTGCAAACAAAGAAAGCCAGAAAAGGTGATCATTGGCCTAATGTCATTAAAAGAGTGAAATACCATATAGAAACCAGAAGTGAAGATCCAGAACAAGTAAATGAAGTAACAAGCCTAACGGAACAAACAAGTGGAACTGTAAAACGAAAAAGCAAAAGACTGAAACTTGTGAACAATAAATTTAAAGGTCCTGATTGGACTTATATAATCCTTGAAGACTACCAGAGTTCAGAGTCAAGTGAAAGTGGTGACGAAGGAACAAATGCGGAACTGACTTATGAGAAAGAAATAAAACCACCTTGATAAACGTTAAAGTCTTGAAAGAAAGATAAGCAGAGAAATCTTCCTTGTCAAAAATGCCTGACGACAGAGTTTCTGGGAGACCGAATCAGAAATGTTGTAAAAGATGCTGTGCTATATGCATATGTAGTATGGTAGTGGTGCTTATAGTATGGTTAGTTGTGATCGTAGCAATTCCTTACCTTCTGATAATGGATAAAAAGATTAACAACGAAACAAAGGGAAAGGTAGATAACTTGAGAAGTAATAGAGTAGAATTAAAGGCAGAAGATGAACCAGAGTTTCATCACGAGGTAACAGATAACGACACTAGTTTGAATGTTTTCACAAAATTATTGTTTCAATATGTAGATACCATGGAAGTTAGTAATTGTTATGTCTGTATGAAATTACCCGAATCAGTAGCAGAAGGATTAACATATCATCATTTACCATTAACTTATGGCATATCATGTAGTGTATTGAGTAGTTTATTTTATAAAACAGGGAGACTTCAGTATTATTATTCAAATATAGATGTGATATTTTCTGAGGTTCCGATTCGAAAGAATATGAATCCAGTGCTTAGTAGTCAAGATGCTCAGTTTATGGGAGAATTTTTCTTAATAATGAAATCGATAGAGATAACACATGCACATAGAAGCAATCTAACATGTTCGTTACATGAAGAAGAAAAGATAATTTTGAATTTAGTAGAAGATAGAAGACAAGATTTCCAAAAGAAAGCATCTGAGCATAAGGCTCATCTGCCACCTTGGGCTGAGAAAGAGGGTAGTTACACACCTGGCAAGGCTCAAGCTGCTATGGCTCTGGATTTTGAAAAAACAGGGAAAATTTGTCTACATAGGTTAAAGACTGAGTATAACAATATTTTCATCGGTACCAGTGAATGTGAACATAATTTCTTAATTCTTGGAGGTTGGGGACTAAAAGGAGGAACAGATTCAGTTTTTCCTGGAATCTATTATGTGTGTGGGAATAAGGCCTACTTTAGGCTTCCTGCACGGTGGTATGGAAGTTGTTATTTTGGAATAGTTTTTCCAAAAATATACCACGTAAAGAGGAACACTGGGAGCAATGAAAATAATAGTGAATTAACACGTAGTAAAAGAGCTAGTTTTTCGGAATTTTTAGGTGATATATTTGGTGCATTGATACCTTCAGTGGGAATAATTCTGAACTCAAGGAAAATATGTAAATTATCTACAGTGGTTGATCGCTTATCAACGGACACTGCTGGAGGATTTCTAATGATTAATGCGGAGATGGTTGCGATTAGATCAATGGTGATGCAAAATCAACTTGCTCTTGATATAATATTGGCAAAAGAGGGCGGAGTCTGTAAATTATTGAAAACGAAACACTGTTGCACGTACATACCTGACAAAAGTGCAGAAATTGGAACGTATATACAGAATATAAAAAAACTTGAGAATGAACTAAAACCACTGGAAGTTGATAGTGTATGGGGCAGGTTGACGAATAGTATAGCGTCAATTGGTACCTGGTTTGCTAATGTAGGGAAAGGACTTATAGTTCAAATATTAGTACCCTTAGCAGGGATAGCAATAATAGTACTGTCAATAATAATATGGTGCAAATGTTGTAGAAGGAATGAGACGTATAGAGTGACAGGAACAGAAAAGAAATGAAAGTTTGATGAAATTGAACTAGAAGATCTGAGAAGTGAATTATACAAGAAACTGAAAGGAGGTGATAAAAATAGAAAGTGTAAAAATTAAGCTGAGACAATTTTATGCTAAAAGTTGGCATCTGGTTGTGGGTAGTATTTTGATGGCTCAGAAACGCCATCAGAGAGGGGATTGATGGAGCAAGAACTCACAATGAGACTTGCTCGTAAGCAATCCTCTCACAGTATTAATTTATTAAACTTTGTAATGTCTCTACTAACAAATGCACACATGAACACTATACGAGTGAAGCTTGCCTATGTGTTTAAACTAATAAGTAACGCTTGTCTAAATCTAAAATGGCCGCTAATGCGCGGGGGGAATCTCATTGCGCATGTGTCAACCATATCACGTGGTATGACGTCTTTCTTTGCTTGGAGGGAAATCTTTGCTTCTGCGCAGTGTGTATTAAAATGGCTGCTTAATGTTTTCACGTGCTAAAGCTTGCGCATATGCTGCAATTAAAAACTGTGGTATTCTAATGCTATTAATGTGGGATAGATTTATAATTAAATGGGAATAGAGTAGATAGAGTGGGTATACAGTAAAACCATTTATTTGTGATTTTAATATTTCTCTTCTTTGACTTTTATTAGTTCGTAAATGGGCCTGGGTTGGTTGAACTGCAGCTCAAGAGACATTGGTTCTGCGCATGCGCCCTGCAAGGCTGACCAGAGGAAGCGATGAAGTCAACTTGGAAGCCCTCCAAGGTCGCAAAGCCTGGTTCACAAGTTCATCTGAAATGTACCTGAAGTCGAAACAAATGTATACAAAATGTATTACGGAATCAATGGGAAACGGGTGGGAAATAAAGCAAATGTATTAATTGTGATGGGCGGTATTTTAAAACAATGGGCTTAAAGAAATTGAAATAAATTGACATGGTGTGAGGATCAACCCCCTGTCTCCGTCCAATCAGAAGTAGTGGGCTCATAATTTTGAAACATTAAGGGGAGGTCCTGGGTATAGAAGAGTATAATAGATATAGAATTAGCTAATTAGTTAGCGTTAGCTTTTGGCGTTGAGGCTGTCAGCTTGGAGGACCACAGAACGAGCTGATCGATTGCAGACTGAACCGCTGTCCAGAGAGGTCCTGAGGTGGGGGCGGCGGATTCCATAGAAAAGAAGACGCGGAAGATATCGAGGGGGAGCGAAGTGACAGAGAGGGGAACGACGCAGGCGTCATTGATAGAGAGGTCACCTGTCCCGTTTGAACCTGGTCCAGAGGTCTTGATCTTCATCCTTTCTGGGACCCTTTTTCCAACTCCTTGGCCAAGGGGTTTGGTTCTCACACTCTTAGGTAACTATAAGCGAAACCTTTAGCTGTACTGCTGTCTCTATCCTCTTCTCTCTGAGGGACTGTCATTGATTAATAAGTGATTATTAGTATGCTTCATCCTTGATATACGATTAAATATTATGTGGTTCTGTATTTTACTCTGCTAAAACTTTAGATAAACATTTTAAAACTTCCTGACTCAGTGATTATTTCAGGATTATGACTTTAATTGAATGTCACTCATTTTAAATTTCCCAATTATCAAAGGATTCATTGGTAAGTCATTACTCTTCAATAAGAAAAGTATTTGGTAGCAGGGATATTGATAAAGAGTACAACTGACCCCCCAGCGGAAATTGCTAGCGTAGTATGAATGAATGGGCCCAGGTGAGTATTTCGGTGTATGAATGCTTGTTGCTAGTAACACGCTGGATCACCCCTAAGCGCCCCCACCGCCTTTACCTGCACGGACCACGGCTGAACACAAGAAAACGAAGGTAAGCACCCATCCATGTTCTTCAAGGTACAGTATCAGGTGCCTGTCTGCTCAGTTTCAGTACAGCTGCTGATATGGGACTGATTTCTGTGAAGTACAACATGAATGCTCATCACAAGATAGTAAGACCATTCCGTTAGTTGTTTCATGGTTTAGGAAAGCTTAAGACTATGAAAGTAAAGTTACATATTAATGAAGATGTCTGTCCTGTTCATCAGAGACATTGACAAATTGCTTTTCATTTACAAGAAGCTGTTGAAAAAGAACTTGAATCATTACTTAATCATGACATTATTGAACTTTCAACTTGTCTGACGCCATTGGTTTCTCCCACAGTGGTAGTGCCCAACATGGACAGTGAAGGAGCTGTACTCATATGCGTTGACATGCATCAAGCAAACAAGGCAATTGAACGGGAATGACATCCAGGTCCACACAATGCTCACACAATAATGTAATTAAATGGTGCAAAGGTCTTCTCTTGCCTTGATTTAAATAAAGGTTTTCATCAGTTGGAACTCAAAGAAAGTTGCAGGTACATTACTACCTTTTTTACAAATGTTGGTCTTTTTCGATACAAGATACTCAGTTTTGGTGTGTCATTGACAGCAGAGCTTCTCCAAGTCTCATTCAACGTCTCATGCAGCCTGTTGTGAATGCATTCAACTATAGCGATGACATATTGATTTTTGGAGATACCCAGAAGGAACTTGATAAAGCTCTTTCACAAGTATGTCATTTACCTACTGATGCAGACAAGTGTGAGGTCCACAAGACAAACTTAAAGCTCTTTGGCCATATATTTCCAGATGGGAGTATGACACCTGGGAGGAAGAAAACATTAAACACATAGAAAGGTAACATCGACTTACAAAAACAGTTTTGGGGAGTTAAGATCAGGATTGGGCAAGGTTCAGTTCAGCAGCAACAGTACACCACCAAAGGCACAGGGGCAGCCGGGTGAAGGGTGCAAATACGGTGTCGGGTACCCAATACAACTCAATGAAGAATGGAGCAATCAGACAGATGCTGCTTACAGGTGAGTAATAGTGGCTCAGGGGTAGTGTCTGGGGGTTGAAGCAAGTACTGGGCAGGGTCCAAAGCAGCACCAACAGTACACCACCAGCGGCACAGGGTCGGCCTGGTGCAGGGTGCCAACACAGCATCGGGTGCCCAATGTTGGGCAATGAAGAAAGGCCTAATCGGAAAAGGGCTACACACACAGGCCAGGAGGCCTATCGAAGAAAACCAACAGCTGGAGAGGTAAGTTGCTATTCTCAGGGATGTAGGGACACCTTTGGTCTGCTTCACCAGGGTCGAGGGCCAGCAGGTGCTGGGATGTCTTTCGATGTCAGAAACAGCTTACCAGAGCAGGTCGTGGTTGAGGGGGTCTCCGTTCAGATGCTGCAGGCAACGTTGAGGTGTCCGAGAGGTGTCAACTCACGATGGACTAGGGCTCTGGAGTGCTGGGGAACCTCAGTGGGCCACTTGGACTTGGGCCAGAGGCGTCGGGTGCAGAGGTGGAACCGGGAGCAGGGTTTTGTGGTTCTTCAGGTCACAGAGGCCTTGCTCGAAGTTGGTTGCTGGTGAACAGATCTGCAGTTCTTGGGAGATCTTGATCGTTTTTGAAGGCAGGCAGTCCTCCTAGGGTATTGAAGGTCTCTGGGCCGAAGGACGAGCAGCCTTTTAGTGCAGGATTGTCGAGGGCTGCAGACAGGTCAGTAGGGCTGGGGCCAAGTCAGTAGTCCTCTGCAGTCTTCTCTGCTGGTGCGACTCTGTGGTGTCCGGTTTGTCTTAGGTTGTCTTAGGTTGTCTTAGGAACTGAACTTCAGGGTCTGGGGATGCCACCAAATACTAGATTTAGGGGCAGTACAATGGAGTGACTGGTAGTGGCCAATGGGCCCCTTACCTGGGGTGTCTACACCCTCTATTATGCCCTCCTCCTGTGGGAGGGGGACATAGCCCTAGGTCTGATTGGATAAGTCCCACCATCTTCAAGATGGCGGGCACTGAAAAGTGTACTTCACCTCGCCTCCAGCACCTGGCAAAGGGGGACACACCTCCTATTCTTGCTGAGTTTTCCCGCCTGTTCTCCTGCCAAAAGGGGGTAAGTACAGGAAGGAGGTCTGCTCCTTCTAACAGGAGATGCTGGGGTTACATTACAAAGGCGGCAAAGCCTTTGAAGCTCCCCGCCACAGATGGTTCTTCCTGACCGGGGGGGGGAGGGAGTGAACACCTCCACCCAGGACAGGCATTGTTCTCGCCTCTGAGTGCGAAGGCGCTGACCCCATTAGGTTAGAAAACTGTTTGGTGGTAGCTGGCTGGCTTAGGCCAGTCGGTGACCACCCTAAGGGTTGGTAGGTTTCAGGGGGCCCCTCTAAGGGGTCCTCTGTGTGCAATTTTTAATAAATATAACACTTGAATCAGTGCAGGTTTATTATGACGAGATGTTTGGTACCAAACATCCCATACTTCAGTTAAGCCATCATGGAGCTGGGGAACTCGTAATGACGAGTGTCCAGGCCATGTACTTACTATGGCTTCCCTGGTCACTTACAATATCCCGGAATCAACATGGATAATGCAGGGGCACATCTGCTCATGCAGATATGCCCTCACAGGAGATATAGTGCACTCTGCCTTAGGGCTAAGGCTTGCTAGAGGGGTGTTTTACCTATATCCCATGCAGTGTCTGTGAGCATGACACACAGGGTTGTGTGCCATGTTGACTCTTCAGTTTTATCTGCACCAAGACATGCAGGCTGCAGTGGCAGTGTGCATGTGCTTGGTGAGGGGTCCCTTAGGGTGGCACAATTTGTGCTGAAGCCCTTAAGGACCGCCTTTAGCCACAAGGCCATTTGGTACCAGGAGCACATTTTACTAGGGATTCATATGTGAGCTAAAGTGGTGCCAATTGTGGAAGCTATAGGGACAGTTTTTGGGGAGGGAACACCGGTACTGGGAACCTGGTTAGCAGGGACACAGTACACTTCAGTCATGGTTGCATCAAAAACCTGGCAAAACGTGTGTGTGTGTGGGGGGGTAATGCAACAAAAACCCAGTTTCCTACGCCAGTAAAGATGAACTGTCCATAACTCTGGAAGGAGTTATACTACGAAGGTCGAGAATCCTGATTTCAGAGAGGCACCAGGAAAGAAAAAATGGCTATGAAATGGCTATAGTCCAGCTATGGAATTTTGCAGCGGTAGCAACGCAGTTCCATTCACGAGAAGGACTAAAACACATCCTTTTCGATCTGGCTTGACAGAGCAGCTGTCACCAGACCTTATGTGATCACAAGTAAAAAAGCTTTAAGAAACTGTACTGCGTAACAGGGGCTTCGGCTCCATCAATATGTTGCTCTCTCTCACTACAAGCTTTATATTGCTCTGGAGGTCTGTGCTTCCACTGAAAAAGAGGAAATATTTTGCCTTTTCACAAATCTTACGCTCAATGCAGCAGGCCTGAGCTGGGTATGGTGACAAGTCAATGGTCAAGGCTACAGACCTGATTGGTTCATTTTGAAATGTTATGTCAGATGCCATAGGTCTGACAGGTGTATTAAGAAAAGGTACAGCAAATGCAGTAGGCCTGACTTATTTATTGTGAAAAGAATATGACCATTAGGTCTTTAACGGTAGGTTGTTCTTACTCTGTGTTAAAATCAATAGACAGGGATTTTCTTCGATCAGCAGGCCTGAGTTGCTTATGGTAACAAGCCACTGATAATGGCTATGGGCCTGGTTGGTTCATTGTAAGAGTTATTTCAAGTGCCATAGGACTGATCTGTTTATTCAGAAAATGTATGACAAATGTATTATGCCTGAAATGTTTTGCGAGAAGCATGTGCCAGAAACCAATAGGCCTTTAACCCCTTCGGTGCGTCAGACGGCCGGGGGCCGTCTGATGCACCAGTGCTCATGTGCGTAGGACGGCCCCCGGCCGTCCTAGCACATGGCACAGGGAATCCCTCTCGTGCGGGCACCAAAGGGATTCCCTTTCACCCACAACAGCCTCGGGAGCTGGGGAAGAGCTTCCCCAGCTCCCAAGGCTGCTCCCCTGGTTTCCCTGAAATGACGATCAGCGCGCACGTCGCGCTGACGTCATTTCAGTGAAACCGAAACTGAAATGAGCCAAGGGGCTCATTTCAGTTTCGCTTTCTACGTGCTCAGGGGACTATCTCAGCCCTCTGAGCATGTAGAAAGATGGGAGAGGTATCATTGGAAAGGGGAGAATCTCCCCTTTCCAATGGTATCCCTCCCCAGAGGATTCCTGCTTGGGGATTGCCCAGGAGGGCGATCCCCAAGCAGGGATCCACCCACTAGCCACCAGGAAGGGGGAGCAGCCCCTTGGGCAAGGGCCTTTGCTCCCTCCCAAATAATTTGGAACATTCAGTCTTTCTGCCCACCATGGGGGACAGATGGGGGCACTAGCCTCCAATCTGCGCGCCTGGGGGGGCAGAAAGCCCACTAGAAACCAGGGATTTTTTCTGGCAATTTCAATTGGGGGTGGGGGCTGACCAAAATGGGCATGCCAATGCCCCCACCCCGCGCAAAAAATTACAGTCTTTCTGCCCCCCCTGGGGAGCAGATGGGGGCAGTAGCCCCCAATCTGCCCCCCCCGGGGGGGCAGAAGGCCCACTAGACTCCAGGGATTTTGTTTGCCAATTAGAATTAGGGGTGGGGGCTGCCCAAAACGGGCATGCCAATGCCCCCACCCCCTCCCACAAAAATTACAGTCTTTATGCCCCCTTGGGGGGAAGATGGGGGCAGGAGCCCCCAATCTGCCCCCCCTGGGGGGGCAGAAAGCCCACTAGATACCAGGGATTTTTTTTCGAATTTGAATTAGGGGTCGGGGCTGCCCAATAAGGGCATGCCAATGCCTCCACCCCCCGCCGCAAAAGTACAGTCTTTGGTAGTAGCCCCCAATCTGCCCCCCTGGGGGGGGCAGAAAGCCCTCTAGAAACAAGGGATTTTTTTATCAAATGCAAATTGGTGGTGGGGGCTGCCCAATATGGGCATGCCAATGCCCCACCCAGCCTGCGGCAAAAGTACAGTCTTCCTGCCCCCCCTGGGGGGCAGAAGCGCCCAATCTGCCCCCCCGGGGGGGCAGAGAGCCCACTATGCGCCAGCGAATATGCTGGCTTTTTTATACGTAGGGGTGGGGGCTGCCCAGAATTGGCATCCCAATGCCCCCACCCCCCCAAAAGAATAGCCACAGTCTTTCTGCCCCCATTAGGGGCATATCGGGGCAATAGCTCCTGATTTCCCCCCTCCCCAGGGCGGCAGAAAGCCCACTAGGCACTGACTTTTTTCGTAATGTGCCTACCTGTGGATTTTGGGTTCTAGCGCAGCCGGCACCTAGGGAAACGTAGCAAACCTATATATTTTTGAAAACTAGACACGAAGGGGAATCCAGGATGGGGTGACTTGTGTGGCTCTCACTAGGTTCTGTTACCCAGAATCCCTTGCAAACCTCAAACCTTGTAAAAAAACACATTTTCCTCATATTTCAGTGATGGAAAGTTCTGGAATCTGCGCAGATCCACAAAATTCCACCCACCCAGCATTCCACAAAGTGGTACCTCACTTGTTTGGGCAGGCTTACTACCCGTGACAGGAAACGGCCCAAAACGCAACGTGGACACACCACATTTTTACAGTGAAAACTGACCCTTTTTTTGCAAAGTGCCTAGCTGTAGATTTTGAACCCTAGCTCTGCCGGCACCAAGGGAAACCTAGCAAACCTATACATTTTTGAAAACGAGACACCCAGGGGAATCCAGGATGGGGTGACTTGTCTGGCTCTCACCAGCTTCTGTTACACAGAATCCCTTGCAAACCTCAAACTTTGTAAAAAAAAGCACATTTTCCTCACATTTCTCTGGTGGAAAGTTCTGAAATCTGTGTAGATCCACAAATGTCCTACCACCTAGCGTTCCCCCAGGTCTCCCGATAAAAATGGTACCTCACTCGCATGGGTGGGTCAAGTACCCGCGACAGACAAGGGCTTCTCACATAGAAATTTGAGAAAAATTTGATTTTTTAAGCTAAATCTGAGGTTTGCAGGGAATTCTGGGTAGGATAACGATGGCGGGTCCACACAAGCCATACCTCGATGGACTACCCCGGGTGTCTAGTTTTCAGAAATGTGTGGGTTTGGTAGGTTTTCCAAGATGGCTGCCGAGCCCTGGGCCAAAAACCTAGGTGACCACCCCTTGCAAAACCAGTTTGTTTTGTGATAGGTAATTTTGATGTCTCCTCAAGACGTTTTGGGCCCTTGCCTGTCGCGGGTACTTAACCCACCCACGCAAGTAAGGTACCATTTTTAACGGGAGACTTGGGGGAACGCTGGGTGGTAGGAAATTTGTGTCAGCCCAGTGATCCCACAACTTCCCCACCCAGAAATTTGAGAAAAATTTGATTTTTTCAGCTAAATTTGAGGTTTGCAGGGGATTCTGGGTAGGAAAACATTGGGGAGCCCACGCAATCCATACCTCGCTGGACTCCCCCGGGTGTCTAGTTTTCAGAAATGTGTGGGTTTGGTAGGTTTTCCAAGATGGCTGCCTAGCAAGGGCCAAAAACCCAGGTGACCCCCCTTGAAAAACCAGGTTGTTTTGTGATAGGTAATTTTGATGTCTCCACAATACATTTTGGGCCCTTGCCTGTCGCGGGTACTTGACCCACCCACAAGAGTGAGGTGCCATTTTTATCGGGAGACCTGGGGTAACGCTCGGTGGTAGGAAATTTGGGTCAACCCGGTGATCCTACAACTTTCCCACACATAAATTTGAGAAAAATATGATTTTTCCATTAAAATTTGAGGTTTGCAGGGGATTCTGGGTAGGGAAACGTTGGGGGATCCACGCAAGCCATACCTTCCTGGACTCCCCTGGGTCTCTAGTTTTCAGAAATGTGTGGGTTTGGTAGGTTTCCCTAGATGGCCGCCAAGCCCGGGACCAAAAACTCATGTGACCCCCTTGCAAAACCAGGTCATTTTCGGATACATAGGGGGCATCTGCGTTTTTGGTCCCGGGGTCGGCAGCCATCTAGGGAAACGTACCAAACCCACACATTTCTGGGGGAGTTTAGGGAGGTATGGCTTGCGTGGATCCCCCAATGTTTCCCTACCCAGAATGCCCTGCAAACCTCAAATTTTGATGAAAAAAATCACTTTTTTCTCAAATATCTGTGTGGGAAAATTGTAGGATCACCGGGCTGACACAAATTTCCTACCACCCAGCATTTCCCCAGGTCTCCCGATAAAAATGGTACCTCACTCTTATAGGTGGGTCAAGTACCCGCAACAGGCAAGGGCCCAAAACGTATTGAAGAGACATCAAAATTACCTATCACAAAACAACCTGGTTTTGCAAGGGGGGTCACCTGGGTTTTTGGCCCCGGGCTCGGCAGCCATCCTAGGAAACCTACCAAACCCACACATTTCTGAAAACTAGACACCCGGGGGAGTCCACCGAGGTATGGCTTGCGTGGGTCCCCCAACGTTTTCCTACCCAGAATCCCCTGCAAACCTCAAATTTAGCTGAAAAAATCACTTTTTTCTCAAATTTCTGTGTGGAAAAGTTCTGGAATCTGCGTGGATCCACAAATTTCCTACCACCCAGCATTCCCCCAGGTCTCCCGATACAAATGGTACCTCACTCGTGTGGGTGGGTCAAGTACCGGCGACAGGCAAGGGCCCAAAACGTATTGAGGAGACATCAAAATTACCTATCACAAAACAACCTGGTTTAGCAAGGGGAGTAACCTGGGTTTTTGGCCCCGGGCTCGGTGGCCATCTTGGGAAACTACCAAACCCACACATTTCTGAAAACTAGACACCCGGGGGAGTCCAGCGAGGTATGGCTTGCATGGATCCCTCAACGTTTTCCTACCCAGAATCCCTCAAATTTTGCTGAAAAAATCAAATTTTCCACATATTTTTGGGTGGAATCACCGTGCCGGCACAAATGTCTTACCCCACAGCGTTCCCCTCAGAGTCCCGAGTAAAATAATACCTCACTTGTGTGGGTGGGGCAAGGGCCTGTGACTGGGATGAGCCCAAAACATAGGGAATAAGGGGAATGCACCGAGAATTCTAAGCAATACATTTTAAAAAATATATATTTTTACCCAATTCTGCATTGGACACCCACACAAGTGAGGTATCATTTTACTGATAGGTCATTTTGATGTCTCCTCAATACGTTTTGGGCCCTTGCCTGTCGCAGGTACTTGACCCACCCATGCGAGTGAGGTACCATTTTTATCGGGAGACCTGGGGGAACGCTGGGTGGTAGGAAATTTGTGGATCCACGCAGATTCCAGGACTTTCCCACACAGAAATTTGAGAAAAAAGTGATTTTTTTCCAGCTAAATTTGAGGTTTGCAGGGGATTCTGGGTAGGAAAACTTTGGGGGACCCATGCAAGCCATACCTTGCTGGACTCCCCCGGGTGCCTAGTTTTCAGAAATGTGTGGGTTTGGTAGGTTTTCCAAGATGCCCGCCGAGCCTGGGGCCGAAAACCCAGGTGACTCCCCTTGCAAAACCAGGTTGTTTTGTGATAGGTCATTTTGAAGTCTCCTCAATCCCTTTTGGGCCCTTGTCTGTCGCGGGTACTTGACCCACCCATGCGAGTGAGGTACCATTTTTATCGGGAGACCTGGGGGAACGCTAGGTGGTAGGACATTTGTGGATCTACACAGATTTCAGAACTTTCCACCAGAGAAATGTGAGGAAAATTTGCTTTTTTTTACAAAGTTTGAGGTTTGCAAGGGATTCTGTGTAACAGAAGCTGGTGAGAGCCAGACAAGTCACCCCATCCTGGATTCCCCTGGGTGTCTCGTTTTCAAAAATGTATAGGTTTGCTAGGTTTCCCTTGGTGCCGGCAGAGCTAGGGTTCAAAATCTACAGCTAGGCACTTTGCAAAAAAAGGGTCAGTTTTCACTGTGAAAATGTGGTGTGTCCACGTTGCGTTTTGGGCCGTTTCCTGTCAAGGGCACTAGGCCTACCCACACAAGTGAGGTATCATTTTTCTCAAAGACTTTGGGGAATGCTGGGTGGGTAGAATTTTGTGGATCCACGCAGATTCCAGAATTTTCCACCACAGAAATGTGAGGAAAATGTGTTTTTTTTTACAAAGTTTGAGGTTTGCAAGGGATTCTGGGTAACAGAACCTGGTGAGAGCCAGACAAGTCACCCCATCTTGGATTCCCCTCGGTGTCTAGTTTTCAAAAATGTATAGGTTTGCTAGGTTTCCCTTGGTGCCGGCAGAGCTATTGTTCAAAATCTACAGCTAGGCACTTTGCAAAAAAAGGGTCAGTTTTCACTGTGAAAATGTGGTGTGTCCACGTTGCGTTTTGGCCCGTTTCCTGATGCGGGCACTAGGCCTACCCACACAAGTGAGGTACCATTTTTCTCGTAAGTCTTTGGGGAATGTGGGGGTTAGAATTTTGTGGATCCACGCAGATTCCAGAACTTTCCACCACAGAAATGTGAGAAAAATGTGTTTTTTTGACAAAGTTTGAGGTTTGCAAGGGATTCTGGGTAACAGAACCTGGTGAGAGCCAGACAAGTCACCCCATCCTGGATTCCCCTGGGTGTCCAGTTTTTAAAAATGTATAGGTTTGCTAGGCTTCCCTAGGTGCCGGCAGAGCTAGGGTTCAAAATCTACAGCTAGCCACTTTGCAAAAAAAGGGTCAGTTTTCACTGTGAAAATGTGGTGTGTCCACGTTGCATTTTGGGCCATTTCCTGTTGCGGGCACTAGGTCTACCCACACAAGTGAGGTACCATTTTTCTCAGAAGACTTTGGGGAATGCGGGATGGGTGGAATTTCGTGGATCCACGCAGATTCCAGAACTTTCCCCAACAGAAATGTGAAAGAAAATTTGTTTTTTTTGACAAAGTTTGAGGTTTGCAAGGGATTCTGGGTAACAGAACCTGGTGAGAGCCAGACAAGGTACCCCATCCTGGATTTCCCTGGGTGTCTAGTTTTTAAAAATGTATAGGTTTGCCAGGTTTCCTTAGGTGCTAGCAGAGCTAAGGTTCAAAATCTACACCTAGGCACTTTGCAAAAAAGGGTCCGTTTTCACTGTGAAAATGTGGTGTGTCCACGTTGCATTTTGGGCGGTTTCCTGTTGCGGCCACTAGGCCTACCCACACAAGTGAGGTATAATTTTTCTCGGAAGACTTTGGGGAATGCGGGGTGGGTGGAATTTTGTGGATCCACGCAGATTCTAGAACTTTCCACCACAGAAATGTGAGGAAAATTTGTTTTGTTTTTTTACAAGGTTTGAGGTTTGCAAGGGATTCTGGGTAACAGAACCTGGTGATAGCCAGACAAGTCACCCCATCCTGGATTCCCCTGGGTGTCTAGTTTCAAAAATGTATAGGTTTTCTAGGTTTCCCTAGGTGCCGGCAGAGCTAGGGTTCAAAATATACAGCTAGGCACTTTGCAAAAAAAGGGTCAGTTTTCACTGTGAAAATGTGGTGTGTCCACGTTGCGTTTTGGGCCGTTTCCTGTCGCGGGCACTAGGCCTACCCACACAAGTGAGGTACCATTTTTCTCGGAAGACTTTGGGGATTGCGGGGTGGGTGGAATTTTTTGGATCCATGCAGATTCCGGAACTTTCCACCACAGAAATTTGAGGAAAATTTGTTTTTTTGACAAAATTTGAGGTTTGCAAGAGATTCTAGGTAACAGACCCTGGTGAGAGCCTGACAAGTTACCCCATCCTGGATTCCCATAGGTGTCTAGTTTTCAGAAATGTATAGGTTTGCTAGGTTTCCCTAGGTGCCGGCAGAGCTAGGGTTCAAAATCTACAGCTAGGCACTTTGCAAAAAAAGGGTCAGTTTTCACTGTGAAAATGTGGTGTGTCCACGTTGCATTTTGGGCCGTTTCCTGTCACGGCCACTAGGCCTACCCACACAAGTGAGGTATCCTTTTTCTCGGAAGACTTTGGGAAATGTGGGGTGGGTGGAATTTTGTGGATCCACGCAGATTCTAGAACTTTCCACCACAGAAATGTGAGGAAAATGTGTTTTTTTATTACAAGGTTTGAGGTTTGCAAGGGATTCTGGGTAACAGAACCTGGTGATAGCCAGACAAGTCACCCCATCCTGGATTCACCTGGGTGTCTAGTTTCAAAAATGTATAGGTTTGCTAGGTTTCCCTAGGTGCCGGCAGAGCTAGGGTTCAAAATCTACAGCTAGGCACTTTGCAAAAAAGGGTCAGTTTTCACTGTGAAAATGTGGTGTGTCCACGTTGCATTTTGGGCCGTTTCCTGTTGCGGCCACTAGGCCTACCCACACAAGTGAGGTATCATTTTTCTCGGAAGACTTTGGGGAATGTGGGATGGGTGGAATTTTGTGGATCCACGCAGATTCTAGAACTTTCCACCACAGAAATGTGAGGAAAATGTTTTTTTTTTTACAAGGTTTGAGGTTTGCAAGGGATTCTGGGAAACAGAACCTGGTGAGATCCAGACAAGTCACCCTATACTGGATTCCCCTGGGTGTCTAGTTTTCAAAAATGTATAGGTTTGCTAGGTTTCCCTAGGTGCCGGCAGAGCTAGGGTTCAAAATCTACAGCTAGGCACTTTGCAAAAAAAGGGTTAGTTTTCACTGTGAAAATGTGGTGTGTCCACGTTGCATTTTGGGCCGTTTCCTGTTGCGAGCACTAGGTCTACCTACACAAGTGAGGTACCATTTTTCTCAGAAGACTTTGGGGAATGTGGGGTGGGTGGAATTTTGTGGATCCACGCAGATTCTAGAACTTTCCACCACAGAAATGTGAGGAAAATGTGTTTTTTTTTACAAGGTTTGAGGTTTGCAAGGGATTCTGGGTAACAGAAGCTGGTGAGAGCCAGACAAGTCACCCCATCCTGGATTACCCTGGGTGTCTAGTTTTCAAAAATGTATAGGTTTGCTAGTTTTCCCTAGGTGCCGGCAGAGCTAGGGTTCAAAATCTACAGCTAGGCACTTTGCAAAAAAAGGGTCAGTTTTCACTGTGAAAATGTGGTGTGTCCACGTTGCATTTTGGGCCGTTTTTTAGGCCTACCCACACAAGTGAGGTACCATTTTTCTCGGAAGACTTTGGGGAATGCGGGGTGGGTGGAATTTTGTGGATCCACGCAGATTCCAAAACTTTCCACCACAGAAATGTGAGGAAAATGTGTTTTTTTTTACAAAGTTTGAGGTTTGCAAGGGATTCTGGGTAACAGAACCTGGTGAGAGCGAGTCAAGTCACCTCATCCTGGATTCCCCTACGTGTCTAGTTTTCAAAAATGTATAGGTTTGCTAGGTTTCCCTAGGTGCCAGCAGAGCTAGGGTTCAAAATCTACAGCTAGGCACTTTGCAAAAAAAGGGTCAGTTTTCACTGTGAAAATGCGGTGTGTCCACGTTGCATTTTGGGTCGTTTCCTGTTGCGGGCACTAGGTCTACCTACACAAGTGAGGTACCATTTTTCTTAGAAGACTTTGGGGAATGTGGGGTGGGTGGAATTTTGTGGATCCACGCAGATTCTAGAACTTTCCACCACAGAAATGTGAGGAAAATGTGTTTTAGTTTTACAAGGTTTGAGGTTTGCAAGGGATTCTGGGTAACAGAACCTGGTGATAGCCAGACAAGTCACCCCATCCTGGATTCCCCTGGGTGTCTAGTTTCAAAAATGTATAGGTTTGCTAGGTTTCCCTAGGTGCCGGCAGAGTTAGGGTTCAAAATCTACAGCTAGGCACTTTGCAAAAAAGGGTCAGTTTTCACTGTGAAAATGTGGTGTGTCCACGTTGCGTTTTGGGCCGTTTCCTGTCGCGGGCACTAGGCCTACCCACACAAGTGAGGTACCATTTTTCTCGGAAGACTTAGGGTAACACAGAATTGTAGAGCAACTGTTATTACCTATTGACTTTCGATGCATTTCTGCCTTCCAAATGAAAGACAATGTGTAAAAAAGAAGTCACTTTGAAAAATGTCCTATAATTCTCATGCTAGTATGGGTACTAACAATTTCGGGAATGTGCAAATAGCTACTGTTTCTAGACTCTATATTTTGTTCCAATTTCAGAAATACATAGGTGTCTTTCATCCCGATTTTTCACTGTACATATTTTCTCAAATTAATTGCTATATACCGGGTTCATAATAAAAAAACATTGCAAGACGCTGCTCAGTTATTGACTCTGGGTTCGTCGGGTTCTTGGTGAACCTACAAGTCCTATATATCCCCACAACCAGAAACGTGCAGCGGATGTAACGGTATATTGCTTTCAAACATCTGTCATAATTAGAAGAAGTTACAGGTGAAAACGTTGGCACAAATGGCTGTTTTTTTCAACTCATTTTCAATTTTTCCTATTTTCAACTGTTAGTTTCTATACAGAAACCTTGAAGGATCTACACAAATGACCCCTTGCTGAATTCAGAATTTTGTCTACTTTTCTAAAATGTATAGCTTTCCAGGATCCATTATTGCTTTTATACCCATTTCTACCATTAACTGGTAGAAGGTTGAAAGCACAAAAAATAGCAAAAAATAGGCTATGTCCCAGTAAATTGCCAAAACTGTGTAAAAAATGTTGGTTTTCTGACAAAAGTCTGTCAGTCCCTGAAAGCTTGGAAGATGGTGATTTCAGCACCACAAACCCTTTGTTGATACCATTTGCAGGGAAAAAACCAGACGCTTCCATTTGCAGCACTTTTTAAAATATTTTTCCCCAAAAAACAAAATTTAGCTATATTTTGGATAATTTCTGGGTTTCCTCCAGGGGAATCCACAAACCCTGGGTACCTTTAGAATCCCCATGATGTTGGAAGAAAAGGACGCAAATTTGGCGTGGATACCTTATGTGGTCAAAAGGTTACAGGGGCCTAAGCGCGAACTACCCCAAATAGCCAAAAAAGGCTTAGCACAGGGGGGGAAAAGGCCTAGCAGCGAAGGGGTTAAGGAAGGATTATTAATACTCTGCATTTCAGTTGTTATTTTGTTACATGGAATCTTACAGGATAAAGACAAATGCTAGGGTTTTGGGGTTGATTACCCCCTCCGACAAACCTTGTGGCTAGATGATCTGCACTGTGATAATCTTTGCAATACGCTCTGAGGAAGGGCTGCATCTCGTTTGGCCAAATTTAATTGTGTACATATTTTTAGTATTATCGGCTGTATGTCTCTTGGTTTCCGTGTGGGAACAATATAGGCTTCAGTCACCCGCTCTATTGCCCTTTTAGTGATATTTCACTTGATCACAAATGCACATCCGACTGAAAATGAGTGCGCGTCAGTGCCACAGATAGTGGGCCAGTCCTGTAGTTTTCCCTTCTGTCCTTTTAAAAGTCCACTTTCATTTCATGTAATTTCTTCTTTATATTTTGTTTGTTTTTGAGTGTGCTCAGTAGCTCCCAAAACATTGTGATCACACCACTCACTTGCAGTCATGTGAACTGCAGTGCCTCTCATCCCGTGGAGTCAGTGCTTGTAAACTGTGTGGCCTCTGTGCTGAAAGTGCTGCTTACAGTTGTGTGGGATTAGTGCATATGGAGGCAGTGTGTCATGTTCATTTGTGTTGGGTGTCTTGCAGTCAACGACAATCAGAGATAGACTGAGGTGGCGCACGCATGGAGGACGGACCACAGGCAATGCTCAAGAAATGAACTAAGATTCCAAGAAAGCAAACTCCTGCATGTGCCACAGAGTTGGTAGCCATTTTGGGTTACTGGGTATATATTGCCTCATGTTTGAAGGCCTCTTTGCTAGACTATCTTTCCACAAAGTTGCTTCAGCTGTTGCTTGAGTCTGCATTTCCCTTCGCTGAGACCAGTTGCCTGTTGCAGATTGTGTGTATCACTAACAGGGTCACAGTGAAGTATCCCACATCAGTGTTATTGATGAAATAGAACCTTGAATTTGAACTAATTTCTAACTATTGAAGCTCGGGGTTTAATCACTAAGGATTACAGTGAACGATTTGAACTCATAATGTATTAGAAATGAACTATGAACTTCAACTCTTTTTGAACTATTGAAATTGGGGTTTAATTCACTGCAGAGTTACGAGGAATATTTAAAGCTGTATAGTTGAGGAGTGAAACTGAGCTTGATCTATTTTCAAACTATTGAAACTGGGATTAATCTACTAGCAATAGGTAGTGACTTTTCGAAGGTGTGTTGTTGAAGAGAACAAACGTGAATCATTCTGAATGCTTAGTGCTATTTTACATATCTATCTGTTCACACTCCCATGAAAAAATGTGTCAGAGGTTTCAGTAGGAATATATCACTATTAGCTTTAGGTACAGAAAGATATGAATGATTACAGTTATCTTTCGAGTTTACAGATTGCAAGAAGAGACTATACTCATCTTCCCTAGAGAGTGTATAGCAACATTTGAGATAGCTACAAAAAGCATAGCTAGGTCTATATGTATAGATGGGTCAGTGTGGAGATACTCTTTGTTTCTATGGTCAGTTTCCACAAATTTCCGGTTTCATGTCTCTCTACAGAGTGTACGTTAAACAAAGATAGTATTCAGGTTTTACTCCTCCACAATTAAGCGCCACACAGGGTTTATCTCAACTCTCTTTATTCACCTTGGGACATATGCAGAAGAGCGCCGGGAAACACGTCCGTGCCGCTCCGATATCGGGCGCTAACTTCGCCCCCAAAATGGCGGCCGCGCTCGACGTCATCACGCCTACGCGCGACCACTAGAGCGCGACACTACATATCTCCCTTCTTTATCAAACACACAAAACTTTTAACAATAGTAAGGTAGTCCCAGAGTCTCTCGGCCAGGAGTTACTTCACTTCTCCCAAATCATAGTCTCTGTATTTGGCAGGCCTTACCACTAGTCTCCCTGCCCTTGTACGTCTTACCGGAGTGGAGGTGGATACTTCTCCCCTTCCATCTGCTCGGCTTGCCGGCGTTTCTCCATGTCCTTTAGGGCTCTCTCTCTCCGGAGTCCTGCTATTGTCCTCCTGCCATTCCTCTGTTATTAGATTATCATTCTCGTCCTGCTCCACCCTATTGCCTTCTACTCCTTGGTCCATCTCTTCTTCTCCTGGGGCTGTGTTCCCTGCAGGCGAACTTTGTTTCTCTTGTGTCATTGATCTTCCTTCTTTGTCCCACTGTAATATCTTGTTGCACTTGGACATGCGATCTTGCGACCAGACGTTCCCATCACTGAGTAAAGCAGCTCTGTTGTACACCTGTTCAACTTTCAGGGGCAGGCTGTATTTGCTGTCTCCTTTCCTCCTTAACTGGGCAAGTTTGACTCTGACCCATTCCCCTTTTTCCAGGGACGTTCCTTTCACATTGCGTCTCTTATTGTACTGTTCTGTGTACGTTCTCTGGGCTCTCTCTAAGTTGTGGTGCACGACTGCCGGGGACCATTTACTCGTGACCGTTTTTTCTTTCCACGCTAGATTGTCCTTCGTGAACGGCTCACGTCCTCTTAGGATTTGGAACGGGCTGTATCCTGTGCCGGTTGGTGTGATTCGGTAGGCCCACAGCATACTTCTCACCTCCTTCTCCCAGTCCTTTCCCATTCCAATGGCTGATTGGATGGACCCCATTATTACTCGATTAAACCTTTCTGCAAGACCATTCCCTGCCGGATGGTAGACCGATGTGTGCTTGATTTGGATGCCATTTCGTTCCATGTACCGGTTCCACTTCTCTGATGTGAATTGAGGTCCATTGTCGCTCAAGATGGAACGAGGAATGCCCTCTCTGAGGAAGGTAGCTGTAAGAAACTTCAGCACTGTCTCTGTGTCCATCACCTCCTGTATGTCCAGTTCTGGCCACTTAGAATACCGATCTATGAGAACTACCACGTATTTTGGGTTCCCTTCCGCATCCAACACCGGACCGAGAATGTCTATTGACAATTCCTCCCACGGGTTGGCTGGATTGTCAAACTTCCCTAGTGACGGACGTAGTAGCGTTTGTGACTTGTCCGCTCTTTGGCACTGATCACATTCTCTTACATGTCTCTCGATTTGACTATCCATTGCGGGCCACCAGTACATCTGTTTGGTCCTTAACTTCGCTTTTACGATGCCCAAGTGCCCTTCGTGCAACACTGCCAGCAGGTGTGGTATCAACGACCCTGGAGGGATTACTCTCTCCCCTCTAAACAGGAAAGTTCCTTGGTCTCCTACTGATAGCTCTTCCCTTACTTCGAAGAATTTCCTTTGTTCCGCTTTCAGGTGCCTTTTTTCTGGCCACCCTTGTATGATGAATGCCTTGATGTCTTCGAGGTCCGTGTCCTTTTCGTAGGCTTGCTTCCACTCCTGCCCACTTATCACCTTCTCCTGATCTTCCGTGAACGCCACTCTGACTTCGTCCCTCGTCCGTACTTGCGGGTGCGTCCTCCATGGCTGAAGCTCGACTGAGGTAGTCCGCCACTTTGTTCTTGGCTCCTGGGATGTATTCCACATCATACCTGTAGTCTAACAATTTCAGGGTCATTTTTGCGATGCGGGGTGTGGCACTTGCGTGCCCGCAGGACGTTAGTACCTTGACAAGGGGTTTGTGGTCCGTCCGGAGTTGGAATCTTGTGCCCCATAGAAATTGGCGGAACTTCGACATGGCCCATACCACAGCCAGCATCTCTTTTTCTATCACGCTGAACTTCTGTTCTGTGGATGACAATGTCCTTGACGCAAAGCTGATGGTCGCTTGTTCTCCGTTCTTCCTTCCCTGCATGAGGACTGCCCCTAGGCCTTTATCACTCGCGTCTGTGGTTAATATGGATTCTCCATGCGGATCATAACCTTGCAGGGGACCGCTCTGCTGACATCCTCCTTGATTTTCTGAAACTCTCCTTGCGCTTCCTCTGTCCACTGGAAGGCAGTTTTGTCTCGTACCAGTAGTCGCAGGTGGTGTGTCTTGGTGGCGAAGTGTTGCACGAATTTGCTGTAATATTCGGCCATCCCTAAGAATGATCTCACTTCTTCCTTGCTTGTCGGTGCCGGTGCTTCGCATATTGCTCTGACATTTGCATGTTTGGGTGTGATGCCTTGGTCACTAATCTCATGACCCAAGTATGTGACAGACGCCATCCCTAGTCTGCATTTCTCCCATTCGGCTGTCAGGCCATTCCTTTCCAAGACTTGTAACACCATTGCTAGCTTTGTGTTATGGTCGGCTTTGTCTTTGCCCATCACCAAGATGTCGTCTTGGAAGTATTGTACTCCCTCTATGTCCTTGAATAGTTTGTGCATCAGCTTTTGGAATACCGCCGCTGCTGATGCCAAGCCAAACGGCATCCTGCGGAATTGGTAGCATCCGAATGGCGTAATGAAGGACGTAAGTTTCCTGCTCGTGCTGTGCAGTGCTATCTGATGATAGGCAGAGGCGAGATCCACGGTGGAAAACCATTTTATACCTTTCGTCTTCACCAGCATTTCGTCTATTCTGGGTAATGGGAATTTTTCAACTACTATGCACTTGTTCAATTCGCGCAGGTCCACGCACAACCGAACTTTGCCATTGGGTTTCCTCGCTACCACCAACGGGGCCAACCATTCCGAACTGTTAATTGGTTCGATGATCCCTTCTTCTTCTAATCTTTGCAACTCCTTTTGCACTGCTTCCCTGACTGCTAGCGGTATGTTCCTCACCTTGTGGGATACCGGTTTGGCGTTTTCCTTGAGTTCAATTCTATGTGTGAATTTCGCTAGTTTACCCACTCTGCCTCCGAATACTGTGGGGAATTCTCTTTTCATCTTATCGAAGTCCGATTGGTTGTCTGCGCTGGTCATCAGGACTTGCGTATCCCCCTGGGTTCAATTGTATGCCCAGCTCGCCCTGGTCCATCCATCCCAGGACAGAAGGCCCTTTTTCTGCCACATATAATTTGCACTCCGCACTGCGGTTCTTGAACTCGAATCTCAGGACACGATATCCCACCATCGGGATGGGTTCTCCTGTGAATGTGACCGGACGTATGTCTGGGGGCTCGAGGTGTGATCCCAGGCTGGGTTTGAAGTTCTCGGTCCACACTGTCCTTTGAATGATGGTAAATGGAGAGCCGGAGTCCGCCACCATCTTGATCTGAACACCTCCCACGACCATATCACATTGTGGTTTCTTGGAGCGACTTCCTTCTATGCCTAGAACTTGTCCGTCGATGCACAACACATCGTCTTCCTCTTCTTCACCTTCTGCACCTCCCTCGTCGTGTGCAACGTACTTGACTGTTGGCCGCTTCACCTTGCGGCGACACACTTTCTCATAGTGTCCGACAATTCCGCAGTACATACACTTGGCTCGGAAGGCCGGACATCGCTTGTCATTTGCCGCGTGGGATGGACTGCCGCACCTATAGCACGTGGTGGTGCCCTCCCGGTTTGATTTCTGTGCCTGTGTGTATCGTGGAGTCCATTTACTCTGGGTTCTTCCTTCCGCCTCCCTTCGTTTTCCTCTGTCCGGCGGTTCTAATTCCGTGACTCTATTGACCATGGTCCGCTCTGTACTTTCTTTTTCGCTGCCTCAGCGCATCTCTTCGACAGCTCCGCCTTTTTTACCATGGCTATGACGTCCTTCAGTGTGGCGTCCCCGTTAACCCACAATTTGTCTTGGATCGCTGTGTTCTTCGTGTGCATGACAATCTGGTCTTTGATAAATTCGTCGTGCAAGGCGCCAAATTTGCATGTGATCGCCAATTTCCTCTACGCTGCCACGTAGTCATCTATGGACTCTTCTCCCGCTTGTTTCCTCTGTTGGAAGGTGTATCTGTCAATGGACGTGCACACTGCTGGTCTGTAATGGTTGTTCAGGTCATCAATCGCGTGTTGGAATACATCATCGTCTGCGGCCAGCCGTTGCGTGGGGACTAGGTTCTGAAAGACTCTGATTCCTTCTGGGCCTAAGTTGTGGAGTAATATCCTTTTCTTCCTTTTGCTGGGGAATGCCTCTCCACTTTCGTCTTCTAGGACCTCTAGGTAGTTCCTGAAGTACTCCCTCCAGTCTTCCCATTTCATCAGAGGTTCGCCAGGTTTCGGTAGGAAGGGTATGGGCGTCGTGAGTGTAGACGCCTGCGCGCACATTGTGGCGTTACCTTCCGGTGCCTCTACGTTTCCTCTTGGACTGCCTGGTGTGCCCGTGCTCCTGGGAGGTGTGTGGTCGTGGTGGGGCCCCTGGGCTCCCCCGTCGCTGCGCTGCTCCACCTCCGCCAGGGCCTTGGATGTCTGGTGGGATCTGGGGTGTCGCCTCCTGCTCCCCTGTTTTCCACCCTCCTATGTTTTGGGGTTGTGCGCTCTCCCTGATCACCACTACCTGTTCCGGTGGTGCTGACTCGCAGTAGGACCGTCCTCTGCCACGCTCTCCCGCTTTGCCACCTCTCTGGTGGGTCCTTGTGTCCTCTTCACTGTACTCGTTGTGGTACGTATTTTTTTTTTCCGAATTTTTTTTCAAAATCCCGATCTCGTCGCCACTGTAAAGTTCTCCTTTACTCCTCCACAATTAAGCGCCACACAGGGTTTATCTCAACTCTCTTTATTCACCTTGGGACATATGCAGAAGAGCGCCGGGAAACACGTCCGTGCCGCTCCGATATCGGGCGCTAACTTCGCCCCCAAAATGGCGGCCGCGCTCGACGTCATCACGCCTACGCGCGACCACTAGAGCGCAACACTACATATGTCTATTTACAATTGGAATTGTGTTTAATTCGCTGGAAGGCTGAACACTTAGGAAATTTCTTTGTTTTATAGAAACTCAATACATTCCACAGACCTCGTTAATCAAGCTGAGGGACAAAGCAGAAGGTGTTGAGTCCTATGTCTCTGTTTTCTCTCTTATCCCATTCCCCACTCCTACCACCGATCCTCACGTTTTCAAAGATGTGATCATTGGTGGCGGTATAGAGAGAGGATGAACTAAGCATTGTCCTCTTGCATCTTGTGTAAAGGTAGATGCCAATCTCACACCATCTTAGAATGGTATTGTTCATTGGATATAGTGCCAGCATATCAAAACCAAAATATCATGAGACACACATATTCGGCTTTAAGATCATTTACAAAAATGTCTTCCCATTGGAGTTATTAATAGAATATATACACTCAATGAGATGATATTTATGAAGTATTTAGGGCATGATATGTCTGTCATGATATTTTAGTTAGGGATATTCTGATAAACAACTGTTCGTGGGGTACCATAGTTTAATCACTCCAAGATGGCCACCGTCTTTAGAAGCAACACGTCAGTCGTCTTGGAACGGAACAACAGCAATACCAGGTGCACAATACAGTTCAAAGATGACCGCCCAGTACTATGTTCACTGAGCGGCCATCTTGGAATGGCATTTTGCATAGTGTTTCATTGTTTTACCATTCCAAGATGGCCTACGTGTGGAGGCCACGGTGCAACTTTACAGAATGATGCACTACAAAGTACCATTCTAATAAGGCTGGCCACTGCTATGTTACATTTTTTACTAATTTTCATTGAAAGCATAGGTCTGCCACATTTTGGCGGTAGCATTTTGTCTTTTATTCTTTTAATTTATCTTAAATATGTTTGCTGAGTCAGTATTTGTGTTTTATTGTGGATGGATGAATGGGTGAATGTCAGAATGTGTCAATGGGTGGATAAATTGATGCATAGGTACAAGGATGAGCGACAGAGTGAATGTATGATGAGATACTGAGTTTCTAAACTCACCAGAGACTGCAGTGTAACTTTCCGTTATAGGCCAGACCTATTGGCATTTTCTTTCTAAATCTGATAAACTTTGCACATCACGGAGCCTGCAAACTTTTTTTAAAAATGCACAAACTTAGCTGTTGGCCAGTGTGATTTGTGAAAAGGAAATCTGCCTGAGGGCTTTAGCAGCAATTTTTGCTTGCAGAAAGGCATTGCCTTTTGACGGTGCTGACATAATTATGGCCACGTCTTTCTCACCTTATGTCTATCTGATCTAGGTGTGCATGATTTAAACAGAAATTAGTGCAGCGACGTGTCACGTGGAAGCGAATTTCCAATTTGTATCGTTGTCACAGCAACCATAGTAAATATCTGGAGCTCTGAACTAGTTCGCATGACCATGTTTATCCATAGCCTTTGGCTTTATTAGGGTAAGAAATCTGAAAACACATCATCCCCCGAGAACAGCCCCTTCAACTCGGAACAGAGACGGCGTGTAGGCGCAGACCCTTTCATCTCTGAACAGGAAGTCCTCGCAGCGGAGTCAGGCCTGGAGAGCACAGTCAGTCAGTGGCTCCTGTCCTGAGACATCTAGAGAGGGACGTCTTGTTTAGAGATGCGCCGGGAGGGCCCCTGGAGGAGAACAGATATAAAACAGCTGCACGCGCGCTTGGCTCCCGCGCGAGCGTCGACCGCCTCGAGCTCTGATTGGCCACTGCTTCTAAACACGCTCATTACAGCCTCTGCCCTGTTTATACGTTGTCAAGCACAGTTTATGCGCCCTGTTCCTCGTAGTATTTATTGGGCTGACAGCGGCGATGGGCGCACATAATAATCTCGGGCTCCATCGAGCCACAGCGTGACTTCATTCTTTAATAAAAATGAATCTTCAATCTAATAAGCACGCTTTTCTAAAGAGCAGCGTGTAAGTGTTGTCCCAGCAAATGAAAAGGAGGATTAAATAAAACCTGTACCATGATAAAGCAAGATTTAAACCAAGGTTATGGCTAATATCAGACCTTCAAACAAGGCAGCCTTTTCAAGGAGTCTAAAGGTGTGACGACATCAATAATTCTGGGGTAACACTATTCAGATTCAGTCTCGCCTAGGCAGCGCTTGCGCTGTCTCGTTGGAACATGCAGTATATACTATAGCAGGGAAGCTTCGTTTAAGCTCCGCCCACTCTCCGCCCATCTTTTGGATTGGCTTACATCCTAAATGCTGCATTCTGATTGGTTTTCAGCTTGTTAGTCCCTCCTCCTGACAGCCATGTCGTCATCTGTATACTTCCATGGCTATCAGCCCCTTTACTTTAAAAACTATTTTGCTCCAGTGGCTTACCCCCTCCCCTTTCGCAGTCCGTGACTTCTCATGCCACCACCACCCCCCCACTCCCGTTTGTGCCTTTTTGCCCGCCAGCACTCCCGTTTCAAATGCAATAGGACTCGCATAAATGTAAGTTCTATTGTATTGCAAATGCTTGTTTTTAAAGTAGTGTGCATTAACATGCGCGCAATGCCTTACATGTACGCATGCGCGCCAAAAGTCTCGCACGAGGAAAAACAGGAAGTGGCTCCCGGCTGCTGCAGGTTGAGAAGGGGAGGAGGACACGGCGAGAAGAGGAGGAGAGAGGAGGGAGAGCCCCGCGGATTCGCTCTGGCGCTCACACCCCCCCTCGGATCCCGACCTGCGCCAAGCGTGGCACGTTGGCGCTGTGACCGCGCTGCCCTTCCCCTGCAGGCGGCTCTGTCCACCGGGGCTGAGCACTCCTGGGTGCTTTCGATTTTATGATCCCTGCTCGGTGGGGGTTGGAGTTCTGTGTAGCCGCAGTTTCCTGGTACTTTTCTCCCTGTCTGGACTACGAGTCTGAGGTGACAGCATTTTATTGCAGCGCAACTTGAGGCAGATAAGGGGCCCACCCTTCTGCGGTCCCGGGGTGGCGGTGGATCCGGACTGGAGGCGGGGAGAATGCTCCGGCTCCTGCGGAGGACCTTTGGCCGCCGGTCAATGCCGCGCCACAGGGCAGCGCAGGCGGTGCCCCGCGCACACCGGGCCGAGCCGGACGGGGGTGGCCGGACGGGCTTCGTGCAGCCCCGGCCACAGCCCGCGGGGTTGTCGCTTGTGCCAGCGGCTTCGGCTTCCTCGCTGCTGTAGTCGCCCGTGGTGAACGGGGGCACCACCGTCCACATCCCGGCTGCTGGGGACAGCCGCTCGTCACTCTGCTGCCAGGTGCTGCTGCTGGACGGGACGGACGTCAGCATGGACCTGCCGGTGAGTGCCTCCTCAGCCCACGGGACTCGTCCAACAGACTCGGCTGGGCAGAAAGTGAAGTTTCGCTTTCCCAACAGTCGGTCAGGTACAGCAGTGTCCCGTCCCAGCCCTCGCCCACCTGCAGGCTCCTCTGCACACACAAATTCATGTCTTTCTCCTTAATCCTTGTCATATACGTTTTCATTTCCTCTCTCTGTTTCTCCTCTTGCTCACTTCCTCCTCTTCCAGAGCCCCCTTTGTGCCCCTCTCTTTAGAACGCGCTCTTCCCTTTCACCACCCAGTCTCTTCTGCCTTTCTACGGCATACCCTGCCTTCCCCCATTCCCCTTCACTTCCTCGCCCTTCTTTGTTCTCCCGTCTCTGTCCTTCACTTTTCCCGTTTCGCTTTTCATCTCTTTCTTCACGCAGCGCGTCTCCTCCTTTCTGTTCCGAATCTTAGCTCTGCCATTTGTTGGTTGTTCTATTCCGCTCTGCTCTATGCTGGTCTTGACTGTGCTTCCCTGTTCTGCTCTTCCCTGTTATGTTCTGACCAGTTCTGTGCTGCCCTGTTCCATTCTGCCCTGTTCTGTTGGGCTCTGTTCTGTTGGCCCTCTTCTGGGCTGCACTGCTCTGTTCAGCTGTGCACTGTTCTGTTTTGCAATGTTCTGTTCTGTCCAGTTATGTGCTGCCCTGCTCTATTTTGCATTGTTCTGTGCTGCCCTGTTCTGCCCACTTCTGTGCTGGCTTTTTCTGTTGGGCGCTGTTCTGTTCTATCCAGTTTTGCGCTGCCCTGTTCTGGCCACTTCTGTGCTGCGTTTTTGTGTTGGGCACTGTTCCCTCCTGCTCAGATGTTCTGCCTACTTCTGACTAGTGAGATGAAGAAACTGGGGGGAGGTCTCTCAAAGGGGCGTGGCCAATCTAATAAAGGTCGTGGCTTAAAACAAGTAAGCTAAAAATCTGTGCCACACTACTGCTATTTTGCTGCTTCTGTCAGCATCCACATATATGATACAACAAGTAACATTACACCTACAACAAGCCAGGACTATTGGCTTTGTCAATGGCTGTTAGTTGCATATTACTAAGGACAATTGAAAGATGTACTGCTTCTCTGTGCTTGTTTTAATAGCATCATGGTGTTTGAGGCCGCGTAATATCTAAGACTAAATTATCATAATCGCACTGAACCAGTTATGGCATCCATTGGCATTCTAAAATTTAGAATTTATACTCATTGTTTTCTTTGTCTGCATAGCTAAAAACTTATAAGGTCCCAAAAGCGAGACTGATTGCATTGCAAATGCTTGTTTAGTTTAGGGAAAATTATATTTCAAGTTTAAAAGCATGTTTCTGTTAGTCTGAGAATAATCTGGTCTGCATGTTTAATTTTTTTTAAAGGTGAAGGGGTTGATCCACATATTCCATCCTGTGTACGCTTCGGTGTTCCTAGGCCACCCGGAAGGAATGCCTTAGCAACAGACAACAAAACATATATATCCAGTGCTTAATTTGAGCTAGTGGTTGCAGGTGGGGCACCCGGGTTTCTGTTTTTGTGTGGAAAGGCACTTATATTTAACCATAAGACTTTGACCGAGAACAAGAGAGACAAAGACAACAAAGGGGGCAAAAAGGGGGAAGAGAAAGACGGAAAATCAGTGAAAAAGGAAGAGAGCAGGAACTTGCAAGAGTGAGATAGAGGTACAGGGAGGGCATGTTGATGGTAAAGAGGCATGTAGTGAAATGAAGACTAGATAGCCTTGGCATTTGGCAACCACGACATTTGGCAAAGGGCTTCTAAGACAAATTCGGGCCCGCACCTATAATTTTTTTAACAAATTAACCGTTGTACATACATTAATTATTGAGCTTATACGACCCGAAAATGATTTCCTCCTGAACTTTGCACATTTTTCCAAAAATTAGAGTACATTTTGTCGGTTTGGGTTAGTATAATCAGGTGGCACTGCAATTATGCAGCAGGGGAGGACCAAATTATGCGGCACATTTTGTGATAGTATTACTTCATTATTTCGACATTTTTACAAAAGATAATACTACCCGGGCAAAAGTTCCACTTTTTGTATTAATCACGCTGCGAGAGGGCGGAGCTGAGGGCTGGGAACGGAGGTAAATGCAGCTCGCAGCGCGGGAGCGCCGGCGGCGCGCCGGCGGCGCGCCAAAGGCGCGCCAAAGGCAAGCCCATCTGCGCCCGTCCGCGCCCATCCGGGCCCAGGAGCCATTCACTATGCCCGTCCTACTATCTACCCCTCGGAAACACTGAAAACTATGCATTCTACCCATTTGCACCTCGCCCGTGAAACTTTGTCTCTTACATCTAAACATGGAATCTTTATTAAACGGAGCACGTTTCCAGAAATACAGATTCCCACCACCCCCAAGCACATTCTACATAGCCAGGCTAAACTCGGAGCTAGGCCCCTATCGATCTATTACCTTAACACCCGCTCCCTTGTCAGACATCAGCTGGTCATATTCCTCCTATTGACCACTGATAAACCTAATATTCTATTGCTGACTGAAACCTGGCTCACCGTCGACTCTGCCCCTGATATGTTGGCAGCACTACCCCCCAATTATTATATCATTCATGCTAACCACCTGCCTGGTAAATCATTGGGGGGGTCGCAGCCATCATTCATACTGATTTCAAGTTCTGCTCCTTGACATGTCTTGCTCTCAAGGAGGCAGAGAACATAGTAATACATCTTGAATCTGTCAACGACTCCTTCGTCTGCGTATTAATCTACAGGCCACCTCATCAGATGCCATTTTTTCCCCTCTCACTCAGTGAACAGATGGCTAAACTCGTGATTGAGCATGCCAAGGTCCTTCTCGTAGGCGATTTTAACTACTGGTACAATGACCCTCAGGAAGGGGCACAATCAGCTGAGATGTCTGATCTCCTTACAAATTTAAACTTTACCCAACAAGTCTCATCCCCTACTCATTTGAAAGGGCATATCCTTGACCAAGTCTGGACTATTGGTCTGACCACTTCTACCCCTACAATTGTCCCTTGCATTTGGTCTGACCACCATTTAATAAAATTTACACTTGTTCTTCCGGCCATCGAGAAAATCAGTACGGCCGAAGGCAGCTTCGCTAGAAAATGGAACAATGTCAATAAAAAAGATTTCCTTGACACGCTATCCAACACAGCCCCATCCCCTGGCACTGACATCAATGCCACGGAAATGAACATATCCGAGTGGCTATTTAATGCCAGTAACAAGCACGCACCCCTTAAAAAAGTTAAATTAGCCCGTCGCGCAGACGCACAGCGATGGTTCTCCACTGAACTTAAAATCCAGAAATTGGCTTTGCGCCAAATAGAGAGGCAGTGGCGACTGAAGTATTCCCCCGACAAAAAACTCCTCTATATCACAGCTCGGAAGGAATACAAGAAGAGCATCCTTACGGCCAAAGCCGCTCACTTTTCTGCACGTATCCTGAAGTCCAACAAAAGCTCTAAAGAAATATTTTCCATAATTAATGAATTAGCCAATCCTGAGAGAATCCTTCTGAAGGCTACGCCCTCCCAAGCACTGTGCAACTCTTTAAATGACTATTTTATTGAAAAAATTCTTACTATCAAGGCTAGTATTCCTAAGTACTCTTCCACCCCGAACCTTTCCGTCTTGCACAGAAACAACCGTAGTATCAGCTGTTTCCCTTTTATCAGCACTGAGACCTTCCAGGATCTCCTCGTAAAAGTCAAATCAGGTGCCCCTTCTGACTGCTGCCCACCACATATACTTAAGGACTGCCTTGCAGTCTACCCGGGCCCCGCACTCGCCCTCCTGAACGAGTCACTTTCATCTGGCCAAGTCCCTATGGCCTTCAAGAAAGCTATAGTGGTACCCCTCCTAAAAAAATCTGGAGCTGATCCCGCGCTTTTGTCTAACTACCGCCCGATCTCTCTGCTTCCATTCCTGGCGAAGGTATTGGAAGCCCATGTAGCTAAATGTTTATCTAACTTTTTGGAGGAATCTAAATACCTGGACCCTCATCAGGCAGGGTTTCGGCCGGCTCATTCCACTGAAACTGTAATCCTTGCTGTCCTGGACACTCTCCGGGACAACGCCGACAGAAGCTCTCCTCAGGCACTGGTATTATTGGACCTCTCCGCCGCCTTTGACACGGTCGACCATACTATTCTGTCCGACCGTGTCAAACATGCTGGTATTCAAGGTACGGCGGCTCCCTGGCTCACTTCCTTTTTGGAAGATCGCTCCCAGGCCGTTCGTCAAGGTCACTTTTTGGCTCCCCCACGCAAAACTACCTGTGGCGTTCCACAGGGCTCGGCTCTTTCTCCCCACCTGTTTAATCTTTATATTGCCCCCTTGATTCAGTCCCTTAAAGATAGGAAGGTGACTGTTTTTAACTATGCAGATGACCTTCAACTACTCTTTAGAATTGACAACTCACACAACTCGGTCACGGACTTTCAGGCTACAATGCGGCACATCCAACAATGGATGGACCTCAACCATCTCAAACTGAACCCTGGTAAGACAGAGCTTGTTCTCACTGGGGACAGTCACAAGTACTGGGGTCCCCATTACTGGCCACCAGAGCTAGGATCCCCTCCTCCCCTTCCCCTCGGCTAAAACACTAGGAGTCTCCCTCAACAATGACCTTTCACTAAAAACCCAGGTCGGTGCGGTTATCTCTAAGTGTTTCTTTCAAATGCGCAAGATCAGGAAGATACACCGCCTTCTCACTCAGGAAGCCCTGATCCAGGTCATAATAGCCACCGTCCTGTCACATCTGGACTATGCCAATTCTGTGTACTTGGGCATGCCACTCTACCTGTTCAAATGGCTTCAGATTGCCCAAAATCATGCAGCCCGACTGGTCTTTCGACAACCTAAATGGCAACCAGCGACTCCCTTGCTGAAGAAATTGCACTGGCTCCCCATTTCCCAGCGCTGTGCCTTTAAAACAGGTTGCCTCATTTTTAAATCCTTGCAAGGCAATAGTCCCGTATATATTAATAGCCTGATATCTAGGCATACTCCCTCACGTAACCTGCGTTCTGCCCACCTCTCACTCCTCATCACTCCGACATTCAAGCGGGTGCGTCAAGGAGGCCGCAGATTTGCTATTCTCGCCCCCAAACTGTGGAACTCACTCCCGCTGGAAATACGGTCTTGCACAAACCTCCTGCAGTTTAGGAAGTCCCTTAAAACATGGCTTTTTGCACAAGCCCATAATTGATGTTTTCTTGGATAGCACTTAGAGCCTTCTACAGCGCCATGAAGCCACCTGGTGTATGCGCGCTTTATAAATTATTTTTAACATTAACATTAACATTAACATCAGTTTACCATACAATTACAGCAATAAGCAGCAGAAAGGGGACCAGTCAGCCTTTGCAGAGGGACTGACACTAAATCGCAACATGTGTTGCCGCGTTTCAATAACTTTTGATGCGTTTGAGCTAGAAACAAAATTATAGTTTTTGTTAAATTATGCTGATTATGAGCAGGTGATGGATTATGCACCATATGCAGCAAATTGATAATTATGTGAAAAACCCCCAGACCACAAAATCAAATAATTCCAGTCGTATACCCAGAGATGTCATTAATATAATGTAAGTGTTGGTAATGCAGCTCTTATAAACATCAATTTGTATCCAGAGCCTTATCGAACTGAGCATGTTGCGCCTTGGTTGGAATTTTGGAGTTATAGACCTGTAAATATAGTTAGAATTGATGACAATGTTTATAATGATGCAACACACTAACCCTAGGAAGTCCTAGGGGAGAGAACTAGAGACACGGGGCATTCAGGGCGAGCTGGCCTCTATCCTAACATGAATACACAAAAGAAGCTGCCCTGAGTGTAAATGACCGAGACTAAGAAGATACCAAGTGAAGTGACTGGCATCTCACAAAAAGTGAAGGGCTGTCCTCACATACCACCTGGTGTCATGCTTCATCATTGGCAGTCCTCGCGCTCTATAAACTTGGTTTGATAGAGAGTGGGCCTACACCTGGAGACAGGGAGGCATTTCTAAAACTAAGTGGGGGCCCGTGATAGTGAGTGATAATCTAAAAATCAGTATAATTGTCAAAATACATTTATTCTAATAGGCAATTATATGATATTAAAAATGAAGGGCGGTGAAAATGGGAATTATTACCCCATCAACGTGGTGATTAAAGTTGTCGACATGTTTCTGCCCTTATGGCCCAAAGGGTCCGCGGCATTCATCAGGATGGAAAAAGAAAGAAATGTGGGCTCCTATCTTACCAAAGCGTTAGCATAGAATTACCACTGGGTAGGTTGACCTGTGTCACACGCTACCTGAGAGGGTTTCCTGAAACCTGTAAACAAAATGAAAAAGAGATTGCCATCAAGGACATTCGGTCAAAGAAAGGTAAAAAATGCAGTGAAAAATTGCCCCACGTGCATCACTTATACATATAGTGGCTATTGTGTGAAACATGTGTCACTGCAAACGTGAGACACGCAGTTTATCTTGCACATAAGTGTGAGACCAGCTCACAGCCTTACCCTAATCAAGCTTCCTACACACCCCATGGGAGGAGGGTGAAGGAGAGACCCCTGTAGTCAAACTCTGGAAGAGAAATAGAGGTAGAAACACACATAAAGTCAGCTTCTATCACCCAAAGATTTCCTTATGGGAAATGGTAAAGTTTTGCATGAGTACGCATGCACACCACCATTCACGCTCTTACTACATCAAGGTGCGTCTCTCTCCATGATCCTAGTTGTGTTCGCTCCTCTTCCCCGTTGCGGAATGAAGAGCGTGAAATTCAGGCTTTAAATAGTACCCTTAATGAGTAAAATGAGTAAATTAGTAGCACATGTGATCGTAATTGTTTTAAAAAAAAGGTTTCCGGTGTCTGGAAAACCTGCTTTATTCTACCAGTCATGTGCCTGATCTTCGTGTCAGGAGCAAAGAAGAGGAAATGAAGAGAAGCAGCGGTAAGCCCTAATTGCGTCCCGTCGGCGGAACACCTGGGTGGGGCGATCGTCATCATGGATAAAGATATGCACCATGAAGAATGTATCCGACTGTTATCTGATGGAGACAGCTACGAAGTGTACCAGACTGATCCAACACCAGGGCTCATAAACAGAATTAAAAGCATGGTGGGTGAAGGTCTAATGAATGATTGGATAACGAAGCATGAAGCAGAGTTCCTAGTGTGTGAAAACCCCCGGACCCCTAGGTTTTAAACTCTCCCCAATATTCATAAGCACAGGATGCCCCCGCCAGTAAGACCCATAGTGACAGGTATAGGCTCAGTCTTTGAGCCCCTGTCACAATTCTGCGACTGGTTCCTAAGACCAATTGTACAAACATCTACTTCCTACCTGAGAGACACAAAGGATGTCCTCTGCCTCCTCAGAGACCTGGAGATCGACCCAGTGGAGGACCTGATTATCACAATGGATATCGAGGCCCTGTACACCAGCATACCCCAGAGACGCACTTTAAGGGTGGTGGAACACATTCTACTTGAGAGAGATTGGGATTATATGACACCAAGACATTTCATCCTGGAGTGCGCGGAATTGGCACTGACAGAAAACTTCTTTGAATATGAGGACACAATATACCACCAGATCAGAGGTACTTCCATGGGGAGCACATTTGTTCCCAGCATGGCTTGCCTCTACGTACACCAATTAGAAGCAGATCACATCTTCCATCAGGACAACCCCTACGCGACGCAACTGAAAATCTGGCGACGATACATAGACAATGTCATTATCATTTGGCACGGCAGTCAAGAGCAAGCCAAGGACTTTGTACGAGGGGTTAATAGCAGAGACGAACATCTGAAATTTACGCACTCATTCAGTAAGGAAGAGGCGGTTTTTCTGGACCTAGTAATAACCATGACCCAAGACGGAATCAAAACTAA
This sequence comes from Calotriton arnoldi, assembly GCA_963921515.1. Classification (NCBI taxonomy): domain Eukaryota; kingdom Metazoa; phylum Chordata; class Amphibia; order Caudata; family Salamandridae; genus Calotriton; species Calotriton arnoldi. Next base: position 1,702,591 of record CAWUFW010001806.1, on the reverse strand, counting down.
GGATCACAACAAAAGCACAGATAGGAGTAGTCTCCTTCTTTTTTAAAGTTTCCATCCGAAGTCACTCCGACAAAACCTCCCGGTAGGCCAGTTTCTTAGGATCCGGAGGAACTGCTCAACCATCGAAACCTATAACGAACAAGCTGAGACACTGGATAACAAACAGGCAACACGTCATTACCCTAGGAAAATGATCAAAAAGGCAAGAAAAAGAGCCAGGAATAACAATCGGGAGGCACTACTTGAGAGCCAAGAGAAGAAGGAGAATGATAGAGTAGGGCGTGTAACCACATACACCCCGATATCTAATAAAGTGCAGAACATCGTACGTAAACATTGGCACATCCTCAATGGGGCAAAAACACTCTGGGCACCCCCACTTTTTGCATTCAAGCGGAACACAAGCATACGGGATGAGCTTATCCACGCCACAACACCGCCACCAAGAAACCAGAATCAAACCACACTATGGGGCAACCAAATACCAGTAGGTCATTACCCCTGTGGCGGATGTGTGGCATGTACCTTCACCAGTGCAACTAAGGAGGTAGACATAAAAACCAACAAACCATGGGTACTAAAAAACTTCAGCAACTGCAACAGCGAGAATGTTATTTACTTGATCACACGCCCCTGCCATTTAATGTATGTGGGTATGACCACTAGAAAGATTAAAGTACGCTTAAACGAACACAAGAGCACCATCAGGTGCAGAAAAATGAATACCAAACTGACACGACATTACCTGGAAAACAACCATAGAGATGTAGATCTGAGATGGGTAGTGCTTGAGGTCATTAAGAGGAAGAGTCCGGATATCCAGAAAATACTCCACACCAGAGAGCAACGATGGATATATCGTCTCCAGTCGTGGGATATTGGACTGAATGATGACATCCCATGGCTGCATATTGGGAAGTTTTGAAATGAGAAACATGCGCGCATTTACATACATTACACAGCTGGGTGGCGCACGTACAAGGGAAACGATCCACCTGCCCCATCTGTTGGTGTCTCTCTGAGACCTATACCCTGCATATATGAGCACTCACACATGAGGGTTGCATAACACCCTTAAACAAATGAACTATACGGATGCACTGCTCAGTATGTTTTCCAACCTTCTAAATGTAGGTCAGGATTCCTTTTCCAAACAAGTCCCTGCTTAATATGGGTTTATTCCCACCTGGGATTCACATTTTATGTCCCATCTTTTCTGGTTACACATAAATGACCAGAATTTGAAAACCGGGACTGTTTTCTCTGTAAGAATTCATGGTTTACAAACGGGCGCACGTGGCACGTTTACAACACGCGGAGCACAGGCAACCCCATTCGGGACTGCTGAGCTCGCACGAGCACATGCGAGCCCGTGTACTCAGCTGATGGGAGGTCCAGGCGAGCCCAGGCAGTCTCCGATGGGACACCGGGGAATCACAGGAGTTCCGCCGATGGGCCGCAATTAGGGCTTCCCGCTGCTTCTCTTCATTTCCTCTTCTTCGCTCCTGATGCGAAGATCAGGCACACGATCGCTAGAATACAGGAGGTTTTCCAGACACCGGAAACCTTTTTGTTAAAAACAATTACGATCCCATGTGCTACTAATTTACTCATTTTACTCATTAAGGGTACTATTTAAAGCCTGAATTTTACGCTCTTCATTCCGCAACGGGGAAGAGGAGCGAACACAACTAGGATCACGGAGAGAGACGCACCTTGATGTAGTAAGAGCGTGAATGGTGGTGTGGATGCGTACTCATGCAAAACTATACCATTTCCGATAAGGAAATCTTTGGGTGATAGATGCTGACTTTATGTGTGGTTTTATTTCTACTTCTCTCCCAGAGTTTGACTACAGGGGTCTCTCCTTCACCGTCCTCCCCTGGGCTGTGTAGGAAGCTTGGTTAGGGTAAGGAATGTGAGCTTGTCACAAGTTAAACTGCGTGTGTCTCACATTTGCAGTGACACGTGTTTCACACAATAGCCACTATATGTATAAGTGATGCATGTGGGGCAATTTTTCACTGCATTTTTTACCTTTCTTTGACCGAATGTCCTTGATGGCAATCTCTTTTTCATTATGTTTACAGGTTTCAGGAAACCCTCTCAGGTAGCGTGTGACACAGGTCAACCTACCCAGTGGTAATTCTATGCTAATGCTTTGGTAAGATAGGAGCCCACATTTCTTTCTTTTTCAGTCCTGATGAGTGCCGTGGACCCTTTGGGCCATAAGGGCAGAAACATGTCGACAACTTTAATCACCACAGTGATGGGGTAATAATTCCTCTTTTCACCGCCCTTCATTTTTAATATCATATAATTGCCTATTAGAATAACTGTATTTTGACAATTATACAGATTTTTAGATTATCACTCACTATCACGGGCCCCCACTTAGTATTAGAAGTGCCTCCCTGTCTCCAGGTGTAGGCGAGCTTTCTATCAAATCAAGTTTTTAGAAAGCGAGGACTGCCAATGATGAAGCATGACACCAGGTGGTGTGTGAGGACAGTCCTTCACTTTTTGTGAGATGCCAGTCACTTCACTTAGTATCTTCTAAGTCTCGGTCATTTACACTCAGGGCAGCTTCTTTTGTGTATTAATGTTTATAATGATACATTCACACATAAGAACAAAATTGATCACTATTATCAAATTTGCCTGTCATGAACTCTCATCAACCCGACTCCGAAATCCATGGTCAGGCAGGCTCTGCGACCTAGGCCCGAGGTTACTGATTGACAGGTCACAGGTGGGGTAGCACGTAGCTGGCAGACAAAGGCACGAACAGGAAATTCCGGCCCATTCCCCAGATATGCGCAGCGACACCACAATGGTCCAGGGAGATTGCCCCAATAAAGCACACATGGTCCCAAAGTCAGATGCCACATGAAGTTAGGAACACATAGCTATTCAGGACACAGCACACCCAGTACACGCAGGGATCATGCTCCCCTCATGCCAGACATCTCAACACGTTACCCACTGGCCCACATTGTGTCCACACAGGGTCGAGGCCCACCTGTAATTGACATCCGGGGCCTTGTTTATGACTCCACAGTCGAGGCCCGCATTCTTTTACCAAAAATGGATCGCTGGAAGTACTTTATGATACCCAAATTTTTTTTATAAAACTCTGTTCAGATTGATTGTACTTTGAGACAGTCCTTCCTCAGACCCGCTTCTGTAACTGTGCTCCTGGCCAAAGTGTTTAATTAAACCAACGGTTCCTGTTTTGCCAAACACCTCTTGTCTTTTGGTTTTTCAAGGTAAATTCACATTTGAGCAACATTTTGGCAAGCTAGCCAGAAAGGATTGGTATCTTGGACTCGACTGCAGCTGAAGGAAAGGTACCCCTACCGGACAGATTCACATTTATTTAGCATGGAAGGTGAGCAGACGGGGCAATTAACTGGAAGTTCTGCTGAATCCACGGGGGGGAGGTCCATCCTGAAGCTGCCGTCAGAGGGTAAGAGACCACATCTGATCCTTAGTCCCAGCATTAGGCGTATTGCAAACTAGGAAGAAGCGCAAAAATGTCACCTGAGCGCCCTGCCACTGACAAAAATATGGCATGTAACCTATTTTATGTGACCGAACTTAGTATCGCATGTGGCCTTGGAGGTGTTCCCACGGCGGTCACCTTTTTTCAATAGTCAGCACGGTAGAAACGGTGAAATTGGTTGTCCCCTGGACTGCTGGGCGTGACACAGATGATACGCTTGTCCCCTGGGTGTGATACAGGGTTGAGGCCTCAACGCTTGGACCCCTGGGCGTGATACAGATGGTACGCATTGGTCCTGGGTGTGATATAAGACCGGCATCTCAATCTTAATTATTTTAGTCTAAAAGGGTTCTCTCAGTACTACTAGTTTCTTAAACACTGTTGGTATCTGAAAGAAGTGAGAGTTGTTGTTCGCTGGACCGCTGGGAGTGACACAGATGGTACGGTAAGCCCTGGGTGTGAAACAGGGTGCAATTCGGATGTTAGGGGAAAAGATTTGGATCTGGGAGATCAGGTTTAGCTAGTGTTTGGCCAAGAGGGGCCTGTGGTTCTTCAAGTTATTCCTTTTCTCTGTGAAAATGTTTTCATTTTCTTTGTCCCAGGGCCGATATTGACAGACTATCTGGCTCACTTAGTCCTGTGTATCGCATAGGGCATCTCCTCGTCACAGGACAGCATGCGCCAGGAGCGGGCTAAGGTATTTTTGACAAAGTCACAATTTTTTCTCTGTCAGCTTTTGTTTATTGTAGTATTGAAATTGATGCAAGGTATATTTGATGTTGTGATGATTTGATGCTGTGGTGCTGGTAAATTAATGCAACAGTATTTTGTCTTGAGTATTGTGTTTTGACGATGTGTCAATGTGCTATATGAAGGCGTTGCTATTTCTCAGAATCGTTATTTCATATCAAAGTAAAGTCCGCTATTTGGGTTCCATAACGTTTTAACCATTGCACTTTCTTCTAGGTTGTGACCCTTCAAATGCATTGCCTTTGTGAAATATTCATGTTGATGCATCTGTAAATAACGTTGTGCTCATACTAAGTAGTTGGAACCAGCAATCCCTGTGTATATGTTTCCCCACGATTAGAGTAGATATTTAGATTCCTTAAAACTAGAAAAACTAGGGTACATCTGTCCCATAAAAACTACCCAACTTATCATGGATTCACCATGAAAACACATGAAAACTAGGTTTCCCACACAGGTTAAAAAATGAACAAGTTTTGCCATGACTGGCACGCACACACTAAGGCACACATGTTTCCCTGGGCAAAGGAGGGAACCTTTGACACTAACATAATCAAACACATGAGAGCACACATACAGACAAAATACATAGGACAGAAGGACAGGAGAGAGGCACTATTAGAACTATGGGCCATCTTCAAGGAGGCCCAGACCAATAATCCTATCCCACAGACAATAAGCATGGCGTCCGCACCTCCCCCATCATATGCAGGTATGGATGTGCTCTCCCCGATGCCTGCTATTTCCACGTTAGGCAGTGGCATAGCTAGACCTACTGCCACCGGGGCGGACCCTAAGTTTGCTGCCCGGTGCAGGTAAGAGCGGCGTCGGCAGCCGACGGCAGACTTGTTTGGGGGGGTCTGGTGGCCGAAGGCCGACTTGTTCCTGGGGGGAGGGGGATGGTGGTAGTTGACAGACATGACTTGCTCACCTCCGCCGCCCCCAAAAACAGTGCTACCTGGGGCAGGCCGCCCCTCTTTGCTACGCCACTGGCGTTAGGATACACCAACCTGCCAGTTGAGAGAGCCAAAGGGTCCCTACCGAACAACAAACTGTTAGGTCCAGGCATGAGAGTCTAACAGACCAGCAGGCCCAGGCAATCCCAGCACCACCCCAGTCCAGTGCTAGAGCTCCCCGAAGTTCGACCCCCCCATCCCTCCTGTTCAGTCAATCGAACCCCAGCAGCACGTAGAACACACACTCCCACCAGTTCAGGTACACACATTCAAGCGATAGGAAGATCCATAGCGGTTCTGGACAGTGATAAAACTAGCGGGTGAGAAAAAGGGCCACAGTCCCAAGGGATTCGGTAGCAAGATTAGGGCTATAGTGGTAGCCCAGCCAGTCAAGGGGGAAAATCGAGAATCGGTGCCGAAAGCAGAAATGGAACCCAAAAACACACACACCCTACTGTCCACCGTAGACCGATCAGAGGAATACAGTTTCTTAGTAGACACAGGGACGACGAGATAATGCCTGAGGGGAGGGATAGTCCCCTTACTGATAACCGCAGTTGTACAAGGTTTCTCGGGCACAGTGACAGGGATCCCCTTCTCGGAACCTCTCGAGTTAGAGGTAGTGGGGAATAGTGTGAAGGGACAGTTATACTTTCCTTCATCCCCGGCTATCCCTCATCCCGAGCAAATAAACTACGACGAGACTTGATGACCAAGCTCAAAATGACCATCCAGTTTGCCGATGATGGAATTATAGCCTGCTCCTCCCTAGGATCACCTTCCCTAAAGACCGCACCATTAAAACACTTCCACATTATATGTACACAGGTGAGGACAATTTCCACCAACCAGACCCCCTTCACTGAGGCAGTCATAGAATATACAGAAAATTTCTTTGGGTTGTGCGAACTTGCTCGGCAATGGGCATGTTGTGCACACCAACTCTTAGTCCACACAGCTAAAAAGACAAGGACCTTGAAAGCCAATAGGATAAGAAACGAGGAAGAAAGTCAGAACTGCGCCACCCACACACCTGCTGGGTCCCTCGAGGCAAGGGGGAAGCATGGATATGCCACACAGGGGCAATGGCGGTAACAATCAGAACACACGTGCCTCTAGGACCTCCAAATTCAGCCTCGGCCACCAACTTAGTACCTCTACGTGCTGGGAAGTGGCATAAACGAGGCTGCCTGGCACTATTCGGTGCATTCCCCATGCCTGAAGCCCTCCTTCCACTGTCGGATAGGGTAACTAAACACGTAGACATCGTAGGAAATACAGCTCATAAGGTAAACAGAAACCAATCACAAGAATGTGTCCCTACCAACCACATGGGAAGGGAAGCTAGCGCGAGATGGACAGGCAGTCATACACCCCCCCACTCAGCGACCCACTAGGAAGATTCCACCACAAAACCCCAAACGATTCTAACATAACTATAATGGCAAAGGCCAGGGGGGTTGGCAAAACCGGGCCCTAGAGAGTGTTACTACTGCCTCAGAATAGGCCACATGGCAGACCAATGCCGGCTAAAGGCATATCATGAACAGAGGTCGACAAGCCTGGGCCAGTCCCCACAGAATCTCCATCTGCAAAACTAAGCCCAGGGAAACCCAAATACACCCTACACTCAGCTGCAGGCAAGTCAGTCAGCCACCGCACAACCGCAACAGGGACCAGGAAGTTGGACAAATGCGTGGCAACAGCAGCAACTGACAGGAAACCCAGCACCACAGGGACCAGGGCCACAACCGCGGCAGGGAGATGTAACTGTCTGGGGAGGCAATGCCTTCGCACAAACGCAGAACACAAACATGTAGTAAGTTAAAAAACCACCAATTCATACCACCCATTTCATCCACACCCCAAAGTTCACTGTACCAAAACTAAAAAAAAAGACCATAGCCTTACTTGCATTCGGGAATTCAGGGCTGCTGTATGTGCTTTGTCGATCAGGTATCCTCATCACTAGAGTCTGCTATTCAGAGTGCCTGCAGGAGCCTAAGATCCACTCTGCTGTTGATCCCACATGGTGAAGCTGGCTAGCCACGCCCCAGGGGAAGGGCAGTCTGAAGGGGGTGGCAGGGTGGCTCATGTCCAGTCCTTAAATGCAGGCACCTAGGTCCCCACACAAGTCAATTGGGACAGGTTCTGATCACCATATTGAAAGGACCCCATTCTCGGGCACCCAGCCCAGGATCATAATTCCTTTGTGGCATAAGGTTCCAATAGCGCCCCCAAACAGCTAGCAGCTTCCAGTGAATGGAGGCGCCCTTTTCAGTTCCAAAACAAAGCTGTCCTCCAGTTCAGGAGCCAGGCTTACCGGATCCTTGGGATAGTGAGAACCCCATAGACTCCACAGCACGCACACAAGATCTGACAGGTTGCGAAGCGCCGCATGGCACCGAGTCAGTCGGAAGAAGGGATTCACCAGAACAACCAGCTATTCCAGTCCATCACCATCATTAAGCAAGTTTCGACAAATGCTTGGCTAAAACCCCAAACTCTCTATGCAGCAATGTTTCTCTTCCTTTCCAAATGTCTTCCAAATGTCTAAAGTCTGTTCACCAAGTCATGTCCCTTCAAATCATCAAAGGAAGCATGACGCTGGTTAGAAGTTCCTAGCCACAGCCAAGAACCGCAGGTCCAAACAGTCTGGAAAAGACGAGGTCCAAAGGGAGCGCCTGGAAGAAGGGGGTCCACAAAGTCCATCACAGCTCTGAGCAAGAGTAGAAGGCAGAACGAGCTCACCTCCAAATTAGGCCTGGCAATAATCCAGCACACAAGGCCTTACATACACCATCTGAAGAAAACAGTAAGCCCAGCCTCAAACACTTCAAAACGACACAAACAGGGGTACACTGGTCCGCAGAACAGCTTCCAGACCACCTCCGCTTTCATAAAAAATAAGACAACAGATCATGTGAGATCTAGGGAGGTGCCCATAAGACCAACAAAAAGAAGCCCAAACTAGCCCAGAAGAAATCTCCAGAAAAAGGCATAGCCAAGAGGGTGGCGAGGGTGTGACTTAATGGCTAGGGCGGCCAACTTTAAAGCTGGGGAACCAGGTTTGAGTCTGGCTGAAGGCTCAAACATCCTGTGATTCTGGGCAAATCACTTAATCACCCTGTGCCTAAAAATTAATGGTTCCATCTATAATGCAACTAGTGCTCATGTAAAGCGCTCTGATACCTTCGGGTCAAGTTTGTGCTATATAAAACTGCAAAAAAAAAGAAAAAGACACCTGGAGCCACGAGGGTCATGTTGCACGCTGTATGCCAGGATTAGAGGGGTACACACATGACCTCAGAATATGTTGCGATCGCCAACAGCATTCAGTTGTGACACACCCCCTCTTTGTACATCGCCCGCACATGTGTAGGTCAAAAGACACTGCCTGCACCGATAAGCACCCCCAGGCATGCACTAGGAGAGATAGGATATTGGAGGGCTGGCGTCACACACAGAGTGCTAGTTAATAACTGAGACCATCCGCATGCTCACGAAGATCACCCCGCAAAATATCTTTTCAGTCACATAGAGGGGGGAGACCCAACATCCCATAAAAAGTAATGCATCCCACTCTTTAACTTTACCCATCAAAAATAGGTACCACCACTGGGTCCACCGTCGGGTGCCCCCTAAAAATTTGCGTAAATGGAGTGTGGAGAGCACACCCTTAAAGAAAAGCACAGGAACTCTGAAGAAAATGATTTACGACAGCACATGGAATAATGCACTGTTTTCTTAACTAACCAATGGACACAGCTCTTTTCAACAGGTTGGCAATCGAACGTCGAAGTGCACCACCTTTTCAGCGGTCACATCAGCACCCCAATAGGATCTACAGTGAGCGATTTAAGAACTACGAACTGTACAGTGAACTTTTTTCCTCAAACTTTGTTAACTAAAGACACTTCCAATTACCAGCGAATTACAGACATCTCCCCTGGATTCATCCCAAGACCTGCAGTGTTCAATGGGTTATGTATTATTGCATTTCTATGTGCCCTCTGTTTACAATGGGTGCTGTCGCATCCATTGATCACCAAAGAACTGCCTAGTCTAATGGAGTCCTCCCTAAAGCTATCACCGCACTTGTGTAGGGACCTCTTCCACATCACTTATAATTACACCAAACCCAACACTAGCATTCCACACACACTACACAGTGCCCTCTTCCACAACACATGGTATCAGCACATGACCACCATGGGCTCAAAGACATCGCCAGGTCATGTTACGTCTGTTCATTGATACCACTTGCAGTAGGAGCAGAAAGGCTTTACTTGTACCAAGAGGTAGCCCCAGAAAATGCAAAATGCCTTCTCCACCTATACCTATGTAGGATTACAGCCAAAATACAACCCAACAGAGTAGAACCCCATAGAGTAGTAGTGAATCTGACCCGATACGAGAACAATCCCACAGCATGGTACTTTTTCACTGAGCCCAGCGACATTCAAGCTGAGCTAGACAGGATGCGCAGGAGGGGCACCATAGGGGAGGATACTGTTTGGCCTGAGACTTTCCAAAGAACAGAGCCTTGGAGGCCGCAAAACCACCAGACTAATGCACAAACACTTCCGCTTCCATCTGTGGTCCCATGGTGGCCCTTAGCATATCTCGGGCTGTCTTCTTTAATAACAAATGGACCCCAGACATGGAGTTCCAGTGTTGGGCCATCCACCTCAATAATACAAAGGGAAATGAGTCTCGTAGGGGAGGGTTGAACAATAGCATAGATACCCTTTGTCAGTAAATTTTGGATACTGAGGTGAATAGATATACGTGGCTAGAAGGGAAGGGTCTACCCTAAATTGTTTGGAAACCTACACTGTATTCCTGGTGTTTCAGAGGTAAAGGAACCATTCCACTGGGAACAAATGAAAACTGTGGCATAATACTGCACATTCCAGACATGCAGTGGGGCACCTCCACGCTGATGAATACTTACTGGCAATGCTGCTAATTTACCTACACTCAGCTCGTCCCCAGATGATGTGGCCTCTGCTCCCTCATCACCATCCACACCCCAACCCTGGTCATTCCCGGAGAAGATCTGTCAGAGTTGAACCAACAGCAGCTAAAGAAAAAGACAACTCTGTTGCATCCGGCTCGAGAAAAAAGAACTGCAGATTATTTTGCCTGGGCTCAGTACAAGGACATTCCGGAAGAATTCAGACTGCTTTATGACACAAAAGTAAACGCGGGAGGGCCCATACCCTTCTTCACCGTGCAGACGAAAGTGAACGCCCACTGGTTAGAAATAACCAGGTGGGAGATGCTCAAGATGATGAACAACACTGAGCTTGGCCTTACTGGGATCAAGGAAGAATTGAGAGCCATCTGCCTCATGGTGATGCAACATCGATATGTGTTGGATTAATGAGCGCCATGGAGGGAGGGGAGTGTGCCAAGATCAGTGCGTCCTGCTGCACGCTCATCCCAGGCAATGACCTGGATAACGGGACTCTGACTCTTGCCATCTAAGCCTTGCACCTTTAGAAAGAGACATGCGTGAGGAGGGAGGTGCCCCTGAGCAGGAATGGTACATGAACTGGTTTTCCTGGCTCCACAGGTTGTTGACTGGACTGTGCATTTCATTGTTGCCCATTTTAATATTTTTATTGCTCTTGTGTGGTTTCCTGCAATTGGGGGTTTCCTGCTGTAGAAATGGAGTTCTCAAATTTGATAGAATGCAAGTAACTAGGGAAGTAGTAATAGTCAAAACTGAAGAACAACAAGCCCCCAATAATGTGACTGTCATGAAGTATGGGTTAGATAATGTAGTTAAAAATTCAACTAGAGGGGGGAATGTTAATATTGATACAATTGATACCAATGTTTATAATGATACATTTGCACATAAGAACGAAATCGCATCACTATTATCAAATTCGCCCGTCATGAACTCTACATCAACCTCGACTCCGAAATACGTGGTTAGGCAGGCTCTGCGACCTAGGCCTGAGGTTACTGATTGGCAGGTCCCAGGTGGGGAGCCACTTAGCCAGCAGACAAACGTGTGAACAGGAAACTCAGGTCCAGCCCCCAGGTAAGTGCAGCAACACCACAATCGTCCAGAAAGATTGCCCCAATAAAGCACACATGGCCAGAGGGGTGCGCACATTCCTAAAACACCATAAATTCAGATGCCACATGAAGTTAGGAACACATAGCCAATCAGGACACAGCACACACAGTACACGCACTGATCACTCTCCCCTCATGCCGGACATCTGGACACGTTACCCACTGGCCCACATTGTGTCCACGCACGGTCGAGGCCCACCTGCATTTATCATTAGGGGCCTAATTTATGACTCCAAAGACAAGGCCAGCATTCTTTCACCAAAAAAGGATCGCCGGAAGTACTTTATGATACCCAAAGAAATGTATAAAACTCTGTTCCGATTGATTGTACTTTGAGACAGTCCTCAGACCTGCATCTGTAACTGTGCTCCCGGCCAAAGTGTTTAATTAAACCAACTGTTCCTGTTTTGCCAGACACCGCTTGTCTTTTGTTTTTTCAAGGAAAATTCATATTCGAGCAACACCCCAGTACTGGTAACAGGAAAAAAATACCAGAGCCTATGGAAAGTCCCACAGAAAACCAGTATGAACCTCATTGTGCTGTAATTAGTTGGAGTCATTGGAGAAAGATCTGTAAAGAGACTAGTAAGTCCTCATTCAACTTCAGGGGCATTTCTGGGTGCAAATTACCTGTGTGGTGTGCCTGTAATTAGGCCAATAACGCAGAGAACATTGGGCAGCTATTTTTCACATATGAAGCAAAATGGTTTGGACAGATTTTATCTCTTCTTGTTACAAAATCGGGATTACAACTATTGTGTCTAGATGTCTAGGTACTAAGGTTTGCTCCCAGTCACTACTGCAAATATTTGTCCATAACTGGTAAAAGTGAATCAGAAGGCTTTGTTCCTTGCAGTGTGATTGTAGTAATGTGAAGTTAAGAATAGCACGGAGGGTCTGTATATATTACAAGCTCTAATAGTGTGGATTGGCATTCTAGGCTTCTGCCTCTGTTGCCAGGAGCTTCAGAATGTAATGATGTAAGATGCTCCTGGCGGCAGTTGATGCTGTACCTACTCTTGATGGACAGTGTTGCTGTGGATGGGATCCTTTACATGGAATAAATCTAACTTGAATCTAAATGAACCTGAGTATTCCACTTCGTTACATTTGGCGTCAGAGGATGGCTGGACTGTTATGGAAAGGATCTCCACATTAAACTTAAGCTCATTTTGAAGCTTAAGCATCTCTCGCAATTTAACTTCTAGACCTCAAGTGACTCCCTACTTCAAGGTACTGTTCTCTTGTTTCTATGTAAGGCGGCACAATGACTGGTGCTAATTTGGTGCCTGCAATTATTTTTGGATGAGGAAGGGGAGTGTCTTGGTATGCCTTGAATCTGAGTGTCTTCGTGTGACTCGAGCCTGTTTTGACTGCGTTTTCACTCTCTGTGCTGCTCTTTGAAGTCAGCAATCAATTTTGGTGCTCTTTGGATGATTGTGCGCCTATCTGAGGCCTGCCGTTACATTTTGTCTTTCGTTGGGTAGAAAGTAAAGCGTTGTTCTTTACCTGCCACGAGTGCGGCTCGCGATCTCTCTCGAGCCTTTGAACGTGCCTCCCTGGAGTTTGCTTTTCTTCAAGTTGCCTGCGCACGCCATGGAATACCGGCTCCTTGGCTTCTGTTGCTTGGAGTGCTGACCCTTGTCAACGTCACCCCATGCCGACGCGGCCACGCTCCTCATTACACTGCGTGACCCTGCGTGGTGGCCATCTTAGGAGTACTCCCAGCGCCCGCAATCAGCCCTTCGTTGCCTGGAGACCTCCAAACATCCTCTGCGTGTCATTCCTGTAACACGCACACAGCATTGGGACGTGGTATCCTCTGGTCCTCTAGAGAGCACCTCGGCATTGTACAATCTCGTCACGTGTCACTTCTGTGATACGCACACATGCATTTAAAAAAAAAAAAAGAAAGGGTGACAAGTTTATTGTGTTTGTCTGTTCCGTGACCCGCACATGCAACACCATTCATTTGTGTGTTCCGTGACAGGCACACGCTTAGTGAATTTTCATATTACACAATCTTGTCACGTGTCACGTCTGTGATACGCACACTAACGTTTTTTTTTTTTAAAAGGAGAGTTTCACAAGCTTATTTGTGCGCGTCTGTTCTGTGACACGCACACGTATTGCAACTATATTCTCCTGTACTCTTCTGAATTGGTAACGATTCTACTGCTACTTCATTGTTTTGCAATCACTTCAGTGACATCTACACCTTTAATATAAAAATGTTTTAGGTCACTTTAATAAGTGAATTTCCATTTTAGTTGTATTTTTCTCTACAGTCAGACACATACTGTGTTATGTAATACCAACTTAGCAATATTTAAAGAGTTGTGTTGCTAACTATGTATTATTTATTTTCAGGTCATGGTAATTATTTTGAATTTTAGGTGTTTACTGCATTTTAAGTGTATTTAAAAAATGCAAAACGTTACTGCACCTCCTTTCTTTTTGTCATCTCCAGGGGATCCACCCATTAGATGGCAAAAATGGCGCAAGGTATTTGAAAGATACGCCAGAGGTTGTGGTTCTTCTTTGAGTGCTGAGAGAAAAACAGCTTTGTTGCTACATTGCTTAGGATCCGAAGGCCAAGAGGTTTTTGATTATCTCCCTGAGGTTCATGATCCCGACCTTAAATTTGTATAGCAAAACGAGATAAACACTATCTACCAAAAGTCAGTACTATTCTTGAGAGATACCATTTTGGTCGCAGGAGTCAATTGGATGATGAGTCAATAGAGAATTATATAACCTCTTTGAGGAAGTTGGCCTTGTCTTGTAAATTTGGATCCACTCTTGATGAGAGAATTAGGGACCAATTTATGTTGGGGTATAGCATTGAACGTGTTGGGGAGGAACTATGGTAAAAGGAAGAACCTTCTCTTGAGGATGTTATTGTTATTGCGAAAAGGATTGAACACTCCCTTAAGTGTGTGGAAGTCATAAAAAAGGATGGTGACAAGAAAGAGAAAAACTCTGTTCAAGTTATCAGACAACCTCAGAAGGAACAAAAGGAACATGAGAAAAAGAAAATTACTTTTGAGAAAACTGGTAGATTCAACACTTTTCAAGCTAAATGTTATTGTTGTGGGAAGGTAGGTCATTTGGCCAATGACAAGCAGTGTCCGGGTTGGAAAGCCACCTGCAGTAATTGCAAGAGGAAGGGTCATTATGCTGCTGTTTGGAAAGGTAAAACTTATAAAGGAATGGTGTTAGACTTGGCATCTTTTGGCGTGTTTCCCATGAGTTTTTGCTTTCTGACCTCCCGGTTTTGACTCTGTTTTTGCTGGCGTAATGTTTCTGCACACTTTTCGCACTGCTGATCAGTGGGAAAGTGCAGGTGCTCCTATGGTAAAGTGTGTTATGGATTGATGTTTTCACGATTGGATATTTGATTTGCGTGTCAGCCCCTAGTAAAGTGCACTACGGGTGCCGGGGCTTGTGAATCAAATGCTACTCGGGGGCCCTGCAGCACTGGTTGTGCCACCCCCGTGAGTAGCCCTGAAAACGGTAACTCAGACCGGCCATTGCAGAGTCTGCGCGCAGTTGGTAACTGCCATGTCGACTTGGCCAGTGCACACACTGGCCGGTCCCTAACCTTCCCTTTTCTTACATGTCAGACACCCCTCAGGTAGGCCCAGGGTACTCCTGTGGGCAGGGTGCAGTGTATGTGAAAGGTGGGACATGTCCTGGTGTGTGTGGCATGTCCTGATAGTGAATTACAGCCAATTTTGTGTTTTCACTATTGCAAGGCCACCAGTTCCCCATAGGATAGAATGGGAGGTTTGTTTATAACATCTTATAAACGGTGGGCAGTCAAAATATCGAATTTTAAATATCGACTCTACACTAATATTGAGTTTTTAATATCGTAGGGACAGAATATCGAAGTCAAGAATATCGTTGACCAGAATATCGACTTTAAGGTAAGTAATATCGATTTTTAATATCGAAGTAAGTAATATCGAAGTCATTAATATCGTTAGCAAAAATATAGTTGTTAATAATATCGATTTTTTTTGTGTAATGTATTTTATATGTATGTTTAACATTTTTTTTAAGTTTTTTCATGATTTTTAAATATATGTATTAAATGTTTAGAAAATAGTAATTTTTTTTAAAGGAAATTTTGCGTTTTAGTATCAGGGCGGGTTGTGGGATTATAGGGGAATAGGGTGGGAAGTAATTTAATTATAATTAATTAATTAATATGTTTTTATTTATTGTTATTAATTGTTAATTATTAATTGGTAATTAATTTTTATTAATTGTTTAATTAAAAATTATATTAATGATACTTAATTTATTATTTGTATTTATTTATTGTTATTGTTAATTAATTTATTGTAAATTAATTATTAATTGGTAATTAATTTTAATTAATTTATTAATTGGTAATTACATTAATTATATTATTTTTAATGTGTAGCGGGTTGTGGGTTTATAGGGGAATAGGGTGGGAAGTAATTTAAATATAATTAATTAGTTGATATGTGTATATTTATTGTTATTGATTATTAATTTATTGTTAATTAATTATTAATTGGTAATTAATTTTTATTAATTGGTTAATTAAAAATTATATTAATGATAATTAATGTATTTTTTTTTTATTTATTGTTAATTAATTTACTGTTAATTAATTATTAATTGGTAATTAATTTTAATTAATTTATTAATTGGTAATTAAATTAATTATGTTATTTTTAATGTGTAGCGGGTTGTGGGTTTATAGGGGAATAGGGTTGGAAGTAATTTAATGTTATTTAAGTAAATATTTATTTAATTTAATAGGTATTTATTAATAATTATTTGGTTATATAATTATTATGTTATTTATTTAAAAATAAATAAATGTATAAGTATGTTAATTTAACCCCTACACGATCCTACATTTTCCCTACTGTTACACTCACTGGAGTGGGAATAGTAATTTTTACCCCTACGCTATCCAACACTTTCCCTACTGTTGCACTCACTGGAGTGGGAATAGTAATTTTAACCCCTCCGCTATCCAACACTTTCCCTACTGTTGCACTCACTGCAGTGGGAAAAGTAATTTTAACCCCTATGCTATCCAACACTTTCCCTATTGTTGCACTCACTGGAGTGGGAATAGTAATTTAACCCCTATGCTATCCAACACTTTCCCTACTGTTGCACTCACTGGAGTGGGAATAGTAATTTTTACCCCTATGCTATCCAACACTTCCCCTATTGTTGCACTCACTGGAGTGGGAATAGTAATTTAACCCCTATGCTATCCAACACTTTCCCTACTGTTGCACTCACTGGAGTGGGAATAGTAATTTTAACCTCTATGCTATCCAACACTTTCCCTACTGTTGCACTCACTGGAGTGGGAATAGTAATTTTTACCCCCCGCTATCCAACACTTTCCCTACTGTTGCACTCACTGGAGTGGGAATAGTAATTTTAACCCTACGCTATCCAACATTTTCCCTACTGTTGCACTCACTGGAGTGGGAATAGTTATTTTTACCCCTACGCTATCCAACACTTTCCCTACTGTTGCACTCACTGGAGTGGGAATAGTAATTTGATTTCCTCCGCTATCTAATATTTTGTATTTTTTTAGATAATGTACTGTATAATTATTTTTAAAAAAAATGTAAAATAATTTTAATTCTTTTAATTTTGTTACATATATTTATTTAATTTTTATTTATATTATTGTTTTATGTGTATAGATGTATTTATAACTTATAAAAAATAAATTAAATAATTTATGTTATTAAAATAAATATTAAAACATATTAATAAGTAAGTATATATATATTATATATTATATGTATATGTTTAATGTATTTTGAAATTATATATATTACTTATAATTTTTAAGCATTTAAAAATATTTTTAACTATGTTTCTTTTAATTATATGTATTATTTACTTTATTTTACAATATTTTTTTAACTTAAATTAAAAACGATATTTTTAACAACGATATTTTTGACCGATATTTTTTTTTCGATATTTTTGTACTTACCTTACTGTAGATAGGATGTCGATATTCTTGTCTTCGATATTTTGGTTGCGATATTTTTGTAGGTCGATATTGTGACCTTCGATATTTAGTCAGTGATTCCTTATAAACATAACTGGCCCAGGGAATTCGGTAAGAAAATAGAATTTAGGATGCCTGAACTCAGAATCTAAAGATGCATCTTTTACTGAAGGTGATTTTTACATTCTGTGTTTGAAAATACCACTTTTAGAAAGTAGGTATTTTCTTGCTCAGTCATCCCGTGTGCCTCTGCTGGAATGTGGATTGCCTGTCTGGGTTTTGGATGACAGAAGGCTGGGGGGCCGGAGGGGCTCCAGATATTCTAGGTAGGTCAGGAAAGGGCTGAACAGACCTGGGCTGCGATGGGGTAGGGGGAGGAGATTTCCATGCACCTCAAAGGGCCTGGTCTGCCTCTGACAATGCCGTCTCCACATCCTGCCAGGAAATCACACCAGAGAAGGCAGAACTGGTTCTGGCCGGGCACAGACAGCCTCTGCCTGAAAGATCAAAGGATTTTTGGATACAAATACTGGGGCCCAGAACCCTGAACTTTAGAACTCTTTTGGATCAAGAAGACTGCCAAGAAGAAGAGCCGGAGAAGCTGTGAGGAGGAACTACCACTTTGCTGTGTGCTTTGCTGTGTTGGCCTGCAGTGGCTGCTTCTGTCTTGGGCAGTGAAAGGCCTGGATGGACTTTCTGCAATCTACTTTTGTGAGTTTCTCCAAGGGCTTGAGGTAGAGCTTGCCCCCTGTTCAAGAAGTCTCAGGAACAGCAAAGACTTCAAGTTCTTCTGCCCTCAGCACTGGGGACTGTGTGTTTTGCGCTGCAACAGAAGAAAAGCAACTCGACGACGTCGACGACGACGCTGCTGACTCCGTGTCCCGAAGGCACCGCAGAGGGCACAGCCGCAATGCCGCCCCGTGACCCTGATCTCACCGACGATGTCTGCTGACGCCGCCACCGAGCCGCTGCTCGCACCTGAGAGAGGGTCCGTTTTTACCATGTAACAAATGCCCCGGGCCATCCTTATCACTCAGTCAGTATGAACCCCTAGGTAGGCCCTGCAGTATCTCTGCAGGCATTTTGTTAAATTGACCACTGTTCCGCCATTTTCTGAGCAGCAGGCTCTAAGCCTGTCTGACCCACAATCTCAGCCAGCTTCTCTCTGCGAGGCACACTGCTCCAGGCAAGATAGCCCCCACCCTACCCGTGTACAAAGTTCATTGTCTCTTTCTTCACCCTGCCGAGATGTAGGCCACCGCAGGCCGGATGCGTCTGGGCTGTGAGAACAGAGAAGTTCCCAGTCCGGGGTGATGAATGTGGCAACCAGGACATATATTTATATATATGTATACTCTATTCCTTACATTACATTTTTTCTGCTTGCTCTTTGAAATTTACGGCAAGCGTTTGGCATGAGAACATAACCTTTCACCTAGTCTATGTTCCGCGTTTGACTGAAGAAGCTCGACTCGTCTGATAAATGTGCGAACTGTCGCTATAAGTGACGTAGGTAGGGCTGACGTGGGAATAAGCACTTCTGCTTTAGTTCCCAGCACTAAAAGGTATAAAAGACGAGTCCACGGGGTTCTTGTCGGATTACCTCGTTGTCTGTATGTAGGTGACAGACTGTGTAGGTCTTCCCCAAGAGCTCTTGTTTTATTTTGAACTGTATTACTTTATTTGAAGTGTACTCTGCATTTATCTGTTTGATATATACTTTGTTATATGAAATGCCTTATTTTTCTATGTTTTCTTTAATTCTAATTTTCTCCCTTTTATAATTAAAATGCTTATATTGTGACTGCAGGGTTGCTTTCTTTTAGGTTTAAACGTGAGTATGCTCTGCATTTTAGAGCAAATAAGTGGTGCACTCTGAGAACATTTTCCTTGATTTAACAATGATGTTTTTTTATATTACATTTATAAATGTGTCTTTGAGATTTGTATTCTGCACACCTCATGTTGCATTTTATGAAGCGTCTCTCTTTTAATAATTTCAATGTTTCCATGTAAAACTGCTTCCTGATTTACATGACTTTCTGTAAGTGCGAGGTCACCATATTTTGTATTTTGTATTTTTAAATGCCTTTTTCTTGAAGCTGCGCCTTCTAAATAAATCTGTTAAACCTTTTGGCTTGATTTCCATGACTCACACACTTGTTTCCTTCATTTTAGTATGAGCGCTCCTGGGTACCCCGCCTCAAGTTAAGCTGCCCCTTTGCCACTAAATCACTCCCTCGGCCAGCCGGCAAAGGTGCCCCCTAGCCCCCTCCCAGGCCCCTAAAAACGCTCCCTCCAACACACCGCGACCTGTGGGCACCGCACTGCGCACCGCTTCGCTTCACGACGACGCCTTGGCACCGCAGAGGACACCGCCGCGACCCTGGTCTCACCGACGACGCCTGCTGATGCCGCCACCGAGCCGCTGCTCGCACCGCGACCGGTGGGCACCGCACTCCGCACCGCCTTGCTTCACGACGACGCCTTGGTGTCCCCGAAGACGTCGCTCCACGCCGAAATCTATGCCGCTGCTTGCACCGTGGTTCGAGGGCACCGCTCGTAAAGTTACACGATGCACCGCCCTCATCCCGCACCGAAGCCTTGGCCTACCGACGCCGGCTCCATTGACTCCAGTTTGTCAGCCGACGACAGCGCTTCAGCAACGACGACGCCGCTGCTTGCACCGTGACCTGCCAGCACCGTGACGAGCACTGCCTTCATCTCGCACCACGACCCTGGTCCCACCGACGATGCCATCCGATGCCGCCACCGAGCCGCTGCTCGCACCGCGACCTGAGGGCACCGCATGCCGCACCGCTGCACTTCGCACCGCAGCACATGACGCCGGCCGACGCCAGCACTCCTGACTTCAACAAAGAGGAGATCGATCTGCAACTCGTGTCACTTCGAGGGCCCCGACAACTCCTGCACCGACCTCCGGAACCGACGCCTGCGGACGCTGTGCTTTCGAAAGCTCAACGAGAGGTCGCTGACGCCCTGCATTTCTAAAAGGTACTGTTTGCGGGTCTTCCTGACACCGTAGCTGGCCCACGATGCCGCAGTCAGCCAGAACTGTTTGGATTTGTTTGCTCACGACGCCGTGATAGCCCCGGACGGAGCTATTGACATCAAGGAACTGTTTTTCAAGCATATTTTGATAACTGAAGATTTTTAAGTACTGTATTGTGGATTTTTATCGTTTTTGGTCTTGTCTTAAGTATATAAAAATATTGGATATTTTTCTAATATAAAAATATTGGATATTTTTCTATACTGGTGTGGTGTCCTTTTGTAGTGCTTACACTGTATTATTGTTGGTTATGTGCAAATGCTTTACACACTGCCTCTAAGATAAGCCTGACTGTTCGTGCCAAGCTACCAAGGGGGTGAGCAGGGGTTATTTTAGGAGTGTAACTCCCTTACCCTGACTAGGAAGAAGGGTCCCTATTTGGACAGAGGTGCAAGCCCTTGCCAACTAGATACCCCCATTTCTAACATTGGTTGTCAGCGGTGAGGATAGGACTTGCGTTTGCACTTGACTTACAGTGATTGGTGTGCACTACTACCAAATCGCAGACCATTACGTACCACATACTAGCCCGTTTTTCTTTTTGGCCGATTTTTTGTGATCTTGCCAGGTGAACTTTCTACTTCGTCATGCCGGAATCAATAGCATCATCCGTTGCATCCATGGACATTGCCTTTGAGGAGGATAGGTTGGAGCTCTACACTGTTCGAAAATTGAAATCCATTTGCAAAAACCTAAAAGTCCAAGTCAGAGGCCTCACTAGGAAAGACGAGCTACAAAAGCCGCTGAGGGCCTGGGTAGCAGCCAGAGACGCAAGTGGGCAATCTGGTGATCTTAATGGAGAGGCGGAGGAGCCTAGTCCTAGGGTGGAGGGGGGTAAACCTCCCGGCCAGGCAGCAGTGACCTGTCCCCAGAGGAGCTGGAGAACAGACGGGAAGCAAGGAAAGTAGCCACAGAACTAGAGAAGATCAGGTTAGCCATGGAAGAAAAGAGAATGGTATTAGACTACGAAATCAGAATGAAGGAGCTGGATCGAGAGAAAAGAACCAGCTCAGATGGTGGCAGCAACTCGTCAAGGCAGGCAGACAGAATCGTGCACATCCACAAGAATGTAGGCAAGGAGTTCAAGAAGGGGGACGACATACAAAGGTGGTTCCAGGGGTATGAGGCCGCAATCCATATGAATGGGGTCCCTGAAGAGAATTGGGGAGCAGGATTGTGACCCCTCTTTCCCGAAGAAGCGAGGGATACTTTAATAGCTTTGGGTAAGGGGTATCACCTCACCTATCCAGACATGTAGGATGCCCTCCTCACCAAGTATGGTCTTACTCCTGAAAAGTACAGGGACCAATTTAGGTCCAGTAAGAAGTCCGATGCCAACACGTGGTTGGAATGTGTGGATGTGTTTTGCTGATCGTTGGATGGCTGGGTAAAGGGCAGTAATGTGACAGATTATCAGGGGCTCTACAATTTGATTGCATGGGAGCACCTGTCCAGTCTATGTTTTGCAGATCTGCGCCAGCACCTAGTTGATAGTAAGCTGACTGACCCCAGGAAGCTTGCTATGGAGGCGGACCGCTGGGTGAGAACCAGGGTCCACAAGAAAGCGTTTGGGGAGACACAGCCAAAGGTGGGCAGGGTTCCCAGCAGAAAGGTGGGGGGGACAAGGGTAAAACACAGGAGTTCTCTAAAGGGCCCCAAAATAACACCCGGGGTAAAGGTTCCCATCCCCCCGGAGATAAGATGCAAGGGGTCTCGACAGGAAAGCCTGCTGAGACCGGCCCCCGCAAATGTTTTGCATGTGACCAAGTGGGGCACATGAAGAGGGACCCCAGGTGCTCCAAAGGGGCACAGCCACCCACCGGTGGGCAGTCCAAGGTGTTGGCTAGGGTAGCGCTTGGGGAGGAGGAGGAGTCCCAACAGGAGGGTGGGGACCCCGCAGAAATGTCCCTCGTCTCACTAGGGGACAGTGGTGAGATGGTCCCAGGGGCCCAGGTGCCCCCTAACACAAAGAAATACAGCACCTGGGTGACCATCAATGAGAAAAGGGTAGAGGCTCTCAGGGATACTGGAGCCAGTGTGACCTCAGTTCGGTGTCACCTGGTCTCTGAGAGGCAGGTAGTCCCCGGGGCATTCCACCAAGTAATTGCAGTCAACAATCCCGAGCGCCAGTGTCTGGTGGCACAGGTTCCCTTCGAGTGGGGGGGGTCTCAAGTCCTTTGAGGGTGGTTGTGAGCCCTTCCATGCCTGTCGATTGTCTGCTCGGTTACGACCTGGAGCAGTCCTTGTGGAAGGATGTTGAGCTCAGGTACCACTTGGAGATGCTTGGGTTGCCAGAGTGGGCATGCGTGTCCACTCGGTCAATGGCAGCCAGAGAGGATGATCAGAGGGACCCGGAGCCTGAAACAGTGGCCCCGGTCCCTGCCAAGAGAAAGGGCCTGGGGTGTGGGAAACCGGCCCCCGAAGTTCCCACGGCCCGGGAGGAGGCAGACCTTGAGGGGGACACCCTGGTGCCTACAGGGGAACAGGTAGCCGAACTGGGGGACATCTCTGAGCTGACCCATTGGCAGCAAGAAGGTGGTCCCACCAGGGAGGAGTTCTGCCAGGAGCAGAAGGAGTGCCCTTCTCTGGAGGGTCTGCGGCGGCAGGCCGCAGCCCAGGCGACTGGTGATCAGTCCGGGTCACATTGGATCTACTGGGAGAATGACCTCCTGTACAGCGAGCCTAAGGTCGCGGAACCTGGGTCAGCCCGTGTGCTGGTGGTACCCCAGTGCTTCCGGACCTTCCTACTGGGTCTGGCTCACGACGTGCCTATGGCAGGACATTTGGGGCAGGACAAGACCTTTGACAGGCTTGTCACCCACTTCTTCTGGCCTCAAATGCGAAGGCAGTCGGATGTGCATTGTCGGTCCTGCCAAACTTGCCAGGCAAGTGGCAAGAGTTGGAGGAAGGTCAAAGCTCCTCTCCAACCGTTCCCCGTTGTTGGGACACCCTTTGAAAGGGTAGGGATGGACATTGTAGGGCCACTGGATCCCAAGACAGCCATGGGCAACAGGTACATCCTGGTCTTGGTGGACCATGCCACCCGGTACCCGGAGACAATCCCTCTCAGGACAACGTTGGCGCCAGTGGTGGGCCGGGCATTAATGGGGATCTTTTCCTGCGTGGGCTTCCCCAGAGAGGTGGTTTCTGACAGGGGGACCAATTTCATATCCAAGTATATGACATCCCTGTAAAAGGAGTGTGGTGTAACCTACAAGTTCACCACTCCTTACCAGCCACAAGGAAACGGTCTGGTGGAGAGATTCAACCAGACCTTGAAAGGCACGATCAAGGGTCTAACAGAATCCATGAGGGGTAAGTGGGATGTCCTCTTGCCATGCCTGCTCTTTGCATACAGGGAGGTGCCTCAGAAGTCTCTTGGGTACAGCCCCTTTGAGCTCCTGTATGGCCACCCTGTCAGAGGACCTCTGAGTTTGGTAAAGGAAGGCTGGGAGGCAGCTCCCAGGAAAACTCCCCAGGATGTGTTTCGTTACATGCTGGCCTTCAGAAACCAAACTGCCCGCTTCAGGAAACTCGCTCAGGCGAACCTAGAAGCAAGCCAGGAAGAAATGAAGAGGTGGTATGACCAGAATGCCACTCTGGTCGAATTTCAACCTGGGCAAAAAGTGTGGGTCATGGCCCCAGTGGAACCTTGTGGCTTGCAGGACAAGTGGACTGGGCCATATGAGGTGGTGGAGCGCAAAAGTAACGTCACCTACCTGGTGGATTTGCAGACTCCAAGGAACCCTTTGAGGGTCCTTCACGTGAACCGCCTCAAGCCCCACTTCGAGAGGTCCGAAGTGAGTATGCTCATGGCGACAGATGGAGTGGAAGAGGAGAGTGAGCCTCTCACTGACCTCCTGTCTACCCAGGAGCATGATGGGTCAGTGGAGGGTGTGATCCTCTCCCCTACACTGACTCAAGAGCAGCAGGGGGACTGTCGCCAGTTATTGGGACAGTTCGCCCCACTGTTCTCTCTGACCCCCGGTGTTACTCACTGGTGTACCCATGACGTGGACACTGGTGACAGCCCTCCTGTAAAGCACAAAATTTACAGGTTGACTGACCGGGTCAGGGCCAGCATCAAGGAGGAGGTCTCGAAGATGTTGGCGTTAGGGATGGTTGAGCCGTCCAGCAGCCCATGGGCCAGCCCTGTGGTCTTGGTCCCGAAGGCTACAGCACCCTGGGCCACACCAGAACTTCGGTTCTGTGTGGACTACCGGGGGCTCAATGCCATCACTTGGACTGACGCACACCCCATCCCCCGAGCTGATGAGCTCATCGATCGGTTGGGAGCTGCCAAATTCCTTAGTACGTTTGATTTAACGTCGGGGTACTGGCAGATTGCTCTAACCGAGGGGGCCAAGGAAAGATCCGCATTCTCAACCCCGGAAGGACATTACCAGTTCCGTGTGATGCCCTTCGGGTTGAAGAATGCCCCTGCCACCTTTCAGAGGTTGGTCAACCAGGTATTGGCCGGGCTGGAGGAATTCAGCGCTGCATACCTGGACGACATTGCGGTGTTCAGTTCCAGTTGGTACGAACACCTGCAGCACCTCAGGGAAGTGTTGAAGGTGCTGCAGAAGGCAGGCCTCACGATTATGGCCAGTAAGTGCCAGATCGGGCAGGGTTCGGTGGTGTACTTGGGACACCAGGTAGGGAGCGGCCAGGTGGCGCCCCTACAACCCAAGATTGACACCATTCTGGCTTGGGAGCCCCCCAAGACCCAGACAGAGGTGAGGGCCTTCTTAGGACTCACCGGGTACTATAGGAGGTTTGTTAAGGGATATGGCACCATTGTTGCCCCCTTAACTGAGCTGACGTCCAAGAAGCAGCCAAAAAAGGTGATCTGGACTGAGTCCTGCCAGAAGGCATTTAATGCCCTGAAGGCCGCCATGTGCACGGCCCCCGTGCTCAAGGCACCCGACTTCTCGAAGGAATTTGTCATGCAGACCGACGCGTCAGAGCATGGAGAGGGAGCAGTGCTCTCACAACTGAACGAAGAGGGCCTAGACCAGCCGGAAGTCTTCCTTAGCCGGAGACTACTCCCCAGGGAGCAGAGGTGGAGTGCCATAGAAAGGGAGGCTTTCGCTGTGGTCTGGGCACTGAAGAAGCTGAGACCGTACCTGTTTGGGACTCACTTCCGGGTTCAGACCGACCACAGGCCCCTCAGATGGTTAATGCAGATGAGGGGGGAGAATCCAAAACTGCTGAGGTGGTCCATCTCCCTACAGGGAATGGACTTTACGGTGGAACACCGCTCTGGCACAGAGCACGCCAACGTAGATGGCCTGTCCAGGTTCTTCCGCCTTAGTGAAGAGAACTCCCATGCGAGAGGGTAGTTCTCCCTACTTTCAGCTGGAGGGGACATGTGTTAGACTTGGCATCTTTTTGCATGTTTCCCCTGAGTTTTTGCTTTCTGACCTCCCGGTTTTGACTCTGTTTTTGCTGGCATAATGTTTCTGCACACTTTTCGCACTGCTGATCAGTGGGAAAGTGCAGGTGCTCCTATGGTAAAGTGTGTTATGGATTGATGTTTTCACGATTGGATATTTGATTTGCGTGTCAGCCCCTAGTAAAGTGCACTACGGGTGCCGGGGCTTGTGAATCAAATGCTACTCGGGGGCCTGCAGCACTGGTTGTGCCACCCCGTGAGTAGCCCTGAAAACGGTAACTCAGGCCGGCCATTGCAGAGTCTGCGCGCAGTTGGTAACTGCCATGTCAACTTGGCCAGTGCGCACACTGGCCGGTCCCTAATCTTCCCTTTTCTTACATGTCAGACACCCTCAGGTAGGCCCAAGGTACCCCTGTGGGCAGGGTGCAGTGTATGTGAAAGGTGGGACATACCCTGGTGTGTGTGGCATGTCCTGATAGTGAATTGCAGACAATTTCTGTTTTTCACTATTGCAAGGCTACCAGTTCCCCATAGGATAGAATGGGAGGTTTGTTTATAACATCTTATAAACATAACTGGCCCAGGGAATTCGGTAAGAAAATAGAATTTAGTATGTCTGAACTCAGAATCTAAAGATGCATCTTTTAGTGAAGGTGATTTTTACATTCTGTGTTTGAAAATACCACTTTTAGAAAGTAGGTATTTTCTTGCTCAGTCATCCCGTGTGCCTCTGCTGGAATGTGGATTGCCTGTCTGGGTTTTGGATGACAGAAGGCTGGGGTGCTGGAGGGGCTCCAGATAGTCTAGGTAGGTCAGGAAAGGGCTGAACAGACCTGGGCTGCGATGGGGGAAGTGGGAGGAGATTTCCTTGCACCTCAAAGGGCCTGGTCTGCCTCTGACAATGCTGTCTCCACCTCCTGCCAGGAAATCACACCAGAGAAGGCAGAACTGGTTCTGGCCGGGCACAGACACCCTCTGCCTGAAAGATCAAAGGATTTTTGGATACAAATACTGGGGCCCAGACCCCTGAACTTTAGAACTCTTTTGGATCAAGAAGACTGCCAAGAAGAAGAGCCGGAGAAGATGTGAGGAGGAACTACCACTTTGCTGTGTGCGTTGCTGTGTTTGCCTGCAGTGGCTGCTTCTGTCTTGGGCAGTGAAAGGCCTGGACTGGACTTTCTGCAATCTACTTTTGTGAGTTTCTCCAAGGGCTTGAGGAAGAGCTTGCCCCCTGTTCAAGAAGTCTCAGGAACAGCAAAGACTTCAAGTTCTTCTGCCCTCAGCACTGGGGACTGTGTGTTTTGTGCTGCAACAGAAGAAAAGCAACTCAATGACGTCGACGTCGCCGACTCCGTGTCCCGAAGGCACCACAGAGGGCACCGCCGCAACGTCGCCCCGCGACCCTGGTCTCACCAACGACGCCTGCTGACGCCCCCACCGAGCCGCTGCTCGTACCGCCACCTGTGGGCACCGCACTCCGCACCGCTTCGCGATGACGCCTTGGCACCGCAGAGGGCACCGCCGCAACGCCCCACCGCGACCCTGGTCTCACCGACGACGCCTGCTGACGCCGCCACCGAGCCGCTGCTCCCACCGCGACCGGTGGGCACCGCACTCCGCACCGCCTCGCTTCACGACGACGCCTTGGTATCCCCGACGCCGCCGCTCCACGCCGAAATCTACGCCGCTGCTTGCACCGTGGTTCGAGGGCACCGCTCGTAAGTTACATGATCCACCGCCCTCATCCCGCACCGCAGCCTTGGCCTACCGACGCCGGCGACATCGACTCCAGTTCGTCAGCCGACGACAGCGCTTCAGCAACGACGCTGCCGCTGCTTGCACCGTGACCTGCCAGCACCGTGACGAGCACCGCCTTCATCTCGCACCGCGACCCTGGTCCCACCGACGACGCCATCCGACGCCGCCACCGAGCCGCTGCTCGCACCGCACGCCGCACCGCTGCACTTCGCACCGCAGCACACGACGCCAGCCGACGCCAGCGCTCCTGACTTCAACAAAGAGGAGATTGATCTGCAACGCGTGTGACTTCGAGGGCCCCGACGACTCCTGCACCGACCTCCGGAACCGACGCCTGCGGATGCCGTGCTTTCGAAAGCTCAACGAGAGGTCGCCGACGCCCTGCATTTCTAAAAGGTACTGTTTGCGGGTCTTCCCGACACCGTAGCTGGCCCTGCGACGCCGCGGTCAGCCAGAACTGTTTGGATTTGTTTGCTCACGATGCCGTGATAGCCCCGGACGGAGCTATTGACATCAAGGAACTGTTTTTAAGCATATTTTGATAACTGAGGATTTTTAAGTACTGTATTGTGGATTTTTATAGTTTTTGGTCTTGTCTTAAGTATATAAAAATATTGGATATTTTTCTAAACTGGTGTGGTGTCCTTTGTAGTGCTTACACTGTATTATTGTTGGTTATGTGCAAATGCTTTACACACTGCCTCTAAGATAAGCCTGACTGCTCGTGTCAAGCTACCAAGGGGTGAGCAGGGGTTATTTTAGGAGTGTAACTCCCTTACCCTGACTAGGAAGAAGGGTCCCTATTTGGACAGACGTGCAAGCCCTTGCCAACTAGAGACCCCCATTTCTAACATTGGTTGTCAGCGGTGAGGATAGGACTTGCGTTTGCACTTGACTTACAGTGATTGGTGTGCACTACTACCATATCGCAGACCATTACGTACCACATACTAGCCCGTTTTTCTTTTTGGCCGATTTTTTGTGATCTTGCCAGGTGAACTTTCTACTTCGTCATGCCGGAATCAATAGCATCATCCGTTGCATCCATGGACGTTGCCTTTGAGGAGGATAGGTTGGAGCTCTACACTGTTAGAGAATTGAAATCCATTTGCAAAAACCTAAAAGTCCAAGTCAGAGGCCTCACTAGGAAAGATGAGCTACAAAAGCCGCTGAGGGCCTGGGTAGCAGCCAGAGACGCAAGTGGGCAATCTGGTGATCTTAATGGAGAGGCGGAGGAGCCTAGTCCTAGGGTGGAGGGGGTAAACCTCCCGGCCAGGCAGCAGTGACCTGTCCCCAGAGGAGCTGGAGAATAGACGGGAAGCAAGGAAAGTAGCCACAGAACTAGAGAAGATCAGGTTAGCCATGGAAGAAAAGAGAATGGTATTAGACTACGAAATCAGAATGGAGGAGCTGGATCGAGAGAAAAGAACCAGCTCAGATGGTGGCAGCAACTCGTCAAGGCAGGCAGACAGAATCGTGCACATCCCCAAGAATGTAGGCAAGGAGTTCAAGATGGGGGACGACATACAAAGGTTGTTCCAGGGGTACGAGGCCGCAATCCATATGAATGGGGTCCCTGAAGAGAATTGGGGAGCAGGATTGTGGCCCTTCTTCCCGAAGAAGCGAGGGATACTTTAATCGCTTTGGGTAAGGGGTATCACCTCACCTATCCAGACATGTAGGATGCCCTCCTCACCAAGTATGGTCTTACTCCTGAAAAGTACAGGGACCAGTTTAAGTCCAGTAAGAAGTCCGATGCCAACACGTGGTTGGAATGTGTGGATGTGTTTTGCTGATCATTGGATGGCTGGGTAAAGGGCAGTAATGTGACAGATTATAAGGGGCTCTACAATTTGATTGCATGGGAGCACCTGTCCAGTCTATGTTTTGCAGATCTGCGCCAGCACCTAGTTGATAGTAAGCTGACTGACCCCAGGAAGCTTGATATGGAGGCGGACCGCTGGGTGAGTACCAGGGTCCACAAGAAAGCGTTTGGGGGAGACTCAGCCAAAGGTGAGCAGGGTTCCCAGCAGAAAGGTGGGGGGACAAGGGTAAAACACAGGAGTTCTCTAAAGTGCCCCAAAATAACACCCAGAGTAAAGGTTCCCATCCCCCCGCAGATAAGAAGCAAGGGGTCTCGACAGGAAAGCCTGCTGAGACCGGCCCCCGCAAATGTTTTGCATGTGACCAAGTGGGGCCCCAGGTGCTCCAAAGGGGCACAGCCACCCACCGGTGGGCAGTCCAAGGTGTTGGCTAGGGTAGCGCTTGGGGAGGAGGAGGAGTCCCAACAGGAGGGTGGGGACCCCGCAGAAATGTCCCTCATCTCACTAGGGGACAGTGAGATGGTCCCAGGGGCCCAGGTGCCCCCTAACACAAAGAAATACAGCACCTGGGTGACCATCAATGAGAAAAGGGTAGAGGCTCTCAGGGATACTGGAGCCAGTGTGACCTCAGTTCGGTGTCACCTGGTCTCTGAGAGGCAGGTAGTCCCCGGGGCATTCCACCAAGTAATTGCAGTCGACAATTCCGAGCGCCAGTGTCTGGTGGCGCAGGTTCCCTTC
This sequence comes from Calotriton arnoldi, assembly GCA_963921515.1. Classification (NCBI taxonomy): domain Eukaryota; kingdom Metazoa; phylum Chordata; class Amphibia; order Caudata; family Salamandridae; genus Calotriton; species Calotriton arnoldi. Next base: position 1,672,463 of record CAWUFW010001806.1, on the reverse strand, counting down.
GAGTGGGGGGTCTCAGGTCCTTTGAGGGTGGTTGTGAGCCCTTCCATGCCTGTCGATTGTCTGCTCGGTAACGACCTGGAGCAGTCCTTGTGGAAGGATGTTGAGCTCAGGTCCCACTTGGAGATGCTTGGGTTGCCAGAGTGGGCATGCGTGTCCACTCGGTCAATGGCGGCCAGAGAGGGTGATCAGAGGGACCCGGAGCCTGAAACAGTGGCCCCGGTCCCTGCCAAGAGAAAGGGCCGGGGGTGCGGGAAACCGGCCCCCGAAGTTCCCACGGCCCGGGAGGAGGGGGACCTTGAGGGGGACGCCCTGGTTCCTACAGGGGAACAGGTAGCCGAACTGGGGGACATCTCTGAGCTGACACATTGGCAGCAAGAAGGGGGTCCCACCAGGGAGGAGTTCTGCCAGGAGCAGAAGGAGTGCCCTTCTCTGGAGGGTCTGAGGCGGCAGGCTGCAGCCCAGGCGACTGGTGATCAGTCCGGGTCACATTGGATCTACTGGGAGAATGACCTCCTGTACAGCGAGCCTAAGGTCGCGGAACCTGGGTCAGCCTGTGTGCTGGTGGTACCCCAGTGCTTCCCGACCTTCCTACTGGGTCTGGCTCACGACGTGCCTTTGGCAGGACATTTGGGGCAGGACAAGACCTTTGACAGGCTTGTCACCCACTTCTTCTGGCCTCAAATGCGAAGGCAGTCGGATGTGCATTGTCGGTCTTGCCAAACTTGCCAGGTAAGTGGCAAGAGTGGGAGGAAGGTCAAAGTTCCTCTCCAACCGTTCCCCTTCGTTGGGACATCCTTTGAAAGGGTAGGGATGGACATTGTAGGGCCACTGGATCCCAAGACAGCCATGGGCAACAGGTACATCCTGGTCTTGGTGGACCATGCCACCCGGTACCCGGAGGCAATCCCTCTCAGGACAACGACGGCGCCAGTGGTGGGCCGGGCGATAATCGGGATCGTTTCCCACGTGGGCTTCCCCAGAGAGGTGGTTTCTGACAGGGGGACCAATTTCATATCCAAGTATATGACATCCCTGTGGAAGGAGTGTGGTGTAACCTACAAGTTCATCACTCCTTACCAGCCACAAGGAAACGGTCTGGTGGAGAGATTCAACCAGACCTTGAAAGGCATGATCAAGGGTCTAACAGAACCCATGAGGCGTAAGTGGGACGTCCTCTTGCCATGCCTGCTCTTTGCATACAGGGAGGTGCCTCAGAAGTCTCTTGGGTACAGCCCCTTTGAGCTCCTGTATGGCCACCCTGTCAGAGGACCTCTGAGTTTGGTAAAGGAAGGCTGGGAGGCAGCTCCCAGGAAAACTCCCCAGGATGTGTTTAGTTACATGCTGGCCTTCAGAAACCAAACTGCCCGCTTCAGGAAACTCGCTCAGGCGAACCTAGAAGCAAGCCAGGAAGAAATGAAGAGGTGGTATGACCAGAATGCCACTCTGGTCGAATTTCAACCTGGGCAAAAAGTGTGGGTCATGGCCCCAGTGGAACCTTGTGGCTTGCAGGACAAGTGGATTGGGCCATATGAGGTGGTGGAGCGCAAAAGTAACGTCACCTACTTGGTGGATTTGCAGACTCCAAGGAACCCTTTGAGGGTCCTTCACGTGAACCGCCTCAAGCCCCACTTCGAGAGGTCCGAAGTGAGTATGCTCTTGGCGACAGATGATGGGGTGGAAGAGGAGAGTGAGCCTCTCCCTGACCTCCTGTCTACCCAGGAGCATGATGGGTCAGTGGAGGGTGTGATCCTCTCCCCTACACTGACTCAAGAGCAGCAGGGGGACTGTCGCCAGTTATTGGGACAGTTCGCCCCACTGTTCTCTCTGACCCCCGCTGTTACTCACTGGTGTACCCATGACGTGGACACTGGTGACAGCCCTCCTGTAAAGCACAAAATTTACAGGTTGACTGACCGGGTCAGGGCCAGCATCAAGGAGGAGGTCTCGAAGATGTTGGCGTTAGGGGTGGTTGAGCCGTTCAGCAGCCCATGGCCCAGCCCCGTGGTCTTGGTCCAGAAAGGCTACAGCACCCTGGGCCACACCAGAACTTCGGTTCTGTGTGGACTACCGGGGGCTCAATGCCATCACTTGGACTGACGCACACACATCCCCCGAGCTGATGAGCTCATCGATCGGTTGGGAGCTGCCAAATTCCTTAGTACGTTTGATTTAACGTCGGGGTACTGGCAGATTGCTCTAACCGAGGGGGCCAAGGAAAGATCCGCATTCTCAACCCCGGAAGGACATTACCAGTTCCGTGTGATGCCCTTCGGGTTGAAGAATGCCCCTGCCACCTTTCAGAGGTTGGTCAACCAGGTGTTGGCCGGGCTGGAGGAATTCAGCGCTGCATACCTGGACGACATTGCAGTGTTCAGTTCCAGTTGGTACGAACACCTGCAGCACCTCAGGGAAGTGTTGAAGGTGCTGCAGAAGGCAGGCCTCACGATTAAGGCCAGTAAGTGCCAGATCGGGCAGGGTTCGGTGGTGTACTTGGGACACCAGGTAGGGAGGGGCCAGGTGGCGCCCCTACAACCCAAGATTGACACCATTCTGGCTTGGGAGCCCCCCAAGACCCAGATAGAGGTGAGGGCCTTCTTAGGACTCACCGGGTACTACAGGAGGTTTGTTAAGGGATATGGCACCATTGTTGCCCCTTAACTGAGCTGGACGTCCAAGAAGCAGCCAAAAAGGTGATCTGGACTGAGTCCTGCCAGAAGGCATTTAATGCCCTGAAGGCCGCCATGTGCACGGCCCCGTGCTCAAGGCACCCGACTTCTCGAAGGAATTTGTCATGCAGACCGACGCGTCTGAGCATGGAGAGGGAGCAGTGCTCTCACAACTGAACGAAGAGGGCCTAGACTAGCCGGAAGTCTTCCTTAGCCGGAGACTACTCCCCAGGGAGCAGAGGTGGAGTGCCATAGAAAGGGAGGCTTTCGCTGTGGTCTGGGCGCTGAAGAAGCTGAGACCGTACCTGTTTGGGACTCACTTCCGGGTTCAGACCGACCACAGGCCCCTCAGATGGTTAATGCAGATGAGGGGGAGAATCCAAAACTGCTGAGGTAGTCCATCTCCCTACAGGGAATGGACTTTACGGTGGAACACCGCTCTGGCACAGAGCATGCCAACGTAGATGGCCTGTCCAGGTTCTTCCGCCTTAGTGAAGAGAACTCCCAGGCGAGAGGGTAGTTCTCCCTACTTTCAGCTGGAGGGGACATGTGTTAGACTTGGCATCTTTTGCATGTTTCCCCTGAGTTTTTGCTTTCTGACCTCCCGGTTTTGACTCTGTTTTTGCTGGCATAATGTTTCTGCACACTTTTCGCACTGCTGATCAGTGGGAAAGTGCAGGTGCTCCTATGGTAAAGTGTGTTATGGATTGATGTTTTCACGATTGGATATTTGATTTGCGTGTCAGCCCCTAGTAAAGTGCACTACGGGTGCCGGGGCTTGTGAATCAAATGCTACTCGGGGGGCCTGCAGCACTGGTTGTGCCACCCCCGTGAGTAGCCCTGAAAACGGTAACTCAGGCCGGCCATTGCAGAGTCTGCGCGCAGTTGGTAACTGCCATGTCAACTTGGCCAGTGCGCACACTGGCCGGTCCCTAATCTTCCCTTTTCTTACATGTCAGACACCCCTCAGGTAGGCCCAAGGTAGCCCTGTGGGCAGGGTGCAGTGTATGTGAAAGGTGGGACATACCCTGGTGTGTGTGGCATGTCCTGATAGTGAATTGCAGACAATTTCGTTTTTCACTATTGCAAGGCTACCAGTTCCCCATAGGATAGAATGGGAGGTTTGTTTATAACATCTTATAAACATAACTGGCCCAGGGAATTCGGTAAGAAAATAGAATTTAGTATGTCTGAACTCAGAATCTAAAGATGCATCTTTTAGTGAAGGTGATTTTTACATTCTGTGTTTGAAAATACCACTTTTAGAAAGTAGGTATTTTCTTGCTCAGTCATCCCGTGTGCCTCTGCTGGAATGTGGATTGCCTGTCTGGGTTTTGGATGACAGAAGGCTGGGGTGCTGGAGGGGCTCCAGATAGTCTAGGTAGGTCAGGAAAGGGCTGAACAGACCTGGGCTGCGATGGGTGAAGGGGGAGGAGATTTCCTTGCACCTCAAAGTGCCTGGTCTGCCTCTGACAATGCTGTCTCCACCTCCTGCCAGGAAATCACACCAGAGAAGGCAGAACTGGTTCTGGCCGGGCACAGACACCCTCTGCCTGAAAGATCAAAGGATTTTTGGATACAAATACTGGGGCCCAGACCCCTGAACTTTAGAACTCTTTTGGATCAAGAAGACTGCCAAGAAGAAGAGCCGGAGAAGATGTGAGGAGGAACTACCACTTTGCTGTGTGCGTTGCTGTGTTTGCCTGCAGTGGCTGCTTCTGTCTTGGGCAGTGAAAGGCCTGGACTGGACTTTCTGCAATCTACTTTTGTGAGTTTCTCCAAGGGCTTGAGGAAGAGCTTGCCCCCTGTTCAAGAAGTCTCAGGAACAGCAAAGACTTCAAGTTCTTCTGCCCTCAGCACTGGGGACTGTGTGTTTTGTGCTGCAACAGAAGAAAAGCAACTCAATGACGTCGACGTCGCCGACTCCGTGTCCCGAAGGCACCACAGAGGGCACCGCCACAACGTCGCCCCGCGACCCTGGTCTCACCAACGACGCCTGCTGACGCCCCCACCGAGCCGCTGCTCGTACCGCCACCTGTGGGCACCGCACTCCGCTTCGCGATGACGCCTTGGCACCGCAGAGGGCACCGCCGCAACGCCCCACCGCGACCCTGGTCTCACCGACGACGCCTGCTGACGCCGCCACCGAGCCGCTGCTCCCACCGCGACCGGTGGGCACCGCACTCCGCACCGCCTCGCTTCACGACGACGCCTTGGTATCCCCGACGCCGCCGCTCCACGCCGAAATCTACGCCGCTGCTTGCACCGTGGTTCGAGGGCACCGCTCGTAAAGTTACATGATCCACCGCCCTCATCCCGCACCGCAGCCTTGGCCTACCGACGCCGGCGACATCGACTCCAGTTCGTCAGCCGACGACAGCGCTTCAGCAACGACGCTGCCGCTGCTTGCACCGTGACCTGCCAGCACCGCGACGAGCACCGCCTTCATCTCGCACCGCGACCCTGGTCCCACCGACGACGCCATCCGACGCCGCCACCGAGCCGCTGCTCGCACCGCACGCCGCACCGCTGCACTTCGCACCGCAGCACACGACGCCAGCCGACGCCAGCGCTCCTGACTTCAACAAAGAGGAGATTGATCTGCAACGCGTGTGACTTCGAGGGCCCCGACGACTCCTGCACCGACCTCCGGAACCGACGCCTGCGGATGCCGTGCTTTCGAAAGCTCAACGAGAGGTCGCCGACGCCCTGCATTTCTAAAAGGTACTGTTTGCGGGTCTTCCCGACACCGTAGCTGGCCCGCGACGCCGCGGTCAGCCAGAACTGTTTGGATTTGTTTGCTCACGATGCCGTGATAGCCCCGGACGGAGCTATTGACATCAAGGAACTGTTTTTTAAGCATATTTTGATAACTGAGGATTTTTAAGTACTGTATTGTGGATTTTTATAGTTTTTGGTCTTGTCTTAAGTATATAAAAATATTGGATATTTTTCTAAACTGGTGTGGTGTCCTTTTGTAGTGCTTACACTGTATTATTGTTGGTTATGTGCAAATGCTTTACACACTGCCTCTAAGATAAGCCTGACTGCTCGTGTCAAGCTACCAAGGGGGTGAGCAGGGGTTATTTTAGGAGTGTAACTCCCTTACCCTGACTAGGAAGAAGGGTCCCTATTTGGACAGAGGTGCAAGCCCTTGCCAACTAGAGACCCCCATTTCTAACATTGGTTGTCAGCGGTGAGGATAGGACTTGCGTTTGCACTTGACTTACAGTGATTGGTGTGCACTACTACCATATCGCAGACCATTACGTACCACATACTAGCCCGTTTTTCTTTTTGGCCGATTTTTTGTGATCTTGCCAGGTGAACTTTCTACTTCGTCATGCCGGAATCAATAGCATCATCCGTTGCATCCATGGACATTGCCTTTGAGGAGGATAGGTTGGAGCTCTACACTGTTAGAGAATTGAAATCCATTTGCAAAAACCTAAAAGTCCAAGTCAGAGGCCTCACTAGGAAAGACGAGCTACGCTGAGGGCCTGGGTAGCAGCCAGAGACGCAAGTGGGCAATCTGGTGATCTTAATGGAGAGGCGGAGGAGCCTAGTCCTAGGGTGGAGGGGGTAAACCTCCCGGCCAGGCAGCAGTGACCTGTCCCCAGAGGAGCTGGAGAATAGACGGGAAGCAAGGAAAGTAGCCACAGAACTAGAGAAGATCAGGTTAGCCATGGAAGAAAAGAGAATGGTATTAGACTACGAAATCAGAATGGAGGAGCTGGATCGAGAGAAAAGAACCAGCTCAGATGGTGGCAGCAACTCGTCAAGGCAGGCAGACAGAATCGTGCACATCCCCAAGAATGTAGGCAAGGAGTTCAAGATGGGGACGACATACAAAGGTTGTTCCAGGGGTACGAGGCCGCAATCCATATGAATGGGGTCCCTGAAGAGAATTGGGGAGCAGGATTGTGGCCCTTCTTCCCCGAAGAAGCGAGGGATACTTTAATCGCTTTGGGTAAGGGGTATCACCTCACCTATCCAGACATGTAGGATGCCCTCCTCACCAAGTATGGTCTTACTCCTGAAAAGTACAGGGACCAGTTTAAGTCCAGTAAGAAGTCCGATGCCAACACGTGGTTGGAATGTGTGGATGTGTTTTGCTGATCGTTGGATGGCTGGGTAAAGGGCAGTAATGTGACAGATTATAAGGGGCTCTACAATTTGATTGCATGGGAGCACCTGTCCAGTCTATGTTTTGCAGATCTGCGCCAGCACCTAGTTGATAGTAAGCTGACTGACCCCAGGAAGCTTGTTATGGAGGCGGACCGCTGGGTGAGTACCAGGGTCCACAAGAAAGCGTTTGGGGGAGACTCAGCCAAAGGTGAGCAGGGTTCCCAGCAGAAAGGTGGGGGGACAAGGGTAAAACCCAGGAGTTCTCTAAAGGGCCCCAAAATAACACCCAGAGTAAAGGTTCCCATCCCCCCGGAGATAAGAAGCAAGGGGTCTCGACAGGAAAGCCTGCTGAGACCGGCCCCCGCAAATGTTTTGCATGTGACCAAGTGGGGCCCCAGGTGCTCCAAAGGGGCACAGCCACCCACCGGTGGGCAGTCCAAGGTGTTGGCTAGGGTAGCGCTTGGGGAGGAGGAGGAGTCCCAACAGGAGGGTGGGGACCCCGCAGAAATGTCCCTCATCTCACTAGGGGACAGTGAGATGGTCCCAGGGGCCCAGGTGCCCCCTAACACAAAGAAATACAGCACCTGGGTGACCATCAATGAGAAAAGGGTAGAGGCTCTCAGGGATACTGGAGCCAGTGTGACCTCAGTTCGGTGTCACCTGGTCTCTGAGAGGCAGGTAGTCCCCGGGGCATTCCACCAAGTAATTGCAGTCGACAATTCCGAGCGCCAGTGTCTGGTGGCGCAGGTTCCCTTCGAGTGGGGGGTCTCAGGTCCTTTGAGGGTGGTTGTGAGCCCTTCCATGCCTGTCGATTGTCTGCTCGGTAACGACCTGGAGCAGTCCTTGTGGAAGGATGTTGAGCTCAGGTCCCACTTGGAGATGCTTGGGTTGCCAGAGTGGGCATGCGTGTCCACTCGGTCAATGGCGGCCAGAGAGGGTGATCAGAGGGACCCGGAGCCTGAAACAGTGGCCCCGGTCCCTGCCAAGAGAAAGGGCCGGGGGTGCGGGAAACCGGCCCCCGAAGTTCCCACGGCCCGGGAGGAGGCGGACCTTGAGCGGGACGCCCTGGTGCCTACAGGGGAACAGGTAGCCGAACTGGGGGACATCTCTGAGCTGACACATTGGCAGCAAGAAGGGGGTCCCACCAGGGAGGAGTTCTGCCAGGAGCAGAAGGAGTGCCCTTCTCTGGAGGGTCTGCGGCGGCAGGCTGCAGCCCAGGCGACTGGTGATCAGTCCGGGTCACATTGGATCTACTGGGAGAATGACCTCCTGTACAGCGAGCCTAAGGTCGCGGAACCTGGGTCAGCCCGTGTGCTGGTGGTACCCCAGTGCTTCCCGACCTTCCTACTGGGTCTGGCTCACGACGTGCCTTTGGGGCAGGACAAGACCTTTGACAGGCTTGTCACCCACTTCTTCTGGCCTCAAATGCGAAGGCAGTCGGATGTGCATTGTCGGTCTTGCCAAACTTGCCAGGTAAGTGGCAAGAGTGGGAGGAAGGTCAAAGTTCCTCTCCAACCGTTCCCCTTCGTTGGGACATCCTTTGAAAGGGTAGGGATGGACATTGTAGGGCCACTGGATCCCAAGACAGCCATGGGCAACAGGTACATCCTGGTCTTGGTGGACCATGCCACCCGGTACCCAGAGGCAATCCCTCTCAGGACAACGACGGCGCCAGTGGTGGGCCGGGCGTTAATCGGGATCTTTTCCCGCGTGGGCTTCCCCAGAGAGGTGGTTTCTGACAGGGGGACCAATTTCATATCCAAGTATATGACATCCCTGTGGAAGGAGTGTGGTGTAACCTACAAGTTCATCACTCCTTACCAGCCACAAGGAAACGGTCTGGTGGAGAGATTCAACCAGACCTTGAAAGGCATGATCAAGGGTCTAACAGAACCCATGAGGCGTAAGTGGGACGTCCTCTTGCCATGCCTGCTCTTTGCATACAGGGAGGTGCCTCAGAAGTCTCTTGGGTACAGCCCCTTTGAGCTCCTGTATGGCCACCCTGTCAGAGGACCTCTGAGTTTGGTAAAGGAAGGCTGGGAGGCAGCTCCCAGGAAAACTCCCCAGGATGTGTTTAGTTACATGCTGGCCTTCAGAAACCAAACTGCCCGCTTCAGGAAACTCGCTCAGGCGAACCTAGAAGCAAGCCAGGAAGAAATGAAGGGGTGGTATGACCAGAATGCCACTCTGGTCGAATTTCAACCTGGGCAAAAAGTGTGGGTCATGGCCCCAGTGGAACCTTGTGGCTTGCAGGACAAGTGGATTGGGCCATATGAGGTGGTGGAGCGCAAAAGTAACGTCACCTACTTGGTGCATTTGCAGACTCCAAGGAACCCTTTGAGGGTCCTTCACGTGAACCGCCTCAAGCCCCACTTCGAGAGGTCCGAAGTGAGTATGCTCTTGGCGACAGATGATGGGGTGGAAGAGGAGAGTGAGCCTCTCCCTGACCTCCTGTCTACCCAGGAGCATGATGGGTCAGTGGAGGGTGTGATCCTCTCCCCTACACTGACTCAAGAGCAGCAGGGGGACTGTCGCCAGTTATTGGGACAGTTCGCCCCACTGTTCTCTCTGACCCCCGGTGTTACTCACTGGTGTACCCATGACGTGGACACTGGTGACAGCCCTCCTGTAAAGCACAAAATTTACAGGTTGACTGACCGGGTCAGGGCCAGCATCAAGGAGGAGGTCTCGAAGATGTTGGCATTAGGGGTGGTTGAGCCGTCCAGCAGCCCATGGGCCAGCCCCGTGGTCTTGGTCCCGAAGGCTACAGCCCCCTGGGCCACACCAGAACTTCGGTTCTGTGTGGACTACCGGGGGCTCAATGCCATCACTTGGACTGACGCACACCCATCCCCTGAGCTGATGAGCTCATCGATCGGTTGGGAGCTGCCAAATTCCTTAGTACGTTTGATTTAACGTCGGGGTACTGGCAGATTGCTCTAACCGAGGGGGCCAAGGAAAGATCCGCATTCTCAACCCCGGAAGGACATTACCAGTTCCGTGTGATGCCCTTCGGGTTGAAGAATGCCCCTGCCACCTTTCAGAGGTTGGTCAACCAGGTGCTGGAGGAATTCAGCGCTGCATACCTGGACGACATTGCGGTGTTCAGTTCCAGTTGGTACGAACACCTGCAGCACCTCAGGGAAGTGTTGAAGGTGCTGCAGAAGGCAGGCCTCACGATTAAGGCCAGTAAGTGCCAGATCGGGCAGGGTTCGGTGGTGTACTTGGGACACCAGGTAGGGAGCGGCCAGGTGGCGCCCCTACAACCCAAGATTGACACCATTCTGGCTTGGGAGCCCCCCAAGACCCAGACAGAGGTGAGGGCCTTCTTAGGACTCACCGGGTACTACAGGAGGTTTGTTAAGGGATATGGCACCATTGTTGCCCCCTTAACTGAGCTGACGTCCAAGAAGCAGCCAAAAAAGGTGATCTGGACTGAGTCCTGCCAGAAGGCATTTAATGCCCTGAAGGCCGCCATGTGCACGGCCCCCGTGCTCAAGGCACCCGACTTCTCGAAGAAATTTGTCATGCAGACCGACGCGTCTGAGCATGGAGAGGGAGCAGTGCTCTCACAACTGAACGAAGAGGGCCTAGACTAGCCGGAAGTCTTCCTTAGCCGGAGACTACTCCCCAGGGAGCAGAGGTGGAGTGCCATAGAAAGGGAGGCTTTCGCTGTGGTCTGGGCGCTGAAGAAGCTGAGACCGTACCTGTTTGGGACTCACTTCCGGGTTCAGACCGACCACAGGCCCCTCAGATGGTTAATGCAGATGAGGGGGAGAATCCAAAACTGCTGAGGTAGTCCATCTCCCTACAGGGAATGGACTTTACGGTGGAACACCGCTCTGGCACAGAGCATGCCAACGTAGATGGCCTGTCCAGGTTCTTCCGCCTTAGTGAAGAGAACTCCCAGGCGAGAGGGTAGTTCTCCCTACTTTCAGCTGGAGGGGACATGTGTTAGACTTGGCATCTTTTGCATGTTTCCCCTGAGTTTTTGCTTTCTGACCTCCCGGTTTTGACTCTGTTTTTGCTGGCATAATGTTTCTGCACACTTTTCGCACTGCTGATCAGTGGGAAAGTGCAGGTGCTCCTATGGTAAAGTGTGTTATGGATTGATGTTTTCACGATTGGATATTTGATTTGCGTGTCAGCCCCTAGTAAAGTGCACTACGGGTGCCGGGGCTTGTGAATCAAATGCTACTCGGGGGCCTGCAGCACTGGTTGTGCCACCCCGTGAGTAGCCCTGAAAACGGTAACTCAGGCCGGCCATTGCAGAGTCTGCGCGCAGTTGGTAACTGCCATGTCAACTTGGCCAGTGCGCACACTGGCCGGTCCCTAATCTTCCCTTTTCTTACATGTCAGACACCCCTCAGGTAGGCCCAAGGTACCCCTGTGGGCAGGGTGCAGTGTATGTGAAAGGTGGGACATACCCTGGTGTGTGTGGCATGTCCTGATAGTGAATTACAGACAATTTCGTTTTTCACTATTGCAAGGCTACCAGTTCCCCATAGGATAGAATGGGAGGTTTGTTTATAACATCTTATAAACATAACTGGCCCAGGGAATTCGGTAAGAAAATAGAATTTAGTATGTCTGAACTCAGAATCTAAAGATGCATCTTTTAGTGAAGGTGATTTTTACATTCTGTGTTTGAAAATACCACTTTTAGAAAGTAGGTATTTTCTTGCTCAGTCATCCCGTGTGCCTCTGCTGGAATGTGGATTGCCTGTCTGGGTTTTGGATGACAGAAGGCTGGGGTGCTGGAGGGGCTCCAGATAGTCTAGGTAGGTCAGGAAAGGGCTGAACAGACCTGGGCTGCGATGGGGGAAGGGGGATGAGATTTCCTTGCACCTCAAAGGGCCTGGTCTGCCTCTGACAATGCTGTCTCCACCTCCTGCCAGGAAATCACACCAGAGAAGGCAGAACTGGTTCTGGCCGGGCACAGACACCCTCTGCCTGAAAGATCAAAGGATTTTTGGATACAAATACTGGGGCCCAGACCCCTGAACTTTAGAACTCTTTTGGATCAAGAAGACTGCCAAGAAGAAGAGCCGGAGAAGATGTGAGGAGGAACTACCACTTTGCTGTGTGCGTTGCTGTGTTTGCCTGCAGTGGCTGCTTCTGTCTTGGGCAGTGAAAGGCCTGGACTGGACTTTCTGCAATCTACTTTTGTGAGTTTCTCCAAGGGCTTGAGGAAGAGCTTGCCCCCTGTTCAAGAAGTCTCAGGAACAGCAAAGACTTCAAGTTCTTCTGCCCTCAGCACTGGGGACTGTGTGTTTTGTGCTGCAACAGAAGAAAAGCAACTCAATGACGTCGACGTCGCCGACTCCGTGTCCCGAAGGCACCACAGAGGGCACCGCCGCAACGTCGCCCAGCGACCCTGGTCTCACCAACGACGCCTGCTGACGCCCCCACCGAGCCGCTGCTCGTACCGCCACCTGTGGGCACCGCACTCCGCACCGCTTCGCGATGACGCCTTGGCACCGCAGAGGGCACCGCCGCAACGCCCCACCGCGACCCTGGTCTCACCGACGACGCCTGCTGATGCCGCCACCGAGCCGCTGCTCCCACCGCGACCGGTGGGCACCGCACTCCGCACCGCCTCGCTTCACGACGACGCCTTGGTATCCCCGACGCCGCCGCTCCACGCCGAAATCTACGCCGCTGCTTGCACCGTGGTTCGAGGGCACCGCTCGTAAAGTTACATGATCCACTGCCCTCATCCCGCACCGCAGCCTTGGCCTACCGACGCCGGCGACATCGACTCCAGTTCGTCAGCCGACGACAGCGCTTCAGCAACGACGCTGCCGCTGCTTGCACCGTGACCTGCCAGCACCGTGACGAGCACCGCCTTCATCTCGCACCGCGACCCTGGTCCCACCGACGACGCCATCCGATGCCGCCACCGAGCCGCTGCTCGCACCGCACGCCGCACCGCTGCACTTCGCACCGCAGCACACGACGCCAGCCGACGCCAGCGCTCCTGACTTCAACAAAGAGGAGATTGATCTGCAACGCGTGTGACTTCGAGGGCCCCGACGACTCCTGCACCGACCTCCGGAACCGACGCCTGCGGATGCCGTGCTTTCGAAAGCTCAACGAGAGGTCGCCGACGCCCTGCATTTCTAAAAGGTACTGTTTGCGGGTCTTCCCGACACCGTAGCTGGCCCGCGACGCCGCGGTCAGCCAGAACTGTTTGGATTTGTTTGCTCACGATGCCGTTATATCCCCGGACGGAGCTATTGACATCAAGGAACTGTTTTTTAAGCATATTTTGATAACTGAGGATTTTTAAGTACTGTATTGTGGATTTTTATAGTTTTTGGTCTTGTCTTAAGTATATAAAAATATTGGATATTTTTCTAAACTGGTGTGGTGTCCTTTGTAGTGCTTACACTGTATTATTGTTGGTTATGTGCAAATGCTTTACACACTGCCTCTAAGATAAGCCTGACTGCTCGTGTCAAGCTACCAAGGGGGTGAGCAGGGGTTATTTTAGGAGTGTAACTCCCTTACCCTGACTAGGAAGAAGGGTCCCTATTTGGACAGAGGTGCAAGCCCTTGCCAACTAGAGACCCCCATTTCTAACATTGGTTGTCAGCGGTGAGGATAGGACTTGCGTTTGCACTTGACTTACAGTGATTGGTGTGCACTACTACCATATCGCAGACCATTACGTACCACATACTAGCCCGTTTTTCTTTTTGGCCAATTTTTTGTGATCTTGCCAGGTGAACTTTCTACTTCGTCATGCCGGAATCAATAGCATCATCCGTTGCATCCATGGACATTGCCTTTGAGGAGGATAGGTTGGAGCTCTACACTGTTAGAGAATTGAAATCCATTTGCAAAAACCTAAAAGTCCAAGTCAGAGGCCTCACTAGGAAAGACGAGCTACAAAAGCCGCTGAGGGCCTGGGTAGCAGCCAGAGACGCAAGTGGGCAATCTGGTGATCTTAATGGAGAGGCGGAGGAGCCTAGTCCTAGGGTGGAGGGGGTAAACCTCCCGGCCAGGCAGCAGTGACCTGTCCCCAGAGGAGCTGGAGAATAGACGGGAAGCAAGGAAAGTAGCCACAGAACTAGAGAAGATCAGGTTAGCCATGGAAGAAAAGAGAATGGTATTAGACTACGAAATCAGAATGGAGGAGCTGGATCGAGAGAAAAGAACCAGCTCAGATGGTGGCAGCAACTCGTCAAGGCAGGCAGACAGAATCGTGCACATCCCCAAGAATGTAGGCAAGGAGTTCAAGATGGGGACGACATACAAAGGTTGTTCCAGGGGTACGAGGCCGCAATCCATATGAATGGGGTCCCTGAAGAGAATTGGGGAGCAGGATTGTGGCCCTTCTTCCCCGAAGAAGCGAGGGATACTTTAATCGCTTTGGGTAAGGGGTATCACCTCACCTATCCAGACATGTAGGATGCCCTCCTCACCAAGTATGGTCTTACTCCTGAAAAGTACAGGGACCAGTTTAAGTCCAGTAAGAAGTCCGATGCCAACACGTGGTTGGAATGTGTGGATGTGTTTTGCTGATCGTTGGATGGCTGGGTAAAGGGCAGTAATGTGACAGATTATAAGGGGCTCTACAATTTGATTGCATGGGAGCACATGTCCAGTCTATGTTTTGCAGATCTGCGCCAGCACCTAGTTGATAGTAAGCTGACTGACCCCAGGAAGCTTGATATGGAGGCGGACCGCTGGGTGAGTACCAGGGTCCACAAGAAAGCGTTTGGGGGAGACTCAGCCAAAGGTGAGCAGGGTTCCCAGCAGAAAGGTGGGGGGACAAGGGTAAAACACAGGAGTTCTCTAAAGGGCCCCAAAATAACACCCAGAGTAAAGGTTCCCATCCCCCCGGAGATAAGCAAGGGGTCTCGACAGGAAAGCCTGCTGAGACCGGCCCCCGCAAATGTTTTGCATGTGACCAAGTGGGGCCCCAGGTGCTCCAAAGGGGCACATCCACCCACCGGTGGGCAGTCCAAGGTGTTGGCTAGGGTAGCGCTTGGGGAGGAGGAGGAGTCCCAACAGGAGGGTGGGGACCCCGCAGAAATGTCCCTCATCTCACTAGGGGACAGTGAGATGGTCCCAGGGGCCCAGGTGCCCCCTAACACAAAGAAATACAGCACCTGGGTGACCATCAATGAGAAAAGGGTAGAGGCTCTCAGGGATACTGGAGCCAGTGTGACCTCAGTTCGGTGTCACCTGGTCTCTGAGAGGCAGGTAGTCCCCGGGGCATTCCACCGAGTAATTGCAGTCGACAATTCTGAGCGCCAGTGTCTGGTGGCGCAGGTTCCCTTCGAGTGGGGGGTCTCAGGTCCTTTGAGGGTGGTTGTGAGCCCTTCCATGCCTGTCGATTGTCTGCTCGGTAACGACCTGGAGCAGTCCTTGTGGAAGGATGTTGAGCTCAGGTCCCACTTGGAGATGCTTGGGTTGCCAGAGTGGGCATGCGTGTCCACTCGGTCAATGGCGGCCAGAGAGGGTGATCAGAGGGACCCGGAGCCTGAAACAGTGGCCCCGGTCCCTGCCAAGAGAAAGGGCCGGGGTGCGGGAAACCGGCCCCGAAGTTCCCACGGCCCGGGAGGAGGCGGACCTTGAGCGGGACGCCCTGGTGCCTACAGGGGAACAGGTAGCCGAACTGGGGGACATCTCTGAGCTGACACATTGGCAACAAGAAGGGGGTCCCACCAGGGAGGAGTTCTGCCAGGAGCAGAAGGAGTGCCCTTCTCTGGAGGGTCTGCGGCGGCAGGCTGCAGCCCAGGCGACTGGTGATCAGTCCGGGTCACATTGGATCTACTGGGAGAATGACCTCCTGTACAGCGAGCCTAAGGTCGCGGAACCTGGGTCAGCCCGTGTGCTGGTGGTACCCCAGTGCTTCCCGACCTTCCTACTGGGTCTGGCTCACGACGTGCCTTTGGCAGGACATTTGGGGCAGGACAAGACCTTTGACAGGCTTGTCACCCACTTCTTCTGGCCTCAAATGCGAAGGCAGTCGGATGTGCATTGTCGGTCTTTCCAAACTTGCCAGGTAAGTGGCAAGAGTGGGAGGAAGGTCAAAGTTCCTCTCCAACCGTTCCCCTTCGTTGGGACATCCTTTGAAAGGGTAGGGATGGACATTGTAGGGCCACTGGATCCCAAGACAGCCATGGGCAACAGGTACATCCTGGTCTTGGTGGACCATGCCACCCGGTACCCGGAGGCAATCCCTCTCAGGACAACGACGGCGCCAGTGGTGGGCCGGGCGTTAATCGGGATCTTTTCCGCGTGGGCTTCCCCAGAGAGGTGGTTTCTGACAGGGGGACCAATTTCATATCCAAGTATATGACATCCCTGTGGAAGGAGTGTGGTGTAACCTACAAGTTCATCACTCCTTACCAGCCACAAGGAAACGGTCTGGTGGAGAGATTCAACCAGACCTTGAAAGGCATGATCAAGGGTCTAACAGAACCCATGAGGCGTAAGTGGGACGTCCTCTTGCCATGCCTGCTCTTTGCATACAGGGAGGTGCCTCAGAAGTCTCTTGGGTACAGCCCCTTTGAGCTCCTGTATGGCCACCCTGTCAGAGGACCTCTGAGTTTGGTAAAGGAAGGCTGGGAGGCAGCTCCCAGGAAAACCCCCCAGGATGTGTTTAGTTACATGCTGGCCTTCAGAAACCAAACTGCCCGCTTCAGGAAACTCGCTCAGGCAAACCTAGAAGCAAGCCAGGAAGAAATGAAGAGGTGGTATGACCAGAATGCCACTCTGGTCGAATTTCAACCTGGGCAAAAAGTGTGGGTCATGGCCCCAGTGGAACCTTGTGGCTTGCAGGACAAGTGGATTGGGCCATATGAGGTGGTGGAGCGCAAAAGTAACGTCACCTACTTGGTGCATTTGCAGACTCCAAGGAACCCTTTGAGGGTCCTTCACGTGAACCGCCTCAAGCCCCACTTCGAGAGGTCCGAAGTGAGTATGCTCTTGGCGACAGATGATGGGGTGGAAGAGGAGAGTGAGCCTCTCCTGACCTCCTGTCTACCCAGGAGCATGATGGGTCAGTGGAGGGTGTGATCCTCTCCCCTACACTGACTCAAGAGCAGCAGGGGACTGTCGCCAGTTATTGGGACAGTTCGCCCACTGTTCTCTCTGACCCCGGTGTTACTCACTGGTGTACCCATGACGTGGACACTGGTGACAGCCCTCCTGTAAAGCACAAAATTTACAGGTTGACTGACCGGGTCAGGGCCAGCATCAAGGAGGAGGTATCGAAGATGTTGGCGTTAGGGGTGGTTGAGCCGTCCAGCAGCCCATGGGCCAGCCCCGTGGTCTTGGTCCCGAAGGCTACAGCACCCGGGGCCACACCAGAACTGCGATCTGTGTGGACTACCGGGGGCTCAATGCCATCACTTGGACTGACGCACACCCCATCCCCCGAGCTGATGAGCTCATCGATCGGTTGGGAGCTGCCAAATTCCTTAGTACGTTTGATTTAACGTCGGGGTACTGGCAGATTGCTCTAACCGAGGGGGCCAAGGAAAGATCCGTATTCTCAACCCCAGAAGGACATTACCAGTTCTGTGTGATGCCCTTCGGGTTGAAGAATGCCCCTGCCACCTTTCAGAGGTTGGTCAACCAGGTGTTGGCGGGGATGGAGGAATTCAGCGCTGTATACCTGGACGACATTGCAGTGTTCAGTTCCAGTTGGGACGAACACCTGCAGCACCTCAGGGAAGTGTTGAAGGCGCTGCAGAAGGCAGGCCTCACGATTAAGGCCAGTAAGTGCCAGATCGGGCAGGGTTCAGTGGTGTACTTGGGACACCAGGTAGGGAGCGGCCAGATGGCGCCCCTACAACCCAAGATTGACACCATTCTGGCTTGGGAGCCCCCCAAGACCCAGGCTGAGGTGAGGGCCTTCTCAGGACTCACCGGGTACTACAGGAGGTTTGTTAAGGGATATGGCACCCTTGTTGCCCCCTTAACTGAGCTGACATCCAAGAAGCAGCCAAAAAAGGTGATCTGGACTGAGTCCTGCCAGAAGGCATTTGATGCCCTGAAGGCCGCCATATGCACGGCCCCCGTGCTCAAGGCACCCGACTTCTAGAAGGAATTTGCCGTGCAGACCGACGCGTCAGAGCATGGAGTGGGAGCAGTGCTCTCACAACTGAACGAAGAGGGCCTAGACCAGCCGGAAGTCTTCCTTAGCCGGAGACTACTCCCCAGGGAGCAGAGGTTGAGTGCCATAGAAAGGGAGGCTTTCGCTGTGGTCTGGGCGCTGAAGAAGCTGAGACCGTACCTGTTTGGGACTCACTTCTGGGTTCAGACCGACCACAGGCCCTTCAGATGGTTAATGCAGATGAGGGGGGAGAATCCAAAACTGCTGAGGTGGTCCATCTCCCTACAGGGAATGGACTTTACGGTGGAACACCGCTCTGGCACAGAGCACGCCAACGTAGATGGCCTGTCCAGGTTCTTCCGCCTTAGTGAAGAGAACTCCCAGGCAAGAGGGTAGTTCTCCCTACTTTCAGCTGGAGGGGACATGTGTTAGACTTGGCATCTTTTGGCGTGTTTCCCCTGAGTTTTTGCTTTCTAACCTCCCGGTTTTGACTCTGTTTTTGCTGGCGTAATGTTTCTGCACACTTTTCGCACTGCTGATCAGTGGGAAAGTGCAGGTGCTCCTATGGTAAAGTGTGTTATGGATTGATGTTTTCACGATTGGATATTTGATTTGCGTGTCAGCCCCTAGTAAAGTTCACTACGGGTGCCGGGGCTTGTGAATCAAATGCTGCTCAGGGGGCCTGCAGCACTGGTTGTGCCACCCCCGTGAGTAGCCCTGAAAACGGTAACTCAGACCGGCCATTGCAAAGTCTGCGCGCAGTTGGTAACTGCCATGTCGACTTGGCCAGTGCGCACACTGGCCGGTCCCTAATCTTCCCTTTTCTTACATGTCAGACACCCCTCAGGTAGGCCCAAGGTACCCCTGTGGGCAGGGTGCAGTGTATGTGAAAGGTGGGACATACCCTGGTGTGTGTGGCATGTCCTGATAGTGAATTACAGCCAATTTCGTTTTTCACTATTGCAAGGCTACCAGTTCCCCATAGGCTAGAATGGGAGGTTTGTTTATAACATCTTATAAACATAACTGGCCCAGGGAATTCGGTAAGAAAATAGAATTTAGTATGTCTGAACTCAGAATCTAAAGATGCATCTTTTAGTGAAGGTGATTTTTACATTCTGTGTTTGAAAATACCACTTTTAGAAAGTAGGTATTTTCTTGCTCAGTCATCCCGTGTGCCTCTGCTGGAATGTGGATTGCCTGTCTGGGTTTTGGATGACAGAAGGCTGGGGGGCTGGAGGGGCTCCAGATAGTCTAGCTAGGTCAGGAAAGGGCTCAACAGACCTGGGCTGCGATGGGGGAAAGGGGAGGAGATTTCCTTGCACCTCAAAGGGCCTGGTCTGCCTCTGACAATGCTGTCTCCACCTCCTGCCAGGAAATCACACCAGAGAAGGCAGAACTGGTTCTGGCCGGGCACAGACAC
Organism: Calotriton arnoldi; assembly: GCA_963921515.1. NCBI lineage: Eukaryota > Metazoa > Chordata > Amphibia > Caudata > Salamandridae > Calotriton > Calotriton arnoldi. The sequence goes on along the minus strand of CAWUFW010001806.1, from coordinate 1,653,169 downwards.
CCTCTGCCTGAAAGATCAAAGGATTTTTGGATACAAATACTGGGGCGCAGACCCCTGAACTTTAGAACTCTTTTGGATCAAGAAGACTGCCAAGAAGAAGAGCCGGAGAAGCTGTGAGGAGGAACTTCCACTTTGCTGTGTGCTTTGCTGTGTTGGCCTGCAGTGGCTGCTTCTGTCTTGGACAGTGAAAGGCCTGGACTGGACTTTCTGCAATCTACTTTTGTGAGTTTCTCCAAGGGCTTGAGGAAGAGCTTGCCCCCTGTTCAAGAAGTCTCAGGAACAGCAAAGACTTCAAGTTCTTCTGCCCTCAGCACTGGGGACTGTGTGTTTTGTGCTGCAACAGAAGAAAAGCAACTCAATGACGTCGACGATGCCGTTGGCGACTCCGTGTCCCGAAGGCACCGCAGAGGGCACCACTGCAACGCCGCCCCGCGACCCTGGTCTCACCAACGATGCCTGCTGACGCCCCCACCGAGCCGCTGCTCGCACCGCAACCTGTGGGCACCGCACTCCGCACCGCTTCGTGACGACGCCTTGGCACCGCAGAGGGCACCGCCGCAATGCCGCACCGCGACCCTGGTCTCACCGACGACGCCTGCTGATGCTGCCACCGAGCCGCTACTCGCACCGCGACCGGTGGGCACCGCACTCCGCACCGCCTCGCTTCACGAACATGCCTTGGTATCCCCGACGACGCCACTCCACGCCGAAATCTACGTCGCTGCTTGCACCGTGGTTTGAGGGCACCGCTTGTAAAGTTACACGATGCACCGCCCTCATCCCGCACCGCAGCCTTGGCCTACCGACGCCGGCGCCATCGACCCCAGTTCGTCAGCCGACGACAGCGCTTCAGCAACGATGACGCCGCTGCTTGCACCGTGACCTGCCAACACCGTGACGAGCACCGCCTTCATCTCGCACTGCGACACTGGTCCCACCGACGACGCCATCTGACGCCGCCACCGAGCCGCTGCTCGCACCACGACATGATGGCACCGCACGCCGCACTGCTGCACTTTGCACCGCAGCACACGACGCCAGCCGACGCCAGCACTCCTGACTTCAACAAAGAGGAGATTGATCTGCAACGCGTGTGACTTCGAGGGCCCCGACGACTCCTGCACCGACCTCCGGAACTGACGCCTGCGGATGCCGTGCTTTCGAAAGCTCAACGAGAGGTCGCTGACGCCCTGCATTTCTAAAAGGTACTGTTTGCAAGTCTTCCCGACACCGTAGCTGGCCCGCGACGCCGCGGTCAGCCAGAACTGTTTGGATTTGTTTGCTCACGACGCCGTGATAGCCCCGGACGGAGCTATTGACATCAAGGAACTGTTTTTTAAGCATATTTTGATAACTGAGGATTTTTAAGTACTGTATTGTGGATTTTTATCATTTTTGGTCTTGTCTTAAGTATATAAAAATATTGGATATGTTTCTAAACTGGTGTGATGTCCTTTTGTAGTGCTTACACTGTATTATTGTTGGTTATGTGCAAATGCTTTACACACTGCCTCTAAGATAAGCCTGACTGCTCGTGCCAAGCTACCAAGGGGTGAGCAGGGGTTATTTTAGGAGTGTAACTCCCTTACCCTGACTAGGAAGAAGGGTCCCTATTTGGACAGAGGTGCAAGCCCTTGCCAACTAGAGACCCCCATTTCTAACATTGGTTGTCAGCGGTGAGGATAGGACTTGCGTTTGCACTTGACTTACAGTGATTGGTGTGCACTACTACCATATCGCAGACCATTACGTACCACATACTAGCCCGTTTTTCTTTTTGGCCGATTTTTTGTGATCTTGCCAGGTGAACTTTCTACTTCGTCATGCCGGAATCAATAGCATCATCCGTTGCATCCATGGACATTGCCTTTGAGGAGGATAGGGTGGAGCTCTACACTGTTAGAGAATTGAAATCTATTTGCAAAAACCTAAAAGTCCAAGTCAGAGGCCTCACTAGGAAAGACGAGCTACAAAAGGCACTGAGGGTCTGGGTAGAAGCCAGAGACGCAAGTGGGCAATCTGGTGATCTTAATGGAGAGGCGGAGGAGCCTAGTCCTAGGGTGGAGGGGGTAAACCTCCCGGCCAGGCAGCAGTGACCTGTCCCCAGAGGAGCTGGAGAACAGACGCGAAGCAAGGAAAGTAGCCACAGAACTAGAGAAGATCAGGTTAGCCATGGAAGAAAAGAGAATGGTATTAGACTACGAAATCAGAATGAAGGAGCTGGATCGAGAGAAAAGAACCAGCTCAGATGGTGGCAGCAACTCGTCAAGGCAGGCAGACAGAATCGTGCACATCCCCAAGAATGTAGGCAAGGAGTTGAAGAAGGGGGACGACATTCAAAGGTGGTTCCAGGGGTACGAGGCCGCAATCCATATGAATGGGGTCCCTGAAGAGAATTGGGGAGCAGGATTGTGGCCCCTTATCCCCAAAGAAGCGAGGGATACTTTAATAGCTTTGGGTAAGGGGTATCACCTCACCTATCCAGACATGTAGGATGCCCTCCTCACCAAGTATGGTCTTACTCCTGAAAAGTACAGGGACCAGTTTAGGTCCAGTAAGAAGTCCGATGTCAACACGTGGTTGGAATGTGTGGATGTGTTTTGCTGTACGTTGGATGGCTGGGTAAAGGGCAGTAATGTGACAGATTATCAGGGGCTCTACAATTTGATTGCATGGGAGCACCTGTCCAGTCTATGTTTTGCAGATCTGCGCCAGCACCTACTTGATAGTAAGCTGACTGACCCCAGGAAGCTTGCTAAGGAGGCGGACCGCTGGGTAAGTACCAGGGTCCACAAGAAAGCGTTTGGGGGAGACTCAGCCAAAGGTGGGCAGGGTTCCCAGCAGAAAGGTGGGGGGCACAAGGGTAAAACACAGGCGTTCTCTAAAGGGCCCCAAAATAACACCCAGGGTAAAGGTTCCCATCCCCCCGGAGATAAGAAGCAAGGGGTCTCGACAGGAAAGCCTGTTGAGACCGGCCCCCGCAAATGTTTTGCATGTGACCAAGTGGGGCACATGAAGGGGGACCCCAGGTGCTCCAAAGGGGCACAGCCACCCACCGGTGGGCAGTCCAAGGTGTTGGCTAGGGTAGCACTTGGGGAGGAGGAGGAGTCCGAACAGGAGGGTGGGGACCCCGCAGAAATGTCCCTCGTCTCACTAGGGGACAGTGAGATGGTCCCAGGGGCCCAGGTACCGCCTAACACAAAGAAATACAGCACCTGGGTGACCATCAATGGGAAAAGGGTAGAGGCTCTCAGGGATACTGGAGCCAGTGTGGCCTCAGTTCGGTGTCACCTGGTCTCTGAGAGGCAGGTAGTCCCCGGGGCATTCCACCAAGTAATTGCAGTCGACAATTCCGAGCGCCAGTGTCTGGTGGCACAGGTTCCCTTCGAGTGGGGGGGTCTCAGGTCCTTTGAGGGTGGTTGTGAGCCCTTCCATGCCTGTCGATTGTCTGCTCGGTAATGACCTGGAGCAGTCCTTGTGGAAGGATGTTGAGCTCAGGTCCCACTTAGAGATGCATGGGTTGCCAGAGTGGGCATGCGTGTCCACTCGGTCAATGGCGGCCAGAGAGGGTGATCAGAGGGACCCGGAGCCTGAAACAGTGGCCCCGGTCCCTGCCAAGAGAAAGGGCCGGGGGTGCGGGAAACTGGCCCCCGAAGTTCCCACGGCCCGGGAGGAGGCGGACCTTGAGGGGGACGCCCTGGTGCCTACAGGGGAACAGGTAGCCGAACTGGGGGACATCTCTGAGCTGACCCATTGGCAGCAAGAAGGGGGTCCCACCAGGGAGGAGGTCTGCCAGGAGCAGAAGGAGTGCCCTTCTCTGGAGGGTCTGCGGCGGCAGGCCGCAGCCCAGGCGACTGGTGATCAGTCCGGGTCACATTGGATCTACTGGAAAATGACCTCCTGTACAGCGAGCCTAAGGTCACAGAACCTGGGTCAGCCCATGTGCTGGTGGTACCCCAGTGCTTCTGGACCTTCCTACTGCGTCTGGCTCACGACGTGCCTTTGGCAGGACATTTGGGGCAGGACAAGACCTTTGACAGGCTTGTCACCCACTTCTTCTGGCCTCAAATGCGAAGGCAGTCGGATGTGCATTGTCGGTCTTGCCAAACTTGCCAGGCAAGTGGCAAGAGTGGGAGGAAGGTCAAAGCTCCTCTCCAACCCTACCCTTTGAAAGGGTAGGGATGTACATTGTAGGGCCACTGGATCCCAAGACAGCCATGGGCAACAGGTACATCCTGGTCTTGGTGGACCATGCCACCCGATACCCGGAGGCAATCCCTCTCAGGACAACGACGGCGCCAGTGGTGGGCCGGGCGTTAATGGGGATATTTTCCCGCGTGGGCTTCCCCAGAGAGGTGGTTTCTGACAGGGGGACCAATTTCATATCCAAGTATATGACATCCCTGTGGAAGGAGTGTGATGTAACCTACAAGTTCACCACTCCTTACCAGCCACAAGGAAACGGTCTGGTGGAGAGATTCAACCAGACCTTGAAAGGCATGATCAAGAGTCTAACAGAACCCATGAGGCGTAAGTGGGACGTCCTCTTGCCATGCCTGCTCTTTGCATACAGGGAGGTGCCTCAGAAGTCTCTTGGGTATAGCCCCTTTGAGCTCCTGTATGGTCACCCTTTCAGAGGACCTCTGAGTTTGGTAAAGGAAGGCTGGGAGGCAGCTACCAGGAAAACTCCCCAGGATGTGTTTAGTTACATGCTGGCCTTCAGAAACCAAACTGCCCGCTTCAGGAAACTCGCTCAGGCGAACCTAGAAGCAAGCCAGGAAGAAATGAAGAGGTGGTATGACCAGAATGCCACTCTGGTCGAATTTCAACCTGGGCAAAAAGTGTGGGTCATGGCCCCAGTGGAACCTTGTGGCTTGCAGGACAAGTGGACTGGGCCATATGAGGTGGTGGAGCGCAAAAGTAACGTCACCTACCTGGTGGATTTGCAGACTCCAAGGAACCCTTTGAGGGTCCTTCACGTGAACCGCCTCAAGCCCCACTTCGAGAGGTCCGAAGTGAGTATGCTCTTGGCGACAGATGATGGGGTAGAAGAGGAGAGTGAGCCTCTCCCTGTCCTCCTGTCTACCCAGGAGCATGATGGGTTAGTGGAGGGTGTGATCCTCTCCCCTACACTGACTCAAGAGCAGCAGGGGGACTGTCGCCAGTTATTGGGACAGTTCGCCCCACTGTTCTCTCTGACCCCCGGTGTTACTCACTGGTGTACCCATGACGTGGACACTGGTGACAGCCCTCCTGTAAAGCACAAAATGTACAGGTTGACTGACCGGGTCAGGGCCAGCATCAAGGAGGAGGTCTCGAAGATGTTGGCATTAGGGGTGGTTGAGCCGTCCAGCAGCCCATGGGCCAGCCCCGTGGTCTTGGTCCCGAAGGCTACAGCACCCGGGGCCACACCAGAACTGCGGTTCTGTGTGGACTACCGGGGGCTCAATGCCATCACTTGGACTGACGCACACCCCATCCCCCGAGCTGATGAGCTCATCGATCGGTTGGGATCTGCCAAATTCCTTAGTACGTTTGATTTAACGTCGGGGTACTGGCAGATTGCTCTAACCGAGGGGGCCAAGGAAAGATCCACATTCTCAACCCCAGAAGGACATTACCAGTTCCGTGTGATGCCCTTCGGGTTGAAGAATGCCCCTGCCACCTTTCAGAGGTTGGTCAACCAGGTGCTGGCTGGGCTGGAAGAATTCAGTGCTGCATACCTGGACGACATTGCGGTGTTCAGTTCCAGTTGGGACGAACACCTGCAGCACCTCAGGGAAGTGTTGAAGGCGCTGCAGAAGGCAGGCCTCACGATTAAGGCCAGTGAGTGCCAGATCGGGCAGGGTTCGGTGGTGTACTTGGGACACCAGGTAGGGAGCGGCCAGGTGGCGCCCCTACAACCCAAGATTGACACCATTCTGGCATGGGAGCCCCCCAAGACCCAGACAGAGGTGAGGGCCTTCTTAGGACTCACCGGGTACTACAGGAGGTTTGTTAAGGGATATGGCACCATTGTTGCCCCCTTAACTGAGCTGGACGTCCAAGAAGCAGCCAAAAAAGGTGATCTGGACTGAGTCCTGCCAGAAGGCATTTGATGCCCTGAAGGCCGCCATGTGCACGGCCCCCGTGCTCAAGGCACCCGACTTCTCGAAGGAATTTGTCGTGCAGACCAACGCGTCAGAGCATGGAGTGGAAGCAGTGCTCTCACAACTGAACGAAGAGGGCCTAGACCAGCCGGAAGTCTTCCTTAGCCGGCGACTACTCCCCAGGGAGCAGAAGTGGAGTGCCATAGAAAGGGAGGCTTTCGCTGTGGTCTGGGCACTGAAGAAGCTGAGACCGTACCTGTTTGGGACTCACTTCCGGGTTCAGACCGACCACAGGCCCCTCAGATGGTTAATGCAGATGAGGGGGGAGAATCCAAAACTGCTGAGGTGGTCCATCTCCCTACAGGGAATGGACTTTACGGTGGAACACCGCTCTGGCACAGAGCACGCCAACGTAGATGGCCTGTCCAGGTTCTTCCGCCTTAGTGAAGAGAACTCCCAGGCGAGTGGGTAGTTCTCCCTACTTTCAGCTGGAGGGGACATGTGTTAGACTTGGCATCTTTTGGCGTGTTTCCCCTGAGTTTTTGCTTTCTGACCTCCCGGTTTTGACTCTGTTTTTGCTGGCGTAATGTTTCTGCACACTTTTTGCACTGCTGATCAGTGGGAAAGTGCAGGTGCTCCTATGGTAAAGTGTGTTATGGATTGATGTTTTCACGATTGGATATTTGATTTGCGTGTCAGCCCCTAGTAAAGTGCACTACGGGTGCCGGGTCTTGTGAATCAAATGCTACTCAGGGGGCCTGCAGCACTGGTTGTGCCACCCCCGTGAGTAGCCCTGAAAACGGTAACTCAGACCGGCCATTGCAGAGTCTGCGCGCAGTTGGTAACTGCCATGTCGACTTGGCCAGTGCACACACTGGCCGGTCCCTAATCTTCCCTTTTCTTACATGTCAGACACCCCTCAGGTAGGCCCAAGGTACCCCTGTGGGCAGGGTGCAGTGTATGTGAAAGGTGGGACATACCCTGGTGTGTGTGGCATGTCCTGATAGTGAATTACAGCCAATTTCGTTTTTCACTATTGCAAGGCCACCAGTTCCCCATAGGATAGAATGGGAGGTTTGTTTATAACATCTTATAAACATAACTGGCCCAGGGAATTCGGTAAGAAAATAGAATTTAGTATGTCTGAACTCAGAATCTAAAGATGCATCTTTTAGTGAAGGTGATTTTTACATTCTGTGTTTGAAAATACCACTTTTAGAAAGTAGGTATTTTCTTGCTCAGTCATCCCGTGTGCCTCTGCTGGAATGTGGATTGCCTGTCTGGGTTTTGGATGACAGAAGGCTGGGGGGCTGGAGGGGCTCCAGATAGTCTAGGTAGGTCAGGAAAGGACTGAACAGACCTGGGCTGCGATGGGGGAAGGGGGAGGAGATTTCCTTGCACCTCAAAGGGCCTGGTCTGCCTCTGACAATGCTGTCTCCACCTCCTGCCAAGAAATCACACCAGAGAAGGCAGAACTGGTTCTGGCCGGGCACAGACACCCTCTGCCTGAAAGATCAAAGGATTTTTGGATACAAATACTGGTGCCCAGACACCTGAACTTTAGAACTGTTTTGGATCAAGAAGACTGGCAAGAAGAAGAGCCGGAGTAGCTGTGAGGAGGAACTACCACTTTGCTGTGTGCTTTGCTGTGTTGGCCTGCAGTGGCTGCTTCTGTCTTGGGCAGTGAAAGGCCTGGACTGGACTTTCTGCAATCTACTTTTGTGAGTTTCTCCAAGGGCTTGAGGAAGAGCTTGCCCCCTGTTCAAGAAGTCTCAGGAACAGCAAAGACTTCAAGTTCTTCTGCCCTCAGCACTGGGGACTGTGTGTTTTGTGCTGCAACAGAAGAAAAGCAACTCAATGATGTTGATGACGCCGTTGTCGACTCCGTGTCCCGAAGGCACCGCAGAGGGCACCGCCGCAACGCCGCACTGTGACCCTGGTCTCACCAACGACGCCTGCTGACGCCGCCACCGTGCCGCTGCTCGCACCGGGACCTGTGGGCACCGCACTCCGCACTGCTTCGCGACGACGCCTTGGCACCGCAGAGGGCACCGCCAAACCGCGACCCTGGTCTCACTGATGACACCTGCTGACGCCGCCACCGAGCCGCTGCTCGCACCGCGACCGGTGGGCACCACACTCCGCACTGCCTCGCTTCACGACGACGCCTTGGTATCCCCGACGACGCCGCTCCACGCCAAAATCTACGCCGCTGCTTGCACCGTGGTTCGAGGGCAACGCTCGTAAAGTTACACGATGCACCGCCCTCATCCCGCACCGCAGCCTTGGCCTACCGACGCCGGCGCCATCGACTCCAGTTCATCAGCCGACGACAGCGCTTCAGCAACGACGACGCCGCTGCTTGCACCGTGACCTGCCAGCACCGTGACGAGCACCGCCTTCATCTTGCACCGCGACCCTGGTCCCACCGACGATGCCATCTGCCGCCGCCACCGAGCCGCTGCTCGCACCGCGACCTGATTGCACCGCACGCCGCACCGCTGCACTTTGCACCGTAAGCACACAACGCCAGATGACGCCAGCACTCCTGACTTCAACAAAGAGGAGATTGATCTGCAACGCGTGTGACTTAGAGGGCCCCGACGACTCCTGCACCGACCTCCGGAACCGACGCCTGCGGATGCCGTGCTTTCGAAAGCTCAACGAGAGGTCGCCGACGCCCTGCATTTCTAAAAGGTACTGTTTGCGGGTCTTCCCGACACCGTAGCTGGCCCGCGACGCAGCGGTCAGTGAGAACTGTTTGGATTTGTTTGCTCACGACGCCGTGATAGCCCCGGACGGAGCTATTGACATCAAGGAACTGTTTTTTAAGCATATTTTGATAACTGAGGATTTTTAAGTACTGTATTGTGGATTGTTATCGTTTTTGGTCTTGTCTTAAATATATAAAAATATTGGATATTTTTCTAAACTGGTGTGGTGTCCTTTTGTAGTGCTTACACTGTATTATTGTTGGTTATGTGCAAATGCTTTACACACTGCCTCTAAGATAAGCCTGACTGCTCGTGCCAAGCTACCAAGGGGGTGAGCAGGGGTTATTTTAGGAGTGTAACTCCCTTACCCTGACTAGGAAGAAGGGTCCCTATTTGGACAGAGGTGCAAGCCCTTGCCAACTAGAGACCCCCATTTCTAACAAATGGTTAATGAAATTTATGATGACGAAGGCTGCTCATATGATTCTCCTGACCTAGTAAACTGTGGACAAATCTTGCTACAAGTTAATGGAAATGAAGAAACCAGGAACTGTCCAACTGATGAAATCTTGGTAGAAGGTGAAAAAACGAACGTTCATTTTGACTCAGGTGCCAAAATCACCATAGTTTCAAAAGAATTTTATCTAAAAAAGGTTAGAGATAAAAATTAAGGTGTTTCGTCCTGATATTAGACCCTGTGCATATGGGAGTGAGCCAATCAAATTGTTTGGCTATTTTTGGGGTCTACTGGAATACAAGAATAGGTTAACCAATGCTAAAATAAACATTTCTCAAAAAGGGGACAGCATATTGAGTTGGTTCCACCAGAGAGACCTTGGTGTAATCTTAGATCCAAATGAATCATCTCCCATTAGACTAAGGGAAAATTTTGACACTAAGTTAGTATCTACCGTACTTGGTAATCCTGCTGAGGATTTCATTCAAATGTTAAAGTTGAAATTCCCTCAAGTTTTTTGTGAAACCTTGGGTTGTTTGCGGAACTATATTCATCACATTCGTTTGGTGGATGGTGTCAAACCTGTTTGTAGTAAAGTACGCAATGTGCCTGTGGCTGTGCGAGAACAAGTACAGAGTGAATTGGAACGTTTGAAAGCAGATGGTATCATTGAGGAAGTGGAAACAACACAATGGCTTGCTCCAGTTGTAGCTGCCAAAAAGGCTGATGGTTCTTTACGCTTATGTGTGGACCTGAGAGAGTTAAACAAGCATGTGGTGGTGGATCGGTACCCTTTGCCAAAGATTGCAGACATGTTGATGTTACTATGGGGTGCCAAGGTGTTTAGCACCATCGACCTTAAATCTGCGTATCATCAGATTAGGTTAGATGATGACTCTAAAGATCTTACGGCATTTGTAACCCCTTTCGGTACCTACCGCTTTGTCAGACTTCCTTTTGGTCTGGTCTCAGCGGCCTCGGTTTTTCAGAGGGCATTGGAGAATGTTTTAAGGGGTTTGACTGGTGTAAAAATATATCAGGACGATATATTAATTTTTAGAAGAGACAATGGAGAGCATGATGAGAGAGTGTTGAGTGTTTTGAGCAGACTTAATGATTTTAACTTAACGGTCAAAATTGAAAAACGCAAGTTCAGGAGGGAATCCATTGATTACCTAGGTCATTCAATTTCGGCAGGCAGTGTGTTACCCAAGGAGGATCTTGTGTATGCCAGTCGCAAACCGCACTCCCCCACTAACAAGGAAGAGTTGATGAGTTTTTTGGGAGTGGCAGAATATTACAGTAAGTTTGTCCAGGATTTTGCTTCTTCTCTGTGTGTTCGCATGAGGTCATTGCTGTGTAAAGGGTGTGAGTTTGTATGGGACCAGGTTTACGAGGATGAGTTCTGCACTCTCAAGGAGAGCTTAAGTGCTGCACCCAAACTGAGCAGTTTTGACCCGAAAAAGAAGTCTTTCCTTAAAACCGATGCCGGTATGAAAGGTCTGGGTGCTGTATTACTGCAAAAGAACCAAGGGCATGATGATGTAATTTTGTTTCTATCAAGGAGTTTGCGAGGTGCCGAATTGTGGTATTCTGTTGTAGAAAGAGAAGCCCTTGCTGTTTATTGGTCCATAAAAAAACTCAAGATCCTTTTGTGGGGAACCTTTTGTGGGGATGTGTTTGAAGTTAGGACAGATCACAAACCTTTGTGTGAATTTTTTTTTAAAAAGGGCATCAATGCTGTGTCAAGTAGGATCACCAAGTGGGTTGTGGCATTACAAGATTATAATTTTGACATAAAATATTTGCCTGGTGTGGAAAATAAAGTTGCTGATGCTTTGTATCGCCTGGATGTTGGTGATGAAATGTGTCCCACTGACGAATGTGAACAGGATGAAGATATGGTTTGTGCTGTTGAGGGGGTATCATTGCCAGGGAAAGGTGGGAAGACGCATTTCGTACAGATAAGGTATTGCTTAAAGTTTTGGAATATGTGAAAGCAGGTTGGAAGACTAAACCAAAGGGGAAGACGAGTTGGAGAAATTTTGGCATGTCAAAGATCAACTTTCTGAGCAAGGTGGTTTACTGATCAGGGGTCTGAGGCTAATTCCCCCGACTTCACTTAGGGAAGAGCGTATTTCTTTAGCTCATGCAGGGCATCAGGGTATTTCAAAGAGCAAGGAGAGACTGAGATTATCCTACTGGTGGCCCGGTATGGATTTACATGTGGAACGCAATATCAGGGATTGTGTGCAGTGCGCATTGAATGAGAGAGTAGCCAAGCCAAAGGTACAACCCATGGTTATACGGGAGCGCCCGGATGGTCCGTGGAAGGAAGTTGGACTTGACATTGTTGGTCCTATTCGGTCCCCTGGGTCCGAGTGGTTTTGGTTGATTTGTTCTCCAGATGGCCAAAAATAACCATTACACGAGGTGTAGAGACCAAGCATGTGAAGGCGTTTTTGGAGAAGCATATTGCTAGAGAAGGGATACCTGATACCATTCTGACCGACAATGGGGTACAGTTAGTCTCCAGAGAAATGGAACAGTTTCTGAGTAGACATGGCATCAAACACAAGAGGTGTTCATTGTATCATCCTGAAACTAATGGAATGGTCGAGCGCTTTAATCGCATTATAAAAGAGACCATTGAAATGGCTAAGTCTGCAGGGTTAGATTGGCGTAAGAGATCTGCAAGAAGGTTGAGGTTTACAGGTTGTCTCCTAATGCCATTACTGAGAAAACTCCCTTTGAACTGTTTAGGGGTAGGTGTGCTAACACATTGGTGGCACCCAATTCGGTCAATGACATGCAATCCAATCGTAGTGTGGATAATGAGAGGAGTGATTCGAAGTTATCTGAGTCCAGGAGGATTGAAGCTCGTAAAGAGCTTTGTGATCTAAGAACAAATGTTAAAAAAACTGTTGTGAGAGTGGGTGATTGGATTTTAATTAAAAACCCTTGCAAGAGAGGTTCTTCTACAGCATTTTTGAAGCCTATGCAGGTCATTAAAACTTTCAATAATGCTGTCAAAACTGCTGACCATCGCATTTGGAATTTGAACGGAGTGGTGGTGGTTAGAGAGGATTTGTTTTCGAGATCTGTTCCTATTAACTCTTCTAGGAATTTGGGTGACTCCTCTGGAGATTGAAATACTTTTCGTAGGTCTTCAAGACTGTCATCTCCTCCAACCTATTTGAGTGGTTATGTAAAGTAATTTTCATGCTGATGTTTTTCTCATCTTATAGTGATGTTAAGTTTTATGCTCCATCCAATCTTAGTTTATTTAGTTCTCTGTTGTTTTAGGTTACGCTTGTTTATAGTTTCTTATATTTGTAAGGAGGGAGATGTGTGGCATTTTAGGCTTCTGCCTCTTTTGCCAGGAGCTTCAGAATGTAATGATGTAAGATGCTCCTGGCGGCAGTTGAAGCTGTGCCTACTCTTGATGGACAGTGTTGCTGTGGATGGGATCCTTTACATGGAATAAATCTAACTTGAATCTAAATCACCCTGAGTATTCCACTTCATTACAGTGGACTCAACAAAGACACATTCAGAGTACATGAGAGTTAGAGTCCGGGGGGGTGTATAGGGTAAGCGTAGATCTGGCACTCTTCGGTCTGTCCTATAGTGAGCAAATGAGTATATGAACTGTGGTTAACAAGATGGAATTAATTTTAAAAAGTCTTTTATTTTTTTCTTAACAAGTGACTTTTAGGCATAGCCATTTTACACATATTCAATGACTTATAAACATTATTAATAGACAATTTCCAAGGTACCACAGCTATTCCATCTTACAGGTAACAAGATGCAGTTGTGACATTCCCATCACAAATGTGGTATTCTGATTTTTTCCTGAGTGATCATGTTATTAATATTTAGACCTATTTGCTGTATGAAACACCACTGACAACACATGTGAGAAGAAACCCATCTATGGGGGACTGCTGTCTCCTGTAGCAAGGAGGTGTCCTAGCACAGTAAGGTGGACTTCTTCATTGGCCTATGATTGCTCTTATCTAATAATGGTACAGCAATGCCAGGAAAGTTTTTGTATGGCAATCTTGATGGTATGAAGGAGATTATGAAGAAGATGATAATCAGATAGCATGCCAATCATAAGCGCCTCTCTGCGGTACCCAGAATCAGTCCTTCACCATTGCAAATTAGAAATCTATTTAAAATTTCATGTGAACATATTGCTCGTAAGCTTCCAATATGCTGCTTGGAAGCTTTTCTGCTCTGTATGGTCAACTGACTAGGGGTAGCTGCTTAATAGGTAACTTTCAGTGGAAGGACTCATTCCTGCTAGGATATAAGATGTTACTTAACAGTTTAGGGGTGGTTGAGTTCCATAAATGTTTTGGTCCAATCTATAAAATGTACTTTGTAATAATTTGATACACCATTCAGAATAAACATTAGGGAAAAATGGTATTTAAAGAAGCCAGTTCACATTTGGATGTCTACCATTTTGATTGCAGCTTGCATGTCTTCAATGAAATCATATGGGAGACTACTTGCGAAAAGAGGTAGTATGCCTGTTGAGCCCACTGAGATACAGTAGGACTGAATTATAAATCTGTGCTTCACACTGTTTTGATGTGCAGCAAACACTAACACTAGGTAGGTGTGGCTTCTTATATCAGTACTTAATTTGTGCAGGTGGTTGGTTGTAGCTGGTGGGTAATGACATTCATTTATGGGTACGTGGACTCATTTTTCATCATCAAACTTTGATTTAGAACAAGAGAGTGAAAGGGAGAACATGGAAAAAAAGAAAGAGGAAGAAAAAATTAGAAACACAGTGACAAAGGGAGAAGGAAGGGATAAAAAGAACTTGCAAGAGTAGGCTAAAGAGACAGGACATGTATGGTGGTGAAATAAAGAGAACACAAGGAGAAATCAAGATTAGGCAGTCTTGGATTTTAACAACCCCAGGATATGGCAGAAGCAGCAGCAGGATCTTAAAAAGATCTTTGGCGTCCTGCACTTATTTATTTTTTAAAATGTTTACAAATTCAGCTCTCCTAACCACTATTGATTGTAGAGTCTGAAATATTGTTGCAATAATTTACTTAATAGGAGGGATAGTGTATGTTCACTTTAAGACAGAAGCTTGGCTGCGAGAGGTGACTGCAGACAGTCATGCCAAGAAAGAGGATAGGAGTGTGTCAGATCATGTGACCCTGTACCTGGTACAAGAGAATCTACCACTGGGGCATGAGCCTTGTACCTGTGAATCGACAGCCAGACCCTTGAGTGCTTCTATCTTGACAACAAATAGCGTTAGTTGTGCACCTGCAGTGAAGCATGAGAGATTTCATATATTCTTGTACCCACTGTTTCATCCAAGGCTCGATTTTATGTACAAAACCATGCAGAGCTCCCCTTACTTTTGCAGTGACCACTGATCTAGGCTATTGTACCATGCTATAGTTCTTTACTCATATTCTCTTATTCTTAGCTATTGTGGCAAAAGTGACACATGAAACACCTGAAACAAGTGGCTCCCTGTTTTCAGAAAACAGCGCCTCATTCACCAGATATAACAGCCAGCTATCAACACCTTTTCAAGTTATTTTTTACTGGTCCTGATTTCCGAACAATATTCTAAATCCAAAGAATCTACTTTCCACCCCCATATTATCCCTATCTTGGAGGAAATTTTCCCAGTGGTTTTTCTCAGATTTTTCACTCCCTTCAGAATTGAGGGGATTTTCCATTTCTGCCCAACTCTAAATCAGGCTAGAGGTATGTCTTATTATGGTCCTCAAAAGGTTCTCAATCAATGTTTCATAAGATGTGTATCACTCTGTTATGTACTGCACTTATAGAGAGTGTGAATACTTGATTATAAATATGTTTAGTCACTGCTATGACGTAGCAATTGTGGAAACACTTAGAAGCTATAAGTTTGCCTGCCTCTGATTTCAGGGTGCACATTGAAAATCATATATTTCTCCAGTAGACATCCTAGAAAACATTGATCTAATATATAATCTTTTCACTTTATCTTATTTTGTCGCCCCCCCTCCTTCTCTTATTCCCACAACCAAACTTTCCCGGTGGTGGAGGACATTTGAATTCATGCTCTCCTGGAGGAGTTGCACCACATGTAGCTCAAATGTTTAAGCTGCATCAAGATGATATTCCCCAATCAGATCCTGATAAAATCTTGGAGTGTTTTAATGAATGTCTGTCTGAAACAGTGCACAACAGTATACCTCTTCAAAAGTGCAAGGGGGAAGGCTAATCACAATCCCTTGTTCACGCCGAGTTTAGCAAACATATGCTTGAGGAAGCTCGAGATATGATGGAGAAGGTTTTACAATAGTTGTCTTTCAGTCTGTCAAGAGGAGTTCCACCCTCAGATAATCAAAAGTGGGGTATTTTTCGATATTGAAACAATTGAGTTGCCGTGTGTTTCGGTAGTTGACAGTAACGCCGCTCCCTAGCCAGTGTTTTGATGAAGAAGTTAGGGGGGCAAGGAGGCCCATCTGTGTGGAAGAGAGGTTGTTCAGTCAGGTTTGGGTAAGAAATATGATGTCCGTTACATGATGTAGGATTGAGTCAGCTATCTCCCTGTTGTGTTTGGCTGTGGATCTGCAATTGTATAGTATACATTTTATGTTGCTTTAAAAAAAAAAAGATTATGGTACTGTCAGAGGTGATGGATATGTTGATGTTGTAGTTAAAAGGTCTGCTCTCAGGATGTCGTTGTTTGTGATTCTTGGTTCTCATGATCACTGGGATGCTGTAAGAGTTAGGGTGAGGGAGCTTAGTATGGGGCTCGTATCAGATGAGGAGGGAGTCTAAGTCTCCCTCTTTAAAATCATCAACAGCTCTCTTGAGTCTGGTGTTTCAGTTGCATAGAAGCATATTGTGCCCAGGTGATTCAGGGATGTTGAGCATTCTCCTTGAGCTCAATAGGGATTCCAATAGATTATTGATGTTTTGTGTCATATGTTTGTTGGAGTCCAAGTAGTTCGATATTGATTTTATTTAATTTTTTAAGTAAATTAGCTTCTTTAATATTTTGATAAGAAGGGGAGATGTTGTGGTGTTGGGGGCCTATTGAGTATTCTTCCTGTGTCACTCTTTGGGAGTGACAGAGCAGAGTAGATCTGTAGAAGGGATGTGATGAATATGTTCCATGGTGTCTTTGGTGGGTACATGTAAGACTTGTGACAATGTGTGATGTCTGGGTACATTAGTGAGGGCGAGAGTGGGAGAGCTGGAGAGGTCTGCCTTGGTGTTGTGGTGTCTTCCATTGTGTGATGAGGGTAATGAGAGAGGATTGCTGATGTGTAGTAGTGGAAGTGGTAAGGGTGGTGTATTCCGTTTGGGGTGAGGAATGAGAAGTGTTTTGGTCTAGTGGTCAAAGAAACTAAATTGAAATGGTCTAGATTAGTGGATCCCAGCTGAGTGCACTGTGGGCAGTGAGGACTGTCCTTCCTTGTGTTGGATGTTTGTGATGTGAGGGGGAATCAATGGTTGACTAGGTTGGAGCACTGGGAATGTTGATTTGAGTTGGGTTTCCCGTGCAGGTGTGGTCAGTATAGCTTGGGGGAGAGGTATGGGGTAAGGAGTTGGAAAGTTGTAGGTCTAGAACAAGCATTGGGACTAGAAGGGTGAGGGCATTGATGGGTTATCTGGTGAGGATAGTACAGCACTTGTGGAGTGGGAAAGGCCTTTGAGACAGTGATGATTGAGGGAGTGAGCAAGGTTGGGTCTGTGTGATTGCTCTGGCTCTATTTTCAGCGGTTCCATAGGGTGGAGAAGTGTAGAGGTTGTGATCCAAGGCTTGGATTAGGATGTTGCCATTTTTATGGAAAGAGGCAGTAACTTCTGCATTGAAATTGGGCGAGGGTGAGAAAGTGAGTTTCAAGCCAGATGGAATTTTGGTAGCATTTGATACACGGCAGAGATTCTTGATTAGGTCTTTCAATCTTCCAATTCGTTGTGGGTAAAAGATGAGATCTGTTTTTTGGCAACCTTTTTTAGTGCAGAAGTAGATATCAGCAAATAAGGTCTCTGGGGGTTCTCTTAGAAGTCTCTTTATAGTTTTTTGAGGCATTTATGGATAGGTTGCGTGGATAGATGATCTTTAGTGAGTTAGGATCTACTTTTTGGAACCTGTTGTTCTTGGTGGAATCCATTAAATTACTGCTATTGTTCGAAGAGAGTTAATTAAGTTGGGTTCACAAAGGTGTCCAGTTAAGTGATCTATATCAACTGCCTTGTTCAAGTATCTGATGAATGGGTCTGTAATAGTGGATGTGATAGATACGCCTCACTATATCTTGAGTTCATTTGGGTATTCATAGCTCTGAGAGTGTCCATGCATCTGAGACTGAGTAAGTGGTGACAAGGGTGTTTATAAATTAGAACTTTCTGAGAAGTGGGAGAAAAAGTAACGAGGTGTGTTCAGGCTGAAACCTTTGTCTGTTTCACATTGTTATATCTCTGAGAGTAGTGTGGAGGGGTGATGATAGATGTGAGTTTGGAACACTGCCTCTGTGTGAGCATATCTATCTTGACAGTAGCCCTGAGTTTGAATTTGAGTGTGTGGTGGTGTAGTTATGTTAAGGATTGGCACTTTTTGATATTTATGATTGGCAATCACTGCAATGTGGATGGATGGTGGTGGAAAGTGTTTGGAACTATGATAGTTATAGCAATGATTGTACAACAGTTTAGTAAATGAGCAGGTCTGTGCCTCCAGTGTGTGTCTCCATCTTAATGGATCATGAGAGGTCGACCGGATTGTTGCAGATGTTCACATCTGTGCCTTTTGTGTATGTTCTGTCTCATTATATCATGAGAGGGCAGACAGGATTGTGGTGCGGCTTCTTTAGCAGCACAGATTGCCTGAGATGCCACTAGGGTAGTTAGGATAATGCTTGGGCCCAACTTTTGGCCACAATGCCTCAACTGCCTTATCTGCTCAGAGGTTTCATGCTAGCAGTGCCTCAGTTCATGTCAGGTTTCCCAGTAGCAACTGCTCTCAATTCATTCTCATGGGTCACCTAGACCCCTAATTTATCAGCCTGAAACCATGGCCCCATCCATGCACCTCGGCCCCATAGGCAGCATTGCTACAGCTAGTTTTGTTGAAGAGATGTACGTCTTGTAATCAAAGACTTACCTCTAGGGGTTATGGAGGGTCTAGGAACCTTCTACACAACTGTTCTAGTTTCTGCACTATAAGTTGAGTGACTAAAAGTCAAGACATTCAATATTTAGTCCTGCTAGGAGTGTGCACTAATAAATTAGATGAGGTAATATTATGGCTAAAGATAATAAAGCAGGAGGGTGAGAAGTAAAGATAAGCTCTAGTCTCTTCCCTTTATAGACACAACAATCAGTGAAAATGAGCTTGTTACCAAGATTCAGAGCATCAAAATGCACTTCTATCAAGTATGGAGGAAAACCCTTTAGGTTTTTAAAAGAACCCTCACCCACTAACACTAGTTAGTGGGATGCTTCATCATAGGGTTCCCACCCGAGACGCCTATGGCATCTGGGTTTGCTGCAACACCTGAATTACAGTGGAGTGGATTTTTTCATGAGTTTGAGAGAAACAACTAATTAAAACTTCCTCAAGGTAATCCGCCCTCAAGGTTATTTTAATCGTGGACACCTTGGGTAAGATTAAAAACAGTGATTGTGGATGTGATGTGAGATTATCATGATCTCCCACGTCCTACCTCGGCATGTTTCAGCTATTTTTCAGTGCCCACAGGGTCAATATGGCTTTCTTCAGGACCACAATGCCCGAATTGAATTCCTAGCCAGTGGTTGCATCCCCCCTAAGGCATGCAGTGCTGGTGTGTTGGTTCATAACTTACAATTTTCACCATTCTTGGTGATAGTCTTTGGTGGATACAATAAGAAAGACATTATTTGAGACATCATAGTAGTACATAGCGCGGAATTGTATGAGCATAGTCAGTGCTATGCGCAATGGGTTCCAAACATGCTGGAACATACATATCTGAATGTCATGTATCTATACAGTGACTTAATTCTTTAAACCCACTGCATTGTCCTTCATGCAGTAAGCTTCTTATATCTACTATGGGAGCATGCGTGTCTCCCTAAGTAGCTTGCACCTACTTGGGTTCAATCACAGGCAGTGAGATACACGTGCTCATGCATTGCGGTGCCAGGCTTAAAGTGAACACAAACAGTTATTAAAATCAAAATGCAGCATTGTTATAATAGTAGAGATCGTAAACCTACTTATATTATGTTATTCTTATGTGACAAGGATTCTCCTAGGGGAGTGGACCCTGTAGTCACACACTGTGGGAGTATAGGTATTTGTCAAATTATGCCCTTGTTTGTTTTGATCAGAGGCCCATTGATGGGCCCTCACCCCGACTAACTTCGTCAAGGTGTCTCACCCTCACCGTACCTTTACCGTCCTCTGGAGATCTTGATGTTACTCACCCTTTGTCCGGCATGTACTAACTAGTCTTACCGGCATATTGGGGAAGAGAACTTCTGTGTTTATGCGTAGATGCATGTCATGATGCACATGCGTCTACGCATAAACACAGAAGTTCTCTTGCACATGCGTCAACCAGTGTGTCCCAAGCAGCTGCTCAAGGGTGTTGCCAGCTACGTGTGAGCCTTCCTCTCTGCCCATAATGGGCGTTGTATATTTACAACCTGTTATTATTGGTTCAATGTGGCAATCGAAGTGAGCGTTTGTGCCGGTGAAAGCTATCGGCAAAGACTGCATGCTTAAAAAGGAGTTATTTAAACTCAAATGTCATAACACTTATCAGCAAAGGTATAAAAAGGAGTTTTTTAAACCCAATCATCATAACCCTTATTGGCAAAGATTGTATGTGTAAAAACTAGTGATCCTGAATACAGCACAACCGATACCTATTAAAGGGTAAGTGTTATTATATCCAGATCAGTCTATCTTGAAGAAATTGTTTCATTAGTCATAGGTAATCCATGAGGAATAGTTGGTATTACGCAGGCATAGCTACTTCTAGATCTGGATGCATATAGCTTGCCTCTGGGTGATGGTGTTAGTAATCATACCCCAGGTATGCTAGCATACGTGAACCACCTGAAATGACAGAACTAACTTATCATAAGTCTGCTGTATGTGGTGACCATATTACAGTTGCATGGTGTTCTACAGTATGTTATCGTTTAAGCCCGTTTTGTTCGTAGACAAATGGTAAATCCACCGCTGCTCCTTCTCGAACAGTAGATTTTCAGGGTTGTTGGTGTTGCCTTCAAGTTGTTCGGTAATGACCCACCTCATATCATTAGTTGTGTGTCCTTCTTTGAGGAAATTTCTGCCATTTTTGTAGTAATGCTCGCAGATCCGTGTTTTTATTTTTCTACTCGTTGTTCCCACATAGCTGAGCTCACAGGGGCAAGTTATCATATAGATAGCGTTGGTAGAGTTACAGTTTGTGTGTTTCCTGATGGTCCACACTTTCCCTGGTTCTAGGTTTATTGTTTTATCATGGAAGTTAGATGGCAAACGCTGCAGTTGCTGCGAGCGTAGTGTCCCACTACACCTGGAAGGCCCCAGTTGTTGAGGACCCAGTTGTTGAGGACCGTAGTCTTTTGGGGCGAGTGGACACCAAGTTGTCTTTCATACTTCTCGCTCTTTAGAAGGAAAGCAATGGTTTCTCCCATTTGAGCTTCCCTGTCTGCAGAATGCGCTAGTGTTTATTGATCACCTTATTAACTTGGTTAGATATAGTGTTGAATGAAGGTAGTGACGCATGTAAGAGGGATTGTAGTGTCTGTGTGACCGTGGTTCTCTAACAGGGCTTCCCTATTTTGATTCCGGGCTCGTTTGTGAGTTGTCTTTATAATCCTCTCCGGATAGACACATGCCCTCTCTGTGAGGGATATGGCTTGGAGGTTTAAGTCAGTGGATTTGCTACAGTTGCTCCTTAGTCTTAAAAATTGACAATAAGGTAAATTCCCCTTCAAGGTTCTTCGATGGAAACTGTCGAATTTTAACAATGAGTTCTTATGTGTGGATTGTTGATATGTTTTTGTTTGTAGTTTGCCATGTTCCGCGAAGATAGTCGCATCCAAACATTTGATAGATTTGCTGTCCACCGTATGCGTGAACTTGAGGTTGTTATCACAACTGTTAATCTAGTCTAGAAAGGGTGTTGTCGATGTACTGTCCCCCTCCCAAATGATCAGGATGTCGTCTATGTACCGCCTCCATAGCAGTATGTTGTTTTTGTAAGGGGTGCTGTCATCTAAGATGTACTTAGATTCAAAGTTAAGCATGTACAGTGCGAATGTGCTGCTCATTGAAGTGCCAAATGTTTGTAGGTACAGTGCTCTCTCAAACTCAAAGAAGTTTCTCATCAGTGCTAGGCGGGCAGAGTCCAGAATGAATAACATAGGGGTGTTGTATTCCCATTTGCCCTGTTCCAAAGCGTCTCTGATGACTGCCAGTGTCTCCTCCAGCGGAGGCTTGTATACAAGCCCTCAATGTTCAGACCCACTAGTAGGTTCTCCTCTGGATCATACTCATCTCATTGAGCAGAATCAGTAAGTCTTTTGTATCTTTTAAGTATGTTGAGTTGCCCTGTACTAGAGGCTTGAGAAACAAATCGCAAAAGCGAGACAAAGGCTCCAGTAATGAACCTATACCCCATATGATCTACGGATGAACATATCACCCCATACTGGATTCTAATCGACACTAGAGTTCTCTTTAAAGCTACACCAATGGTCATTTGGGCAGTTTACCAAAAGATCTCTGATTTTATGGCCAAGGAACCCTCAGATCCCTCTGCTCTGCCTAGGACTTCCTTCTAATCACCCCAAAGTCTTGAAGAGTATTCTACGGGGACAGAGCTTGCTCCGTTGCTGCTGCCAAGGCCTGAAACTCTGTGCCCTGGCTGTCTGAGAAGAACCTTCTCTGGCTACATTCATAACACTGTTAAAAAAAATTATTATGTCCCAACTAGCCACAAAGACTTACACACAGTTAGAGAAGACTTCTTTCTTGGCACCAAGAAAGTTCTTGTGAACGTGCACTCTACAAATAACCTAATATAGACTATAATTGGAATTAAAACCTATAATACCTACTGTAGCTTAAAAGCTTTATTTTATTTGCTCTGGTCTCAAGCCTTTTTTAAACAATGAAGAGTACTGGCAGTTTTCCATTTCTCTGATTCTGTCATTCTAATTGCAAGGAGCCCTGAAGCATCGTGGCATAGAGTTCTTGAGATACTCCCAGCTAAACCTCCAGTATTTCCATAGTGTGAGGTCCATGGGATGAATTCAGTTGAGCTTTTTCTAAATATTTAGATCCCAGATTAGCTGTGATTTCAGGGTTTATCACGTAACTTTGATCAGTACAATTCTCCACTTCAGTTTCCCATTGAGACCTATCTTTGGAAACAGACCGAAAGAGTTCATTTAGTGTTGAAAGCCGTAACTTCGGCCATTCGCTGGCTTTGGTCACCTAGTGGTCTTACATCTGTTCCCATGTTTTTGATGAAAGGAGTCCATTGGCTCTCTGTTATCATTCCCTAGGCTTTCTACCCACTAACTTGAAATTATAATTTCACCACTCAAGATGGTGACAAATTTTGCAAAGTAACAACATTGTGAAGCTCACCATTTTTTCAACACTGCTTCTGCTGGTTAAAGTTCTACCAAAAACATTGATTTTTGCAAGAGGTTTTTATTGCAAACACTATTTTCCATATTTTTCCGCCAACAAATAGGCTCTGCAGGTTTTTCTCCTGCAAAACCCACTATTTGCAAGATTTATCACCTTTAAAATGTGTCAACTTTATTTAGACGGCGGAGTTGGCCAAGTTAAAAAAAATCTTCACCACGTTGGTGACGTCTAACTTTGAGCACCCCTAGTATTTGCTTCATATTCCGCTTTTTGCATTTAGGACAAAACTTCACATCCTTTTCTCCAGCGCTGAGACATTATTGCATTTGGCAGAATTAATCAAATAAAGAACTAATTACCACTTGGCTTCTTATCCCATTTCGTGCTCCGACTTTTGTTTGCTCCCAGCCTGTAAGTATAAGTTGGGAGACAATTGCACCCAGCGCAAGCGATTTCGTTCCCATTTTTTGCTGTTGAAAATTGTGATGATAAATTGCACAAATGTGGGATTTCCACATCACATAGCGAGAAATATTCAGAATTTGCACATGAATGCCTCATGTACAGTTCCAGTCCTTCTTCCAAATTATGTCTGTCTTCATTACTTGGACCAATGTCTTATTTTTTTCAACAGTAGTATTTTTCAAAATGAAAAGAACCATACAAATTTACCTAGAGGTTTAGAACCTTGTAGAGGTTTGCAATAGCATATAGAAACAGCCCCTCATTGGTAAAAGAAAAACACATAGGGCCATATGTACAAAGCATTTTTGTGGTTGGAAATGGCCTGATCGGGCCGGTTATGACCCCATAAATACTTTTGCATATGTTGAAAGCACAAATTGCAATTTTGTAAAAATCGCAATTCCTAAACTTTGTACATGTGGCCCAAAGTCATTTAAGGCAAGGAAACCATATAATAAAACATAAAAAAACAGAATATATGATAGGTCGCTAGAACAAATTCAATCAACATTAGGATTAATTTGAAAACAGTCATCCTCTCCCTCCCTCCCAGTACACCGCACACCACAGTAGGACAAGCTTTCAGCATCTCTTTACCCAGAGTAACCCAGGGTCATTACCCATGGTTTAGGCTATTGAAACAGCCCCAGTGAGCCACCTCAGTGGTCCTGGGAACCGTGACGCTCTCTCCCACAGTACAGGGAGGAACGCTTTGACTCCCTCGGATCACAGACCCCACGATTCATGCAAAAGCCTGTGTAGTCTGCCCCGACCGAGGCCTACTTTCCCCTGAGACTTCCAATATGTATGGAAGGGGTCCCATAGTCTCTCACATTTTGGAATCTTATCTCACACTTTGGCTGACAACTTCTTCATGGCATAAATCGACCATACCCTGGACCACCACACTACTAACCAACAGGTCATAGCTGATTTCCAAAATTGGGCAATGGTTAATCTTGCAGCAATAAGTAGGTAAGGAGCTTTCCCACTGACGTCAATGGATACTCTGAGTCCACCCCCGCCGGCACCACACAAAACCATGATTATTTTGCAAAAGAGTTACAGCAACTATAATCATTCCAACATGAAGGCATGCCTCCATTTACAAACTATTGGAACAGATTAAAGCAGTGTCTTGTGATAATTGTAAGTATCCACCCTGCCAAACGGCTTCAGACTAATACAAAGACAAGTTAATCCAATTAGGATGGTGTAGGAGTGTAGAGGAAGAGGTGTGGCGCAGCAGTCAGAGCGGCTGACTTCGGAGCACGGAGCTCATGGTTCGATCCCTGGTGGCTGCTCAGCTCAGCATCATGTGACTCTGGGCAATAGTTCACTTAGGGACATATTTACAAGCCCCTATCGCCACGGGAGCGTCACTTTTCACGACGTTCCTGTGGCGATAGGGGCTTCGCCTTATTTACAAGGCAGCGTTAAGCCACTCAACGTGGCTTAACGTTGCCTTGTAAAAAGGCCCCCTTTCGCACTATGCTTAGCATGAAAGGGGAGGGCAATGGGTGTTGCTGTGGGCGTTCCACCGCAACACCCATCGATTCTGACGCTGCCCCCTATTTACAAGGGAGGCGTAAATAGGAGGCAGCGCCAGAATTAAGACCAGGGAAAAAGTTGTATTACCCATGCGCAATGAGGAGAAATGTTTCATTTCTCCTCGCTTTTGCTGTTTTCATTTGTGCTGCGCTGTACAGCACACATGAAAACAGCAAAAGGCCAATGATTGTTTATGTACAGGAAGGTCCCCCTTCCTGCACTTAAACAATAATTTTTTTAAGATGCGGTTTTGCAACTTCTATGTGTGCTGCATTAAGCAGCACACATAGAAGTTACAAATCGGCATTTGAAGATTGTTTATGTGCAGAACGGGGGACCTTCCTGCATATAAACAATCTTCCCCTGCACGCAGACACCCTTGCACTATGGTGCAAGGGTGCCTGCGTTAGCGCTAGGCTGCTAAGTGTAGTGCCAGCGCAGGGGGAAACGCAGGGCTGCACCATATTCTTGTAAATATGGTGCAGCCCTGCGTTTCTGAAGTGGCGGAGTGAGGCGTTAAGCCAGGAAGGATAACGCCTCACTCCGCCACTTCCCTTGTAAATATGCCCCTCAATCTCCCCAATGGCCGCCAACGCCTTGAAACCTTAAGGGGTGATATGTTCGCACTTTACAAATATGGATTATGTGGATTATAGATTATATAGGGGTAGGTACAGTCAATGGGGCACATGTCCAACTACATGTCTAAACTCAGCTGCAAAGGTACACTATGCAGTAACAGAAAAAATAAAACATAATTGAGGAAGAAAGGATAGAAAGTAATCGGTAACTAACCGTTGCCCGCTAGGGTGTCTAGTACTGTACGGAATGTATTACCGGTAAGGGGAGCGGCTTCTGTGGAGTCTCTGCCTGAGTAGTAAAGATGCCCCATGGGGAGGGGGTCAAGGGACCGGGTCCAGGGTGGATGGAGCAGGAATTCATTCCCACTAAGGAGGGATTCGTGTCTGTCTTTGCCATCCCCTTCACCTCCGGAGGGGAGACAATTCTCCCTGTGCATGCGGTCGTAGGGCAGTCGTGCAATATTAAGACACACGCCTGTGCATGTTCCAAGGATCTCAGAGGGTCATTATGATGTCGGGCGGATCGCCGCCGCCCGTATGGGAGTGGTGATCCGCCCGCCATTTCCGTCCGCCCGCATAACATTTCCCCCCGCCATATTACGATGGCGGTGGGGACCCAGGCGGACGGAAAGACCGTCCGCCAGTTTTCCGCCGGTAGGCAATCCGCCCGATTGCCTACCGGGTGGAAAAGGCCTGCAATATGGTGGCAGTGCCTTGCAGGCACCGCCATCCATATTACGATGATGGCGGTCTCATGCCTTTCCATGGCAGAGACTCCGCCATGGAAAGGCATGCGGAGAATGCCTTTGGGGGCCCGTTGCGGGCCCCCAGGTGGTTGGGGGTGGGTGGTTGCACTTGGGGGTACCCATGGTACCCCTCGACATTTGCATGCACAAGGTGGCAGGCACCGCGCAGTGCCTGTCACATTGTGCATGCAAATGCACAACATGCCCTTTTAACATTGTGGCGGGTGCTGAATACAGCACCGCCCGCTACAATGTTAAATATACAGGATGCGACCGCCATGCTGACAGTCGCATCCTAATACACACAGCGGGACCACCGCACCTCTTGCGGGCGGCCCCTTTTTCCGTTGCCCGCCCACCATCGTAATGACCCCCAAAGGTCGCAAAGCCTTCCTCTGGAGGGCTGACTCCTCACAGTCCGCCCGCTTCAGAACATCAACACTCCAACGCTGAAGGGCCGGGCCCCAGGAGTCTTTCCAGGTGATCGCAGCTTGGCGACGGGCAAGTATTAATGCCAGGTCAATAAATTTAGATGTTATGGCTTTCACTTTGGGCCTAGAGAAAAGACACAACAAATAATATGACAGCATTTTAAGGGTGTAAGGGCCTGCCCCCATCGCAATATATCTATAGATCATTTCCCATTATTGGAAGAGGGCCGGGCACTCCCAACCCATGTGATAAAACTTTGCATCTATATCTTTACCTCTCGGACACTCTGCTTGTGCCCCTGGGAACATCAGATTAATTCTCTTAGGCATAAGGTATGCTCCATGTAAGAAATACTATTGGATGAGCTTGAACCTAGCGTTTCCTGGCTTGGAGGGGGTGCGTTCCAAAGAAGTGGTCCAATCCCTGTCCAAAACCAGAATCTGTATATCAGTCGCCCACCTTTCTCGTAGAGCTCCCAAGTTATCCATGGCTTGTCGAAGAAGCGTTTAGATAGCAAGGTGATGGCTTTGATTGTACCTGACTTGGTGCATATAAATTGCAGGGCTTCCTGGTTGGTGGTTCGTCCTCTCCATATGCCAACGCGCCTGGACCACAGCCCTTAGAGAGCCATAGGTCAAGAAATGGCGGGGTAGTTCAAATGCATCTAGTAGGGTCGGAGAGGGTCTGAGCGTGTTGTTCTCGAACAGATCGTCAAGAGTTCAGACACTGGCCCAAGCCCAATCCTGCAGTCCCCTCCAATCATGCCTAGGCCTCAAGCAGAGACCACTGCCAACAGTAGCCCCTTAGCATAGGGACATTTAACATGTGTTCTCTGTAGTGCCCTGGTCCAGGCATACTTAAGTGTGTCATGATGTTATCTGTGTCACCATGAGTTTTGCGTACCGAGTTGTTAAGGATTATCTGCAACCATGTGGTGCACGTGGGGATGCCTATACTGCCCTCATGAGTTGGGCCCCACCTTTTTACTCTCCATTTCGTCACCCATTTCCAGGTCACTGGAATTATGCAGCAAGAGAGGACCAAATTATGCTGCAGGGTTGACAAAATTATGCCGCAAGATAAGGCAAATTATGCGGTGTAATGCGTCACATTTTGTGATAGTATTACTTCATTAGTTTCTCATTTTTCCACTTGTTAACACTGGCTGGGCTTAGGTTGCACCTTATTAGTAGCAGTTTAACACCCAAATATATAAATAAGCAACAGAAAAGTGACCAGCCAAACTTTTTTATAGGGCTTTCCAGTGTGTGGCAACAGATGTCCCTATATTTTTAGGAAATTTTGTACCGTTTGAGCGAGAAACAATTTTTTTTGTAGGAAACTGCAGATTATGCAGCAGATGATGGATTATGTGGCAAATGTGGCAAATTCATATTAATGCAAAAAACGCTGCGACCACACAATCACATAATTCCAGAGGCCCTGCCCATATCTATTGTGCTGCCCAATATTATAGCTCAAAATCAGGGTCCGCCTGGCTGCCTTCTGTATTAGAGACCCGGAATTTGGTCAAGGTGCGTGTCCCAGAGCAGGGAAAATAGTAAGTTGTCCAGTTACCGAAATATGTGATGGGGCACCAGTACCGGGAGCATAGAGAACAAATATAGTAATCGGGCCAACATCACCATCTTTGCCAGTGCAGCACGTCCCATAACTGAAAGTGGAAGCGAATGGCAAAAGGCTACAGTGTGACATAGGAAAGCTATCGTTGCACGTATGTTGCCTTCTACTAGTTGAGTTTCCGTACAATAAAACCCAATTTCTCAAATAACGGATGGTATGGGGTACCTAATGTACATTTTTGGCTATGTCTAGTGGGTGTGTTTCACTTTCTGGCTCGCGAAGGGGTATATTTGAGATTTTGACCAATTTACCCCCAGCCCTGACACTGCACCAAACTCTGTGAGTGCTTCTATTGCACCCTCCAAGTCCTAGGGCTCCCCATGAAAATCAAGCAACAGGTAATCCGCATACAAGGAAATATAAAGTGTTCTAGTGTCTTTCTGAAGTATTCAGTATGTGGGTGCGCAGTTGAACTGCCATGGCAAAAAGCTCTGGGGATAAGGGGCAACCCTGGCTGGTGCCCCTTTCAATATGGGAGGTGTTCGAGATAAAGCCTCCCATCTTCACTCGGACGGTGGGATCAGTGTAGAGGAGTTTGGTCCAGGTAAGGTAGCCTCTGCCCAGCCCCATGTTGGTCATGACAATATATAAATATTCCCAACTTAGGGAATCAAAGGCTTGCCCCATATCCACAGCCATTACCAATGCCCTAGGGCTTATTATGGGGGTAGACTGTAGTATATATATTAATTGTCTGATATTCAGTGTGGTACTATGGGTCGTAACAAATCCAGATTGATCTGGGTGCACAACATCCTGCAGGTGTGGCTGTAGTCTAGTGACCAATGTTTTGCTGAGGATTTTATAATCCATATTCAGGATGGAGAGAGGCCTATAGGAGGGTACTAGATTCCCCTCCCTCCCCGGTTTTAAGAGCGGCATTAGCAGGGCCTCCCACATCGTTGGAGGAAGAGTGGCTCCATCCTGCGCAGCATTTTAAATCTTCATTAAGCTGAGGGCCAAGATATTACTGAACTTAAAATAGAATTCAATCAGCAAACCATCAGTTCCAGTGATCATTCCCCGAGCCAGGGATTTAATAGCACCGCTCACCTCCTGCACCAGAATGCCATTCCCCACGGCTGCTGCGATCTCATGCCCCACTCTCGCAGTCCAAGCAGTCATAGCATACGTATACAACCCCTGGAGCACAGGACCTGAAGCGGCTCCATAGAGTCGGGCATAGTAGTCTCGAAAGTCTGCATTGATGTCTGCCTGGGTATATACCCGAGTCCCATTGGCTCTAACAAGAGGCAATATTTGCTGGCCGCCATGGGAAGGGTCAGTAAACCAAGCTAATAAATGACCCGACTTGTCCTGTTCATTATGAGCTTTGCTGATAGATAGTTAAACCCCCTCAGCCTTTCCAGGAGTTCCAAAAGTTTCTCCTTTACCGCCAATATCTGCTAATGGGCAGCAGGCTCCAGGGGCTTTCCCTCTCCAATCAATCAAGTATACATTCCTGACTAGTGATCTCGGTCAGTAATTATGCCCAAATCCCTTTCATCGCCGCCAGGCAATGGCCTCTGACCACCATCTTAAATGCCTCCCTTGCCACTAAGGAAGATGAGGTGGTACCCTCATTCTCCTAAAAAAGTTTGGGATAGTGGATTCTAATGACTCGTGAAACACAGGGTCTTCAAGAATTTCCATAGACAGTCGCCAGGTGGGGATTGGTGGTCTAGGGGAATCCTATCGGAGAGTGAGGAGGAATGAGTTATAGTCTGAGTGTGTTTTGGCAAGGTATTCCATGTGTAGGACCCTGTGGCTAGTACATCCAGCCACACAAAGAGGTTGTGTGTCCCTAAGCAATAGGAATATTCCCTGCTTTGGGGATTATGCTCCCTCTAGACATTGAGCAGGTCACACTCCCTTCTCTAGTCCCAAAAGGCATTTGTCACCATGTATGTCAGTGAGGTGGGAAGAGGGGGATGCGACCTATTTAAGCATGGGTTGGCTATGCAATTAAAGTCTTCTCCCATCACAAGGGATAAGGAAGAAAGCTGGAGAGGTGTGGTGTCAGTGACTTTAGAAAGGTAGGTTCAGCCAAGTTAGGAGCATACAAGTTTCTGAATGCCACATCTCTGCCTTCAACTGTGCCTCCCAGTACAATATAGTGCCCCTAAGGATCCAGGATCTCAAGTTGTGGAAGAAAGGGCACCCCTGGTAGGATCCAAATGAGCACTCCGTGAGCAAAGGCAGAATAAGTAGTATAGTACACCCTACTGCCACCTTTTCTGTAAGACCAGACCCTCCAATTTGGTAAGGTGCATTCCCTGCAGCATAGCAACTTGCACCTTGTATCGCTTGATGTAGGCCTGCACTTTATATTGCTTACAAGAGGAGTTAAGACCCCGTACGTTTCAGGTGAGTAGTCATATTAGGACAGGTATCAGCCATCATACACAGGTTTGATCCTCCACATCAGGGCCCAACCCTGCCCCTCCAACCACAGGTCAGTCCCCCACAAACATTCATACCCACAGCAGGCACCAGGAATAACCACAGGCAACAATTCTAAACCATGTGAACATTCCCCAACTGTGCCCTCCCAGGTCGATTGGGCAACCATACGCTCGAGACAGCCATCATGCATGGAGGCTAGCCCCGCCCCGTGACCTCCTTAATTGTTACAATATTTTTCCAGAATGCCTGGGTCCCCTGACAACTCCACCACATGTGTAGCATTCTGCCCCTCTCCGTACCATATCACCAACAACTTGGTGAGGGCCCAAACATTGCATGCAGGCGGGTGGGAGTCCTATACCAGCGCATTTGGGTCTTATAACCATTTTTTTTGTACTGAGTGCACATTGAGGCAGAAGACGCCGTGTTTCAAATGGCGACCCAGGCTGCCTCGTCAACCTTAACCACAAGCTTTTACTCCCACTTCAGGGTGTATGCTGGCTTAACAGGTCAGACAGAGCCTACTATAAGTATTATCCCCATTTTTCTACAAGGATTCCATTAGTGTGACATCTCTGATGGCTAGTGTGCATCTTGGGCCAAGACAGTCCAATTATGAAGCTGGAAACATTGGAAACCTTCGCAACAATCCAGTGCCCATTTTTGTCTCATTTCAGCAGCTAAGAGATATTTCCCCTTTTTAGGTCTCGCCTAGGCAGAGCTTGCGCTGTCTCTTCGAGACATGCTGTATTAAGGTATGGACTTGAAGCTCCACCCACTCTCTGCCCATCTTTTTAATTGGCTGCTGTCACTGTCCTTTGTAAATGTTGACTTTTCATTTGTTAATAGGCTTATTAGTCCCTCCTTAGTGCCTCCCTCTCTTCTATTGTTAACTCCCATGAGGACACCCGCTGTCACATGTGTTGTTACTTGGTAGATTTTAATTACATCCTCTAAATACTATTTTCTTAAAGGGCTTTCTCCTGGCTGCTTTTGCAGGCAGAACACACTGTCCCACAATGGTTTATTATTTTTTTTATTTAGCCAGCGCGGCACGCCTAAGCACTAATAATGGCGGCCAGGCTTTCCTTTTATTCCTTGCGATCGCCGAACATGGCTGCATGCCTTTTTAAAATGCATTTACTTTTTTATAATGGCGGCACCTGCGCTTTAGCTTTAAACATTTTAAGCTAAAACGCAGGTGCCACGACTTCTTCAGAAGTAAAGAATAGAAATAAAAATGTGCATTTTTTTCTATTATTTCTTTTCTTTTGAAGCAATCGCGGCATCCGCGCTTTAGCTTAAGATGTTCAAAAGCATATGCGCGGGTGCCGCCATTGTAACAAAAGTAAATAAATAGCGTGCGGGCATAATTTTTTTTTCTATTTGCTTACTTTTGTTACAATTGTGATACCCGTGCTTTAGCTTTAACCATCTTAAGATAAAGCACAGGTGCCGCAATTGCTTGAAGAGTAAATAAATAGGAAAAAAAATGTGCAGTTCTATTTCTTTACTTTTCAAGTAATCACGGCACCCCCGCTTTAGCTTACGATGTTTACTGCTAAAGCAAAAGTGCCTCAAAGATCTAGCATTTGCAAGAGTTTGGGCTATTGGCATTGTAAATGAAAGTGCTATTAATTTATGTGTTTAGAAAACCTTCAAGTGGTGTTTACGCACCGCTTGCAGGTTTTCAAAACACATAAATAAAAGGCATTACTATTTACAATGCCAATAGCTCAAACTCTTGCAAATGCGACACCTATGTCATTGCAAATGCTTGTTTAAAAAGGTCGCAGAGTGTCGCTGTTGCATTGGCGAACCATTACCTAAATCCCCCATCCACCAAACTGGAGGAAATCAGTATTATTAAGGATTGGTGTAATTGGGGAGGCAAAATATGTGATTCCCCCTCCTCTAACACTGGTATTCCAATTATTAAGTGTGGTCTGATTGGACACAAGGAGGTATTCCTGATGTAACCACAGGGGTAGCCATACAAGGATATGAATGGATCCTGGGTGAACTCACCCTCGATTCACACCCACAACATATCACTACCTGGGTTGACCAGATCCATTAGCAGGCAGAGGTGTGCAGTTCTATTGTGTTTATCAATCTGAGTGAAACCTAGACCTCGCTCAAATCAGCTTCTATATAGGCACCCTCTGCATTTACCTTTCCACATGAAGGGGCTGATTCCGATTCAGGCCGGAAATCACTCCGACCGAGCCGGACCCGGAGAGATTTCCGACCGAATCGGACTTTAGCAGCCCGACCGAACGAGTACGATGCGTACGCATGCAATCGGACTCGATTCGGTCGGACTCCCATTGAAGTCAATGGGAGCCGGTCGTACAACGCGTACGCGGGCTCCCATTGACTCAATGGGTGCAAGGCGACCAAGGGCGCCCCCTACAGTGGGTACGCATCGATGCGACTCGCCCCGTACATGCACAGGTAGGGGGGGCTCATGGGTACCCCTGTGTGCGACTCGCACGGCTACGCGTACAGGGGGGTCCGACAGGGACCCCCAAAGTCCAGCTCCGACTGCCCTTTGGAGCCGGACGGCGCAAGTCGGTCGGACTACTCGCGGCGCGCATCGTACTTGCCCGGCCGGGGAACGTCTCCATTGCGCGGTGCGAGTCGTGTCCGTGCGAGTCGGTCGGAGCGGTTCGGACCCGCGAACGAGTCGGTCGGCGATTTCGCGTGCGCTCGCATCGTACTCGCTCGCCCGGACGCACGTACGAATCGGTCGGGAAAGAGGGCTCCGAATCGGATCCGGTTAAGCCGAATCCGATTCGGTGCACTACCGCCCGAGATCGGAATCGGCCCCTAAGTCTAGTAATCTACTCTGGACAGTATGAATTGCGACAAGGTCTGAGTGATGTATAGTAATTGCGGAAGGAAGTTCATTTTTATAGAGGCTATTCTTCTAAACAATAAGATCTCAAGCCTTCCCCATCTACATAAATCCTTAAAGAGGAAGTCCAGTAGAGAAGGTATATTCTCTCTATACGAATGGGAGATCTGAGCTGGGATACGTACCCCCAAATAAGCCAGAGATCTCAAGTTTATGTGTAGTCTGTGTTCGGACAACACGCCTGTCCACGCTGATGGAAGATCAGGGATACCCATAGCTGTTGATTTCTCACAATTAATTTTGAAGCCAGATACTTTTGTGAGCTCTTCTATTTCTCATGTGAGCATAGGTAGAGGTGTTTTAGGGTCAGATATAAATCATAATATGTTATCTGCAAAGAGGACTAGTTTGTACATGTAATTGTGGAGTGTAACTGACAGATTGGTAGATTTGATTTAATTTTGCAGGAGTAGGGTTCAAGAGCTAATGCAAATATACTGAGGGAAAGCAGGCGGCTTTGTCTTATGCCCCTCTTAAAGGGTATCGCTTGACCCCTACTGTTATGGATACACATCTTGGTTGTGGGATGAGCCAAATTGGTTGTAATCACTTTCCGGCCAACAGATGTTGGATCCAGGACCCCAAGCATAAATTGCCAGTCCAGCCTATCAAGCTCCTTTTTGGAGTCCAAAGCAGCAGCATATGAGTTTGTTGCCTTTCAACTACTTGGCATAAGTCAAGAGCCAAGTGTATTTTGTCTCCCAGCTATAAAACCAGACTGGATAGGTTGGATAATTCAAGGACAAATCGTTTCCAGATTTTTCCAGTGAATTTTAGTGAATATTTTTTAATTAATATTTAGTAGAGCAATTGGCCTATTCAATGCACATAGTTTAGGGTCCTTTCCTGGTTTAAGTATTAAAACAGTCTCCAAGTCCACCATAATTTCAGTGGCTTACCCAGTATCGAGAATGAATTGAACAAATGTGAAAGAGGCATAGAAAGTAAACCTGCAAATGCTCTGAAACAACTTCTAAGAAGCCATATGGGCCCGGGGCTTTATCACTTGCAAGTGCTTTTATAGTGTCAAGAACTTCCTTTGGGGATATAGGGTTCTCGAGGTGCTCAAGCGCAACACAGTTGATGGTCGCAAATCTGATCACATCTAAGTAACTAATTATCTTGCTCTGCTGCACTTGTATGTTCTTCCTCATATATTTGTGTATAACAGTCATGAGTCATGTTCGAAGTATCTCTTTTGTGGTGAGGTGTTTGGGGTATGTAGGATCCTATGTTCCTACGATGAATCGCCTTAATTTTATAGGCTTACAGTTTGTCAGTTTTGTCCCCTCTCTCATAATTTGCCTGCCTCTTCTTTACGAGTCTTCTGGCAATTTCCCCCATTAAAAGATGATACAATTACCCCCCATGCTTTTACATACTATATACCCTTGCAGATACTATAGGCTCATGTCTCTTTTTGAGTTGTGCTATTTCATCCTCTAGAGCCTGTTTACGCTCCCTATTCCTTGTGTGGGCAATGAAACCCCTCTCGTATGACTGCCTTAGCTGCATCCCATTGGATCGCCAGTGAGGTGTCCGATTCACCATTCTCCTGAAAATAATGATCTGATGGAATCCCTCACCACTGGGTGCCTGAAAGTAATTTCATTCATACACCAATGGCATGTCATGGGCTCACGTGGAAGTGTTACCATGTACTGAATGGAGACAGGGGCACGATCTGAGAGAACCTGTGTTTCTATACCACTCCCAGGAATGAGTAAGAATGAATGCCTTTGAGTAAAAAAACAATTCTCTTGGAGGTCTCATGTACGTTAGAAAAGAAAGTCTATTCCCTCTGTCTTATGCAATTCTCTCCAGACGTCCAACAGGTCCAAGTCTCTGACAGCCTCCTCCAGGGGCCTCAGTAGTCCAGGACCCTCTCTCTTCACCTTAGAATTATCAAGGCTCATATTCATTGTTACAATAAAATCCCAACCAATTACCAACGTTCTCTCAGATTGTTGTGCCAAATACTACATTGTGGGGCCGATTCCGATCTCGGTCGGAGGCGCACCCAATACTATTCGGTCGGGAAAAAAGCCATGCGAAAGCCAGTTTCCCGACCGATCCGTACAGCACACCGAACGAGCAAGTACGATGCGCACAACAGCAAAAATCCCGGCCGAGCCGTACTCACCCAAACCAGGTCCTGTTCTCCGACCGAGGCGAATCCGGAAACGCCGAATCGAGTCGCAC
This sequence comes from Calotriton arnoldi, assembly GCA_963921515.1. Taxonomy (NCBI): domain Eukaryota; kingdom Metazoa; phylum Chordata; class Amphibia; order Caudata; family Salamandridae; genus Calotriton; species Calotriton arnoldi. Next base: position 1,617,311 of record CAWUFW010001806.1, on the reverse strand, counting down.
GGAAGGGAAAATGCAGCCCCGTCCGGCCGGACAAGTACGATGCGCTTTCCGTACGCGCCGAACCCGTCGCTACGCACGGCACGTCAAAGCATCCGGGAGAGGCGCACATAAGCTCCGAATCGCGCCACAACACGATCCACGGCTACGAGACGAACACAGCACAGACGAGGACGACGCGAAGCGACGAGGACGAAGCGAAGCGACGAGGACGAAGCCAAGCGACGAGGACGACGCGAAGCAACGAGAAGGACGAACGACACGAACCAACCATGAATCCCTTCGTCCCGATCATACCAATATTCTACATCTACTACCGGAACAGGCACGGACGCGTACGGCGCAGAAGGTAAGTCAGACACCAACCACAAAACACATACAACACGTACACGACACATCACACACATACACTGGGAATCTGAATATACTTACACCAGCAGCACCATAGGGGCGGGATGCCCATCACCAATGCCACATATGCACACAGGGGCCTGAATGCGCGCCACCACCCCAACCCAGGGGGGCTGGATGCCAACCACCACAACCACCCTTAGCCAGGGGGTGCCAGATGCCCACCACCACTACCACCCTTAGCCAGGGGGGCTGGATGCCCACCACTACTACCACCCTCACCCAGGGGGGCAGGATGCCCACCACTACTACCACCCTCACCCAGGGGGGCAGGATGCCCACCACTACTACCACCCTCACCCAGGGGGCTGGATGCCTACCACTACTACCACCCTTAGCCAGGGGGGCTGGATGCCCACCACTACCACCCTCAGCCAGGGGGCAGGATGCCCACCACTACTACCACCCTCAGCCAGGGGGGCAGGATGCCCACCACTACTACCACCCTCACCCAGGGGGGCTGGATGCCTACCACTACTACCACCCTTAGCCAGGGGGGCTGGATGCCTACCACCACCCTTAGCCAGGGGGGCAGGATGCCCACCACTACTACCACCCTCACCCAGGGGGCAGGATGCCCACCACTACTACCACCCTCACCCAGGGGGGCAGGATGCCCACCACTACTACCACCCTTAGCCAGGGGGCTGGATGCCTACCACTACTACCACCCCCACTCATAGGATGGACAATGCATGACACAACAAGCACACCACAACCTAGGGAATGCAAGATTAAGACATCCCCCCACCACCATGACAAGCGTGTGAGCAGGCTGTGTCAAATGCCTACAACACCGAACATGACATTGAACATATAATGTGACCCCTAGCACATGTGCCACACATATATGTGTGTGGCACCCACAATGCAAGCAGCCCATGACCATTGTGGCAATGGGGCCTAAACCCCCATCATCACAGTGACCAAAAGGCAAGTGTGGGGTCCATAGCTGAAGCACATTTTGACCATTGTGGCAATGGGGTCTAAACCCCCATCATCACAGTGACCAAAAGGCAAGTGTGGGGTCCATAGCTGAAGCACATTTTGACCATTGTGGCAATGGGGCCTAAACCCCCATCATCACAGTGACCAAAAGGCAAGTGTGGGGTCCATAGCTGAAGCACATTTTGACCATTGTGGCAATGGGGTCTAAACCCCCATCATCACAGTGACCAAAAGGCAAGTGTGGGGTCCATAGCTGAAGCACATTTTGACCATTGTGGCAATGGGGCCTAAACCCCCATCATCACAGTGACCAAAAGGCAAGTGTGGGGTCCATAGCTGAAGCACATTTTGACCATTGTGGCAATGGGGTCTAAACCCCCATCATCACAGTGACCAAAAGGCAAGTGTGGGGTCCATAGCTGAAGCACATTTTGACCATTGTGGCAATGGGGTCTAAACCCCCATCATCACAGTGACCAAAAGGCAAGTGTGGGGTCCATAGCTGAAGCACATTTTGACCATTGTGGCAATGGGGTCTACACCCTCATCATCACAGTGACCAAAAGGTAATTGTTGACAAAGAAAGAGCTGCAACTGCCAAACTGCATGGATCATTCCTGGTCACAGAACCAAAAACTCATCTGTGGCAAAGTAGTGTATGTGTCCCATTGCAACATAAATTGGGGGAGCCAAATACTGCAGTGCAAATGAAACATTCCTTTGGCCATGTGCAGACAAACAACACCCATGGGGGCTGAGACCGTCAACAGTCATCAATGACACAATGACAGAAGTGACCATCAGAATGCAGAACCACATATTTGCACCAATGGGCACACAAATGCAGATACCCTGTGGAGACAGCAGATGTGAGGTGAACAGATACCATACCATGGCAGCAATGGGACACACAAACCATGATCACTGTGCTGACCGATGACCTAGGAGTCCCAGGGACAGCAGGGGAAACACACCAAACAACATACAGCCAATGGCACACCCAAGATATGCCAATGCAGTGGTGCAGATGCACAAACACAAACAGGCAGACCAACACTGTCATCATACACAGCAGGTGAGGGGTGGGGGTGCCAGTGTCCCCAGGCAACAACACAACACATGAGGAGAGCTGAATACCAATCATACAGATGTGCATACACTGCCACACTAAGGTAACTCATGGATCCAAATCCCCTATGTGGGCAAGCAGGCATTGACAGGTGAGAGGGAGCACAAAACACACATGTCACACAGGCACGTAGGAACAACAACTGACACAGCAAGTCACAGACACACCACAGCACCACCCCCAGGGCCCCCACAATGTGGTGACCCTGGGCTGAAGAAAAATACCACTGTGATGACAAAGCTAAATGTCGTTCACACTGTGAACCACAGTCAGGTGTCCTGAGCAACTAACTACCATCACACCTACACAAGCACAAATCAATCAGCATGGCCAGTAAGCCAAGGCCAACATGGAGGCAGGGGACTAGCCGGGCAACAACTCTCATCTGCACACACTCAAGACCACACCCCTCGACCTCCAACAATGTGCAGCAGTGAAGTACACATGCACTGGTGACATTGCACATGCACCCATTACTATTCCAGGGTGGTGGGTGGGAACCAAGGTGTAGAAACACATCACACATGGACACTCAACAAGACTCCTGAATGTCTGACACACTGCACACTACGCTGTACATGGACATGACGGCAATACCACACCGACCAATGGGATCCCAGCCACAGTCACACACCAATGAAGAAGCCAAGGTCACCCACAAAGAACACACATAGACAACAACCAACATTGCAGCCCGGACCCTAAGGAGTGCCAGCAGTCACACACACAACGTGTCACAATCACTGAAAGATAACACAAACTGGAAATCACATGACAGGGGCAAACAACAAGTGCCAAAGGGAAACCTGACTGTGACCCATCTGCGTCTGCACACAAACTCTGCCCTGACAGCAAACACACCTATGGGTGACACCCTGATGACCAGTAATGTGCCATGCACCCACATCACAGAGAACACAGGGAGAAGACTTTGGGGGAACATAGCTCAAGTCAGCAAGCATCACAAACAGGTACAACACTAGGGATCACAGCATGCGCAGATGAATGGAAGTGAACACACAGACATGCACATACAACACACACCTTGGGCGCAGGCAATGTCACACGTGTACACACTGCCATGAGGGGACTCCACTCCTGTGTGAGGAAAGCTGTGCCATATGTTGCCTCAGTAGGGCCCCATCATGTCAGCTGAGCACTTGGTCACACAATCAACAATTAGCACCAAATGAGGGCTCCCATCACATCAGCCTGGTCATGGATGTGCCAACGGAATCATCAGCACAGATCCAACACACTTGTATAGCAATGTTGCACTGACTACACGGATGAGTCCCTCCCCATTGATGCCCAAACCTGCATGTCCACTGGAGATGGCAACACGGTCAGGGAAGTAGACAAATGCAACGATGGCAGGCACAACAGATGTGCAGGGGTGGAAGCCACAGATATGAAATTGCCAATGTAAGTAGGAAACCCATTGCCAAATACTGAACACATGACACCCTCAGATGCTGCTATTGATGACATGGATACACCACATGATAGGACACATTCCCCCTGGACCACATGGGTTCCTGCACAGTAACACTTCATAATCATGAGACCAGATATCACCATCACTGCAGCAAGGGCATGGTTAGCTGCACCAACAACATGTACATCTGAAGCATGAGCACTAGAGAAAAGAAAGTTGCTTTATTCAGCATATGTGTTGAGGCCAAACGAAGTCCTGAAAAAAGAGCAAAGGCCAATGGCCAGTCCATTGTCAAAGTTCAAACAGGGTGACACTGGCAGATGTCACCCTACGCATGCCTGCACAATACCAGGGACAATCCACTAGGAGGGGCAACCGGGGGGCAGGCCAGGCACCGCAGGGACAGGATCAGGGCTCACCAGGGGGAGTCAGGGAAGGGGTGGTGGGTGCTGGAGAGCCACTGACAACTGCAGTGGAGGTGTCTGACATGGTGTGTGCCGGCACAACTGGGGGGCATGACACAGATGTCGTGGGTGCCGGCACAACTGCAGTGGACCCTGCAGATGGGGTGGACAGGTCCGCCACTGCAGTGCCCAAGTCAGACAGGGCGGTAGTGGACTCCACTGCAGTGCCTACCTCCAGGGGAGGAGAATGGGGAACAGGCAAGGTGGGTTGGACAGAGGGGGGGACACCCTCACCACATCAGTGGCACAGACAAGCGCAGCGGGGGTGTGGTGCTGGGAGAGCAAGTGGCAGGGGGAGAAGGCCGGAGCATCTTGGGGATGGTATATCTGTGGGTGGGGGAACCTGGGGCAGGGTGTGGTGGGGGCACCTGTGCAGTGGGGGCCTGAGGGATGGAGGACGGAGACCTTGTGCCTGAGCTGCAGGGCGGTGGCGGGGTCTTGCTCTTAGCACTCCGGGGGGACTTGCGGGTGGGGGCCTCAGTCCGTCTGCGCCTGGGGGAGGGTGTCCGGGGGCGAGGGGCACTCTGCTCCGTGTGGGTGGGCTTCCTCTTCCCCCGGGATGCTGGAGCAGCTTCATCGGTGGGGAAGAGGCCGAGGTCACAGAGGAAGAGCTGCTGTGACTTTGGGGTTGCAGGTGAGGCAAGGGAGGGTGCTTTGGAGGGAGAGGGAACTGAGGACTGCGCAGTGCATGTGGATGCGTGTGTGTGTGCCAGGGCCCCATCCCCTGTGAGTCTGGCTTCAGTCCCCTGAATGTGCGTGCGTGTGCGTTTTGTCATTGGCGTGTGTGTCAGTGTGCTGGATGTGTGTGTGCTGGTGTGTGCCAGTGTGTGTGTGCCTGGGATGGGTAAGGTGCTGGGGAGTGTGGATGGAGCAGAGGCAGGAGGGGTGAGGGACCGTTTGAGGAGGGACACTGCTGCCGTCAGGGAGGAGTCCATGGACCTATTGCCCCTCTGTAGGTCAGACATGCCCGATGAGATGCCCTCCATGAACGACACCAGCTGAGTCAACAGCGCGGTGTGCGCATGGAGGACACTCAGCATGGCTGTCTGCCCTACATGGAGCTGGCGAAGGAGGTACACAGACTCCTCACTCAGGGCAGCAGGGGACACAGGGGCAGGGGGTGCGGTGCCTGGCCCAAAGGAGACACGCTCCCGGACATGGGAGCCTCCACGGACCTGGGGAATGGGAGCCGATGGGAGGGCGGTGGTGGTGGTGGTGGTGGCGGGGACAGCAACACTAGCTGGGGTGTGGTGGCTGCTGACACCCGCCTCCACAAGGGAGTCATCCTCCGAGTTGCTCTGGTCCTCAGCTGAGGTGGATGCTGCTGAGGACTCCTCGGTGTGGCTCCCCTCGCCCTCCGTGCCACTGGGTCCCTCCGACCACTCCTCGGCTGCTGACCCAGTCTGGCTCTCCGGCTCCTCCTGGTCCGTGGAGCTGTCCCCTTCCGTGGCCGTGGATGTATCTGCAAAAAATGGGGAAACAGACAGACATCAGTCACCTGCACATAACGCACACACCACTGTGAGCACAGCACATCACAGAGCAAGCCCTGGCATCATTAGTTGTGCATTGCTAAAAGTGCACTAATTGAACAGGAGAAGTCAATTGTCAGTCTGATGCCAAGCATGGCACTCACATCCCACATGGCCTTGCACCCATCTGTCTGGTGTCTGTTGGATTGCAACACCCCAGTGTTGACACATGCACCAAGTACACAGTAGTTGGACAGTGCAGAGGACACGGTGTGGACACATCACAGCTCTTGCCACTGAGTCAGTACAGGTTTACGGATGTAAGGGATGCCCAGAGTCAGATAGGAAATGCATGTGATGCATACCAGCGACAGACACCATGATGCACCCATGTCCTGATAGCCAGCGCCACTATGGTGTGCATGTAGCACATGTCACTCCCCTGCAGGATCACCAATCAGTAGACACATGCCATGGCGGAGGCATGACTGCAAAGTCATACATCACTGTCTCAGTGATGTATGACTTTGCAGCCAGACAACAACACTCTGCACTGTGTCACAATAGTAGGTCATGGGGAATGCAAGTCCTGGAGCTGCACAAGTGCACATGTACATCCCCCCACAACACATCCTCTTAACCCTCATCTGTCCAGGTCATACCTATTGGACATATGGGAGACCTGTGACACTACCCTCTGAACCTGAGCCCCTCACACTCTGCTGTGCATGGGGAACAGCTGCCTGAACTTCACATTTACATGCCCCAGTCTGCATGGGCAGCTGATCAGACACCTATGTGTCACACAAGTATCGTCTCCTATGGTCACATCTCCAGTGGCATGCTGAGCCCCTACCAAGAAACTCCACAGCAGTCCTGGCGACTAATCCACAGCACACTGACACAGAGGCAGACACCTGAGGGGCAAATCACTGTGCACAATGTGTCCTCTGATACACGGGAGTGGGAGTACAGAGTGTATTGTATGGCCTGGAGTAGGCATGACTGTCCAGCCCCACATGAATGAGGGATGAGCCCTGGACTGTAGGCAACTGGCTAAGTATGTGTGACACACGTCATATACATACTCCTGGGGCCCAAACATTGTTCCCACCCGCAGCATGGGTGTGTGCCAGGTACCCCAGCCACATGTGGTGGATCAGCTCAGCAATTGGACCACAGATCAAAGTAACACGCTGAATACATGTCAGAATACAGGCATTGTGTAAGCAATGGACCCACCCATGATGCCCACCACAGAGTCAGGGAAACAGATGCTGTCTCCCACCTTGAGTCAAGCAAACTGCAAGGACACAGTCCTAAGTGACAGAATTCCCTGCATGTAAGGGCCACACCTGGGTATCAGATGAGGAGTGGGCAGTGCACAATAGAGGGACATGGCTCCTGGACAACATGACTGCTGTACTGTGGCAGTTCAACCTGGCCCGAGGAGGGCACATAACATGTTAGACAGAGTACACAGTGCAGTCTTTGACTCACCCCCTCCTTGCTGCTCTCTGGCCTTCAGCTGCCCATCCAGGTCTGGAAAGACCACCGCCAGGATCCTGAGCATGTGGGGGGTCAGGGTCCGTGTTCCGCCCCTCCTGCGAGGAGGCGACAGCTTCAGCTGGACCCGTGCAATCCTCCGGGTCCAGCCCCGAAGGTCCTGCCACCTCTTTTGGCAGTTGCGGATCCGGCGCTTGTAGACCCCCACGGACCGGACAGCCCGGACGATGTCCTTCCAGATCTCATGCTTCCGATGGGCAGAAGCCTGTCAGGATGACAAAGTGATAAGGACATTACTACACATGCAACATATCCGTGCATGACACAGTTGCATATACATGTCGCAATCACAGGGGCACATGGTGTACCCAGGCAGTGCACGGCTGCCCATGGACAGTTTTCCAGAAGTCACTACATGGTATCATAGCATGGGGAGTAAAACCCTGTTCAGAAGCACTGTCACTGCACCATACCTGTCCAGTGCAAGTCACTACACACTATGGGGGTGACAACTACTCAGTGAGCCTGCTAGCCAGTGGTGTGCTGACTCTCAGCCTTGCTAGTCAGACAAAATGCACATTCAGAAAGGCAGTGCACAGAACACTCACCTGCTCCCCTGGTGTCCCATACAGCTTGCTGTACTGTGGAAGTAGGCTGTCCAGCAGGGCCTGGTTCTCTTCAAGGCTGAAGGCTGGGGCTCTCTCCACAGTACGTGCCATTGCAGGGTCCAGAGGGGCAGAGACAGCAGCAGTGCAGTGGCAGATGTCGTCCTGGAGCATGTAGTGCAGGCAAGTGGGCTCTCAGGGGAACATGCAGCAATATATATGTGCTGGAGAGGCAGATACTGTCCCTTGTGTCCAAAGTGATAGGTCCAAGTCGTTTGCATCTTCTGAATATGGCCAATCCATGGAATAGCAGCACCAAAACACGCCCACAGCATCCTTCAAAATTTCAACTTCATGACATACATGATTTTGCAACATTGTTGTGGGTGACCAACTGATTTTCCAGCAACCGACTCGTTCGAATATTCGAAAACGCGTCCGTTGCCAGGCAAGCCCATTGTCAATGGGTGCGCACCGATCGGTCCATTGAGGTACAACGCGCACAGGGGTACAACGCGTACCCGCACACATTGAAAGCAATGGGCCGGCCGGAGGCACCGATCGGTCCATTGCTGTTCAACGCGCACAGGGGTACAACGCGTACCCGCACACATTGAATGCAATGGGCCGGCCGGAGGCACCGATCGGTCCATTGCAGTACAACGCGCACAGGGGTACAACGCGTACCCGCACACATTGAAAGCAATGGGCCGGCCGGAGGCACCGATCGGTCCATTGCAGTACAACGCGCACAGGGGTACAACGCGTACCCGCACACATTGAATGCAATGGGCCGGCCGGAGGCACCGATCGGTCCATTGCAGTACAACGCGCACAGGGGTACAACGCGTACCCGCACACATTGAATGCAATGGGCCGGCCGGAGGCACCGATCGGTCCATTGCAGTACAACGCGCACAGGGGTACAACGCGTACCCGCACACATTGAATGCAATGGGCCGGCCGGAGGCACCGATCGGTCCATTGCAGTACAACGCATCACTGTACATGTGACTGGCATATGTCAGCATGCCTGTCTCAGATGGACATATGCCAGCCACAGATAGCTCCCAGGGAGTGAGGGGCACACCTACATCACGACAGCCTGTCCAAACCTTATCATAAGGCATGTAAGGCTGCATTTCCTATTGTGTGTATGTTGGTGTACATGTTGTCCTGTGGGTGTCACCTGTGGGCAGCCACCCCCAGGCTGTGCACGTGTTCATGGGGACAGGATCATGGGTGTTATGTGTACGTGACCACTGTGATGTGCAACTGTTCATATCTGTGCATGTGCCATGGTCACATTTCACAGTGGTGTTTGTGTATGTCATGTCACATACCCCGTGAGTCCCATGTGGGACGGTATGTTTGAGCCAGGGTGTCCCAGTGGCACAATAGTGATGGCCCTCCACAGTCTTTGTGCATGTAGTGTTTACAATGTCTCTGATTTCATGTGCACAATGGGAGACAGTCTCCACATCCACGTTGTGTGTGCATGGACTCTGATGTTGTGCGTGTGTGTCACAGACGTCCATGGCTCTCCTGCCATGGCAAGTGTGGCCACTACCTGTGGGGGTCATGTTTGTTTTGTTGTGGTGTACACATGATACTCCAGGTGATGCCAGTGTCCATGTGGCATTACAGGGTCCCTGGGAATGTGCCTGTCGTTGAGCTGTGGTGCCTGGGGCACATCTGTCCTCACATGTCACTGGGGGGTGACTGTGACACAGCATCATGATATCCAATGGGCCAACTTGGGACAAATTGATGCCACCTGTAGGACCGTGTTGACAGATGTTGGCCATGTATGTACCATAAATGTCGTTCCGGTACTGCACACTTCATGTAGTTGTGCCTCATGATGATGTATGTTGGGATCTTGAGTGTGTTCAATGCCGCATATGTGGGGTGACTGACGATCTTGCTTACTTCTCCTCTGCACTGCAGGGCTCCTGCTGTCCATCGGCCATTCCCAGACCTGGCAACGATGGTGGAACGGGACAGCATCCGACGGTACCGCTTCACCAGGCAGCTGATTGAGGATTTTGCAGTGCAGTTGTCCCCACATTTGCAGCCTGGCCGGCCGTATCCTACAGCGCTGACCCCCAAGGTGAAGGTGATGGCAGCCCTACACTTCTTTGCCACCGGTACCTTCCAACATACTGTGGCGTCTGCTGGTGGGATGTCACAGACCATGTTCAGCCGTGTGCTCCGCGATGTTTTGGCGGCAATGTTGCTCTTCCTGAACCGGTACATCTATTTCCCTAGACTGCGACGACTCACTGACGTGAAGAGTGACTTTTATGCCCTGGGGAGGATGCCGCATGTAATTGGCTCCATTGATGGGACACATGTGGCTTTGGTACCACCACAGGCCCAGGAGCAGGCCTACAGGAACCGCAAGCACTACCACTCGGTCAATGCACTGGTGGTGTGTCTTGCAGACATGACCATCACACACGTGTGTGCCCGTTTCCCTGGTTCAGCACACGATGCCTTTGTGATGAGGAGTAGTCGCATCCCCAGGTTGATGGCACAGATGCAGAACCAGCGTGCCTGGCTTGTTGGTGTGTACTGACTTTGTGCCATTGTGTGTGATCTGATCTGTAGTATTCCGCCCACTTTTCCAAGTCAGCTGATGTGCACTTGTCTGTCCGTAGGTGACTCGGGATACCCCAACATGCCGTGGTTGCTGACACCCCTCAGGAACCCTGTGACACCTGCCCAGATGCGCTACAATGAGGCACATGGTCGGACCAGGAGAGTGATTGAGCGGACCTTTGGTCTCCTGAAGAGCCGCTTCCGCTGCCTGGACAAGACCGGAGGGTCCCTCCCATATGCCCCTGCGAAAGTGTGCAAGATTATCATCGTCTGCTGCATGCTCCACAACCTGGCAGTGCGGAAGGAGTTGCCTCTCATCCAGGATGACGATGACCAACATCCGCCACCTGTGGAGGATCCTGGCCTGGACCACGATGCCAGTGACGATGATGATGATGATGGTGATGGTGATGTCCGCACACAGCTCATCACCAACTTCTTTAGCTGAATGTGAGTATCCTGAGGTGTCATGTGAATGATGTGAGTTGGCATGATGTGTGGGTGGTGCTCTGGTGCTGTTGGAGTGTGTCCATGGGCTACTTGACAGGATGTGTGTTGCGATGTGTGGTGACAGGTGGGCTGTACTCCCCAACAGTGTTGACATGCTAACTTGGTTCTGGGTGGGTATCTTGTAACATGTATTGTGCATGAGTTTTGCTGTTCTGTCCTGTACTGCATTGCTTTTGACTGTGTGTCATTTCTGTCCTTCACAGGGTACTTTCAGATTCGTTTGGTCAACTGTGTCCACCGACGACGTGATTGCACATCCAGGCTGGTAGCTGTTGTGTCCCTACAGGTGATGTGCGCCACACCCATGGACTTCCTTCTGTCTACAGTTGTTGACTGTGTGCCCGCTACCAGGTGGGGTTACCTTGCATCTGTAGTGGTTACGGCATGTTGCTACTGTGTAATAAACCTGTGCTTCACTTAGTGATGTGCGTTGTCTGTGGTCACACATTTGAGTGCCATTTGCTTACTGCACCTGTGGGCTACTTGACTACAACTGGGAATGGGTGTGGTGTCTGTGCATTGCACCGTCTTCCCTGGCAACATCAGTGTAGGCAATGAGTCAGATGGCCTAGGTGTGTATGTGTTGTGTAGCCCTGGTGGTGTGTCTCCCTCATATGTGTCACGTTGCCTGTACTCACATGCCTGTGTTGTCCTTGCTGTTGCAGTTCGCATACACTGTGTAATTTTGCAGTTCATCATCCCCATAACAGCACCCACGTTGGAATCACGACAGAGGCAAGTATGGTGTATTAGTGTGTTTATTGTGATAATAGTGCATAGGATGGATTGTGCTGTACATGAATCTTGCAATCCCAAGTTCCTAGATGAATAGAAAGTCCAGGTAGACAGGATCCCCAGTATCGGGGCCACAGTTGTCTGACACATTGTTCCAACTTGTACTCCCCATGCTATGTGTGGGAGTAGTGTTGCCATCAACAGGGTGAACAGTCTGTGCACAAAGGCGAAAATCCAGAACAGGTTCAGGCTTCCTGGGAGTTGCGCTTGGCCATCAGCCTCTCACTTTCCCCTCCTCGGACGACCCCTCTTCTTGGGGGGGGGCCTCAAGTGCAGGCTGCTGCGGTGCAGGGGACTCTCCGCCAGAGTCCTCCTCCCTCCCTGTGGCAGTTGCAGTTTGTTCGGTACCAGATGTTGTTGGCACACAGGGAGGTGTGGACTGGTTGCTGTTCATCTGGCGGAGGCATTGTAAAATGTCCCTGTGCACCGCCGTCATCTCATGTAGTACATCCCACTTGGACTCCACGCGGGTCATGTGGGAGTCCACACGTGACATGTGGGAGTCCACACGTGACATGTGTGACTCCACTTGGGACATGTGGGAGTCCAAGCGGGCATGATGGGCAGCCTGCTGCTGTTTGATGTCTCTGAGGAGCCCCACTACCTGGCTGAGCTCTCCGGTGCTGGACTGGTACGCATCAGCTATGCGTACCAGTTGTGGGTCTTCATGCACACCAGCAACGTCTGCAAGCAGCGACCTCTGTCTCCCACCCCTCCCACCACCCCTGCTGACATGTGCAGTGTGTGCAGTTGCACGCACAGATAACCCTGGTCCACCTTGGGGGTTGGTGGTGGTGGTGGTGTCCATGGCCCCAGGTTGGTCCAGGGTCACTGCGCTGGTGTTGTTCCTTATTCTGTCCATGTCGGCAGGGATGGTATTCGTGGTGACAGTCGTTGGAGGGGTGGGTGCAGGGGGTGCAGCTGGTGGACCTGCTGGTGCTGCAGCTGGTGGTCCTGCTGGTGCAGCATGTTGACTTGCACCGGATGTGCCAGGTTGTTCTTCATCGTCCGAGGAGGACAGAGGCTGTACGACGCCAGTGAGCTCGGCATCCTCTTGAGCCTGGGACTGGGACTCCTCAGCGTCTGCTGCTGTGTCCCTATCATCACCTGTTTTTGGGAGACACAAACAATGTATGTCATGTTTCTGCAGGCATCAGTGGTTGACACACCTGACAGTTGTGACTGTGCCTCGGGGTGCGGGCCTGTACATTGTATTGTCCTAAGTCGTCACAGTCAGGGGTTGATATTGGTGTGGCACATTGTCCTGCATTATTTGGGCATTTCTATGTATTCTCTGGGGTGTGAACATGGTCTGCATTGATTGTGTTTGGTTGACAGCCAGACCTCCTTCCCACCCACCCACCCACCCAGTCAGTTATCCCACCATGGAACGTGCTTGCATTGCAGGGAGTGTAAGTTGTCTCTCAGGATGTCAGTCAGTGGTGTCCTGCTGTTTGTTGGTGCACAGTTGGCAGCAGGGCCTTGTGCTCCCCCCAGCAGTAGCCAGTGTCAGCCATCTTGTGAGTCCTTCTCCACTCCCTGTGATGTGAGCATGGTTCAGGGTGGTGTTGATGGGACAGTTGTGGGGGTGAGCTATGTCTGTGACTACGACTCCCATCATGCTATTGCCTCCACCCCCTTCCCAGCATGCCCATGCTTCCTTCCTTTTGACTCTGCTTCCCTGTGGGGTGGGCTGGCTGTGCTGACAGGATGGCTGGGAGTGTTGTCCTGGCAGTTGTTTGGCTAAGAGTCCCAAGAGTGTCCCTGTGCTTCACACAACATAACCCAGGGTGGTGGTGCTTTGTGGGATCTTGTGTTAGGATGGAGGGCATTGCATTCTACCAGGTGGGTACTGTGGAGTTTGTGTTGGGGGGGTGTGAGGGGAGGTGCTGGTGACTATAGTCAGTGCTGCAAGTCCCCCTTCCCACCCAGCCAGCCAGATAGCCCACCATGGAACGTGCTTGCATTGCAGGGAGTGTAAGTTGTCTCTCAGGATGTCAGTCAGTGGTGTCCTGCTGTTTGTTGGTGCACAGTTGCCAGCAGGGCCTTGTGCTCCCCACAGCAGTAGCCAGTGTCAGCCATCTTGTGAGTCCTTCTCCACTCCCTGTGATGTGAGCATGGTTCAGGGTGGTGTTGATGGGACAGTTGTGGGGGTGAGCTATGTCTGTGACTACGACTCCCATCATGCTATTGCCTCCACCCCCTTCCCAGCATGCCCATGCTTCCTTCCTTTTGACTCTGCTTCCCTGTGGGGTGGGCTGGCTGTGCTGACAGGATGGCTGGGAGTGTTGTCCTGGCAGTTGTTTGGCTAAGAGTCCCAAGAGTGTCCCTGTGCTTCACACAACATAACCCAGGGTGGTGGTGCTTTGTGGGATCTTGTGTTAGGATGGAGGGCATTGCATTCTACCAGGTGGGTACTGTGGAGTTTGTGTTGGGGGGGTGTGAGGGGAGGTGCTGGTGACTATAGTCAGTGCTGCAAGTCCCCCTTCCCACCCAGCCAGCCAGATAGCCCACCATGGAACGTGCTTGCATTGCAGGGAGTGTAAGTTGTCTCTCAGGATGTCAGTCAGTGGTGTCCTGCTGTTTGTTGGTGCACAGTTGCCAGCAGGGCCTTGTGCTCCCCACAGCAGTAGCCAGTGTCAGCCATCTTGTGAGTCCTTCTCCACTCCCTGTGATGTGAGCATGGTTCAGGGTGGTGTTGATGGGACAGTTGTGGGGGTGAGCTATGTCTGTGACTACGACTCCCATCATGCTATTGCCTCCACCCCCCTTCCCAGCATGCCCATGCTTCCTTCCTTTTGACTCTGCTTCCCTGTGGGGTGGGCTGGCTGTGCTGACAGGATGGCTGGGAGTGTTGTCCTGGCAGTTGTTTGGCTAAGAGTCCCAAGAGTGTCCCTGTGCTTCACACAACATAACCCAGGGTGGTGGTGCTTTGTGGGATCTTGTGTTAGGATGGAGGGCATTGCATTCTACCAGGTGGGTACTGTGGAGTTTGTGTTGGGGGGGGTGTGAGGGGAGGTGCTGGTGACTATAGTCAGTGCTGCAAGTCCCCCTTCCCACCCAGCCAGCCAGATAGCCCACCATGGAACGTGCTTGCATTGCAGGGAGTGTAAGTTGTCTCTCAGGATGTCAGTCAGTGGTGTCCTGCTGTTTGTTGGTGCACAGTTGCCAGCAGGGCCTTGTGCTCCCCACAGCAGTAGCCAGTGTCAGCCATCTTGTGAGTCCTTCTCCACTCCCTGTGATGTGAGCATGGTTCAGGGTGGTGTTGATGGGACAGTTGTGGGGGGGCAATATGTGTGACTGCGACTCCCATGATGCTATTGGCTACACTGACTTGGCCAGCATACACAGAATTCCTTCCTTTGAGTGGTCTTCACTGTGTGTTGGTGTTGTTGTGGTGGCTACATGTGTGGATGTGTGTGTTAGTTCTATTTGTGCCACTGCCTAGCTGTAGTTGTGGTTGTGTTTGTACATGTGTTGGCACAGTTGGATGTGACTTTTTTGATGGCATGTGTTGTGTTTATCTGACTGACATACACATTTTGGGATGATTCTGTTCTAGTTGCTGTGTAATTGCTATGTGTGCATGGTTTGACTCTCCCCTTGACAGTGATGTGTGTGTTTTGTGGCAGTTTATTGTGTACATTTGTTGTGTACTCACCAGGCTCTGGGATGTTCTCTAGTCCATATACGCTCACTGGCGGAAGGATGGCCCGCACCTTCTCCTCCCAGGGCCTGAGGTATATTGGCTTGGCAGGAGGGCCACTGCCGGTCTGTTGGCTGTTGATGTAGTCTATCTTCAGCAGGTCCCGTACCCTCCTGCGCACGTCATACCACCTGTTCTGGATGTCCGTCTTTGTGCGCCGACATGATGATTGGGCGTTCACCCTGTTGATGATCCTCTCCCACATCTTGGTTTTCTGCGACATGGGGGTCTGTTGGACCAGAGTGCCAAACAGCTGTGGCTCCACCCTGAGGATCTCGTCTACCAGGACTTCCAATTCACAATCTAGGAACTTGGGATTCTTCTTGGGGGGCATGGTGATGGGTGGTGATGGTGAGTGATGTGTGTGTTGGTGTGCAGGTGAGGGTGTGTGAGTGTGTGTTTTGCTGGGTGTATGTGAGGTAGGTATTTGTTGGTGTGCTGATGGTGTGTGGCTTGTGTGAGGGATGAGCTGTGGGTGTGTGGTTGCTTTCTCTTGGGTGCTGGCAGTGAAATGGCATTTGCAAAGGCTCATGGTAGTGATTTGTGTCCTTTATATAGGTGGAGTTGTGGGTGTGTCTTTGTTCTCTGTCCCCACCCCCCAGTATTTATTGGCTTGGTAATTGCTTGTTTGGCCTTTTTTTGGTTGATTTTTCCTTTGTGCTGTTTGTGTATGTTGGAAACGTTCTTGTGACCGAGTCGGACCCTGCATTGGTCTCGTACGGTGTTTTCCGTTTCGTTCACGCTGTGTTTGTGCAGTTTTGTATGCTGCGTACGCGTCGGTCGCGGTGTATTGTGTTGCTTCGGCTCGGTTTTGTATGCGTGTCGGTCGTACGGCTTGTCCTCCGTCCGACTCGGTCGTGTTTTTCGCGCCTTGCATCGTACTTTGCGGGTTGGAGTTGGCGGGTACGATTCGGTCGGATTTGTTCCGGGTGCGTGTCGGTCGGTTGGATTCGCGTGTTTTTCCGGCCGGATTGCTATTTTCCGAGCGGCTCGGTCGGTCGGCTTGGTTTCCTGACGTGTCGGTCGGATTTATCGCGGCTTGCATCGTACTTGGCGTGTCGGGCGCCACTGGTACGTGTCGGTCGGTATTTTTTCCGGATCCGAGTCGGTCGGTGCTTTTTCCGGCCCGAATCGGAATCGACCCCTATATCTTGACAGAATCACTGACTAAATATCGAAGGTCACAATATCGACCTACAAAAATATCGCAGCAAAAATATCGAAGACAAGAATATCGACAT
This sequence comes from Calotriton arnoldi, assembly GCA_963921515.1. NCBI lineage: Eukaryota > Metazoa > Chordata > Amphibia > Caudata > Salamandridae > Calotriton > Calotriton arnoldi. The sequence continues at coordinate 1,600,485 of CAWUFW010001806.1, read as the reverse complement.
CCTATCTACATTAAGGGTAAGTACAAATATATCGAGAACAAAATATCGATGTCAAAAATATCGTTGTTAAAAATATCGTTTTTAATTTAAGTAAAAAAAATATTGTATAATAAAGTAAATAATACATATAATTAAAAGAAACATAGTTAAAAATATTTTAAAATGCTTAAAAATTATAAGTAATATATATAATTTGAAAATACATTAAACATATACATATAATAAATTTAAAAAAATTAAAAATATTTTAAATCTTTTTTAAAAATAATTATACAGTACATTAGCTAAAAAAATACAAAATATTAGATAGCGGAGGAAATCAAATTACTATTCCCACTCCAGTGAGTGCAACAGTAGGGAAAGTGTTGGATAGCGTAGGGGTAAAAATTACTATTCCCACTCCAGTGCAGTGCAACAGTAGGGAAAGTGTTGGATAGCGTAGGGGTAAAAATTACTATTCCCACTCCAGTGAGTGCAACAGTAGGGAAAGTGTTGGATAGCGGGGGGTAAAAATTACTATTCCCACTCCAGTGAGTGCAACAGTAGGGAAAGTGTTGGATAGCGGAGGGGTAAAAATTACTATTCCCACTCCAGTGTGTGCAACAGTAGGTAAAGTGCTGGATACCGTAGGGGTTAAAATTACTATTCCCACTCCAGTGAGTGCAACAGTAGGGAAAGTGTTGGATAGCGTAGGGGTAAAATTACTATTCCCACTCCAGTGAGTGCAACAGTAGGGAAAGTGTTGGATAGCGTAGGGGTGAAAATTACTATTCCCACTCCAGTGAGTGCAACAGTAGGATTTCGTAGGGGTTAAATTAACATACTTACAATTTTTTTTTTTTTTTAATAAATAACATTAATAATTATTTAACCAAATAATTATTAATAAATACCTATTAAATTAAATTAATATTTACTTAAATAACATTAAATTACTTCCCACCCTATTCCCCTATAAACACACAACGCACTACACATAAAAAATAACACAATTAATTTAATTATCAATTAATCAATTAATAAAAATTAATTACCAATTAATAATTAACAATAAATTAATTAACAATAACAATAAATACAAAATAATAATACATTAATTATCATTAATATAATTTTTAATTAACCAATTAATAAAAATTAATTACCAATTAATAATTAATTAACAATAAATTAATAATCAACAATAAATATACAGATATTAACTAATTAATTATATTTAAATTACTTCCCACCATATTCCCCTATAAACCCACAACCCGCTACACATTAAAAATAACATAATTAATTTAATTACCAATTAATCAATGAATTAAAATTAATTACCAATTAATAATTAATTTACAATAAATTAATTAACAATAACAATAAATAAAAATTAATAATAAATTAATTATAATTAATATAATTATATATTAACCAATTAATATAAATTAATTACCAATAGATAATTAATTAACAATAAATTAACCATGAATAACAATAAATAAAAACATATTAATTAATTAATTATAATTAAATTACTTCCCACCCTATTCCCCTAGAAACCCACAACCCGCTCTGATACTAAAACGCAAAATTTCCTTTAAAAAAAATTACTATTTTCTAAACATTTAATACATATATTTAAAAATAATGAAATAACTTTTAAAAAAAATGTTAAACATACATATAAAATACATAACACTAAAAAAAAATCGATATTAATAAGAACTATATTTTTGCTAACGATATTAATGACTTCGATATTACTTACTTCGATATTAAAAAAATCGATATTACTTACCTTAAAGTCGATATTCTAGTCAATGATATTCTTGACTTTGATATTCTGTCCCTACGATATTAAAAACTCGATATTAGTGTAGGTCGATATTTAAAATTCGATATTTTGACTGCCCACTATCTTGAAAAAATCAGTTTTACGTTCTGACGGGACATATATAAAGATGAGGGTCACCAAGACTCCCTCGATTATATCCTTCAGTATTAGCGTGTGTCCCTCTGCATCCATATAGGTCACCCGCATTTGGAAACATATGTCCTTCCCAAACACTATAGAGATCCTTTTATCTGCTTATCAGGAGTGTGATATTGTAAGGGATACACCGAAAAGTATAATGTATGCACATCCTGTGACAGTAGGTGGGTCTCCTTTGAACATGTTAATGCAACATCTTTTCAATTGAGCCATTTCATTAATGTTTTCTGCTTCAATGGGTTATTTAGGCCCTGGGTGTTGAATGTCATTTTGTGAAGTGTTGTCATTTGTAAGCAGTGAGAAATCTATAAAAAGTCTACACAAGGAAGAGGGTGAACCCCCCTAAATGTGATTCAGATGTGCAGAATGAAAACACAACCCACCAAGGCAGGGCCTGAGATGACTCAAAGACCCTCCGTTGCTATTAAGTAAACCAAAAAATGAATTCTCAGAGTAAAGAAAAAAAAGATAAACATGAAGAATCCCATAGTCGAAACTAACAGCAGAATGAATCTTGCATATTATATATATATCGATAATTATTGGGGCTCATGAATTACATATATATATATATATATATATATATATATATATGCAAAAACCGAAGCAGAGAACTCTGGGTAGTTCTCAAGTTTAGGTGGAAAGCAGCTCCAGTAAGAGCACTCTCAACACCAGCGACACTCTAAATTTGCTCACCTCAAATGTCTGCTTTTCTATCAAAGTTTTTAAGCATAGGATTAGCGCAGTGCTATCCACGCCGAGATAGACAGGGACAAAGTCTTTTGCCATTTTTACAGCAAAGTATTTAAGCATAGGATTAGCACAGTGCTATCCCTGCCGAGCTGTAAAATGGCCAAAGACTTTTACCACTCCAGGCACAGTATTACAGCTTTGGAATGGTAAAATACCATCCAAGCCAACCTGAAATGAATAAAAGCAACCCCTGACACGTGTTTCGCTCTCGTTAGAGCTCTTCAGAGAGGTATAGCTTTGTCCAGACACAAGGGAGCACCCAGTATAAGTCAAAACAAAACCCTTTCAGGCATAGAGTATATATATGTGATCAAGGCCGTTGTATCGGCCGAAACGCGTAATGATTTTTACCGTTGTGGAATAAAGGAATTTTCGCCTGACTGCAGAGGAGTTCGTGATTTTCATTTCCAGCGCTACGAGTGGGAAGAAAGCCAAGCCATCGAGTGTGAGATATATATATATATATATATATATATATATATATATATATATATATATATATCGGTCGCCAGTAGGTAGTTACAGGTAGTTATAGTTAGGACCTCGTTTCTATTCAAATAGCGTTTTTTGTTTTCCCAATAACTTTGGCGTCGTTTGACGAATCTTCGAGAAAGTTTCAAAACTAGTGGCCCGTTCTGGTCAGCTCCTGTCTTGAAAGTTTCGGGGTGATTCGTCAAGCGGGGGCCGAGACAAAGGGGGGGTCCCAAAATACGTTTTCCCCATATTAATTTCCATAGGAAACTTTAGACAAAGCTACAGCCCGAACTGCTGAACGGAATTACACCACATTTGCCAAAAAGGTAGCCCTTGGTTCAGAAAGAGTCCTTTTTGTTAAATGTTGTAAATCCGTTCAGTAGTTGCTGAGAAATTAAAGAAAGAAAAAATGTATATATCTGAGCACCGAGGAGGGTTCGCGAACCCTCCCGGGCACGAGCTTCACTCTGATTGGCTGCTAACACTCCAAACCAGGAAGTGTTGGCAGCCATCTCATGACTCGGTAGAACCGAGTTACAAGAAAACAGTGAAAAAGAGGTTAAAAAAAGAAGAAAAGGATGCAGGGTAGAAACACCCTGACCCCCTAGGCCTGCTCATGGGGTCCCACAAGGACCCCCAAGGCCAGAAAAAGCATTTTTTTTAAAATAATTTTGGCGGAATTGGCGTTGGGCTCGCGAATCCCACCAAAAAATTTTAAAAAATGAAGCGCGGGCTCCCACGCCTCATTTTAATGAGGCCCCCGGTTGGGCCAGGTCCCGGGGGATTTGTCAAAAAAACAATTGCGGGGGCCCACAGGGCCCCCGCAGCCCCGGGGACGCCACCTCCCCGGGACTATGCTGATTATGTGCGGGGGGCATGGGCCCCCCTGCAGCCCTGGGGACCACCACCTCCCCGGGGCTTTTTAAAAGAAGAATGCGTGGGGGGTCCTAACCCCCCACGCTGCCCCGGGGACCACCACCTCCCCGGGCCTTTATCAATTGTATGCGGGGGCACGCGGCCCCCCCGCAGCCCCGGGGACTGCCACCTCCCTGGGACTGTGTTTGTTTTAAAAAAAAAAAAAAAAAAAGAAGTGTGGGGGGGCAAGAGCCCCCCACACGCCCCGGGGACCACCACCTCCCATCTTTATTTAAATGCGGGGGTCCATTACAGACCCCCAAGCCCTGGGGACCACCACCTCCCCGGGGCTTTAGAAATGTTGGGAGGGGGGCCCCGCGTCCCCCCTCCTGGAGCCCTTGATGGCCCTGGGGACCGCCACCTCCCAGGGCCGGCTCCTGCAATGTCCCGGGGTGCCCACCCCCAGGACACTGCTGTTTGCTATGGCAGGGCGGGAGCACGGCTCCCGCCCTGCCATAGCTGCGCTGCTGCTCCTTGAAGCGAGAGCAGGAAAACCTGCTCTCGCTTCAGTGAAGCAAGCAGAATTGCTTTGAGCAAGGGAGCTGCATGTCAGCAGCCCCCTTGCTCAAAAGCAATGCCGGCTCCCGCAGAAGGCGGGGAGCCGGCGGGACCGTGGGGGCATTGGGCTCCCCCCACGGTCCCCAACACAAAGGGCCCGCCCCGGGGGATGGGGTCCCCGGGTCCAGAAGTGGCCCAGGAGGGTGGCCACGTGCCCCCCTCCATCAATAAGTAAATAATTTAAAAAAAAAATAATAAGAGGCACAGCCCCGAGGGATGGGGTCCCCGAGGTCAATAGAGGCCTCAGGAGGGGGGCCACGCAGCCCCCTCCTTAAAAAATATAAAAATAAAAAATAAAATTTGTGGCCATGCCCCGGGGGATGGGGACCCCGGGGCCGAAATTGGCCTCGGGAGGGGGGCCGCGCGGCCCCCTTCCCTTTTTTTTTTTTAAAACAAAAGTAAAAAACGGGTCAGGCCCTGGGGGATCGGGTCCCCAGGGCCCCAAATATTGTAAAAGAAAAGGATGAAGTCCACTTGTGTCCTGAGGTCCTCAGGACACAAGAGGACCTCATCGCCCCACCAGCAGTGCGCTAGAAGCCGCGTTTGCAGCGTGGTGTAAAAAGGGGCATGGCCTCGGAACACCTCTCTGCAACGCAGCTCTGTGGCGCTTACTGGAGGTACCTGGTGGGCTAGTTGGCCCCCAGGGACCCTCAGGATTCAAGGGGACTTAATCCCTTAACTTACAATGCGCCAGGGGGCGCATTTGCACAGTGGTGCAGGGAGGGGGCGGGGCCTGATATAACAAGTTAGCAATCTTGCTGTGTGGGACTTACTGGAGGTAATAAAATGGGTAGTTGGCCCCCAAGGTTGACGTTGGGGGCTAACTACCCCTCCTGTTACCTCCAGTAAATCCCACACAGTGGGATTGCTAAAAGGTGTTTGGAGGCCACGCTCACCTTTCTCCACCACTCTGAAAACAAGACTGCTATGTTATAGTTAGAAATTAGCATTTAAAAAAAGTTTGAAATTCACTGAAAAAACCATAGGTTTCAGGCACGTTATAGTTAGAAATTAGCATTTAAAAAAACCTTTGAAATTCACTGAAAAAACCATAGGTTTCAGGCATGTTATAGTTAGAAATTAGCATTTAAAAAACCTTAGAAATTCACTGAAAAAATCATAGGTTTCTGGGACGTTATAGTTAGTTGGACATTTCACTCGTACAAAACCAGAGAAATTTCGCTGTTATAGTTAGTTCAGCTAATTATAACTCGCGCCCCCGCAATGCACTGCTAATGACGTCACATATTGCATCATTCATGACATGGTCAGTGACATCACTGATGACATCACTGATGACATCTCAAATGACATCACTGATGACATCACTGATGACATCATCCACGTGAAAATCTGATGCACCTCCTCACACCCTAATATAACCTTTGATACACCCACTGAAAAATACAGACTACCATTTTCGAAACCATCCACACACCAATACCAGTTACTACATACGCACTCACTGATTCCTAGGTCTACACACACATCCACTCATTCACCCATACAATCACTCATACATGCAGTCACTCATCAATACAGTCACTATCACATGCAGTCATACACCCATACAGACACTCACACAAATCGCCACTCATCCATAGAGCTACTCACACACCAGTCAATCATGGTAAGAATCAATCACACTTCCATTTACTCACCTATACAGTTATACACACACCACATCACTTATTCATACAGAAACAAACGCATACTTACTCTCTTATACAATTACTGATACAAGTACACACTCATCCATACAGCCACTCTCACAATCACTGACTCTCACGTATAGTCATTTATATACTCCAACTCTCACATACACTGCCTTTTACATATGTAGTTACTTGCACATGTACCACTGAGACATCCATTCACTCACCAACACACCCATACACACACTCACCCACCCATACAGCTTTTTCCACATGCACTCTTGAACCCATACACCCACTGAATCAATCACTCAAACATCTATGCACAGAGTCACACACCTCCCACCCACCCACACACACACTCAGGCACCCATACAAATACTCAGGCAACCAATCGATAACCCATATAGACACTCATGTAGCTACTGACCAACCCATGCAGCAGCTTATACAACAGAGAGACTGATACAGACATTCACACAGTTTAGTCACTAACCCATGCATTCAGTAAGACACATTTAATCACTCACTTAAACAGTCAGTCACAGACCTACTAAATCCTCCATCCAGACACTTATACACCCACTCATTCTTCAATACACCTTGGCATATATATAAAATATATTTAAACTTTAAAGAAACACACAGTCACTGGATGATGTCATCAGTGATGTCATCAGTGATGTCATTTGAGATGTCATCAGTGATGTCACTGACCATGTCATGAATGATGTAATATGTGACGTCATCAGCAGTGTATTGCGGGGGCATGAGTTATAGTTAGCTGAACTAACTATAACGGCGGAATTTCTCTGGTTTTGTATGAGTAAAATGTCCAACTAACTATAACGTCCCAGAAACCTATGGTTTTTTCAGTGAATTTCTAAGGTTTTTTAAATGCTAATTTCTAACTATAAAGTGCCTGAAACCTATGGTTTTTCAGTGATATATATATATATATATATACATATATATATATCTATATATATATATATGTATATATATATATGTGTGTGTGTATATATATATAATTATTGGGACTCACAAATATAAATATATAATGTATATGTGTGTATATATGGATGGATAGATAGATAGATAGAAAGATAGACAGACAGACAGACAGATAGTAGGTAGATAGACAGATAGTAGGTAGATAGATAGATAGATAGATAGATAGACAGACAGACAGACAGACAGATAGTAGGTAGGTAGATAGATAGATAGATAGATAGATAGATAGACAGACAGACACATATAATTAATTGTTTGATGGCTTTGTAGTGAATGCCAGTGCTCAGAAATTAAGTCTTGTTTCTACATGTCATTGTTACCTAGAATTGTGACCTAATTGCTTTGCAGTAGACCAGAGCTAAAAGTACCAGAATGAATTGTGATGTCCAGTAATTGACTGGCACTGTTACATGCAGCCCCCGAAGGCCCCAAGTCCTCTGATAAACCTACACTGCCAACAAACCTTTCAGACAGGTTGAATGCACACAGGCTTCACCGTCGCCTCTCCTAAATACTCAGAGTTTCCATTCTCAGGTTTAGACCTTTTTTAAACATTAACACACCACTGGCACTATTCCATTTCTCTGACATTAAAATGTTTGCGCGGATTCATGATACATCTCCGCTCTGGGTGTAAAATAACTCTTTCCGACTCCCCAATTGCTTCAGGCTGCTTAGACTATATGATAAACTCCCTTTAACCTGTCCAAATATTTAGACATCTGATTTGTGCAGGTATCAGCACTAACTTTAAATGTTATCAGCGTAAATCTCGCGTTTCTACTCTTGATAATCGTTGGTGAAAACGTTGCCAGAAATAGATAATTTACGTTTAAATTAAGATTTTTTTTAAATATCATATAACTTGCAGGAATTTCTATAAAACATTGGTAACCTAGTAGTGGAACACCGTATATTCATATACAGTTTAAATATGCACAGTCTTTACCTAGAAGATTGAAACGGGCCAATGGATGTAAAAACGTCTGGAAGGGTGCAGCAGACGAACCCCCATGAAGTACAGCAGGAAAAAGAAATGTCGCCGGTGAAAAATGGTTTGATTGTTTTATGGCCACTTTGGGGTTCGATTGTTTTATGCCCACTGTGGGGTTCGAAAGCCCATGGCACAATTCCCATGTGCCCTTCTGCTCCTCATTTCAACATGTCGGTCTAGCTGGTTTGCTAACATAAATATTCGCAGAGGACACATCAACATGTAATCCCTGCCAGGAACTTCACTCATTTCATATGGCATTTTCAGAGCAAGTTCTGGGCTCTGCAGGTACCCCTATTATCAAAGGTGACAGGTTAGGTGACCTTCATCACAATGACAAGGCCATGACATAATTAATGGTTGGTGGAAACAGTTCTTAATTTGAGCCGGTGCTTTACCGGTGCTCAGCACCGGCACTTAATCATCAACACAGGCGTTTTACATGAGCATCAGTTTAGGACACATTCATTTATGGTAGGCACGGGGAGATTAGGTGATTTGCCCAGAATCACAGGATGTTGAGCCGAGCCAAGCTCCGAAGCCGGGAGATCTGGCCATTACGCCACATCCTCTCTCCACTTTCAGGGTTTGCAGTTGGTTCTGTTTTAGGCGGTGCTAACAGGAGAAATGGGCTGGTGCAAGCTGCCTCTTGACGAGAGCCCCGGCACTTATTTTTTTACAAAATAACCACTGTGTGGAATCCAATCTGTTAGGGTGTAGGCCTTTGTACCGGCAGCCCAAACTGAGGACAATGTCTACAACAGTGCAGTCTGTCAGTACACATCATCCTCAGTTTCCCCTGACTGTCAAAGGTGTGTGTAAAGAAGTGCATGGAGGCATGGTGGGTGGGGTACCCCAGTTTGCACTCTCTCCCAAGGATGTATGTATGTCAATGAGTGTTTCATAGATTTCATGGCAGCCAGAATATGCCATCTCCCTGCCCCTGCATGCAGCCCTGTGCTTCTCTTTCCTCTCACAGTAGCCTTTTAAGGCAAGTCCGTGTTTCTCGGTTTAAATTATCATTCTCTTCAGTGGAGCAAAAAAAAGTTGTTTTGCGTCCACCTTTCCTGGATCGAGCCAGTTCCATGAGGTCAGCCAGTGGCCTGAGAGATAAAGACACAAGAAATAAAACGTGTGTCCAAGTGCATGGCCTCTGCAAGGCACCTGCACAAAGATGGTTTTCAGCTTGCCAATCCCCTGCATGCTGTGGCCAGATGTGTCTCAGAAGCAAGAGGCCAGCACCAGCCTTTGATTGGTTCAATGCCACAGGGAAGATGAACTTCAACGTGATTGGTTACTCTAAAGCTTGGGCATAGCTTTGAGTTTGAGTGGCCTGTTGGCTTAGGCCCAGCTTCCGCTGTTTGTAAATGTAAGCTGGCTCTAGGAACCAAATTAAAGTTCTCCTTTTTAGTGAAAGAAGGTCTGCATATCAGTGTAGAACAAGCATTTGCAATGCAATCGGTCTCGCCTTTGGGGCCTTATAAGTATTTAGCCATGCAGTATATTCTCTGCAGCTGGGGGCTAGTAGCAGTTCCACCAGGATGCAGGGAAGCGACACAGTGGGGCCGATTCCGATCTCGGCCGGTAGGGCTCCGAATCGGATTCGGCTTTACCGGATCCGATTCGGAGCCCTGTTACCCGACCGAACCGTACACGGGTCCGGCCGAGCGAGTACGATGCGAAATCTCCGACCGACTCGTCCGGGCGTCCCGACCGCTCCGACCGACTCGCTCCCGGCTCGAACCGCTCCGACCGACTCGCTCGGACTCGACTCGCACCGCGCAATGGAGACGTTTCCCGGCCGGGTAAGTACGATGCGCGCCGCGAGCAGTCCGACCGAGCCGCGCCGTCCGGCTCGTAAGAGCTGTCGGAGCCGTACTTTGGGGGTCCGTGTCGGACCCCCTGTACGCGTAGCCGCGCGAGTCGCACACAGGGGGACCCATGGGTCCCCCTACCTGTGCGTGTACGGCGCGAATCGCTCGCCGCGTACCCGCTGTAGGGGCGCCCTTGTCCGCCTCGCACCCATTGAGTCAATGGGAGCCCGCGTACGCGTTGTACGACCGGCTCCCATTGACTTCAATGGGAGTCCGACCGACTCGAGTCCGATAACATACGGACGCATCGTACTCGTTCGGTCGGACTGCACGGGTCCGATTCGGTCGGAAATCTCTCCGGGTCCGGCTCGGTCGGAGAAATTTCCGGCCCGAATCGGAATCGACCCCAGTGTGTCTCCAATCGAGGACTAGCTGTTTGCAAAATGCCATGTAATGTGCAAGCAAAAGTTTTGCTTTGCTGCAACAAATTGGGACGGGGTTGCTTAATGCTTTATGCATACACCCTCCCTCCCCCTTATGTATTAACATTTATAGCTGCTATCTATCTGTTCTAACTTTGGCCTTCTCTATGGAATGATACAATTATGTACAAAATACAGACACAGCCCTCACTGTAAACATAACATTGCATCTTATTAACTGTCATTGAGGCACTGATTTATGTGTTCCAGGCTCTACAACTGGTGCTATTTTTCAATATAATATTTTGTGCTAAAAGTGAGTAGCAGAAGGATACAAATTAGCCAATTAAAGGGATGGTAAAGAGGTTATGCTTAGTCGGAGAACAAGAAGATGAAGAGAAGGCAAGAAGCAAGAAGCAAGAAGCAAGCAAATGTAGGTGACAAAGTTAATCAACGGTAAGCAATTGGCGGGTTGTAAAGCCCACTATACGTTTTTGGGAAGCCCATAAAAGGTCTTCTAAAAGCAAAAGTGAAACCTTACAGAAATGCATAATGTAAAACGTTGAGCAGACGCTGCTACAAAGGAGAGCATTGTATTTTTTCTCGATTTCTTAAATTAAGCAAAACTGTACAAATTTGAAGAAATTACTTTCCTCCTTTGCCTTACTTCCCTAATATGCCAAATGTGGAAATGTTTTGGGATTTCAAAGGGTTCAGGGGTACACCTAAGTAGCAGGCAACCTTAAGAGAACCCAAATATCTTTTGGGATAGTGAGGAGCCAGTCGCTTACTTGTGGGCGATGGCAACCTTGAATACATCACTGTTTATTAAAACAGGACTAAAATACTTATTGCTGATACCACTTGCTTCATGTTGTTAAAAGGGCAATGCGGAGCAGGTGAAAATAAATATAATTGTATTTAGTGCCCAGTCCGCGCTGGGCAATTAATATGAATAAAAATTATCTGCTATCCGTGGAAACCTCTTCCATGCGTGCATTTTTTACAGGGGCGGCTCCTCCACTAGGGCGGAGGAGCGTCGGCCCACTGCTTTCTCGCTGTGCGAGAAGCAGAAGCATAAAATGGTAATAACTACCATTTTATGTTTCTGCTTCTCGCACTGCGAGAAAGCAGAAGGCTTTGGTTGCAGGTGGGCGGGGCTGCTCTGCGAGCAAGGCTGGGCAGGGGAGGAGTGGTGTGCCCATGCCCTGAGTGCGCATGACTGGTTTGGTCGGCCCTCTGGGGCCGAAGAGGGCGACCAAACCAGTCATGCGCACTCTGCCCTTCTCCAATGCAGGCTGCAATGGAGCCTACATGGAGAACATGGCCGGGCTATTAGTCCCTGGCTGGGCGGCATCCCGACCAATCACAGCGCTTGTGATTGGCTAAGGGGTGGGAGCCTGACTGCCTGCTTCCTGTACCTGCCGGAGGCAGGAGAGCAGGAGCAGAAGCAGAGACAACGCGGGACCCGGCCGGCGGGAAGGTATCTTTAATATTTTTATTATTATTAAATCAACCCCCCCCCCCTGAGTCATGCTGACCGCGACTGATTTTTTAGTTTAATCACCTTCTGACCCACGCCTCGGGGAGGTTCACGGATCGTTCCACTTCCGGCTCCCTTTCGACCATGGCTGGGCTGCAAGCCTGAAAGTGGTGAAGGGGGGTGTTGAGCAGCTGCAGGAGAACTGGCCGCAACCAGAGTTGAGGAAGCGGTGTGTGTGCTGCAGAGGTGGAGGGCAGAATAACAAAGGGTGAGGGCTGCCGTAATATAGAAAAAAAATGAAAAAAATCACAAACACTATAAAGCAGACACCGCATCCGGTAAAAAATAAAACAAGGCACACAAAGGGCATAGATGGGGAAGGGAGTGGGAACAATGGCGTCTGCAGATTTCTTTAATTAACATGGCGCCTGCTTCACACGGCATCCGTGTAGCGGTGGGGGGGGGAACAGAGCATATTTAAAAGTAATAGCCATTAATGTGAAAGTGCGGCATGGGGTGTTTTACAAAGAAAAATACTTTAAGTAAATACGGCGAGTTGCATATAAAGAAAGGCGTGCGGTCGCCATGAAACTAAAAGCGCAGGTTTAAAAAAAAAAAACTGTTATGATCGTAACTGAAATGAGCAGGAGGGAGAGGCAGCTATAGCCCAGGGAGCGAGCATTGCATGTTCTCACAGCGACTGAATACCATGCTGTACTTGTCACTGTAGCAGTCTCTGCAACTTCTGCCCGGCCACTGGAGAGCTGCTGCTGGTACCGCACACGCACATCGCTTTTGTGGATCCGATCCACTGTGATGAAAGCGCTGCGGCCAGCCGTGAAGTGGGGAAGGCGCGTTTTGGACACAAAGTAGATGCGGCAAACGAAAAAGAAAATCTTGTGCCGAAACATATATAGCCAAAAGTGAAAGCCCACAAGTAATAGGGCCAGTAGCCATAGGCAGAAGGCACACCCCAAGAGGAGGGCAACAGGAGGGACAAATATAGGAGATTAACCACAGGAAAGCAAGGATTTTGTAAGGGCACAGGAACGAACAAATGAAAACAGGTGGGCGTGGTCTAAGCCCACAGAGGAGATACTGCATGTCGAGAGACTGCGCATGCGTGCTGCCTAGGCTCGACCTAAACAAGCATTGGCATAGCCAATATGTCTCACCTTTGGGACCTTATAAGTGTTTAGACATGCAACAGTTGATGTTGTTGCACCAAGGATATTGTGCTGGATAACTAAACACTTATAAGGTCCCAAAGGCGAGACCTATTGGCTATGCCTATAGGAGAAAAGTGGTTGTTTACCGTGCACTCGAACTTTGTTTGTGCTAAAGTGAAATACTTATCGACATTGGAAGGCTGATACACAGAGTGGACGCCCAAATGGACAAAAAGGAAGAGGCGGGGGTGCAGCTGTATGTGTAGCAGAAGGGGAGACAGAACGAAAAAAAAGTCAGAGACTGGCACCAACTACGGTATTTCATAAATCCCCATAATTTTACCAACATTTGAAGGTTGAACAACCCAGTGGGCGCGCATGTATAGGAGCCTGTGCCTTGCGCCTTACATGTTTACATTACACCTTGTGCTTGCAAGTGTAATTAAATCAAGATACACTTGCGTATGCGCATAAAAAAATAAAGCTGGAGAAGAAGGCGCCGTAAAAAGCATAGCAGTGTCCAGTAAAATACACATTAACAGGAAAACAAAGCTACAACAGATCTATATGCCGAGGGAAAGTGATCAGCGGTATCCCAATAATTAAATCAAGATACGCTGTATGTGTAGCATAAGGAAAGACAGAACAAAGGAGAAGTGAGAGAGTGGCACAAACTGCCGTATTTCATAAATCCCCATAATTTTACCAACATTTGAAGGCTGAACAACCCAGTGGGCGCGCACGTATATGAGCCTGTGCCTTGCGCCTTAGATGTTTACATTACAACTTGTGCTTGCCAGTGTATTTATTGTTATAGTAAGATGTGTGGGGATGAGGCAGTAACCGGCGCAGCTTTTAAATAAAAAATGAAATGCCTATAGGGAAAGTTTGTTTTCCGTGCGCTCAAACTTTGTTTGTGCTAAAGTTAAATTTTTTCGCCACACCACTAAAAGCTACGCACAAACCGGAGAAGAAAGCTCCGAGATATCGCCGCACAGATGCCAGTGTCCTTGTGAGCACCATTCAGCAGCACCAAAGCAATCTAAAAAAAAAAAACATATGCTCAAAAACATATGCTTGTGTGCGAAAAGCTACGCACTAACGAGAGAACAAAGCTCCAAGAGAGCTAACAGGAAAGAAAGCGCAGCAAAAAGATCAACACTGTACAGGGGCCAGATCAAATTTGCCTCCCATGCAAGATTTTCTGCGAATTGCATAATCCTTTCCAAAGTCCTGCGAGACATTGTTCACTCTAGTCAAATCAAGACAAGACGCAAAAAGTATGCAAAATAGTTCCCTGCAAGTTTGCCTTTTCCAATATAAATTGTCACAAAGTGACAATTTCCACACAAATATGGGGTAGTGGTAAAACTTCTTAACTTCGTGGAAATGCAAAGATTTCCATACAATGATGCATAAAAAATGTGCATTTTGAGGACTCTACAGTAAACCATGTCTGTACTCGAGCCCGGGATTTCAATGTTTTCTCAATTCTCATCAGCGGGAAAGCCCCAGTGTAGCGCCAACCAAGGTTTCAAGGAGTCAGTCTATTCAATTTTCTTTCAGTGTGAGCCACTGTAAGAGCTTAACGCCAGACCAACTCAATCGAGGAGGTGGGAATACGGTGGACCGACGCCTAAAACAATGCTCAGGACTTCTGTTGGAGAACATACAAATACATGAGAAACATGACAATCTGTATGCATGTGAACCTCCACTTCCCCATGACAAAAATGGGTAACAAATAGCCGGATTTTGTTCACTGGATATGACCTGTCAAAAATACCAAGGGGAAATCGAACCTACAAAATACAGAAAAAAATAATATTGATCAAAACTATCACACTTCAAAATCGCCTTTAGTAATTTCAAACTGCCATTGCAATTATTCTCCGACCAGGGACTGGAAAAGTCTTGTTCTTGGGAGTAGTTTTAGATCAAATCTATTAAATAAATATATATATCTATGATTTATATTGATTTCAAAATGTACACTGCAACAATTCTGTATCACATAATAATATGCCGAGTTATAAAGTAAAAATATACACTGTACATGTAATGAAACTGATGCAATTGTTTATTTTTTTTAAATATATTTTTGCTGCATGAAGTAACTGAACACTTGTCAGAAAAGCATGCCATTAGCTCTCACTAGAGATTAACCGATACCCTTTCGAGGGATCCTGTAAATGGTGGTCATGTTGACGGTAACCAGCTGAGAGATTCTGAAAACGGCAGCTGAGTTGCGCATAATGTGCTAAGGGATTCCAAAAATCATGTCTATGTTGGGGGTAAGATGCTGAGGAATTCTAAAAAGGGTGGCAGTGTCGTTGGTGACATGCTGAGGGATTCTCATAATGGTGGCAATGTTGTGGGTAACCTGCTGTTGGTGATGTGCTGAGCGATTCTGAAAATGGAGGCTGCTTTGTGCGTATGGTGTTGAGGGATTCTAAAAATGATGACTGTGTTGTGAGTAAGATGCAAAAGGATCATCAAAATAGTTGGTAATCTGTCAAAAGATTTTAAACAAGCACTGACCAGCAGCGGCGACGGCGGCCAGCAAATGCTAAACTATTCTGACGAGCGGCGGCGACGGTCCGAGGGAGTTACAGGAGATACGTAGTGCTGTGGCTCAAGTAATTGGGAGGCACATTTGGGCTACAAGGAAGACTGGGCTGACTTGACTGGGTTAATGAAAGCAGGCACTAAAGTAGCACTTCGTGGGGAAAACGCACGGGGAACGCAATCACAGAGACGGTGACAGAAGCTGGCAGAAAATGCTAAAAGAAGTTGAGCTCGCTCCTGGCTTTCACTTTAATAGCGGCGCGCCCCCGTTAAAGGTAAAGTGTGGAATGGGGTGCTTGGGAAAACAAGCAGCAGCTGTTTTCGGGAGTGGTGCGTGCGCGCGCGCGCAGTCTGCTCATTTTCAAGCACTGCACTCGTGATTGTGGCGCGCCCCTGCTCGCTCCCGCAAGGTGGATGCCGCCACAAGCACGAGTGTGTGCTTGAAAATGACCAGAGCGACGGCTAAAGGTCCTCCTAATCAGCGCATGCGCGCTGCGTAGGCGAGACCTAAAAAGGACTAATCAAAAGCAGATAACTTTTCCAACTCCTTCTCCAAGTCTGACCTACCTCATTAAAATTCATAAGCTACATCACATATTGCAACTCACCCTGATTGGCAAGGTCAGCGGACCACCTTGTTTGTGATTGTTTTTTACAAAGATTTTTTTTAAAGAAGCCCAATTTCTTTGAAGAAAATTGGACACCTTTTAAAAAAAAAAGAAGTGTTTTCTTTTTGAAAAAAGTTTTTAAAGATGTATGTAATAAACTCCAAGATTGAGGATAAGATCCTCTGCTGTTGTGACCTCATAGGAAATAAGGTAGACATCCTGGCATGCTGAGAAACCAAGTATTTAAGGCCAGAGCTCCAGAACAGTCTTTTCTAAGTGCTACTGCAAGAAACTTTGAATTACAAAGTTCTTCTAAGACTTCTATTCAGTCCACTAAAGGTTGCATCTCAATGTCCTTTTCTTTAGGAATATTTCAGCACCCTGCTGTCTCTGGTAAACACTGCAAGAGTCATGGACCTCAGACTTCGCTCCTTGCTGTGCCGTCCACCAGAGTTCACTGACTCTCAGAACTCTCCTGCTGCAGCAATGGCACCCGCTGCACACTCATGGACTGAACTGTCCCACCCTGCACAGACCCTTCATGCCAGAGCCAGACAACCCCTGGCTGCAAACCCGACCCCACCAGTGATTAATTTGAGCCGGTAGTTTCCGGTGCTCAGCACCAGTCTTAATTGTCAACACCACACTTATGACACTCTGCCACATGGTGGCGCTACTCATCAAATTTAGAGATGAGTATAACAACAGGTGTTTATGAAGACAATTTACATAAAAAATGACTAATACCTGCCTCCCTAGCCATTCCTTTAGCTATAGGGACCTGGAATAATCTGAACTGTTGCACTTGCAGGTGAGAGAGATGGTTAGTAGTTGTTTTAGTATCGTCATTGGCAGTGATGACAGGGCAGTGGGTGGTGCAAGCTGCAGTGGCCTCCTCGTCAGGGCCCAGCACTTATTATTTTACAAATTAAGCACTGGACCCCACCGTGTGCACACCACGAGAACTGAGCAAGACTCTCACAGTAAATGTTCGCACTTTTCTGCCTAAAGCAGGTACTGTGTGTGGTATCCTGCTCTCTTCTCTGTCTAGTCCTTTCTCTGTGTTCTGTACTCTGCTGCTCAGCCAGTCTAAGTGATGTCATAGAATGTTCCCTGTGTGTATGTTTGAGTGGAATTGTCAGTTGCTGTATGTGGGCTGATTTTCCTGTTACTAGTTTCAATACTACTACAACCAACATATCCTCTAATGTTCCTGTCCTGACTGAACTAAAGAATAAATCTACCATTTGGATAAAACTACATCCCAGTCTACCTCATTTCTTGATTTCCACACTGTGCTTTGGCTGTTTCTTTTATTGTGCCTCTGCCAGGCAACCCCATGTTTATCTGCACAGAGAAAAATAAAGAAGAAGCATGGTGAAGTATATTCATAGTCCCTTACCCGGGAACTGAGATAAGAATTGTGTGATATCAACTGTGTATTTACTAAGCAATCCATCATAACAGAAACAAAAGTCTTGTTTCTTTTTATAAAGACATGATACTGACAGGATATTTAGATCTTATTTTATGTTCTTCATGGGTTTCCTGAATGTAACATTGGAGAAGTGTGGCTCAATGGTTAGAGCGGCAGACCCTGATGCAGAGATCTGGCCCGGGACCAGGGTTCAATTCCCGCCTCGGCGGGTCTTGGGCTCAATTTCCTCGGACCTGATAATTCTCGCCTCGGTGCCTATTCTAATCATGGGTCCCACTCTGCAACTCTGGGCAATAGCTTGCTTAATCTCCACAACGGCCCCAACAGCGCTGGGATGCCTGGCTTCACCCTGGGGGTGCCCAGGAGTGGACATTTCACAGGGAAAAACCAGGAAGGGTTCCACAGCGGTATGCGTACAGTGCCAGGACACCCCTTTGGGGGTATAAGTGCGCTTTACAAGTACAAATTTCATTTCATTTCATTTCAACATTGTACCCATCCAAAAGCTCCAACACCAAATCTTGGATGTCCATCCTCACTGCTCTTTGATAACCAAAGCTCTAAAAAAGGTACTTGGGCAGTTCAGTCAGCTTGAAGCAGTATCTGGCTCCTTTCATTCCAGGAACAGCATTAATACTCGTCACAAGGATCGACCAGTTGCCTTTGACTCCTATAGGCTCTGGAGAACTAGACAGGTTCTGGTAGTCAGCAATGAAGATCACAATCCTAGATCACAGACAGAATCACATAACAAACATTGATGCTCTGTAGGTTTAGCGCTATGTGCCTAGGAGAAAGATGTGGGGGACACTCTGGCCACAGATGACTTAAGACCAGCTTGTTGAGCCAGGCAGGTCAAATGTTCAAGGCTGCAGAAAACAAGTTAGTGACTGAGTTGATGAGACAGTAAAAAGTCCTCACTGTGGCCAGTGCTGGAGCTGAAGAGATGTAAACCCCCTTGAGAGAGTGCTCTACTCTTAGTTTTCTTATGCCAGATTCCCCCACTAGCGACAACACTGATCCCACAGTGAGCCCTGGACCCATAGAAAGTACCACACTAGCACTTAGAAAGATGGAGACAGAAATGGAGTTGGAGAACACTACGGAAGAAAGAATGTTTTAGAGAGACAAGCTCACTCTAGAGGAGTTTGGATCAGTGACAGAAAGGCAAGCCAGAGAGCAAATAAAGACTCTGAAAGAAAAGGATAAAAAGAATGAGATTAATTAGAAATAAAAAAGATTGGGATGTAGGGCTCAACTAACTGGAGGTTTATTTCTTATTTATCACTGATGATTAATGCTGATAACCCAGGGATCAAAATTCACATATCCAAGTACTTATCAGGCATATTCCACTGGTAACTATTGGAAAGTTTGACCTGCTGATATCTACCTGGGAAAATCTCCTGAAAACTGCAAATAAGTTTGCGGCACATAAGGTTCATGAGAAGAAAGAAATAGCAAATTCACAGAGACTGGAGAATCAGGCAGTGCAAAATTTTGGACACTTAGGAATTACATGAGAAAGAGAAATTTAGAAGCAGGCAGTGCATTAGAAGAGAGACACAGTACAGGAGAGAAGCAGCAATTTCTTGGGTGAAATGAACTGGCAGCCAATGAGGTGCAAGAAGCAGAGCTAGGGTTCCAACTTTACCTAAGGTCTTAGCATGCGTGAGACATCCACCCCTCTCTGCCACGTGTAGGGAAGCCACCATGGGCAGCTCATTGTATAGGGCTACAGGCATCAATAATCCTGTCAAGTGAAAGAAAATTGCCAGAACAGTATTTAGCCAAGAAATCAGCCCACTGGTCAGTTATCCAAGAGTTAGCACGATAACCTGGTCACTAACACGAGGATCTTCAGTTTGGTCAGTACCCTGCAAATTAGTACCTGTTTAGTAATATGAGCATCAGATTCTTGGTCAATTATCAGAGCATTTCGACTATTTTCAGTGATTCAAGCATTGCGCCCTGGTCAAACTTCAAGCAGCAGTCCATTCATCAATACTGAGTGCAGCAACCACAGCCAGCAGCACAAGCATCAGTTTTATGTTTCGCGCATCTGGACCCTGGTCAGCATCAAGGGTGAGGGTTACCAATCAGAAATCTGAGCATTAGTTTTGTTGTCAGAGATCTGACCAGTGCCATGATCAGAGCTCTGACAGTCAGAGAACTGAGCAATAGTACCATGGTCATGGATCTGAGCATCTGTACCCGGGTAAGTAGGGCGACCTCCTCCCTCCGGGTCTTTACGGACACTTTGTATATTCCTGGACTATTGTATGATAGCCCAATGTATTCTTGATTTTGTAGTTGTGTTTTGATTCTATTGAACTGATTAGATGAACAGACATGAGATTAATGATTTGCAGGTGAAAGGTTCAGGGCTGGATACAGTGTCTAATGATTTAGAGTGAGGTGATCGCCCTACTGATTAGTGACCTGTGCTTCAGTTCACCAGTCTGAATTCTGAGCAAATCCCTGTGTAAGGTACAAGGGCATCAGTCCCATTGTTCAGTTACTGTAGGACTAGTACTTTGGCAGGTAATGGGACATCAGTAACATGGTTAGATACGAGCTAGTTAAGAAATCTGAGCATCATTAACCTAGATGGTGATTCATTTATCACCAGTCCATCATCAATCACTTGTTAGTGATTTGGTCATCAGTGACCTAGTTATTATTTGAGCGGCAGTACAGCATTACTATCCCAGGTCAGCAATTCCCAAGACTTTTCCATACTTAGGCACCCCTTAACGCGTAGTTTGGAGTCACATCAACGAGTGTTGGGGGATAAGATACCGTCTTATCCTATTACAAGTTGCACGAGGTGTGGGAGCACTCCCGGTAAAACTGAATAAGTTTACGAGCACATTCCGCTCCTACCGAAAGCAGGAGGAACATGTCATTAGAAATGGGCCCAGATTTGGGAAAAACATGCAGAACTAGACCTAGTAAATATACATTCTGTATGTTGTGCCCAATTCTGGATCTTGAAACTCATAATGGCTAGCAATAGGGGTGGAGTTACAAAGAACGCATTTTTATAACTACTTGAATTAACACATATGAAATAGTTTTTATACCCCGTTAAAGTTCTACTGAAGACTTTGTATTATTGCACAATAACACACATTTTAAAGGTACAGCCATGCTATATTTTAGTGTTGTACATTGCATATAGCCTGACTGTTCAAATCACATGTTTTGAAGCTGGCATAGCCAAGCGCGAATTGCAGATTTAGTGAAGTCACCTTTTTTCCATACCCCACTGTATTGCCTTCCCAAGGTCTTCTTGCATTCTTCCCATGGGAAGAGCTTGGCACTTTAGAACCTGTCTTGAGTTTCAGTTTAATCACTTTCTTCCCTTCGCTTGCTGCATTGAAGAAAATTGATAAAAGTAGGGTAAAAATGTACTGGCTTTAGCGTTACGCGTTCCAACGGTTCAGACCACGATGCGATCCAACGGTTCAGATCGCGAAGCGCTGGTCAGTTGACATTGCGAATCGCTCTTCAAATAATTTTGCTACACGCTGTATTTTTGCATTAGACGTGTGTTAGACTTCTAAGGATCTGATTTTCTTCTTACTTACCATTTAGAATTGGTATCTACACCTCCAGTCACTGATTCTTATTGATTTGAGCATCAACACCCTGGTTAGAGATGTGAGCATCAGTAAGTAGTATGGTCAGTAATTCCTGCCGCGCTGCTTTGGTTACGAATTTGAACCATATTATTAGTAAAGCATCAAGTACCCTGGTCAACAATTCCAATTTTGACACCAGCATTAGTGACCAGAGTACTCATACTCTAGTTACTAATTTGAGCATCATTGATATCTCGACCCTGCAGACACAAAAAACTATAGGCCTATCACAAGCCTTCCATTCCCAGCAAAAATCTTCGAAAGAATTATGAACTCACAGTTGGCTCAATATATTGAAGAAAATAACTTGCTGGATGACACACAATTTGGTTTTCGGAAAGGCCACGGCACCGAGACAGCCCTCATTAAAGCATCAGATGAAATCAGGACGATACTAGACCAAGGTGGTGCTGCTGTCCTGGTGCTGCTGGATTTATCAGCAGCATTTGACATGGTCGATCACGCTACGTTGATCGACCGTGTCTCAACCATCGGTATCAGACACAGGGCTAAAGCCCTTTTAGCCTCCTTCTTTTCCAACCGCACCCAACTAGTGAGTCTAGGCGCTTTCAACTCCCCATCATTTGCCCTCCCGTGTGGTGTGCCACAAGGATCATCTCTGAGTTCGACATTATTTAATATCTATGTGTCGGACTTGGCCAGAGTCATCAAAGCACACAGGATGGGTCTTACATCTTACGCCGA
The DNA here is from genome assembly GCA_963921515.1 of Calotriton arnoldi. NCBI lineage: Eukaryota > Metazoa > Chordata > Amphibia > Caudata > Salamandridae > Calotriton > Calotriton arnoldi. The sequence continues at coordinate 1,578,290 of CAWUFW010001806.1, read as the reverse complement.
TGACACACAATTGGTGCTTGCAGTACATAATGATGGAGAAGCAGTTGCTGCTAATTTTCAGGATGGAATGGTGGCCATCAGCACGTGGATGGCTAATAACTGCCTAAAATTAAACTCGGAAAAAACTGAGGTGATGATTTTTGGCAATCTCTCCCCGGGTTGGTCCCCCACTTGGTGGCCAGCCAAACTGAGACCACCCCCGTCCCCTGTCTCAAAGGTCAGAAATCTAGGCGTCACGTTCGACGACAAGCTGTCCTTCGCATCCCATGCCAACACTGTCATCTCATCATCCTTTTACACTCTGAGGATGATAAAAAAACTCTTACCATTCCTTCCACTTAGTGCTGGAAAAACCCTCATTAGTACTCTAGTAATGTCAAAAATTTACTATTGCAACGGTCTCCTAATGAATGCACAAAATAAGGTCCTCAACAAATTACAGTTGGTGCAGAACTCAGCCGCCAGGATTCTATCAGGCACCCCCAAGTACAAATCGATCTCAAAGGTGTTGCGACAGTTCCACTGGCTACCTATAAGAAGCCGAATCAAATTTAAGGCGCTCTGCATCGCTTTCAAGGCCATGCGCAACACCGGACCTAAGTTCTTGAAGGAAGTTCTTGGCGTCTATGCGCCCAATAGACCCCTGCGCTCATCAACAGCCTTCCTTTTGAGGGTCCCTCGTACTAAGAAAGTCTCATGGGGTGATAGACGATTCACAGTCGCCACCGCCAAACTATGGAATACCCTCCCCCTTCATATCAAGACTAGCCCGACCTTGCTTGTCTTCAGGAAAATGGTAAAAACATGGCTTTTTAACCAATAGTTATCAGCTCCAGGTTTATTCTTGCCGTCCGCAGCGCCGAGACACCCAAGGGTATTTGTGCGCTTTATAAATTGCATAAATAAATAAATATGAGCTGTAGTCAGGCTATAAGTTGCCTGGTCAGAAATCTTTTTATCGGGCACCCTAGTTAGTATCTGGGAATCCTCAAGCTGGTTCTCAAATCACTAGATAGTTTAGTAGGCATTTTGTTGCCTTGACGAACTAGCAACCAGAACTTCCATCAGTTCTTGGAGCCCTGGTTACATACTTGTTATTTTCAACATTTAGCTGTTTCTGTAATGTGGGTGCCTATCCTGAAAGGTGCTGGGCTTTCTCCACTGATCATCCCTGTTCAGATTTGTGTGTTTACAAGTGTGCCTTGAGCTGACGGAGTGTGCTGTAAACCTCTTCATGGGGACATTGCTTGGTGTGGGTGGATGCCAGGAAGTGTGGTACTGGTTCTCAGTATCACTGGAGCAGCCGTAGGAGATGCTAAGGCAGGATGATGCAGCTAATCTTCATACCCCTGGTCAATGGAACATGATCGATAGCCTTGATCCCAGTCACAGCCGCTCCTACGCTCTCACACAGCAGTGTGCTCTGCACCTGAAGGCCGTCGCACCATGAGCTGCCCAGGTCTTTGAAGCAACAACTTTGTGACTCAGGAAGATGCCAGACCTGGCAGTAGCATGGCCGGAGAGGGAATGTTGGGTCATGTAAGGGCAATGAATAAGGCTGTGATTTAGCTGCTGGAACTCTTCAAAAATAATGTCTCTGACAAATAATGCAGATATATTCTGAACCACAATATATGTTAAGCTGGTGCACTTGAATGTGATGTGACATGAGTAGGAATGATGCCACTGTTGTTATTCCTCCCCTTGTTTTATTCCCTTCCCCCCTCCCTCCCCTCCACTTCTCCTTCCCTCCATCCCACTATTTCCCCCCTCCCACCCCACTCTCCCCCTTCCCTCCTTTCCCCCCCCCTTCCACCCTGTGCCACAGGCGACCCATCCTCACAAGCAGTGGAATGGACTGCTCTGACCAGCCACTTCAAGCAAAGTTTATGGGGAATGTTTTTTTTTTTTTATTATTAATGGTGGGAGGGGGGATAAGTTGAGCATACAGCTCCGAATTGCTCTTTGTTTAAAAATATCAATCACAGCAATTCGCATTCCTAGATATAAGCTCCACGACACCACAGTTTATAGTACGAAATGTGCGAAATGTAGAAATGTTTTGCTTCCAAAAATACACGTTGTATCAACTCTACATATACAAATGTAATACTACTCCGCTTCAATATGTAATACATTGTAAAATCAATAAAATTATGTGATAAAAAAAGGCTGTGATTTAGCTTCCTTGATATTTTGAATAAGTGAAAGACTCTACTAGAAAAGAACTGTGCATGACATCTCTTATTTTCAACGAGAGGTGCCTATTATTTGTCCAAGCAAACGTTGTCCTCTTACGAGATGGTCCTTTCAAATTTACACCAATAATGTAACATATTTATCTAAAGACCATTCTTGAGAAGATGTACCAGTGCTTTTCTTTTTAAGTCAAAGCATGACTTTCATATTGAGCAAAACAGAAGAGATGACCCCAGTTTTCAGTTCTTTCAGTATCCCTCAAACAGCCAGCAACATTTAGCATGGAAATTGGCTACTTTATTGTGTATGATTTCATTGAAAAGTGTTTCAGATGTAAAAGCTCTGGAGATTACAGGTAGGCTGTACCAGCCAGAGGGAGTGTTATTTGAAATAAGGAGAAGGACTAAAACAATGACAAAGAAGATTTTTTTATCTCGCGTTTGATGAACATCCAAAGTTGCGTGTGGAGAGATGCATTAGAGAGTATGAAACCAGAGTGAGTGAGTTCAGAAGTGCAGGAGTGGATCAATTACTGATCTCTTATGTAAAGCCGCATGGAGAAGTATCTACGGCAACAATAGCAAGATGGGTAAAGAACGTGATGCATGAATCAGGTGTGATTTTGGAGAAATTTAAGGTACATTCAATTTGGCATCAAAGGTGTTTAATGCAGGTGGAATTTAAGTGACATATTAAAAGCATCAGATTTGTCGAATGATAGAATCTTCAGGAATTTTTATTTCATACCAGTTGAGCATGTAGCGGGCCTAGTTTTAAAGGACTTTAAACATGCATAACGGTAGCCTCTTGTGTTGCCATAAAATATCAATTCTCAGAGGTTAACTGTATAGAGAATCGTAATTTTATTAAGGACAAGGAGGCCAGAATTACCCCTCCCTCCCACCCCTGAAACTGGATGAGGTAAGAAAGAGGAGGGAGTAAATACAAAAGTGGTGTTTTAAATTATATTGATATATTTAAGTTTAATAATGAGGTTTGTTTATATGATGCTGAGTAGAAATTAGTTTTAATATATTTTTAATTTTGAAGAAGAAGAGAAACAAAAGAGGATGAGATTGGAATGTTGGGGTTTTATGTACATTGTGAATGTTCTACTGTTCTATGACCTCATGTTATTCTATTTGAAGCTTCTAAGTGCTGTTCAGAAGTGGTGAATAAAGGTTATAGTACTATACCTTATACCTGGTAGATTTTTTTAAATTAATCCCTTTCATTATTATACATACCAATTGCCCCTTACCTACCGACAACCCGTCAATGAGAGAATGAACAGCTGCTATCGCCGATCTATAACAATTGACTGTTCTGTAACTCAATCCCTTTTTGTACAAATCTGCCCAAAAATTTGCAATCATAATTTCATCAGCCTCAACGGGATCCAGATCCCCTTCCTCGCACCAGCCTAGTCAAACTTTCCATGCACTTGTATATCTCTTTCTTGTTCCTGGAGTACGTGACTCGTATAGTAACTCTGAAACTTCTCCTGATAACTCAGCGAATCTAATTAATTTTCTGAAATGCTCCAAACTAGAAGGTTGAGCACTCCTGATTCCACTAGAGGATGTTCTTTTCTGTCCACATCTCACAAAAGTCCTTTTTCTGCCTCTAACAATATTGGATACTCCATGGCTAATAACATCACTGTTGAATACCAGGCTTGCGTTGCCCAAAACTGAGTCACGAGCACCAGTTTGCCTGCATCCTCCATCTGGTCCCTGTCTCCCAATGAATCACTCCATTCTCCATGTGTTACCTGCCTCCCAAAGAAGCACTACATCTTCCATGTCTTCTCTGCATTCCTATGAAACACTGCGTTCTCCATCCTTCCCTGCATCCCAATGAAACACCGCATTCTCCATCCTTCCCTGCATCCCAATGAAACACTGCAACCTCTGTCCTTTCCTGCTTTCCAATGGAACGCTGCATTCTCCATCCTTCCCTGCATCCCAATGAAACACTGCATCCTCTGTCCTTCCCTGCTTTCCAATGGAACGCTGCATTCTCCATCCTTCCCTGCTTCTCAATGAAACACTGCGTTCTCCATCCTTCCCTGCTTCTCAATGAAACACTGCATCCTCTGTCCCTTCCTGCTTTCCAATGGAACACTGCATCCTCTGTCCCTTCCTGCTTTCCAATGGAACACTGCATCCTCTGTCCCTCCCTGCTTTCCAATGGAACACTGCATTCTCCATCCTTCCCTACTTCCCAATGAACCATTCCTTCCTCCAACTCTTCCTTGACTGTCTATTAAAGTGCTTCTTTCTCCATCCGTTCTCTCCCCCCTAATAAAGCGCTCCATCCTCCATCTGTCCCTTGCGTCTATTCCCTATAAGTCTATGAAGCGCAACATCCTCCATCCACCTCTGTCTCCCAATGAAAAGGCCATCTGGTCCCTGCCTCTTCATCCTGCATCTGTCCCTTCCCTCCCAATAAAGCATTCCATGTGCGCCCATTCCTTGCTTCCCAATGAAGCGCTTCATGCTCTTTCCTTCCCTGCCTCCCAGAGGAGCGCTCCATCCTCTAGCCTTACCAACCTTTTCATAAAGTGCTTTATTGTAACCAAGCAGCTCTAGGCTCTGTATGGGCCTTCGATCTCTATGCACTTATAAAGTGTATAACCAGACCCAGCCCTTAATGCAGGTGTGATTTAGGAAGCAGTGTTTTATGTCTTGCCATCTCATTGGCATCCCTGCTTGGTGGTAAATAGGTTTCTGACCCCCAAAGCATATAGGGTAAAAAGAGGCGGAGCTTGAGAGGCAATGCACATAACGGCTCTTGTGTGATTGTGCCAGAGAGTGAACAATGCCCAAAGATAGGTACTTCAGTAGTTGAGCGGGTTAATGCGCTTAAGCATCTGATGTATTAGTGGATGACAGGGTCCCCCTCCCCCGCATTTTTGGTGTGTGTTCAATCCCCTCACCCCCCCCCACCCCCCCACTCCTTGCTGTTGATGCAGCGCGTACAATGAAAACTATTCTCCTCCCAGGTTACTTATAGGTCATCCAGGGGTAAACTATATTTCTCATATCCTCATGACGATGGGGCCCATAAACATCGCCTAACACACACACACACACCTGGATTTCCTTTTACACCTGTATGAAATTCTGTACTCCTAGGAGAAGCATGAGAACTAAATGGAGAACACCATTTTGTGTACCGCTGGAAGAGCAAGGATATCTATTTACCTTAATTTGTCACTTTCTTTTAGTTATTTCTTAAGATATTCCTGCTCATTGTTTTGTCGATGAATCATTCATTTAAGAAATTAGTTCATAGTGATTAAGACCAGCTGAATCACAATCAACCAATTACTCATGTCACAATCATTTAGGAAAATAACCACTGAGTCATTTTGGGTTTAAAGAATCTTAAATTTTATATAATTTTAAAAGCATGGAAAGAATTTAATACTTTATTCAATTATTCATTTTTAAATTCACAATTTTATTAAGCATAACCAATTTATTGCAGAAAAGGAAATTTTGTCATGAAGCCAAAAACCCTAGTTACCTGTCTAGCTTCCTAATTTAGCCTAATGATTTCTAACCTAACTTTGGGATTAGAAATAGCCTGATTCTCATACTCAACTGTAAAGTTAAGACAGCAACAGCAACTTCAGCTCGTCAGCATCAGCTACCTGCAACCCGTCTCCTCTACTGCAACCACGACTCTCGAACTGCTTGGAACTCTGACTGGAACTCTCTGGAACTGCCTGGAACTAACTCCCTCCCACTAAGAGTAGGCCCTCTTATACCCCAATTCTAACTTTGCTAACTAACTGTTGCAACATTAATATCACGCTTTTCTTTCATTGGTCCATGCATGTCAGCTTATTCATTCTTTAATCAAGTTCTCTTGGATTCAAGGGTCCTTGGATCATTTCCTTTCCCATACGCTTAAACATTTCCATCCGATTCGATCAGTCCATTTGTATCTTCTTTTGACACATTCAAGAACTCCGCAGTCATTGTCCTTTCTCTTGGGCTCCTTTCCCACGGACTCTCTCCTGATCATCACGGCACACTATCAGTTCAATTAGGTCACACCAGCCTTGACCATTTCTTGCATCCTAGCCTCTCAGAGACATCACGAGGTTCCAGATTTCTTCAATCTCATCCCGTACCACGTGTCCCCTTGCGCCTGCGCACGTCTTCCCACTGGCGGCCATTTTATCTCGCCACTCGGTTCTACTTTAGAAGCACTAATTTGAGGCAAATAAAACATAATTAAAATAGAGAAAAATATCCCTTTCGTTTCCCTCCCGTCTACGTACCCCAATTAGTTGTTACCTAGCAAAAAGCGACATTTAAGCTGCTCCTTACTTACCATCACTATTGTTTTTGCAACGACACATTTTATTTCTATGAAGCACAAACATGCATTTATTTTATTTAGTACGCTTTTTATTCTTACGTTATGATTAGACACACGGACATTCATTAATAGATTATTTAGCACATACATTGGCATATTACCATTCCCACATATACAATGTTGATTAATACATTTAAACGAACATTTTTAATTAATTAATTATATAATTTGTTAGGGGTTAAATTTTTTTATTTTCCCTGCTCCATCAACTCCCCCTTTGGTGATTTTTAAATCACCACATAAAACCCAAGTCATACTTCTTTTCAGGCAGCATGTCTTTCATCCTTTACTTTCTGTTATTCATATCTCTGTCTCTTCTTCATCTTGCCTTTTAGTCTCTTTATACATGCTTTCTTTCATTTTCTCCAACTCAATTTCACCCATTTCTCTCTCTCTTTCTCTCATTATTCTGTTATTTCTTCTTATCTTATTCTGTCTTACTTTTCTCTTTATACATGTTATTACTATTTTCAATGTCATGGCTAACAATATCACTATAGTTGCTACTATTATAACTTTCCCTATTACTAGTTTACTCATCCTAGTTAACCAATTTGCTACTGAGGAAAACCCTCTACCAAGTTTTCCCAAAACACTTTCAACCTCCAGTGGAACTAATTCTTTGTGCAGACTTGTAATATTTGTAATATACTTCTGTATATTTTCACTGTTATCCGGAATGTAAGTACAACAATGTTGGACTTTCAACATTCCACAGACTCCACCCTCTTTTGCCAAAAGAATATCAAGGGCAAGCCGATTTTGCATCACCATAGCTCTCATGGCAACCATTTCGGTATTTACCATTAAGAACCCTCCCGCAGTATCTGTAGACAAACGATCTACTACTGTGGATAACTTCCGAATTTTAAATGCATTCAAAGATATTCCCACTGCTGGTATTAATGCTCCAAAAATATCACCTACAATTTCTGAAAAACTTTCCCTTTTTCTACGTGTAAATCTATTAATCATCTTGTATGTTCCCTTTTCTTCTCTGTCCATGTGAAAATTTTTTGGAAAGACCAGGCCTACATAGCAAGTTCCATACCAATGGTCCGGTAACCTGTAATAAGCTCTATTCCCACAAATATAATAGATACCTGGAAATATTGGGTCCTTTCCACCTTTGAATCCCCAACCTCCCAGAATTTGATAATTGTCATGGCAGATACTGGAACCTACAAAGTAATTGTCATAGACTGTCTTATTTCTCTTAATGCACAACTTTCCTGTTTGTGGCCAATCTAAAGTCATTGCTGCATTTATCCTTTTCCCTTCATGATTTCCTTCCTCAAACGTCCATAAACGTTTTCCTTCCTCCTTTATTGCTTCTTTTTGAAATTTCATTCTTCTTTCTTCAACCATATCCAAAAATACTTTTTCTTCTTTCTTTAACTCACAGGTAAGGTTGTTACTAACTATTTCTTCTAACGTTAATTTTCTATGTTCTAAAAAGAATTCTCCTAAAACTTTTGCTGGTTTTACTTTGTTAAGTTCTGGTACTACTGGAATGTTTGCAAATATCTTATCTATATCAGTATAATAAGATTCTAATCTACCTGTTTTATAAAATAAACTTGCTATTACACTACATGTTATTCCATAAGTCAAAGGTAAGTGATGATAAGTCACACCTTCCGATACTGATGCAGGCAACTGCATACAAACATAACAATCTCTTACTTCCATTGTTTTTACGTACTCATACAACAACTTTGTAAAAACATTCTTTGAGAAATCTGTTACTGACCTATCCTTATGCAACTCTGCACTACTTCTTAAAACAACTTGTTCTTTAATATTAGTTTCTTTTTCTTGTTTAGTATCATTCTTTGCTTCTATCACAGCTACACTAATAGGAATTGTGATTGCTAAAACTATCCATATGGTCATTAATAACCCTGTACAAAAGCAGCACATTTTGCACCATCTCTTTATAAATTCACATTTATCTCTTCTATCGCTATTATTTTCCATTTTGCTTTTTCTATTTGTTAAGTTTCAGAAAATTGTGTCACTACACCTCAAGATGACTTAGACGCCACTCTGCTTTCAAAAAGTCTTTGCTTGGTACTTTCTTTAATTCTCTCCAGAATTCTTTCGTTGTCACATCCGGTGATTTGTCACGTCCAGTAAATTTGTCACGTCCGGCAGAAGCACTATAAGTCTTCACTTCAGTTTCGTTGCATCTCACCTTTTCCCATCCGACTTCTCAGTCTCTGGTTTCCGTGAGTGTTTTCTTCTTCTTCTTTGTAATCAGTTAATGCAATATACAGCCACTCAGGTGACTTAAATTTTGAATTCACTTTCTTTGTCCTTTTGGACTTTTGTAATCTTTTTCCACTGGGTTTTTCTTGTCCCTTTTGACTTGTCACCTCATTTACTTGTTCAGCATCTTCATCTTCTGCTCTTATTATTCTATATCTCAATTTTCTTACATAGCTGTTGGGCCAATTATCTCCTTTTCTTGGCCTTTTGGCTTCACCTTCTCTTTCTTCTCTTTCTGATTTCCAATTTCTTTTTCTTGATTCAGTCTTTGCTTTTTCCTCTCCTCCACTTTCTTCTGTTTCTGTTTCAACTGTCTCACTATTGTCTCTTATTTTGAAACTTATAATCTCGTCATCTCCTACTGGTGGATCTGTCTTCTCCTTTTTGTTTTCCCTTATCACTGTCCCTCCTCGGGGTTCTTCCGATTTGGTGTTTTCCTCCTTATCTGTTTCTGAATTTCCCTGTTCTCCTGTTTCTCTATCTATCCCTATTGCTCCTCGGGGTTCTTCTCGATTTTCTAACTTTTTGTGTACTTCTTTCCCTACTTCATCTATTAATATTGTTTCTGAAGGATTTCCACCATAACTTGTACTTGGTTGTTCATCTAACTCAATTTCTTGCTCAGTTTCTTCTCTAATTGGTTTATAACCCCAAGTTCTCTTTCGGAATTCTTCCCAATTTGCAGCTGAATCATCAGATCCTGAAGTTGTGTCAGATATTTCCAGATGTCGACTTACAGGTCGATCTTCAAGTTCTGGAACTTCTGAATTTCTTTCTTCTTCTTCTTCTTGTTCCTCTTCTTCTATAGAGGTGTTTTCCGTTGGGGTCTCCAGATGTCGACTTTCAGGTCGATCTTCAAGTTCTGGCACCCTTTCTTTTATCTTGGTTGTTCCAGCCGTTAAACTTTTATCCCACACTTCCAGACGCCGACTCACATGTCGATCTGTAGGTTCTGGAATTCTGATTGTGTGGCTGGCATGAACCCAGTTCTTCACTCCTGCACACTTGACAGCAGTCGTTGTTACTAGGATTACCTGTCTTGGCTCATCCCAACGCGGAACTAGACAGTTTCTTCTCCTGTGGACTTTAATACGGACCCAGTCTCCTGGATTCAAGTCGTGGGCTGGTTTTCTTTCAAGAGTGGTCGCATCCGGTCCAACCTGATGAAACACAGAACGCACCACATCAGCCAGTCCTTTGCAATAATCCAGTATTAGATCATCAGTTATTGTTAATAACTTGTTGACTGGTACGTGGGCTTGTCTCATTGCTCGTCCCATGATCATTTCATGAGGACTGAGTCCCGTTTTCTTTTCAGGGATGCTTCTGATGGTCATCAGAACAAGAGGCAGTGCATCTGGCCATTTGAGTCCTGTAGCTTGACACATTTTCCCCAATCTGTTTTTAATTGTTCCATTTATCTGCTCTACTACCCCAGAAGCCTCTGGTCTGTAAGCACAATGTAATTTTTGTTTAATACTCAGTGCTTCACAAATCAATTGGATCAACTCATTTTGAAAATGTGTTCCTCTATCTGTCTCAACTGTGACTGGAAAACCATACCTCGGAATGAACTCTCGTAGCATAAGTTTTGCCACTGTTGTTCCATCATTCCTTCTTGTGGGGTATGCCTCCACCCAACGAGAGAACAAACAGACGACCACCAGAACATATCTTAATCTGTTACTAGGGGGCATCTCAATGAAATCCATCTGTATCCTTGTGAATGGACCTCCTTCTCGTCCTATTGTTCCTAGACTCACTACGGTTTTCCTTCCTGGGTTAAACTGTTGACAAATAAGACATCTTTGACAAAGACTTTCAGCAATGGCTCTGAATTTTGGGTTATACCAGGTCTGTCTAAAAGTCTGATCATTGCATCTCTCCCAATATGAGCTTGTCCATGGTACATCCGTGCCATGTCTGCAATCATGCTATCAGGCATAACTGGTCTTTCATCTCTGTATACCCACACTCCATTATCTTCCTGTCTTCTACATCCTGCTTTAATCCAGTAATCCTTTTCCTCATCTCTTGCTGTTTCTTGTAACTGCCTTACTTCATCCCATGTTTCGACTGCGTTAGTGAAAAGCAAAGGACAAGAGACATGCTCCCTTTCTCTATTTTTGTTCAGGGACGCCATGTTTTCCGCACAATATCTAGCGATCTCATCAGCATAATTATTGCCGACCGCTATGTAGTCTTCGTTTTTCTTATGCGCCTTGCACTTCACTACAGCTATTTGTTTAGGCAGCTGTATCGCCTCAAGCAGTTTTTTAACATAATCTCCATTTCTGATAGGTGTTCCTGCAGATGTCAAAAATCCTCTTTGTGACCAAATCTGGCCAAAATCATGTACGATGCCGAAACCATATTGGCTATCGGTCACAATCGTGATTCGTACATTTTTTCCCAATTTACATGCTTGAATCAAAGCAATTAGTTCCGCAACTTGGGCTGACCTAACTCCTTTCAGACAAGACGCTTCCATCACAGTTGCCACTGTGCATACTGCATAAGCTGCGCTTAACACTCCTTCCTTTGTGCGTAAACATGAACCATCTACAAACATGACATAATCGGATTCCTTTAACGGTTCATCTTTTATGTCAGCTCTTGGTTTTGTGCAATATTCCAGCACATTCAGACAATCATGATCTACTTCATCTTGTTCAATTATACTCTCTTCATCTGGCAATGATGTCGAAGGATTTACATTTATGCATCTATCTATGGTCACATTTTCTGCACTCAAGATGACTTTTTCGTACTTAGTCAGCCGACTATGTGTCATGTACTGTGTTTTTGTTCTTGTCAAAAGAATTTCTACTGAATGGGGAACATATACTCTCAGTGGATACCCCATCACTATACCTTCACTTTGTTCCAGACTTACACAAGTAGCAGCAACTGCTTTCAAACATCCAGGCAATGCTTTTGCTATAGGATCTAAAACAGCTGAAAAGTAAGCTATAGGCCTCTTCATGGTGCCGTGTTTTTGTACCAGTACTGAAAATGCACATCCATCTCTTTCACTGCAGTATAACTCAAAATCCTTCTCATAATCAGGCATGCCTAATGCAGGGGCCTCACACAGTTTCTTTTTCAATTCTTTGAAAGATTTCATTTCTTCTTTGTTTAACTCAAAAGGGTCTTTTACATCTTTCTTTGTCAGTTTTTGTAATGGTTTTGCAATCAAAGAAAATCCACTTATCCATTGTCGACAATATCCAACCATTCCCAAAAACATTCTTACCTCTCTTTGAGTCATTGGTGCTCTCATTCCTTGAATCATTCTTACTCTTTCTGTCGCTATTTTCCGCACTCCTTTCTCAATTTTATGCCCTAAATACTGGACTTCTTTCTGACAAAACTGTAATTTTGAAGGGGACACCTTATGTCCTCTTTTCTCCAAATGGTTCAGTAAAGCAATTGTGTCACTTACACATGCCTCTTTGGTTTTCGATGCTACCAATAGGTCATCGATATACTGCACCATCACTGATTTTTCTGGCATTTTTAAATCTTCCAGAGATCTCTTTAGAATCTGATTAAAAATTGAGGGGCTTTCTGTATACCCCTGTGGAATTCGGCACCATGCCAAAATACGCTCTCCGAAACGGAATGCAAATAATGGCTGGCTATCTGGATGCAAAGGAATAGAGAAAAATGCATGACACAAATCTATCACAGTGTACCACTCAGCTTCATGCGGAATTTGATATAGAATCACTGCAGGGTTTGGCACTATTGGACAGCATGGTACAACTATTTTGTTGATCTTTCTCAAATCCTGTACTATTCTGTATGTTCCATTTGGCTTTTTCAGTCCCATAATAGGTGAATTACATGGACTGCTCATGATTTCTTTCAGAATTCCCTGTTCAATCATCTTATTTATCACAGGAGTTATTCCTTCAATTATTTCTGGAGTTAATTTGTACTGTGGCGTGTTTGGATAACTTATCCCTTCTTTCACTGTCACTTTTACGGGATCAACTTCTCTCATTAATCCAATGTCCTCTCCTGTAAAATCCCACACACTTTCTTTTACTGCACCTTTTAGTTCTTCTGGAAGTTTTTCTGCATCAAATGCAGGAAATAAACCATTCGTTTCAGGTTCTTGATTCATCAAAGTTACTTTATACAAAACATCTTCATCCGAAGTCTGAAAACCTATTCCTTCTGGTGTACAATAAATCGTGCAATTCATTTTACACAAAAGGTCACGACCTAGAAGATTTACAGGACTACAATCGCACACTACAAATTTATGCATTTTTCTAAAAGAACCAATTTTTACTTCTACCAATTCAGTAAGTGGGGTTTTAATCTGCTGATTGGCTACTCCTACCACTTGGATGCATTCACCTGAGAGAGGAAGGTTCGGAATTTCCACTGACCTAACAGTAGAACGGGTAGCTCCAGTATCGACAAGGAATGTTACGTTTGCTCCATTCACTTCTCCATCCACAAAGGGACCAGACTGATCTACCTCTAGAGTTGCGCCAAGCACGCACTCTTTCCCCTCTCTTGCGCACCGTCAGAAACTTTCATCCGGGTCATCCTCACTCTGATGCAACCAATACTGGGAAATGTTAGCTGCTCTCGGCAACTGTGTTACCTGCTCTCCTCCGTAGAATCCTGTTTCTGTACTGTATCTTTGCTGGTTAACAGTGTTGGGAAGTGGTGGTTGTGGCACCTGACTTTGTTGAACAACTACCTCATTCTGCACCTGTGGAGTTAATGATTGATGTTCCGGATTAGGTTTAGGTGGGAACTTACACTCATTTCTCCAATGCCCTAATTTTCCGCAATTATGACATGGCCATTTCTTCTTTGCCTCTTCTAGACTCACTTGTCCTTTTCCTTTACCTATATTTGGTCGCATCTTATTCTGTCCTGATTCGTTTCCATTATTATTATCCAATTGGGCTTCTTGTTTTTCTGCCACTTTCACTTGTGCCCACATTGCTTTTTCTTTCAACTTACGCTGTTTACTCTCTATTTCATCACTACAATACTTAGCATACCTCAGCACCTCATCTACACTTGCATTCTGCCAGTTTATCATATGTTGCTTAATCATATCGCTTATTTCTTGTTTCAAGCCAAATACAAATCGGTATACAAAATGACTCATATCCTTCTCACTTAATTCCTCATAACCACTATACTGTTTGAAAACCAACAACAATCGCTCATAATATGCATGTACACTCTCCTTATTTTCCTGTGTAGTTCTATCAATCTTAACCCAATCTGTCTCTTTTGGAGGAATCTTATTTTTCAAAAAGGTAATCACCTTGTCGTATTTCTTCATCACATCTGGTCCTGGAGCTCCTGTCTTAGGATCTCTTGGATATTCTGTAGTTGGCCAGTCAACTGTAATCTTACATTCTGACCACAGATCCGTTGGTACCACTATGTCAAACAATCCATCCAAATCTATCCACAACACTTTCGAGACCTTTACAAACCTTTCTACCTGTCGGTACCACTCAACTGGCTTTTCTCTTAACTTTGGAAAGTCATTTGTAAATGACAGGATGTCCTGCCTAGTCCAGGGAACATGCACATAACTACCACCTGGAGTTTCTCTCATAGGGTACTCTTTAACAACATGTTCCTTTTCTGTTATCATAAAAGCCAATGAACCTTTGTCTACGCTTTTCTCATTCTTCTTTGTCCATCTAACCTTCCATCTGTCTACATCACCCCATTTTCTCAACAAAACAATCAACTCTTTTATCTGTGTCAACCTTCCTGCTGTATTCAAATTTTCAATATCTTTTTCACAAAAATCTACTCTGTATGGTTTCTGCAACGTTTTTACTTTTGCAAAATCTATTCCAATCTCACCGGCCACTTCTTCTAGTTTGTCATGTAAATTCTTTGCCCTCCATGTTATACTTTTGCACAGAAACATTATTTCATCATCCTGATAATTCTTTATCTTTTCTGTACCAATCGTTCCTAGAATTAATTCTTCCATGTCAATTTTCAATCTGATCACATCTAATGGTTTTTCTTCTGTTTCTTTTATTTTAAAAGCTTTTATCCACTCATTTAACTCATCAGGAGTCGGACCTATAGGAGTACTATTTATTTCTGTCCAATTTCCACTCTTTTCAGGTGTCACTGTTGCAGATTCAGTTACCATAGGCATTTTCCTACCGCTACACTCATTCACTGTCAAATTTTCAGGTGGACTTGGTCTGTAAGCACTAGTCAAATTGCTCGTTCCTGGACTTGTTTCCATTCTTTCCTTTTCTCTTTGGAATTGCGAACTCAAGGGAATCACCAAAGATCGTTCATCAATTTTCTGATTCTCGAAAACTGGTATTACTGGACCTATTGTTACGGGTACGGTAACTGCTTCCATATTCTTGGTTAATTCTCTAATTTTCTCAGTTAATTCTTTTGTTGTCCTTGCCAATTCTCTTGCACTATCATTTTCTATTCCCTCATTTTGGGAAGTTCTTATTTGTTCTTGTGACCTATTTATTTCTTGTCTTTTTCTGGACTTTTATTTCGCATAGTTTCTATTGGTGGCGCATTTGGTGTCACCACTGTAGAATTCTGCTGATACGGAGGTGGATTTTTATTTAATATATCTTCCAGCAACTCGTCATCCGTTTCGCTCTCATGCATATACTTTTCTCTCTCTAAATGTTTCTTTTTCTCAGTCCGTTTTTTCTTAGTCCCTTCCTCAACTGTAAAAGCTGGAAACAAACCTCCTGTCATGTTAGCACATCTCCATCGTTTTATTCTGTCCTCATGATTCATTCCCCACAATCTTCCGGGCACGAACTCATAACCTTTCATACCTCTGAATCTTTCTTTCTCGTACATCTCATCTTCCCATTCTGTTAAAGCCTCAAACTGTGTCGGTCTAGGTCTAGGTTCCAATTTAAGCATCTTTTCTTTTAAATTCCGTAAAATCGCTACATTAAAAGAACCATTTTCAGGAAAAGCCAATGCTCCATCATTCTTTGTATATTTTACCCAATTATCCAACCATATGCACGTATGATATCCATATTTCAGCATCATATGTGAAGCTGCTGATTTCGGCGGAGGAATTACTTGTCCCTCTCTAGTCACAACCTTTTTGTCTTTCTTAAAGAAATTCTTTAATTTCGTTGTCCATGACGTTCTCTCCCTTTCATACTCGTAATACGGCATGTTTTCTATTTGTTTTCTCTTTACTCTAACGCTGTTTCTGTGTACGGAACTTCGTCCAATTACAGCGCGATTCACACTAACGTACCAATCAGAACAATTTCCACCGTCCGCGAACCAACCAATCCTAGCGCGGCACTTTTTCTACGTCACTCCTGCTCTGTATTCACGTGACTAGTGCACTAACCAATCCTAGCGCTGCACTTTTCCACGTCACTTCTACTCTTTACCCCTCCTTTACAAAATTTATCGGCAATTTTTCTTTTTACTGTTTTTCTTCGTTAGTTACAACAAATAAACAATTCCATAGTCTGATTCGCTAAACAAAGTGACAGCCTTGTCCTTTTACACAAGAATCCTGTTTTTCCAGTAGGCAGCGCTTACCTCTACCCTACCACAGAATTATTTACTTTCGCCGATAAAGTAGCACTTCCCTCTACCTTACCCTTCTTTCAAACAAACAATTTACTCGTTTCTCTGGGGATAAGACACATGTGGAGACTAGGCTCCTGAGAATTAAGGCCAAAGTTTCACAAGTAAACGTGATTTGCTATTTCATTTACACACTTTTCACACCGAAATCCCTAACATAACACAACCTGCGTTATAACCAAAATGAATTCAGACCATGTACCAAATTCCATGTGACTTCTCTTGCCACACGTGTTCCACTTCCTACATCCCAGAAGCGTGAAAACTTACATATAACATAACGCGACTCAACATATAGTGTTAGTCATCAAATAATCAATAATCAATAAACAATAATCACTAAACTAATCTATAGAAAACCATAACTCTGCTACCAAGAAATCTGATGCAGCGCGTACAATGAAAACTATTCTCCTCCCAGGTTACTTATAGGTCATCCAGGGGTAAACTATATTTCTCATATCCTCATGACGATGGGGCCCATAAACATCGCCTAACACACACACACACACACCTGGATTTCCTTTTACACCTGTATGAAATTCTGTACTCCTAGGAGAAGCATGAGAACTAAATGGAGAACACCATTTTGTGTACCGCTGGAAGAGCAAGGATATCTATTTACCTTAATTTGTCACTTTCTTTTAGTTATTTCTTAAGATATTCCTGCTCATTGTTTTGTCGATGAATCATTCATTTAAGAAATTAGTTCATAGTGATTAAGACCAGCTGAATCACAATCAACCAATTACTCATGTCACAATCATTTAGGAAAATAACCACTGAGTCATTTTGGGTTTAAAGAATCTTAAATTTTATATAATTTTAAAAGCATGGAAAGAATTTAATACTTTATTCAATTATTCATTTTTAAATTCACAATTTTATTAAGCATAACCAATTTATTGCAGAAAAGGAAATTTTGTCATGAAGCCAAAAACCCTAGTTACCTGTCTAGCTTCCTAATTTAGCCTAATGATTTCTAACCTAACTTTGGGATTAGAAATAGCCTGATTCTCATACTCAACTGTAAAGTTAAGACAGCAACAGCAACTTCAGCTCGTCAGCATCAGCTACCTGCAACCCGTCTCCTCTACTGCAACCACGACTCTCGAACTGCTTGGAACTCTGACTGGAACTCTCTGGAACTGCCTGGAACTAACTCCCTCCCACTAAGAGTAGGCCCTCTTATACCCCAATTCTAACTTTGCTAACTAACTGTTGCAACATTAATATCACGCTTTTCTTTCATTGGTCCATGCATGTCAGCTTATTCATTCTTTAATCAAGTTCTCTTGGATTCAAGGGTCCTTGGATCATTTCCTTTCCCATACGCTTAAACATTTCCATCCGATTCGATCAGTCCATTTGTATCTTCTTTTGACACATTCAAGAACTCCGCAGTCATTGTCCTTTCTCTTGGGCTCCTTTCCCACGGACTCTCTCCTGATCATCACGGCACACTATCAGTTCAATTAGGTCACACCAGCCTTGACCATTTCTTGCATCCTAGCCTCTCAGAGACATCACGAGGTTCCAGATTTCTTCAATCTCATCCCGTACCACGTGTCCCCTTGCGCCTGCGCACATCTTCCCACTGGCGGCCATTTTATCTCGCCACTCGGTTCTACTTTAGAAGCACTAATTTGAGGCAAATAAAACATAATTAAAATAGAGAAAAATATCCCTTTCGTTTCCCTCCCGTCTACGTACCCCAATTAGTTGTTACCTAGCAAAAAGCGACATTTAAGCTGCTCCTTACTTACCATCACTATTGTTTTTGCAACGACACATTTTATTTCTATGAAGCACAAACATGCATTTATTTTATTTAGTACGCTTTTTATTCTTACGTTATGATTAGACACACGGACATTCATTAATAGATTATTTAGCACATACATTGGCATATTACCATTCCCACATATACAATGTTGATTAATACATTTAAACGAACATTTTTAATTAATTAATTATATAATTTGTTAGGGGTTAAATTTTTTATTTTCCCTGCTCCATCACTGTCAAAACAGTTCTATCTTCCAGCATGTGGCTGTTCCGCTTATTTCATTTAAGTTCACTTATTTCATGCCTCACATACAGTTTCCATGTTTACTCATTTCGAAGACTTGTGACCCGCCGCTGTGGCTAGACAGGGAAGGAGGAGGTTGGTATGGGGGGGGGGGCATGCGTGAGGGGAGGGTCAGCTGGACCGCTGCCAGTGAAGAGAAGAAATGCAGGAATCACAGTGTGCACAGAGGCAATAAATCCTGCAGCCTCCTTCCCGGTGATGTGTGAACAGTGGCATGCAATGTATATTCACCTCCGAGAATTCGCGGGCATTCCCAGCTGGGAACTGCACAGTGTAATCTCACAACACACGTGCATCAATGTATGGAATAATGCGTTTTATAACAATGTATAAGCGGTCAACAAAAGGTGCACGTCAAGTGATGCACTGGCCAGGCCAAGGCAACATTTCTATCACCCAGGAACAATCCTGCATGTATTTCCCGTAATTAGTGTCTGTCTCCGATTTTTGTTGTTCAGTTTTCACACGCTGCCGACTAGTTTGAGCACAAAACATTTCAATGAACCCTAAAACTTGTGGGCCTCATTAAAAAAAACAATAGGGTGGCGCCTAAAGCCATTTTCTGCGTCGAGCTGTGTCATTTTAAAAGCACAGGGATATGACACATCCGTGTGATTTCCCCTGCGCTGGGGCACAATTGTCTGCCATGTGTCAGTGTCCCCTGCATTGCAGGGATGATTGTTTTTGTGCAGGAAGGCACACCTTCCTGCACAAAAACAATCATTGATGGTGTTTTCCTCTTTCTGCAGCAGTCATAGAAAGAGAAAAAAAACAAGGAAAAATACAAAACTTTGTAAATCTGGTAATGTGTCAGGTTCCATGGATATTGCAAGGGAGCAATCGAAAGAGAGGGTTTTAAGTAAGTAGGAAGGAGTGGCGCTCAGCTAAATTTCCGTACGTGATAAGAAAATAACTCAAGTAAATACGGTGCTAAACCAGGTAGGGGAGACCCCTGTAACCCCTATATACGTGTAGGAAAACTCCTACAACACAATAGTACATCCAAATCCTGGGCACACGTGCATAATTATAAACATATATGATCACAATAGCGTAAGTCCATTAGAGAATCAATCTCATTAAAGTTCGCAGAAGAGTTGTTTCTTGTTTCTTTTATTCTTTTATTCATGTACCGTAGGAGAACAACCAGCAAAAAATACCAACAACCAGCCAACACGTGTTTCGTCTAGGAGGATACTCCCAGAACTTCTTCAGGGCTGGGAATGATACAATTCATGGTGTAAACCAAAACATGAAGTGGTAATTGATACTGGAGAGTAAACTCCATAGGTGAAAAAACACCCACTAACCGTGGAAACCCTATACAACACAAAGGACCATTTTATGATAAAACATATATTAACAATAAAAGGCAGTGTTATTGCTATGGTCCAGTAAACGAGAAAAAATACAGCCGCAATGTGCAAAGTGACATGATTTAAAAATAAGCAAAAAAGCATCTAATGTAATATGAACATACATAATATAATTAAGTGATACTTAGGACCAAACAGAAAAATCAGAATAAAAATTGTGAGGTACAAATGACAAGGTATTCTACATGAAGTTTATGGGAGAGGATAGAGTCAATGAATAATTTATTATGCGCAAATAGGGAGCTCATAGTTCTAATGATAAGATGTGAAAAAACTTACATTTTAATTACAATTCAACTGTACCTAAAAAGACACTACCGCAATAATAACTTTGCATAAAAGTACGGGGATCCGTGAGTCTCGAAAAAAGCCGTACAGGGCATATGACACAATTGGAACATGTAAGGAAGCTGACGAGCGTGAAAAGTGATAAAACTCAAAGAGCAAAAAAAGCTCTATACATGCATTATAGCCCGACTAAGTGACCAGGGTGATCAGAAGGTAAGCCTTAGTCTACCTGAATTCTTGTCGAACGATGTAATGTATTCTGTTAAGGGATATGAATTAAAATAGAAAGTCAAACAGAAATATGGGTTGTGATAATGATTACAAAAGGCAAATGACAATGAAAGAATTAAATCTATTTATTTAGAGACAAACTCACCGAAATGACGGTGATAATTCCAACCCGGCAGGTCTGAACCGCAAGCTGGATAAAAAACGAGATCGAGTATGTATAAAATCTATATCCAGGATATAAAAGAATGGTGTCGGTCAGACAGTTCACCAAGGGAAATAGTGAAAATTGCTAATAGCGTTAAAGAACACATACTACCTTGTCAAATGGTGTAAAAATAATAGAAGCCACGGGTAGTGACACGGGTGTGTGTCATGTCGATAACAATCT
The DNA here is from genome assembly GCA_963921515.1 of Calotriton arnoldi. NCBI lineage: Eukaryota > Metazoa > Chordata > Amphibia > Caudata > Salamandridae > Calotriton > Calotriton arnoldi. The sequence continues at coordinate 1,557,430 of CAWUFW010001806.1, read as the reverse complement.
ACAAATGAAAGGGAGTAAAGACTGAGCATACGTAAACATAAAGTAGAAAATATAATAAATCTGTCCGTACACTAAAATGCACAGAAGACGGGGAAGCCCTAAGGTACTTACTCATTTATATATAGCCAAACGGATAACCATGGTTATACGTATATTCGTTTCTAGATAGGTTCATTAAGAGGTTGCCGAGGGAAAGACACGGGTATGTGTCAGAAAGTTCGCAATCTGCAAGCAAAATGGAGTACAATCTAAGTACTGTCGGAGGGTAATACCAGTGAAAACAAGCTGAGTAAGCCCAATGATCAAGGGAATCTTAATATGGCGAGGGCGTCTAGAAAGTACTTACTAAAATTATCTCAGCGAAGCGTTTCCACCGTGGCTCACATCTATTTCTTTCAAGTATATGGCGGGACACTAACCCGGAAGTGTATTTATAGTGACTCTCACCAAAACAACTAGAGCGTACACCCGGTGGGCAAGCAGAAAGAAAAAACTTTATTGATCACATGTATGCGACCATGTAGAAAACAAAAAGTGTGTGATGAATCCAATATGTACAATTAACGTATGACCTAAGTCAATTGAAAAGAAAAATACTCAGTAAGTGGTACCAAACCGAGGTTTAAATGCGTTAAGGCACCGGCCAACATGTGACAAGTAAAAATTGAAATAAGACGATGAGGACTAATGCGGAATACCAATCGAATCGAAGAAGGAGAAGAGTACACGACAAAGAAGTATGGCTGTTCAATATTTCATGCCATAAATCGCATAAAACAAAAATAATAAAAAGAATATAAGGCTAAAAGTTACATCGATGTTGAAAAGCCACAATTAGTCAATTAAAAAAACTAAACTCAGTAAGTGGTGCTTAACCGAGGTTTAAATACATTAAGGCAACGGCCAACATATGACAGGTAAAAGATGAGATAAGACGATGAGGGCTAATGCTGAATACCAATCGAATCAAAGAAGGAGAAGAGTACATGATAAAGAGGTATGGCTGTTCCAAAATTTCATGACATAAATCGCATACATCAAAAATAGTGAAAGTATAAGGCATAAAAAATTTTTTGCATTAATGTTGAGAAAGCCACAGAAGTATGATGATGGTAACAGCATCAGAAGTTGTTCACAAAAAGGGTTGAATAGTAATGTATCCATGGAAATAATTACTTTACCAAATCGCAACACACAAGAAGCCCAATTATAATAAGTGTGTAAAACTCAACTGTAGGACAGAAATTAGCCTCGAGGGTGGTCACCATACATAATAATTAGATAGAACATCTGTAGTAAATTACGTTTTAAATAGGAGTACAGTGAAGATAACATAAGTGAAACACAACAACAGTAGAATATTTCAGACAGAAGACCAATCAATTGTATCACTATATTGAGAAATTGAACAATGTTAAACCACAATGATAGCATGATTAAGAATAGTATGTTAATACAGAACAGTGAGATGCAAAGCTAACCTTTGATCAAAAAGTCTCAAAATTCAGTGTCAATCTCCCAAGAAGTACTGCATCTCATGGTCACTATTTAACCCATGACCCACAGTATGCATGCGCATAATCCAAGTTGCCTCTGTTCGTCTTAGTTTAAGCTCTCTATTACCTCCACGTAAGCTTGGTTCAATTACATCAATGCCGTAAAAGGTGAAACTTTTATGTGGACCTTGGAAGGGGCACACTGCTACATGTAATGCTACAGGGTATCTGGCATCTTGTTGATGTAAGGCCCTAATGTGTTCTCCAATCCTGTCTTTAAGAGGTCTAATAGTGCTTCCTATGTATTTTTTCATACAGGCGCATTCAATCACATATATTACAAATCTAGTGGTGCAATTGATATTTGATCTGATGTCATAGGTTCTTTTGTCGTGACCGGTAAATGATTTTGTCCCATGTTTGGCCCAACTGCAAACTCCACAACTACCACATTTGTAGAATCCCATCGTGCGTGGAGTTAGCCATGAGGAGAAGTTGTCATGACGTGGGACTGTAGGACTAAGTCTAGTACGTAGGGTATTGCCCCGTCTGAAAGTGATTTGTGGACGGGCTGTGATATAATTATTCAGTGTCTCATCTGATTGTAGTATACCCCAGTGTTTAGTAAGGCTCCTCCTAATGACGTGACTGAGACCATTGAAATCTGTAATCAGGCGTAATCTCTGACTGTCAGTTTGTGTCTGTGGTTTGGTTTTGAGCGTGTCTTCCCTTGTTATATGGGTTATTCTGTTCTCAGCTCGTTTGAAGTTATGTGCCGAATAACCCCTCTTCCGGAATCTATTTTTCATATCGGTGATACAGTTCTGAAATTCAGACTCCTCACTGCAGTTTCTTCTTGCTCTTATAAATTCACCATATGGTATGACTCTAATTTGATGTATTGGGTGAAAACTCTCTGCATGTAACACTGCATTGCAAGACGTTTCTTTACTGAAACAAACGACTGTGAAGTCCCCCATTACTGACATAAAGTTCAGTATCTAGAAAAGTGATGCTGGCACTACTGTGCTCCATCGTGAATTTCATATCATAATCATTGGTGTTAAGGTAGGCATTAAATTGCTCCAGTTCTGTTTGAGTGCCTGACCATAATAAAAGGCAGTCGTCTATGTAGCGACACCAGAAGACGATAAAATCTATCCATGGTGCCCCTCTGGTGCCCCAGATCCAATCTGATTCGAGACATCCCATGTAGAGATTTGCGAAAGAAGGAGAAAATTTCGACCCCATGGCTACACCTTTGATTTGTTTAAACCACTTCATATCAAATAAAAAGAAGTTATTGTGTAAGATCAGGTCCATCATGGTAATTAGCATTTTAGTGTGTTGCCAAAGTGTTGCCGGTCTGTTGTTGAGAAGTCGAGTAACCGCTTGTAAGCCCCATTCTGGTTTGATGCTGGTGTATAGTGATACCACATCTAAAGTGGCCAAAATCATGCCAGGTTGCCACTGTACATCTGCAAGTGTGCTCAGTATATGTTTGGTGTCCTGTATGTAAGAAGGTAGATTACGTACAATGGGACCCAAAAAACAATCAACATATTCTGCCAGTTTCTCTGTGGGGCCTCCAATACCGGAGACAATGGGTCTGCCGGGTGGGAAAGGTAGATGTTTATGTATCTTGGGTAAGGTGTATAGACATGGAAAGGTAGGTCTAAACACTTTCATATAGATGTACTCATCTTCATCAAGAAGACCAGTTTTGTGCCACTCAGCTAAATGTTTGTTGATGGTGTTGGTGAGCGATGCTATTGGGTTATGCGCGAGTGGTTCATAGCACGTGTTGTCATTGAGTTGTGTCATGATCTCGTGTATATAATCATCACGATTCATGACAACAACATTACCGCCCTTGTCTGCTTCCCTGATCAAGATGTCATTATCATTGCTTAATTCTTTCATGGCTGAGCGTTCTCCATGTCGCAAGTTGTCATAAAATGTATGTCTTGACTTTGTTCTCTTCAAGTCATGTTTGTCTATATCATCAAGTACCCGTTTGTAAAATAAATCAATAGGATTCCCACCAGGAAGGGTGGGCGTCCATTTCGATCTAGATTTCAAACCACTTGCAGTGCTGTAGTCAGTCTCAATGTTTAATTCTTCAAGCAATCTCTCCATGGTGTAAGGTGATTCTTCTAAATCAGTCAATGAAAGAAGTAGTTGTGTTACTTGCAAATCTTGTATGCTAGGAATATTTGACACATTACCACATGAAATGTTTTTAACACTTTTATTAGCCAATGGGTTACAAGAGAAATGCTTCTTTAACTTAAGACCTCTAATAAATTTGAAAAGATCTATTTTCAATTTACAGATGTCCCCTGGTTCGCGTGGGTTGAAACTCAATCCCTTGCTTAAAAGCGAAACCATATCATGTGAGAGGGTTTTGGATGAAAGATTAACTACCTGCACTTCCAATTCTTTAGTATTTATTTGTTCCTCCCGTTGCCTGACCTCAATTTCTTCCTGTATTCCTCTTTGTCTCCCTCTTTTCCCTCTGCGGGTTTTGTATCTAGGCCTCCCCGTATACCTTGTGTTCTGTTGCCTCTCCGTATGGTCCTGACCTCTCGTAAAAAAGAAGATTCACTTCGTATGATCCCTGTCTGGTTCTCAGCCTCACTGTCACTCGACATATGGGTGCTCAAGGAAGTTGAGCTGGAGGAGATGGATAGTGTTTCAGGTCTGGTAGTTCTATCATGTTGTGGTCCAACTTGGACCAATTGATCATATTTCCTGGCATAAGTGAAGACTCTGCCTACCTTGTAATCTATTTCGTCCCTCTTGAGTTGTCTGGCCTTCCTGTCTTTAATCTCATTTTGATGACTAAGTAAAATGTCATTAAGAATGGTGTAATTTTTCTCGGTGGCCTCCTTAATATTGAGATCTCTGATTTCTTTCTCTAAAATGTCAATTTCTGCCTGCAGTTTGCCTACTTTTCGTTCTGCGCTTTCAATCAATATGTGCATAAGTGTGTTTGAATTAGCCGTCAGTGCTTCTTCCCATTTTCCTAGAAGATCCTCGTCGAGATCGTCATATGTAGGAAAAATTTGTGACCGTAGTCCCCTAGGGACCCGGTTGAGTCTTAAATATTGCTTTAAGGTGGCTCCATCCCACCATCTGGAGTTTTCCAATTTTTTAAGTCTCTCTAACTTCATACATTTTTCTCTGAGACCTTCATTGCGTGAGGGATTTCCACTAACAGAGGCAGTGATGATATTACTGCCCTTTGCAAGATTTTCGAAAAGCTCCTCTGCTGCTTTATCTCTATCCATGGTAAAAAGATTCTAGTATATGTGTGTAAGTACGCTGCGGCTGCCCTTCCTAAAACACAAGATGCAATCGAAAGAGAGGGTTTTAAGTAAGTAGGAAGGAGTGGCGCTCAGCTAAATTTGCGTACGTGATAAGAAAATAACTCAAGTAAATACGGTGCTAAACCAGGTAGGGGAGACCCCTGTAACCCCTATATACGTGTAGGAAAACTCCTACAACACAATAGTACATCCAAATCCTGGGCACACGTGCATAATTATAAACATATATGATCACAATAGCGTAAGTCCATTAGAGAATCAATCTCATTAAAGTTTGCAGAAGAGTTGTTTCTTGTTTCTTTTATTCTTTTATTCATGTACCGTAGCAGAACAACCAGCAAAAAATACCAACAACCAGCCAACACGTGTTTCGTCTAGGAGGATACTCCCACGACTTCTTCAGGGCTGGGAATGATACAATTCATGGTGTAAACCAAAACATGAAGTGGTAATTGATACTGGAGAGTAAACTCCATAGGTGAAAAAACACCCACTAACCGTGGAAACCCTATACAACACAAAGGACCGTTTTATGATAAAACATATATTAACAATAAAAGGCAGTGTTATTGCTATGGTCCAGTAAACGAGAAAAAAATACAGCCGCAATGTGCAAAGTGACATGATTTAAAAATAAGCAAAAAAGCATCTAATGTAATATGAACATACATAATATAATTAAGTGATACTTAGGACCAAACAGAAAAATCAGAATAAAAATTGTGAGGTACAAATGACAAGGTATTCTACATGAAGTTTATGGGAGAGGATAGAGTCAATGAATAATTTATTATGCACAAATAGGGAGCTCATAGTTCTAATGATAAGATGTGAAAAAACTTAAATTTTAATTACAATTCAACTGTACCTAAAAAGACACTACCGCAATAATAACTTTGCATAAAAGTACGGGGATCCGTGAGTCTCGAAAAAAGCCGTACAGGGCATATGACACAATTGGAACATGTAAGGAAGCTGACGAGCGTGAAAAGTGATAAAACTCAAAGAGCAAAATAAGCTCTATACATGCATTATAGCCCGACTAAGTGACAAGGGTGATCAGAAGGTAAGCCTTAGTCTACCTGAATTCTTGTCGAACGATGTAATGTATTCTGTTAAGGGATATGAATTAAAATAGAAAGTCAAACAGAAATATGGGTTGTGATAATGATTACAAAAGGCAAATGACAATGAAAGAATTAAATCTATTTATTTAGAGACAAACTCACCGAAATGCCGGTGATAATTCCAACCCGGCAGGTCTGAACCGCAAGCTGGATAAAAACGAGATCGAGTATGTATAAAATCTATATCCAGGATATAAAAGAATGGTGTCGGTCAGACAGTTCACCAAGGGAAATAGTGAAAATTGCTAATAGCGTTAAAGAACACATACTACCTTGTCAAATGGTGTAAAAATAATAGAAGCCACGGGTAGTGACACGGGTGTGTGTCATGTCGATAACAATCTACAAATGAAAGGGAGTAAAGACTGAGCATACGTAAACATAATGTAGAAAATATAATAAATCTGTCCGTACACTAAAATGCACAGAAGGCGGGGAAGCCCTAAGGTACTTACTCATTTATATATAGCCAAACGGATATCCATGGTTATACGTATATTCGTTTCTAGATAGGTTCATTAAGAGGTTGCCGAGGGAAAGACACGGGTATGTGTCAGAAAGTTCGCAATCTGCAAGCAAAATGGAGTACAATCTAAGTACTGTCGGAGGGTAATACCAGTGAAAACAAGCTGAGTAAGCCCAATGATCAAGGGAATCTTAATATGGCGAGGGCGTCTAGAAAGTACTTACTAAAATTATCTCAGCGAAGCGTTTCCACCGTGGCTCACATCTATTTCTTTCAAGTATATGGCGGGACACTAACCCGGAAGTGTATTTATAGTGACGCTCACCAAAACAACTAGAGCGTACACCCGGTGGGCAAGCAGAAAGAAAAAACTTTATTGATCACATGTATGCGACCATGTAGAAAACAAAAAGTGTGTGATGAATCCAATATGTACAATTAACGTATGACCTAAGTCAATTGAAAAGAAAAATACTCAGTAAGTGGTACCAAACCGAGGTTTAAATGCGTTAAGGCACCGGCCAACATGTGACAAGTAAAAATTGAAATAAGACGATGAGGACTAATGCGGAATACCAATCGAATCGAAGAAGGAGAAGAGTACACGACAAAGAAGTATGGCTGTTCAATATTTCATGCCATAAATCGCATACAACAAAAATAATAAAAAAAGAATATAAGGCTAAAAGTTGCATCGATGTTGAAAAGCCACAATTAGTCAATTAAAAAAACTAAACTCAGTAAGTGGTGCTTACCCGAGGTTTAAATACATTAAGGCAACGGCCAACATATGACAGGTAAAAGATGAGATAAGACGATGAGGGCTAATGCTGAATACCAATCGAATCAAAGAAGGAGAAGAGTACATGATAAAGAGGTATGGCTGTTCCAAAATTTCATGACATAAATCGCATACATCAAAAAATAGTGAAAGTATAAGGCATAAAAAATTTTTTTGCATTAATGTTGAGAAAGCCACAGAAGTATGATGATGGTAACAGCATCAGAAGTTGTTTACAAAAAGGGTTGAATAGTAATGTATCCATGGAAATAATTACTTTACCAAATCGCAACACACAAGAAGCCCAATTATAATAAGTGTGTAAAACTCAACTGTAGGACAGAAATTAGCCTCGAGGGTGGTCACCATACATAATAATTAGATAGAACGTCTGTAGTAAATTACGTTTTAAATAGGAGTACAGTGAAGATAACATAAGTGAAACACAACAACAGTAGAATATTTCAGACAGAAGACCAATCAATTGTATCACTATATTGAGAAATTGAACAATGTTAAACCACAATGATAGCATGATTAAGAATAGTATGTTAATACAGAACAGTGAGATACAAAGCTAACCTTTGATCAAAAAGTCTCAAAATTCAGTGTCAATCTCCCAAGAAGTACTGCATCTCATGGTCACTATTTAACCCATGACCCACAGTATGCATGCGCATAATCCAAGTTGCCTCTGTTCGTCTTAGTTTAAGCTCTCTATTACCTCCACGTAAGCTTGGTTCAATTACATCAATGCCGTAAAAGGTGAAACTTTTATGTGGACCTTGGAAGGGGCACACTGCTACATGTAATGCTACAGGGTATCTGGCATCTTGTTGATGTAAGGCCCTAATGTGTTCTCCAATCCTGTCTTTAACCCCTTCCATGCGCGGCCGATTTTCGCCCTGTGCGAGGCGTTGCATTAAGCGGACGGGTTCATGACGAGCTCAGCTCGTCATGCGCACACGAGCACTGCGCAGCATGACGAGCTGAGCTCGTCATGAGCATGGAAGGGGTTAAGAGGTCTAATAGTGCTTCCTATGTATTTTTTCATACAGGCGCATTCAATCACATATATTACAAATCTAGTGGTGCAATTGATATTTGATCTGATGTCATAGGTTCCTTTGTCGTGACCGGTAAATGATTTTGTCCCATGTTTGGCCATCTGCAAACTCCACAACTACCACATTTGTAGAATCCCATCGTGCGTGGAATTAGCCATGAGGAGAAGTTGTCATGACGTGGGACTGTAGGACTAAGTCTAGTACGTAGGGTATTGCCCCATCTGAAAGTGATTGGTGGACGGGCTGTGATATAATTATTCAGTGTCTCATCTGATTGTAGTATACCCCAGTGTTTTAGTAAGGCTCCTCCTAATGACGTGACTGAGACCATTGAAATCTGTAATCAGGCGTAATCTCTGACTGTCAGTTTGTGTCTGTGGTTTGGTTTTGAGCGTGTCTTCCCTTGTTATATGGGTTATTCTGTTCTCAGCTCGTTTGATGTTATATGCCGAATAACCCCTCTTCCGGAATCTATTTTTCATATCGGTGATACAGTTCTGAAATTCAGACTCCTCACTGCAGTTTCTTCTTGCTCTTATAAATTCACCATATGGTATGGCTCTAATTTGATGTATTGGGTGAAAACTCTCTGCATGTAACACTGCATTGCAAGACGTTTCTTTACGAAACAAACGACTGTGAAGTCCCCCATTACTGACATAAAGTTCAGTATCTAGAAAAGTGATGCTGGCACTACTGTGCTCCATCGTGAATTTCATATCATAATCATTGGTGTTAAGGTAGGCATTAAATTGCTCCAGTTCTGTTTGAGTGCCTGACCATAATAAAAGGCAGTCGTCTATGTAGCGACCCCAGAAGACGATAAAATCTATCCATGGTGCCCCTCTGGTGCCCCAGATCCAATCTGATTCGAGACATCCCATGTAGAGATTTGCGAAAGAAGGAGAAAATTTCGACCCCATGGCTACACCTTTGATTTGTTTAAACCACTTCATATCAAATAAAAAGAAGTTATTGTGTAAGATCAGGTCCATCATGGTAATTAGCATTTTAGTGTGTTGCCAAAGTGTTGCCGGTCTGTTGTTGAGAAGTCGAGTAACCGCTTGTAAGCCCCATTCTGGTTTGATGCTGGTGTATAGTGATACCACATCTAAAGTGGCCAAAATCATGCCAGGTTGCCACTGTACATCTGCAAGTGTGCTCAGTATATGTTTGGTGTCCTGTATGTAAGAAGGTAGATTACGTACAATGGGACCCAAAAACAATCAACATATTCTGCCAGTTTCTCTGTGGGGCCTCCAATACCGGAGACAATGGGTCTGCCGGGTGGGAAAGGTAGATGTTTATGTATCTTGGGTAAGGTGTATAGACATGGAAAGGTAGGTCTAAACACTTTCATATAGATGTACTCATCTTCATCAAGAAGACCAGTTTTGTGCCACTCAGCTAAATGTTTGTTGATGGTGTTGGTGAGCGATGCTATTGGGTTATGCGCGAGTGGTTCATAGCACGTGTTGTCATTGAGTTGTGTCATGATCTCGTGTATATAATCATCACGATTCATGACAACAACATTACCGCCCTTGTCTGCTTCCCTGATCAAGATGTCATTATCATTGCTTAATTCTTTCATGGCTGAGCGTTCTCCATGTCGCAAGTTGTCATAAAATGTATGTCTTGACTTTGTTCTCTTCAAGTCATGTTTGTCTATATCATCAAGTACCCGTTTGTAAAATAAATCAATAGGATTCCCACCAGGAAGGGTGGGCGTCCATTTCGATCTAGATTTCAAACCACTTGCAGTGCTGTAGTCAGTCTCAATGTTTAATTCTTCAAGCAATCTCTCCATGGTGTAAGGTGATTCTTCTAAATCAGTCAATGAAAGAAGTAGTTGTGTTACTTGCAAATCTTGTATGCTAGGAATATTTGACACATTACCACATGAAATGTTTTTAACACTTTTATTAGCCAATGGGTTACAAGAGAAATGCTTCTTTAACTTAAGACCTCTAATAAATTTGAAAAGATCTATTTTCAATTTACAGATGTCCCCTGGTTCGCGTGGGTTGAAACTCAATCCCTTGCTTAAAAGCGAAACCATATCATGTGAGAGGGTTTTGGATGAAAGATTAACTACCTGCACTTCCAATTCTTTAGTATTTATTTGTTCCTCCCGTTGCCTGACCTCAATTTCTTCCTGTATTCCTCTTTGTCTCCCTCTTTTCCCTCTGCGGGTTTTGTATCTAGGCCTCCCCGTATGCCTTGTGTTCTGTTGCCTCTCCGTATGGTCCTGACCTCTCGTAAAAAGAAGATTCACTTCGTATGATCCCTGTCTGGTTCTCAGCCTCACTGTCACTCGACATATGGGTGCTCAAGGAAGTTGAGCTGGAGGAGATGGATAGTGTTTCAGGTCTGGTAATTCTATCATGTTGTGGTCCAACTTGGACCAATTGATCATATTTCCTGGCATAAGTGAAGACTCTGCCTACCTTGTAATCTATTTCGTCCCTCTTGAGTTGTCTGGCCTTCCTGTCTTTAATCTCATTTTGATGACTAAGTAAAATGTCATTAAGAATGGTGTAATTTTTCTCGGTGGCCTCCTTAATATTGAGATCTCTGATTTCTTTCTCTAAAATGTCAATTTCTGCCTGCAGTTTGCCTACTTTTCGTTCTGCGCTTTCAATCAATATGTGCATAAGTGTGTTTGAATTAGCCGTCAGTGCTTCTTCCCATTTTCCTAGAAGATCCTCGTCGAGATCGTCATATGTAGGAAAAATTTGTGACCGTAGTCCCCTAGGGACCCGGTTGAGTCTTAAATATTGCTTTAAGGTGGCTCCATCCCACCATCTGGAGTTTTCCAATTTTTTAAGTCTCTCTAACTTCATAAATTTTTCTCTGAGACCTTCATTGCGTGAGGGATTTCCACTAACAGAGGCAGTGATGATATTACTGCCCTTTGTAAGATTTTCGAAAAGCTCCTCTGCTGCTTTATCTCTATCCATGGTAAAAAAGATTCTAGTATATGTGTGTAAGTACGCTGCGGCTGCCCTTCCTAAAACACAAGATGCAATCGAAAGAGAGGGTTTTAAGTAAGTAGGAAGGAGTGGCGCTCAGCTAAATTTGCGTACGTGATAAGAAAATAACTCAAGTAAATACGGTGCTAAACCAGGTAGGGGAGACCCCTGTAACCCCTATATACGTGTAGGAAAACTCCTACAACACAATAGTACATCCAAATCCTGGGCACACGTGCATAATTATAAACATATATGATCACAATAGCGTAAGTCCATTAGAGAATCAATCTCATTAAAGTTCGCAGAAGAGTTGTTTCTTGTTTCTTTTATTCTTTTATTCATGTACCGTAGGAGAACAACCAGCAAAAAATACCAACAACCAGCCAACACGTGTTTCGTCTAGGAGGATACTCCCACGACTTCTTCAGGGCTGGGAATGATACAATTCATGGTGTAAACCAAAACATGAAGTGGTAATTGATACTGGAGAGTAAACTCCATAGGTGAAAAAACACCCACTAACCGTGGAAACCCTATACAACACAAAGGACCGTTTTATGATAAAACATATATTAACAATAAAAGGCAGTGTTATTGCTATGGTCCAGTAAACGAGAAAAAATACAGCCGCAATGTGCAAAGTGACATGATTTAAAAATAAGCAAAAAAGCATCTAATGTAATATGAACATACATAATATAATTAAGTGATACTTAGGACCAAACAGAAAAATCAGAATAAAAATTGTGAGGTACAAATGACAAGGTATTCTACATGAAGTTTATGGGAGAGGATAGAGTCAATGAATAATTTATTATGCGCAAATAGGGAGCTCATAGTTCTAATGATAAGATGTGAAAAAACTTAAATTTTAATTACAATTCAACTGTACCTAAAAAGACACTACCGCAATAATAACTTTGCATAAAAGTACGGGGATCCGTGAGTCTCGAAAAAAGCCGTACAGGGCATATGACACAATTGGAACATGTAAGGAAGCTGACGAGCGTGAAAAGTGATAAAACTCAAAGAGCAAAAAAAGCTCTATACATGCATTATAGCCCGACTAAGTGACAAGGGTGATCAGAAGGTAAGCCTTAGTCTACCTGAATTCTTGTCGAACGATGTAATGTATTCTGTTAAGGGATATGAATTAAAATAGAAAGTCAAACAGAAATATGGGTTGTGATAATGATTACAAAAGGCAAATGACAATGAAAGAATTAAATCTATTTATTTAGAGACAAACTCACCGAAATGCCGGTGATAATTCCAACCCGGCAGGTCTGAACCGCAAGCTGGATAAAAACGAGATCGAGTATGTATAAAATCTATATCCAGGATATAAAAGAATGGTGTCGGTCAGACAGTTCACCAAGGGAAATAGTGAAAATTGCTAATAGCGTTAAAGAACACATACTACCTTGTCAAATGGTGTAAAAATAATAGAAGCCACGGGTAGTGACACGGGTGTGTGTCATGTCGATAACAATCTACAAATGAAAGGGAGTAAAGACTGAGCATACGTAAACATAATGTAGAAAATATAATAAATCTGTCCGTACACTAAAATGCACAGAAGGCAGCACACATAGATATTTGCAAAACGTCATTTTTTTAAAATGATTGTTTATGTGGAGGAAGAGACACCTTCCTGCAGATAAACAATCAATAGCCTTTTGCTGTTTCTATGTGTGCTGCACAACGCAGCACACATGCAAACAGCAAAAAACGAGGAGAAATGAAACATTTCTCCTCGTTTCACCAGGTTAAGACCAGGTTTTGTTTAACACAAAAGAGCTGTTCCTAGTATGATGACCTAAGTGTTATCTTGTGAGTGCAGACATCTCACAAAAAGTGAAAGACTGGTCTCACACACCACCTGGTGTCATGCTTCATCATTGACCAGTCCTCGCCCTCTAAAAACTTGGTTTGATAGAGGGCGGGCATACACCTGAAGACAGGGATGCACTTCTAAAACTAAGTGGGGGCCCTTGCAAAAAAGTGTGAGGTTTAAAAGGCCATTACAGATGTCATACTCATTTGAATGTAACTGGCATCTGTATGGTGTTTAAAAATGAAATGGTCGGTGTATTGGGGATTCTATTGTCCCCCCACCGTACTATAAGTGGTCAACATGTTTCTGCCTGCTGGCCCCGAGGGGTCCGTGGCATTCATCAGGACCTATACTGTATAAACGGGCTCCACCCTTACCGTGCTATGCTGGTGAGGGTTCCACTAGCGAGGAAGCGAGGAGATCGGATATAGGTGCAGTGGCGGGAGCTCTCTCCATTCACAGTCTTGACCAAAGGGGTCTCCCCTCCTCACTCTCCTATGGGGCTAGTAGGTCCCAACAGTTAGGGCGTTAATCTTAGCCGCACACACGGTGGTGTGTGAAAGCGTTCACCCCACCTAGTGGAACCCTCACCAGCATAGCACGGTAATGGCGGAGCCCGTTTATACAGTATAGGTCCTGATGAATGCCACGGACCCCTCGGGGCCAGCAGGCAGAAACATGTTGACCACTTATAATACGGTGGGGGGACAATAGAATCCCCAATACACCGACCATTTCATTTTTAAACACCATACAGATGCCAGTTACATTAAAATGAGTATGACATCTGTAATGGCCTTTTAAACCTCACACTTTTTTGCAAGGGCCCCCACTTAGTTTTAGAAGTGCATCCCTGTCTTCAGGTGTATGCCCGCCCTCTATCAAACCAAGTTTTTAAAGGGCGAGGACTGGTCAATGATGAAGCATGACACCAGGTGGTGTGTGAGACCAGTCTTTCACTTTTTGTGAGATGTCTGCACTCACAAGATAACACTTAGGTCATCATACTAGGAACAGCTCTTTTGTGTTAAACAAAACCTGGTCTTAACCTGGTGAAACGAGGAGAAATGTTTCATTTCTCCTCGTTTTTTGCTGTTTGCATGTGTGCTGCGTTGTGCAGCACACATAGAAACAGCAAAAGGCTATTGATTGTTTATCTGCAGGAAGGTGTCTCTTCCTCCACATAAACAATCATTTTAAAAAATGACGTTTTGCAAATATCTATGTGTGCTGCATTAAGCAGCACACATAGAAGTTACAAAACGCTATTTAAAGATTGTTTATGTGCAGGAATGGAGACCTTCCTGCACATAAACAATCTTCCCTTCAACGCAGACACCCTTACACTATGGTGCAAGGGTGTCTGCATTGCCACTAGGCTGCTAAATTTAGCGCCAGCACAGGGGGAAACACAGGGCTGCACCATATTGTTGTTAATATGGTGCAGTCCTGCGTTTCAGAAGTGGAGGAGTGCGGCGTTAAGCCAGGTAGGCTAACACCGCACTCCGTCACATCTTAGTAAATGTGCCCCTTGGTGTCATCAGAGCTTTGGTTCCAAGCAGGGGTAGTTTAATTTTCTGGCTACTCCCTTGAGCAGGGATGCCCCACGAGGCAAAGATGTCATCATGCCGCTCGATGACTTTGTCATAGGTTGTTGATGATAAGTGTTCCATCAAAGGAAAACGTGAGAATTCATTAATGAATACCATGAGATGATGTCCATTTTCTAGGGGCCCAAAGAAATCAACAGCCACTTCATCCGAGGTATGTGCAGTAAGGTCAGATATGGTCAATAGATGCTGTGTCACTTTGGGAGATGAGCAGTTACATAAATGGCATGCTTTCAGTTCTTTATCAACTCATTCATTGAGGCTAGGGAACCACACTCGATCTCTTAGTGCTCTTTTGGTAGCTGCAATTCCACAATGTCCTTCATGGACAAGCTCAATGACTTGCTGTCTCAGGCTCTAAGGGATGACGATTCTCGAGCCTCTCAATACTATACCCTCTAGGGTGACAGATATTTCATCCTGTAAATTTTGGGATTTTTTAAATTCAACATCGTCAACACAGTATCGAATGCTTTTCTTCCACGCTTGAGTTGAAATGAGGTCTTTGAGGATAGTCATGTTCTTATCTGTGTTGGTAGCAGCAATACTCTGTTCAATGGATAGCGCTGCTGGACCTCACAAGGAAGTTGACATACTCCTCAGCCACTTTGGATTTCGAACTGTGGCAATATAGTGGCACTCGTGAAAAGTAATCAGCAGGGTTTTGATCTTTCTCTGGCTTGTGCACAATTACACAGTCATTCTCTTGCAGTCGCAACCCCCTCCTTTCAATGCGAGGGGACATCTTAGCCTTCGGGTCTCCAAAGAAATTGAGCAACGCCTGATGGTCTGTGATAATGGTAAATGTTTTCCATCCAGAAACACATGAAAATGTTTGCAGGCCCACACTATAGCCAGACCCGCCTTTTCCAGCTGAGAATAGGCACGTTCAGTTTCAGACAAACTTCGACTGGAATAGGCCCCAATGTGTCTCTTGGCATTTGAATGACTATTGTGCTGAGCAAGGATTGCTCCCAGCCCCACCAAGCTCGCATCTACTTTGATCTCAGTATGTAATTTGGGGTCGAAGTAGGCCATTTCAGTTGCATTCTCGATTGCATATTTTATTCTTTTGAAACTTTGGTCACATTCAGGAGACCACTGAAATGGGACATTTCGCTATGTAAATCTCTCAATTCGGCACTCACTGTCTCAAAGTCACAAATGTACCTTGAGCAGTAACTGCCCATGCCTAAGAAGGATTGTAGCATGGTTACATCTAGTGGGGGGAAAGTAGATGACCGTGCTTTCACCTTATCTAGGTCAGGAGCCATTCCCCCATCAGAGAATATCTGCCCAAAGAAATTAAGCTGGACTTGTGAAACTCACACTTTCCTGCATTCAGAGTGAGGCCTGCATCAGCTAGTAACTGACACACTTGTGTAAGAGCCTTGTCATGCTCTTTTTGTGTTGTACCAAATACCAGTACGACATCACTATAATTAAAAGCATGTGTAAAAGGTTCAATCACTCAGCATATATCATTCTGAAATATTTCCGCAGCCGAAGACACTCCAAAACTCTGTCTTTTGTATCTGAACAAACTAACATAAGTCGAAAACGTAGTAATGTACCTGCAATTCTCTTCGAGTTGATGGTATCGCTTGTTCAAGTCAAGGCGGAAGAAGACTTTGGCTCTGTTTAATTGCATGATCATGTCCTCTATGTGAGTATCAGGATGTCTTTCTCTCTTTATTGCTTTGTTGGCCTGGCGCATATCAAAACAAATGTGCACTGCACCTCCACTGTCCTTTTTTGGCACCACCACTATGGGCGAGACCCAAGGCGTAGGACCGGTGGAGCGTTCAATGATGTCATCTTTCAGCAGCATTTCTAGTTCTTTCTCAACGTCTTCTTGCAAGTAAAAAGCGACTCTGCTGTGTTGGTGTGCAACAGGGCGAACGTCCTCATTAATATGAAGTTTCACTTTCATTTTCCTAAACCATGCAAAATAGCACAGGAACTGACTTACAATTTCAAACTGAGTACGAAGGTTGTAATTGAGAGATATCAGTCCCATGTCAGCAGCAGTGACAAAGCTGAGTAGGCATGCACTAGATGAAGTTCCTTGAAGGACATGGATTGGAACTTGCACTGATGTAGTTTTGAGTCATGGTTGCTATGAATGACCCTTGGCTTTGCAGTGGTTCAGAAGCAGCCCACGTATACACCTTCATGTCTGATGGGGTGAGGCGAGGCACAGGGGACAGCCTGTTAAACTTTTCCATGGGCATGATGTTGATCGAGGCACCGCTTTATATGATGAAAGTAATTGGTTGATCATTTACTTTCAGTGTGATTTGGGGACAGCATCCAAATGAAGTTTGTCGTTTCGCTTGGTGGATTTCTTTTGAACTGTTGTCTTCTTTACAAGCAGCTAGTCATACTAGTGCATGCCGCTTTTTGGTAGCTACCACTGGCGCACACCCATCTCCTTTATCGGTATTCAACAGCGATGTCGGAGAGCCTTTGTATGATGAGCTTGACGATGATTGATCTAGCCTTGTTTCTATTTGTCATAGCTGATGTTTTTAGTTTTGTGGGCGTGGCGAGAATGTTTCTGGAAACTTCTGGCACCCATGTGTCTTCTCACGGGGATGCATTTGATTTCTCTTTTGCTTTGCACACCATTAGGAAGTGTTTGTCTTTCCCACACCCTTTGCATGTCTGTCCTATGGCTGGACATTTACCTTCACGGGGAAATGAAAATCCACATTGGAAACATAAGTTTGATTTCTTTTTAGATGTCTACTTAACTGCATTTTGTTTTCACTTGTGCTTGCTTTTCATGGTCAGGGCCGATTCATGATGGGCCGTTCCCACTTCCATATCATCAGCTTGTTGATCTGCTCATTCTTCTGCTCTCGCAGTAGTTAGCATTTTCTCCAGACTGTGTGTTTCTCTCAACATGCGCCTTCTAAACGAATTGGAAAGGCAGCCATCGATGATTCGAGATGCATGGCTTCTTCGTTGGTGAAATCACAGAACTTGCAATTTAATGAGTATATCAAGTCTTTCAACAAACTCATCCATTGTTTCACCAACCTGCTGTCGTGCTTGGTTGAAGATGTATCTTTCATAGTCAACATTCGCCATTAGATTGAACTTGGCTTTCAACACTTCTTTTATCTTTTGCTATGATTTTGTTTCGGCTGGCGAGACTTATGATTTCTTTCACTCCATCACCAGCAAGGTTCTTTAAGTATTTCATGATCTTCTTATCATCGTCTTCTTCTAGCGCATCTATGAAGTTATCAAATGTTTCCATCCATGCAGCCCACATGGCAAAAAAAGTCTGTTTCTTCACTTGCGGTGGTGGTTTCGGGTATGCAACAGCATCATATTTTACGCTCCCGTCTGTCGCCATTGGAAGTACATGCTGTTTGGGTAGCGCTCGTTGCACTGGATGGCACCTGCAACGTTTGCACGCATCGGACTGTAACCTGGTCTTGGGTTGTCATGTCCAATTTGAGGTCGTGTGACACTTCACTCGCTAGTGCCTGTAAGTGAGTTTCTGCCTTTAGCTTTTGCTTTCTATGGATAATGACTCTGTGCTATGGTGCAGCGCAATATCTCTCCTTTCAGCTTTACCAGCAGATTCTGGCGGGCTTTTCGAATGTCCTCCTCTTCCATGCCTTCAATTTTTTCTAGGGCCATGTACAGGCTATAGTGGGGATTTGACTACACATACGCCGACCTCAGACTGCTTCGCACCGATTTGGGGTGAACGTGGCAAACATGAGCAGTTTGTTGTACCGTTGCAAACTCTCAGGGAGAGCAGTCTTTTTCTTCGGGGCATATATCCCACCCTCGTCGCCAATTGTGGCATCCTACCCAGCCCGGCAGCATGCAAATGAACACGGCACACACGGAGCTTAGTAACGGACATCTTTATTCTTCAGCATACAATCACACACTCCTGTATGCCTTGCGGCATTACTTTATAACCAAACTTTAACACCTCCCAGAAGCTTACGTAATTCCTGTTAAAGTCCTCCCAGAACCGCAAGGGTCCTAGCGGTCATAATCTTAAAGACTCCATAGTAACATTCACGGCACTTCTTTAGGAGCTTTATGTGTACCTTGTGTGGCTATTGTTCGTAAACACACACCCAGTGTACAATTTTTCACAAAGGAGCTATTCACTGCACCCTCCATGACAGTGTTTGTGTGTGTGCATGGGAGTAGGGGATGCGGAATCTCATCTGCGCGGCTGCCTATAGCCTGTTGTGGTGGCCAATGAATGATAAAGAGTGACCCTGGTCCAGTCTATTTCGGTTACAACTTACAGGTGCAGATAGTGGGGAGGAGGGGCAGAGATAAGGAGAGTCCTCAGAACAGTGGGATCAAGGTTCCTACACACGTCATCTGCCCAGCATGCAATTAGGGTGATCCCCCCCCATGAGGGCAATGGGGCAGTGCCAATCTTCCCCTTTTTGATCCTCCTGCTTTCCAGGTGCTGTTGTGTAGAAGTTCCATGATACAGTAAATGCATAGAGAATTCACCAGTAAACCCACTGTGGGAATTTCTCGAGATGTGAGCAGTGGAGTGATGCTATATCAACCAGAACAGTATACAGGGGGGCTGTCCACTGTTCCATTGGTTGTTTAAAATAGGCAAGGGGACTGAGCTGTGGTCATTACAATAACTCTAACGATGTCTATGCAGGACTCAACATAATGATATGGGGTATGTAAGCCGGGGCTTCAGTATATTGGGGTACCTTGAATAGACAAACAGGAGATCAGTAATCTGTCACAGCCAGAGGAGGAGCACACAAGCTCTTTGTTGTTGGTGTGAAACAGAAATCCTATTTATTCCCAATTTCTTAAAGGTAGGCACTAGTTAGTGCACAAACTGTGCAATTATAACTGGGCATTCCTCAGACTAGGGATCCCATCCCAGTAGTCCACTTGTCCAAGAATTTTGTTGTTCACAGAGTTGGGGCCGTTCTTGATAGGTTGAGTGGCTTAGTAGGATAAACAGGGACCTAGAGCAATGGTGAGAATGGAGGACATCCCAGTTTGGGTAGACCCATTGGTTAACTAACCGTAAACAAGTGGCACAAATACTACATCCCAAATAAACCAAAATTAAGTCTGCCCAGAACTCCAATGTTTCTAGTAGTCCAATGTTAATTGTCATTTTCGAGCCAAATAGTGGCACAGTCTGGCACAACACAGTAGGCAGGGTACCTGAGCATGAGGGGTCCCAGAAAGACCACAGTCCTTACCCTGAAGGACCAGGAACTGTCTGACCACTGCCCTGCAAGACTCCTAATTTCTGGGTACTTCTCAGCTGATGCTTCTGGTGTGGAGAGTGGGAATGGAGAGGTGTGGTGCAGCGGCCAGGGCAGCTGACTTCGGAGCACAGGGCTCATGGTTCGATCCCCGGCTCCGGCGGCAGCTCAGCTCAGCACATTGTGACTCTGGGAAATAGCTCACTTAATTTCCACGACGGCCCCCAGCGCCTTGAGACCCGTAAGGGTTAGTAGTTCGCGCTTTACAAATACGGATTTACATTTACATTTAGAATGTCAGAGAACCTGTCCCAACCACCTATGAGATGCTCGCTCCACTGTGGCACCTTCCCTTGCTCTTCTTCTGAGCCTTGCGACTCATCGCCCCAGCCACCTGCAAGCATGCAGCTCCACTCCTAACCATCACACTCACTCACCATCCACCAACACCACTGGCATTCATACAACTCATTACCCGCTCCCTCCACAAACACGCAGTGGAGGCGTGGGCCCTCATCCACACATACACACACCCAACCTCGCCTTCTTCACAGAAACATGGGTTAACCCGCCATCCGCCCCAGACATTGCCAATGCCATCCCAGCAGGCTACAAGATCCTCCACCAAGACAGAACTTCAAACCCGGAATACTCGAAATAATCCACAAAGACAGCATAAAGTGGACTGCTACCAACGACCCAGACACCATCTTCATCAAGCACCTCCACTTCATGATCCAAATGGATAGCAAGGGAATCCTTGCCTACCGACCACCGGACCCACGATGGAATTTCAGCAACTTCATCACTGACCTCATCACCTCTACTGCGCTCAGCTCCAAGTGTTATATTCCATATAGGTACCCTATGTAGGCTCAGGTAACATTATAACCTTTCACCTATATCCTTCCCTACATTACATACATAACGGTTCTTGAGGACTGACCTTTTACCCAGATATGACACTGCAGTCAGAACGCGGGTTTTCCCTAGTTCGATTCTCATACATTGTGCATGAGGCTTCTTGGAAGCACAGCAGGACTAACAGCAGGATTACCATCTCCTGTATAATATCTATGTATAAAGTTCAGGCCCGACGTCATCCTTTAGGCCGACACAGTAACACTTCAAGGTAGGACCCCATGGGAGACATATGGGTATAAATACATCACATCTTGCTTAGAAAGAAGGAGGAGACCGTGACTTCCCGGCTGACACACTGACCAGAGACGCTGAGGTTCCTACATTCAGACGCTCCAGCCAGCAGTGGTCTAACATCCCCCGCCGGGTGTCCAACTCGAGACCAGGACGGGGTCCCATATTCTCTAATACTCAGGTAATGGGGTGGACTAGATCCTAGAGGGATTCTTGGCATAACACCTACATAGATGCTAGGTACATTTAGGTACATCTAGTTAGGGAGACATCGTAGGAGTACGCACTTTTTATCATGTGTTTTATATACTTGTATGTATTCATGATTATTGCAAGATGGTAGAGCTATACCATCCATTTACTTTCTTAGTGCTTCTAATCATATATCTCTGCTACTGTCTAGTGGTTTTTGCAGCTCATATATTCTACACTAGAATAACAACTGTTCAATAAATCCTTATTGAAACGCCCAGACTGTTTATTCTGTGTATCTCTGAGACAAACTAAGTGAGCACGAGTGACTGAGCGAAAAGTAGTATATTGTTTCCACAATCCTGGGGGATCAGGGTTGTCACGTTCTGAGGTTGCCAAGAAACTATTCTCTCCCCGATAAGAGGAGATTCTAGTGGCACTGTGAGCTAGCTGATACAGACAGGCTAACGTATCCGGTAGGGGTGCACGGAATCAGTCTGCCACCAATCCCACAATTTATGTTATCCAAACGCGCAGATCCTGTATAGGGTATATAGGAACTACACGACATGGCGCCGCCAACGTTGGTTGGGTACTTTGTTTGCTCAAAACAAGAAGGAGAGAAAGGGATTTTCACAGGATTGAAGGAAATACTCCTGGTCCCCTTAGGGTCAGATAATTAAAACAAAGAAGGAGTATAACCAAAAGACAGCTCACTGTCTATATGGTATTGGGACAAAAGCACAGGAAAGGAAATTGTCCTTTGTTAAAGAAAGGACAATTTCCTTTCCTGTGCTTTTGTCCCAATACCATATAGACAGTGAGCTGTCTTTTGGTTATACTCCTTCTTTGTTTTGATTATTTTGGGTACTTTGTTTAACAGTAGAATCTGAGTAGTTCAGTCGTGATATTCTCAGAGACCCCTACTCACAAAAACCAGAGATGTCTGGAGTGGGTGGGCACAAAGTCCGCCACAGCTGAATAGGCTAAAAAATCCTATTTATTAGCTTTTGGTTAATCAAGCTTGAAGGACACAGTGTTCCTAAATTGTGCAAAACACCTTATCCTAGTTCCCTTGGAAAATACTTCTTCCTCTAAAAAATGACTGAAGGCGTGGAAAGCGCATTGGGAGTTGTGCATGATTTGCACCTCTCAGGAGGAGAAGATGCAGATGCAATTCCGATTGCAGAAAAATTCAGACATACAGTCACCCTGCAACTGTTAGAAAATGGTTTATCATCTAGGGGAGGCTTAGTGGTTTTCGTGATTGAGGCACACAAATCCAACAAAACAGAGGTATTTTATTCATGGGTTACATTCCCAGCAGCAGATGCCAGAACAAAGACATTTCGCTCTTACACAGAAGGAGATGCACCAGTGGAATATTGTCCGTACGAGGACATAGAGGTTCCACTCACGTACCAGGAACACTTATACTGGTTTAAAGGCGCCCTACCCCACATAAGAGGAAGAGTAAGATTAGGCCCGCTCGGAGGAGAAGGGGCAACATGGCCGATATTAGCGGCCTACACACCACATCCTGACATTGAAACAATGCCACCAGGAAACTTACTCATACAACACAAAGATTTGATTAAAATCTATAGAAACTTGATGCAATTCGTCATGAGGACATTTACAGTCCAACCAGCAATAGTTGCAACAAATGGAACTCAAGCTCAGGGTACAGCAACTAAAATCACACCACAAACACTACATGCGGTAATGGGCAAAATGCCCACGAAACGTGAACTAATGCCATTCTGGGTAGCTCAGAAAATAACTCAGCTCGAGGCAGTATTCCCGAATACTACCCTGTATGAAAAACACAGAATGCTAACAATCTGCTTGCCCATGGGGATAACACCACAAGTAGAAGATTGTACCACTTTGGGTACAGTCTTTGCTACCATTTATACCAGGAATCATGGTATTCCTTCATTAGCAGTAGTACCTGATGTATTAAGACAAATACAAAATGAGTACGGAGCAGAGCCTGCTCTGAACTTAGGGATGAAGTTACTAGGTAACTATGACCAGGTATCAGCCATAATACTAGCTAATATTAAAGGGGAAGCAGCTTCAGTGGCAATCTGCCAACGCCTAAGGGAGTTCAGTCCTTTAGATCAACAACACGAACTACCCAAAATAATTGAAACTGCATATGCAGAATTAGGCAGAGACAGTTTGGGTGGGAAAGCTTTAAAACCACAACTGATGGGCAGTCCTGAAAAGGACACTTCCAAGCAGATACCTGCTTCAAATAAAAAGAAGTGGGACAATAAAAAACAACAAAACTTTAAAGGAAACAGATCTCAATCCCGAGGTAGATCTCCACCACAGGAGCCCTCCGAAAAGAGGTATAACCTTAGGAATAGGGATAATATTAGGAAACCTGACAGGTATCAGGATACTGATACACATTCCTCTCGTTCCTTTCAGGGTTCATCGAAAAACTCAGAGAGGGAAGGTCGGTCAGAAAGACAAGAAGAGCGTACAAAGTCCAGAGACAAGCAGCACGCTCAAGATTACACTTCTAAAAAAGAAGAAAAATCAGAGCAAAAGCCACAGTTCAAAAAGAAGAAGGTTGCAGGTCTAAAGATCAGACATGCCCAGAATTCTGAGGACTCGACTACTGAACGGGGAATGGGCTCTGACGATGCTAGACAGTGCGGCAGAAGTAACAATAGCTCGCCAGAACCTGATGGAATTTCTGGTGACAGCGGACTTGAATGATTATATCACGGTGGAAACACCTGATACTAGAGTAAGTGTCCCACATAAAGTATATGAAATAACGCTCCAAATGGAGGGGGACAAAAGTAGGAAAGTGAGAGGTCTCTTTTGGTAGAACCTAACGTTTGGCTATGACATTTTGTTAGCTGAACAAGATTGGCCGCCAGCATTCGTCATGGATTGCCCTAAGGGAGAAACGGTAATTCTACCAGCCTTCTCAGATCATATTCCCAGGCACTTGCAGCATACTTATGCGCAGGAGTGGGTGGTAGCCCAGGCTCCAGCACTATACAAAAACCATGTTGGATGGGATGAGGATTCAACCCACCACATAATTCCTTTAAAAAATACTCCAACTGCACAGAGGCAGTATCCAAAAAAGTAAGAAGCTAAAAAACAGGTCAGGGAGATCTTAGATTAACTTGAATACCAAGGGGTGATTGAAACTTGCACCTCTCAAATGAACAATCCTTTGTTTCCTGTCATGAAACCTGACAATACATATCGTCTAGTTTTAGATTACAGACATTTAAACACTTGCACTAAGACATTTGCAGTCTAAAATGCACACAGTGCCGCATTAATGAATAACATTGTGCGGAAAAAATACAAAACAACACTTGATATCTCAAATGGATTTTTCTGCCAAAATACAGTGCCTGAAAGCAGGTATTTGACAGCTTTCTCAGCGCTAGGGTCCCAGCGTCAATTTTGTCGATTCCCCCAGGGGTATAGAACAGCCCGGGGTTGTTTTCGGCCAGAGTAACTGAGTTACTTCAGAAATTAGATGAAGAGGCATTGTCCTATGTGGATGATATTTATCTGACGGACGATGACCTAGAGGAACACTTGAACAGAGTAAATACCATAATTTTGGGTTTTGCATCTGAGGGCTACAAATTTAACTTTAAGAAATCAAAAATTGCCCACCTCAGTGTCCTGTTTTTAGGCTATGAGCTTTCAAGTGAAAGGAAAAGCCTGGCAGCGAATTTTTTAGAAAAATATGCGCTGCTCCAACCTACAAAATCATTAAAAAATCTACAGTCAATTCTGGGATTCCTAAATTTTGGTAGAACATACATTTTAGATTATGCAGAGAGAGTAAAACCTTTCTACAATTTAATTAAAACTGATTTTTCAGTTAAAAATTGGACACAGGAACACGCAGATACACTACGTTCCTTACAAGCTGACATGATAGCTTCCAAACACTTACAGACACGCGTAAACGTACGCAACCTAGTGATCCGTATAATTGCGGGTCAATCTGGGTACACCTATCTGACATATAATGAAGGTGAAACAGTACCAATTGCATACAAATCACATTTGTACACAAATGCTGAGATGCGCTTTGCATCCACAGAAAAGATTCTAACAGCAGTACAGACTGCTGTAGAGAGAGAAAGAGCACTGGCTCAGGGGAAACAAATAATAGTAGTGACTCCAGTTCCAGCCTTAGAGGCTGCGACAAAGGCGAGCGCTCCTAACGCTAAAGCCTTACATCCGAGATGGATACAATGGGCTAATTCTCTCACTGCAACAGATGTAGAATACAGGTACAACCCAAATTTAAAGACACAAGCATTTCTGCAATACGAACAAGAATATCCTCTACCAAATGAAATAATGCCTCTAGATCAGTAATAATATATTATTTACACTGACGGATCTGCTCAACCGGCCATAGGGAGTAAGCAACAATATAGCACAGCATGTGCAATCGTTAAAGGTCGCATGCGGGATGGAAAGTTCCACCCCAGTTCCACAAAAACACAGTCTCTAGGAGACTGCATGTCACAGTTGGCAGAATTAAAAGCGCTGATACTGGCACTAGTAAATACGGATTGAGAATTCCCCACACTAATTGTGTGCGATTCCTTTTACTGTGTGCAGTCATATAATGAATATTTGCAGTACTGGGTTCAAAACGGGTTCAAAGACGCAAAAGGTGGCACAATTAAGCATGAAATGCTATGGGAACAGGTAGTGGAGTTGAAAACCGAACTACCGAGGGCTCACGTGATTCACACACTGAGTCATCAGCGTGATGGCGTTCACGTTGAAGGGAATTCATTAGCTGATGAAGCCGCAAAGGGGGCTGTATGCACGGCTTCCGTAGCTGCAATCACTCGTTCTAAAACGAGAATAGACGGTGAGATTATGGTAGCTGTCATTGCTTCACGCAAAAACAGCAAAGCACTGCCGAAAAAGTTTCCACTCAAGTACTCCTACAAGTTAGATGCCAATAACATTCCATTTGCTCAGTTTCCTGGAGTGGGGGATAGAGTAATTCCAAACATGGATCGTAAGTTAGTTTTAATCCTAGCGGCACACGAAGGGATAGGTTCTGTACATGCAGGAGTTACGGCGACTGTTTCTTTGTTGAAACAACGCTACTGGTGGCCCGGGTTAACAAAGCAGACCAAAGACTTTGTCTTAAAGTGCAATATCTGTCAACAGACAAATGGGGCCACCATAGCTCGCCCAGCACAGATCCCATTATTAGACAGCATTAGGCTGTCCGTTCGCGTGCACCCTGCTCGAGATTCCTATGGGTGTGGCCCCAACGCTCGGCTGACGCTCGAACTGTCATCAAAGATTTGCGAGTCTTTATAGGGACATACGCAATTGGCACATTACATTCTCACCTGGGCCCTGTGTTTAGCTCTCCGGCTTACAAGGAGGCAATGCGAGTATTGGGTGTATCATTGCAGTACTGATCTCCGTACCATCCCGAGGGAAATTCGGTTGTGGAGAGAAAAAACCGAGACTTAAACCAATCTTTGACAGCTAGAGTATTAGGCACGGGTGAGAGTTGGGTAAAACACCTGTATGGAGTACAGAGAGCCCTGAACAACATGCCAAGAAGTTCTCTATGGGGTGTCACTCCATATGAGGTCCTATTTGGGATAAGAATGTGGGTACCTGATCTTGATTGTGAAGGCGCAGTGGCGGATGAAAAGCCTTTTGACATCCATGATCGTTTGGCTGTTTTACAGGATTTAAATGAATCCAGGACACAACAAAGTAATGCCCACCTGAAGCAGACCACCACTGGGGAAGTCAAATCAGTCAAGACCTGTCTGGATCCCAAAAGTCGGGGATCTGGTCAGAGAGAAAATAGCGGACAAGAAAGAATTTGGGCCATCCTACAGAAAACCTGTACCGGTCCTAGCCATTGAAGGAACAAGAACTGTACTTCTGCTGCCTCTTGCCGGAAAAAAGGAGAAAAGATTTGTCTCAATCGACCTAATCAAACCACACTATGTGGCCGATACTAAGCAGTAGGCCACGTGGACTCCAATGTAGCAGACGCCCTCCTCTCGCTACAATTCAAGAAGTTCAAACGGAAAGACTCATCACGTTCGAAGAGCCTCCTGTACGGAATGATGGACTGTGCAACAATACTATGGAACTCGTTCCTCTTGAACCTGAAGTTCAACTTCAAAATCAAACTCATAATAACAAGCAAATCGCTATCCGACCAAATACAGATGTCTACGTCAACATGCCTCGACAAGAGCAAAGTAGGATTTCAACAAATCCCGATGCAATTCCAACAATTGATCGAACTGCTTCTGGCTACTTCATAAACTTTGATACGTTTTCTTTGGATCCAAGTGAACCTGAAACGACGCCAGCCCAAAAATCACGCAAGCAGCAAGTTAAAGACTTTCTGAACTTTCTCAAAAAGACTTGCCTGGTATCGCCTTGGGTAGAACTATGGGTAATTACTGGGGTGCCTTTCTTTCTTTTCTGGTTAGGCTTAGTAATAGTTTTTAACATGATTATTAATGGACAATACATTCGGCAAAGCTCTGCAGCCCAAAAGGTGAACTTAATTTTAAAACCACAACAATCATCTCATCGAGACAAAAAAGGCTTGTCATCAGTGAACATTACAGCAGTTCCTATACCAGATGGTATAGTTTGGGACAAGGTTGATTTCGATGCATTTGGCCCGATCGAACTTTTAAAGATTCCACATTTATTTAAAATATCATTACCTCAAGTACATTTTCCGATGATTGGGATTTTGAAACTGTAAATAACATGTTGTCTGATTTAGAAAAATCTGCTGCATTTTCTAATAGTGAAACATTGGAAAGCACATCGGATTTTGAATCCTTGTATTGTTTTCAACATTGTGGTCATCATTTTTTGCATAAATCTGCTAATCCTAGAAATGTGTTCACATACCACCAGTGGGAACATTGTCCAACACCGCCAAAGGGCGGTTCAAAAACATTTACTCAAAAGTTTCCATATTTTTCAGGGTTTAATATGTCTGACCCAGCCTCATATTATTATAAGGTTGCACCTACATCAGCACAGAAAAATATGCTAACAAACACCAAGCAAATTTACTCTGCATCCTTTATTGCCCAGTTGTCCGAACAAGGTTTCAACTTATTGAAAAACACAATTGAGGTAAAATCAGTCTGGGGTACTAGAGAATGGCAAGTGCAGGGAACGGAAGCTTTATTTAGAGCATGCCTCAGCAGATCATGTTTTTGAATGAGACAGTGCAACAGACGTCTTGCCTTGGACTAGACAAGAACAAAGACTTGAACACACCTCCGAAACCGACACCATCACTGACAGAAGGAAATGAAACATCACAGAAAGGGATTACAATAGATGACACCATATAATACAATAGATCAGACCCCGATTGTAAGAAATGGTTGATTTGGCCCACAGACACCAATAGTTGTCAGGAAAGATTACTGGGTAAAACCGAAGGGTTTACTATCCATAGGCCAGATCCACGTTATGTACAAAGACAACATCCAGGGGTAGTGACATCCTACAGTGTTGGGAAGGTGTGCCTTGATTGGCTAAAAACCTCAACACTCACACAGGTGAAACAACACTTATCCGTACTCTCACAAGATGTAGATCTTAGGGATTTTTTACTAGGTCCCAGGAAACCACGTCAGAAACTTTTCATATATGCTGGCATTTATGCTGCCTACAATGAAATATGGAAAATATCACAACAAGAGACCGCAGAGAGATTACGGGAAATAGACCGTATAAACCTAGAAAAATCTCTAGCAGTGGTAGACAATGGGTTAACAACATTGACCTCCAGGATATATTCCTTAGGCAACATTGTATCTTCTGCGATGGACATATTGGAACAAGATTTAGCCATATTACAACACAGGCAATTGCAATTACGTTCTATTATGTTGTTAAGCTGGACGCTGCAATCTTTGCGTGCAGGCTATGTGCCTTGGCGTTTTATCAACAGTTCATCTCTGTTTTCTGAATACAATCTGACAGATAAACAGATAGAAATGGCACAAAGGGGAGCAAAATATACAATGCTGCGTATTGAAAAACTGGATAGGTTACCATTTACAGTGGCAGAATCACCATCCACGGAATGGCTAATCCATGGCCACATAACTCTACCAGTCACTACTTTCCAGTTTCAGTATTGCCTTGAACAAAAGCAGGCAGGCAGATATGAAAACATGGGTAAGGAATACATTAAGGAATCATGGGAATTACCATACAGATTTCGATGCCGGAGTGGGGATTGAGAAGTGTTTCTAAGCGGTACAAACTGTGAGAACGCTTTAAGTGGATCACTCATATGTCAGGATATAATGCTGCACAGGGCTTGTCCTGTCATCTCAAGGGTTCCCCAGCTGCAGTGATTACTCCAGCATTCGGGCTACTTTCAAATGGGAGTTACTTGATGCTGAACGATCAAGGTTGCTGTGGAATGCTTCCAGGCATCGAATATCTGGTAACCGTGAGCTCCAGGGTTACTTGTTGTATGCAAGTATTGTTTCC
The DNA here is from genome assembly GCA_963921515.1 of Calotriton arnoldi. Taxonomy (NCBI): domain Eukaryota; kingdom Metazoa; phylum Chordata; class Amphibia; order Caudata; family Salamandridae; genus Calotriton; species Calotriton arnoldi. Next base: position 1,527,599 of record CAWUFW010001806.1, on the reverse strand, counting down.
ACTGACACATACCGTCAGGGAGGCGCCGTTATGGCCTTCACTGAATGTTTCTTTAATACGGTTTGATACTCTAAGTAGAATGAAAGCCATGCTTCTACAGAAGTCTGTGCCCTTAACCTCTGCTCGAGAGACTTTTGATCTCCAGATCGCAAGATCTTCAGCAGAGATACAGGCGCTTAGTCATAGTATCTGCCCTCACCATTTCGCAGAAATGGTAAATCGTATCTTTAATATGTCTGATACGAGTGGCATTGTTCACCTATTTAAGACCATAGGTTCTGGACTTATAAGCACCTTTCAGACGGTACTTGGAGTTATACCAAACTTCATAGACTCCGTATTCGGAAGCATCTTTGGAGGACTTCCGCTAATCCTGTTTCTAATAGCAGGTATCCTGATTGTCTTCTATCTGCTACGCAATGGACGTGCCAGTCACCAAGGAGATGGAAAAAGCACTCCTGGAGCGGAAATACCATGATCGCGTGGTACAACATCTAGGCACACCTCGCCTAAGAGAACTAAGTGCATCTTGGTTCTTGTTATTTTGACCAGTCTGGATGGACTGCATCTTACCTGTCCTCCGATGCCGGTTTTGCGGAGAAGAATGCGTGTTAGACCTTTGTTTGACACTCCCATCATGTGCGCAACCGGATGTGAATGCGTTACTGGACCCGATAACGGCCCATGTTCTGCAATGTCCTCAGCGTATTCCAATGTTGATGGCGGCATTCCTTGAGCCACCACAGGTAGTAACTGCACCTGTTGGTATGGACACCGGCTCCTCCACTGACACCCAGGCTTTGGACGGAGCACAGGCTGCCCCAGCACCGGCTGTGGGCAGCATGGAACATCATCTGTGCTCAATTGACGTTCTCTGCGAGGTGCTACAGTGGCCATCTACTGCGGAAGCAAGCAACGGAAATGTTGCGTCTACCAGCCAGGACACATAAACAGTTGACTCATGTGGCTTGTCGTGTGCTGGGAAGAAATTCGCCCTTTCTTAAAAGAAGCTCAAATTTGGAACTCAAAAACAAAATTGACATTCCTTTCATTTATTGGGCATACAATGGCTTTCTAATGCTTATAGTGCTTCGGACTATAAATACGAACATTTCAAAGCTAGGGCTTGCATTATTTTTTTTAACATTTTAAGTTTTAGAAATTTTTAGAAGTTTTTAAACATTTTTAGCAAAACCAATGTTTTTAAAACTTTCTTTGAGTATGCGTACCAATATCTAGTTAGATTAGTAATACGGTACTTAGTTACTTATGTCGTCCAGTCGGAAGAGGAGTGGGTGTTATATTCAATATAGGTACCCTATATAGGCTCAGGTAACATTATAACCTTTCACCTATATCCTTCTCTACATTACATACATAACGGTTCTTGAGGACTGACCTATTACCCAGATATGACACTGCGGTCAGAACGCTGGTTTTCCCTAGTTCGATTCTCATACATTATGCATGAGGCTTCTTGGAAGCACAGCAGGACTAACAGCAGGATTACCATCTCCTGTATAATATCTATGTATAAAGTTCAGGCCCGACGTCATCCTTTAGGCCGACACAGTAACACAGCAAGGTAGGACCCCTGGGGGGACCTATGGGTATAAATACATCACATCTTGCTTAGAAAGAAGGAGGAGACTGTGACTTCCCGGCTGACACACTGACCAGAGACGCTGAGGTTCCTGTATGCAGACGCTCCAGCTAGCAGTGGTCTAACATCCCTCGGGGGTGTCCAACTCGAGACCAGGACGGTGTCCCATATTCTCTAATACTCAGGTAATAGGGTGGACTAGATCCTAGAGGGATTCTTTGCATAACACCTACATAGATGCTAGGTACATTTAGGTACATCTAGTTAGGGAGACATCGTAGGAGTACGCACTTTTTATCATGTGTTTTATATACTTGTATGTATTCATGATATTGCAAGATGGTAGAGCTATACCATCCATTTACTTTCTTAGTGCTTCTAATCATATATCTCTGCTACTGTCTAATGGTTGTTGCAGCTCATATATTCTACACTAGAATAACAACTGTTCAATAAATCCTTATTGAAACGCCCAGACTGTTTATCCTGTGTATCTCTGAGACAAACTAAGTGAGCACGAGTGACTGAGCGAAAAGTAGTATATTGTTTCCACGATCCTGGGGGATCAGGGTTGTCATGTTCTGAGGTTCCCAAGGAACTATTCTCTCCCCGATAAGAGGAGATTCTAGTGGCACTGTGAGCTAGCTGATACAGACAGGCTAACGTATACGGTGGGGGTGCACGGAATCAGTCTGCCACCAATCCCACAGTTTATGTTATCCAAACGCGCAGATCCTGTATAGGGTATATAGGAACTACACGACACAAGACTCTGCTGCCCTAATTCTGCTCGACCTCTCTGCCGCTTTTGACACAGTCTCCCACCACCCACTCATCACCAGATTCCACGACGCAGCAATCCAAGGACCAGCCCTCCCATGGGTTCGCTCCTACCAGCCCGGAAGAACGCAATGCATCAGGCTGCTGCCTTTAACCTCCGAATCCAAAGACCCCATCTGCAGAGTCCCTCAAGGGTCATGCCTCGGCATCACCTTCTTCAACATCTACCTTGCGCCCTTTGCAAAGATCACCCGATCCCAAGGACTCCGTATCATCCCATACGCCGATCAATCAATCAGCATTTGTAAAGCGTGACACTACCATTCCTAGAGGTATCTGGGCGCTAAGACTACCGTGTCTCTGTAGAAGATGGTCCTTGATCGTGAAGGGCTTTATAGGCGTGCATGAGGATCTTGACCTAGCATCTCTTCTGGATGGGGATCCAGTGGAGGTTTCCGAGGTGGAGGATGAGGTGTGAATGTTTGGGAAGATCCAGGATGAGTCTGGCTGCAGTTTTCTGTATGGTCTGGAGTCTTCTGAGGAGCTGGGTGGGGATACCATCGTAGAGAGCGTTGACGAGAGCCTGAGTGACGGTCATTTTGGTGTTGATTCGGATCCATCTGAAGATTCTGCGGAGCATTTGAAGTGTATGGAAGCAGGAGGAGGCGACTGCGTCAACTTGTTGTTTCATGGTCAGTTGGCTATCAAGGATTATCCCCAGGTTGCATGTGTGATCTGTTGGTGTTGGAGTTGGTCTGAGTTCAGCTGGCCACCAACTGTGGTCCCAGGCGGAGGTGTTATTCCCGAAGATCAGTACTTCTGTCTTGTCGGAGTTGAGTCTGAGGCAGTTGTCTCTCATCCAGTTGGTTATGTTGGTCATGGCATTGGAGAAGTTGGTTTAGGCATTGGTGGGGGTCATTGGTGAGTGACAGGATAAGTTGAGTGTTATCTGCATAGGAGATTATGTTGAGGCCGTGGGATCTAACGACGTCTGTGAGGGGGATCATGTAGGTGTTGAACATGATGGGGCTGAGGGATGAACCTTCTGGTGCACTGCATATGATGTCCTTGGGTGCAGAAGTGAAGGGAGGCAGCCGAATGCTCTGTGGGGGCGTCCTGTAAGGAAGGAGGTGATCCAATTGAGGGCATCTTACTGCATGCCGATGTTGTAGAGTCTGTTGATGAGGGTGTTGTGGGAGACGGTGTTGAACGCCACAGAGAGGTCGAGTAGGATCAGGGCCACAGTTTCTCTGCGGTCAAGGAGAGTTTTTTTTTTTTTATAAATCTTTTTATTAACATTGCTCATATTGAGAGTTTTTATGTCGTCTGTGGCAGCAATCAGCACGGCCTCAGTGCTGTGGTCGACACAGAATCCTGACAGTGAGGCATCCAGTAGGTGGTTTTGTTCCAGGAATTCTGTGAGTTTTCAGTTGATGGCTTTCTCGAGTACTTTGGCTGGGCAGGGGAGCAAGGAGATTGGTTAATAATTTTTTAGATTGCTGGGGTCGGCGGAGGGCTTCTTTAGGAGGGGTCTGACATCTGCTTGTTTCCACTTGTCCGGAGGGTTGCTGTGGTGATGGAGGTGTTGAGGATGCTGGTGAGTTTGGTGCTGATTGGGTTCTTTCCGAGGTTGAAAATGAAGTGGGGGCAGGGGTCGGTGGGTGCCCGGAGTGGATGGAAGACATGATGGCTGTGGTGGTCTGAACGGTGAGCGGAGAGCAGGTGGTGATCCTTTGGCTGTTGTTTGATGGTTGGTTGAGGTCGTTGAGCTTTAGGGTGGTGGGTTGGAGATCGAAGGTGTTGTAGATGGTAGTCATCTTTCTTTGGAAGTAGCCTGAGAGGGTGTCGCAGAGTTCTTGGGACGGGAGGATGGGGTTCTCTGTGGCTGTCGGGTTGGAGAATTCCTTGACTATTTTGAAGAGTTGCCTAGTGTGGTTGGCCGTGGTGTTGATCCGGGCGGTGAGGACAGCTTTCTTGGCTTCCTTGATGTACAGGGCATAGTTGCTGAGGGCTGTTTTGTGAGTGACTCTATCGGCGGGGTTCTTCATGATGCACCATCTCTTCTGCAGTTGGTAGCAGTTTCACTTGGTGGTCCTGAGCTCTGGGGTGTACCAGCTGGTTTGTTTTGAGGTTTAGTTGACTTTTGTTGGTTTCAGTGGGGTGACTCTGTCAGCGCAGTTGATGATCCAAGCGGAGAAGTTTTGGATGGCCTGGCCGAGGTCTGCTGAGGCTCAAGACATGGCTCTTCGTCTGATGCTCCTGACCTTCCGCACCTACTCAGCACCTAGAGACCCTCATGGGAGATTTACTCGTGCTTTACAAATCCTTTTACATTATATTACATCAGACACCTCTATAAGGGCTTCTAATACTTATCAGGCAGCTTTTTTATTCATCTTTCCCTCTAGCGTGGTGACTGCCAGCCATGGGGATCAAACTTTTGAGAGGGTGGACAAACATGCTCTTATCTCTTGTTGAATACCTAAAGTGTGCTCCATCATTTCAACAAAGATGGGTGACCAACACGCCAGAGAATCGGATTACATCATGAGATACCCAACAACTTCAACCAATGGATTACAGACAACAAGTCCTTCGTTGTTGTCCCTACATAAATGCAGAATTTTATGAGTTGAGTTATGCTTGGATATAGATAGATGTATTAGGTTATAGGCAGTGAAGAGGGATAACAGATTGGAAGAGGTTGAGACGCTATGGCTTAGGTAGAGTAATAGGTTCTGAAGGGGGGTACAGGTAGTAGATTACTGGTAGGGCTGGAGGTACTGAAGTATAGAGAGGGTTAGACTAGACGGATGTAGAAAAACACAGATTTGAGGTGTTGAGAGAGTAAGGGCCAGTCAGTATGCAGGAAGAGGAATAAAGACAGGATGTGACAAAGAGGAAAGAGGTTGGGGAAGACTGCCCCTGAACAAGACAAAGAGAGGTTAGACAATGAGGGCAAAACAGTGGCAAACAGGTGTGCTCCCCCAGTAAACAAAAATAGGAGATATCTCTGATGCTGATTAAAAAAAGTACAAGGATAGTTTTGCCAAAAATGGCAACCATCAGGATATATTTCCCAGAATACCATTTGTCTAGAAAAACTGAGGAAACCATGACATGAAAAGCGTTTCACCAGAACAAACGTCTTCTAAGACATTGTTCTCCAGAATCAGTTGCAACCCATTTTCAGCTTCTTTGAGGCTTATTTAATTTAACAAATCTTGTTTATTAAGAGAGATTCAGCTTATGAGCAGGATGATTTGTCATGTCTTTTTGACCTTTTTGGGATATCATATGTTTCAACTATGCTCAGGCCATGGTACGGTGCTTTACAATTTCTTTTGGTGACATAAAGTAGTGGTGATGAGGTGATACTGTTCTTAAAAACGCTCCTCATGATTTTTGATGGGCTTGAAGTTGGTTCAAAGTTTAATTATCGACTTCAGAAAAATTAATGATGTACATGTACACCACAAATTGTAGATTATTACAGGGAACAGATCCCAAAGTAAAAGCTGGATGGTTTAGAATGGAATATATTTGTGGCGGTTTTCAAAATAAGGATTGCGTAACCCAATTGAACATATCCACTGAAAGGTTCTCCTTTCGTTGCTCTCATTGGCTTCATTGTGGTGGGTGGTGAAGACCATCCAGGGTAGGGTGATGCAAAGCCAGGCAAGATCCACTTCTTTGATTAAATAAGTTTCCCTAGCCCCCTTTTCACTAACTTCGGTGCACCAGCGGTAGCCAGTGGGTTTGCGGTACCAGAATTTACAGTAGTCCGAATATTGTCAGTCAGAAATATTGTGTTCTAAATATTGTTTGCAAAATGATCGCCCCCATTAGAGTTAATACTGGAAAATCTACACCCAATAGGATGATTTTTTTGTAAACAATATTTGGGACACAGTGGGGCATAAGTACAAGCCCCTAGTGCCACCGGAGCGTCATTGGTTTTGATGCTCCGGTGGCGGTATGCCCAGCACCATATTTACAAAGTAGCATTAAGCCACTTTTTGAGGATTAATGCCGCTTTGTAAATAAAGCACCCTTTCACGCAGGTATCTGCGTGAAAGCGTTGTGTAATGGGTGTTGCCATGGGCGTTCTACAGCAACACCCATGGCTTTTTGACGCTGCCCCAGATTTACAAGGAGGTGTAAATCTGGGGCAGCGCCAAAAACTAACACCATGCAGTAGCCATTATGAATTGTTTATGTGCAGGAAGGGGCACCTTCCTGCACTTAAACAATCATTCCCTGCAACGCAGGCACCTGGGTGCCTGCGTTGGCGCTAGGCAGCTAATTTCAGTGCCAGCCCTAGGGAAAACACAGGGGTGCGCCATATTGTGTTTTAAAAATGTCGGAGCGTGGCGCTCCAAAATTTGGCCCAGCTCCGCGCTCCAACATTTTGTTGTTCATATGCCCTAGTATGTCAGACAAACTATCTGTGTACGATGTTGTGACATAAAACAAGCTGATGCCTGCAGTGATGCTGCACGCGTCTCCTTAGTTGTTGGAGCTCCTCTCCTCCATCTCCTGCTGTTGAAAATTCCACACTTCTACCAAAAATATAATCTCCATTACTGTTGGGAAGGGAATTTCTTCTGCATGGTACCTGGTTATGTTCCCCTGCCCTGAGCACCCAGCTGCTTGTACATCTGTTATCCTAACTTTTATGTTGGCCCTCAGATCTCTAAACCAAGCGTGTGTGCAGAGGCCTAGGCTTCTCCCTGATTATGTGAGGTCCTTAGGGGCCAAGCGGGTGATGGTTGATGTTGTTGGCGGCAGACTGCTGCCCCTGCCATGGGTATAGTGCATAGAGAGCTGGTGGCAGTATACTGTGGTTGAGACAAATTAGTAGAATGCTCAGACCTCTTTATATGTGTTATTGGGATTGAGGCCTATTAGCCCACCTATGCAAAAGTTCTCTTCTATGTGTATGCTCAGGCCCTTGTGCTGACATCCTGTGTGCATATCCAGGATTCATTCATGTGCAAGTGAATGTGGCATATGGCTAGTGTGTCAGTGAGCCAGAGGAACGAGGGCCAGTGGGATCCATTTTGGATGCTGATGGCCTGGCCTACCACAAAGTAGACGGTGAGGACTGTGCTCCCTGGCAGTAGAAGTGTATTCCCTGCATTCCTATAGCTGGAGGGACGAGACTTTGACACCGAAGTGAAGGGATGGAGACAGGATTACCTTTAGAAATTCTATGAGCACTTTTAGTTAGCAGTGGCTGCTAGTTAGTCTTTCCTGGGCGTTGACATTTGGGGGTGAGGAGTGTGACTCCAGACTCAGCAATAGGTGAGGCAGTTTCTAAGTGAGGCTTGCCCTTTCGTGTGCCCCTGATTTCTACTTCACCTGGGCTAACGGCAGCCTCTTTGTGCCTCTGTTGTGGGTGCTACAGGACAGAGACGCTCACTCTGAGAGAAGCATCGCAATAACTGTCTCTAGAGAACAGAACGAGGACACTTGAAAGAAGTACCACACGAAAACGGTTCTACGGTGTGAGACAGCGGATCCACATCACTTGTCTAAAAGTTGTGAAAAAGGTGGGACCCAAAATATTTCACTTTGTTTCAGTTCCACATCCTTTATGACCAGGGAAGGAAGTGCTCCGCAGAGTGCTCAATGGGCAGCTGTGCAACTGGAGCTGGTGTCTACCTGACAGCCAGTCGCCCAGAGGTGAGGGGACATCATCTGAAGTCTGAACTTTCTATTGGAGAATTTGTGGATCTATCTGAGGTACTGAGAAGCCTGTCTGCCTGCTGGGAGAGGAAAGGAGTCTGCCTGGCCCTGAAAGAGGAGAGATTGCCTATGAACAACGCGATCTGGCGGCTGTGGGATGAGAGAGCAGACTACTTGAGTTTGTGTTATGTTATTCTAACGTGTATTTGTTTAGCACACAACCACCGAAGTTTCTTGGTGCTGTAGTATTTGAACAGTGAAAAGGTGATAATCAGCAATAAACATGGAAAATTGGAAATTATTAGTTACTTAAAAGGAAGGTTTTCAGAGATTTTCAGAAATGGAGTAATGAGATTTCTCAAATGAACGTGTACTGTATTCCGTAGTTTTGCTGCAGGGACAGAGAAAGATTTGTCACTGAAAGTAACTGTATTAACTCTAGGTAATTAAAGCAAAAAAGTGTTAGAAGAGCGCAAGGACCTATGTGGAACATGCCAAGATCATTTTAATTCAAGGAATAACGTTTTTTTAGGAAAAAACTATTTGAGCACTAATAGTCAAAGCCTTAAAGATAATGCGTTGGTGGACAGGAAGATAACAGAAGGCTTTAAGAGCAGATAAAATGCTGTCTTATTTCTTAAGATCACACATCAGAAGATCTGCTCTATTTTGCATGCAGTTGAGCAAATAGATCTTTGGGTGCACTTAGAAGTATTATATATTTATAATCTGAGCACAATAGGATTAGTGCAGTAATCACTGGTGTCTTAAATTACTTATCTATAAATGGGAAAATATTTTCCAGGAATTTCACATAATTAAAAAAGGTCTTTGCTACTTTAGTAACAGGAGCTTGTAATCCAAGGTTAGCCTCAATTTAGATTCCTAAATTCTGGAATTTGTAGGGCAGCAACCAGGGGCACCCTAAAGCACTAGGGCAATTCATGTCCTTTATCTGAATCTTTGGAAAACTTAACAGCATCCTCGTCCTGCTGGCATTTAGTTTGAAAAAGTTAGTGGCCATCCAACAAACAATTGCCAGCATACAACCAGGGAGCAAAGAATGTGAACATGACTAGAGTGAGAGGTCAAAGATGAGCTGAGTGTCGTTAGCGTACATATATATTGACACCAATTTGATGTAACAAAAAATCTGGTGGTCTCATGCAGGATGAAAAGCAGGCAGGACAAAACGGACCTTTGGGGTACACCCGAATTTATTGGTCTTCATTGTGACACACGAGGGTTAATCATAATCATTTACTCTCTATCATTCAAAACGTCTTTCAGCCGGGCTAATGCTACCTCTTTGATGCCACAGTTTGTTAGTCTAGTAAATAGAATGTTGTGGTCAATGGTGTCAAAGGCTGCCGAGAGGTCAAGGAGCACTCTGCATCCATCATTTGTCGTAGGTTGTCCAAGGCAGAGACTACCACAGATTCTGAGCGCTTCCACTGCCTAACGTCAGCTTAAAAGGGATCCAATCTTTCTTGTGATTCTACAAATTGCGTTAACTGCAGAAATATCAATTTTTCCAACAGTTTGGGAAGATATGGGAAGAAGGAAATGGCCTAAAATGATTTGGTTCAGTGGGATCGAGCATAGGTTTCTTTTGAAAAGACTTTAATGCAACCATCTTACAGTCTTGAGGAAATGTGCCAGTCGTTAATGAGTGGTGAAAGCCTGGAGTGAGGACTTCAGCCAATCTGGGCACCAGTTTGCACATGTATTTTGCTGGATTATGATCTAAAATGAGGACCTAGGAGGCTGGCAGCCTAACGTCAAATGAGAAGCTGCTTTTCATTCAACAAGAAGACATGTTCTGATGATGCCGCGACGTTCTCCAGAAGACAGGGGCAGTCAGGCCAGCTGGGTTGGTAATAACTTGAGCTCCCATCTGCCCTCTAACTGTGATTATTTTACCTTAAAAAGTTGGATATATTGTCACACAGTTCTGTGAAGACTGTGATATCATTTTGAATGGGTGTGAGGTTTTGCAGTTCTCTAATAATGCAAAAGAGGCCTTTAAAGAGGTCAGGAGCTGCTTGAAGGCTAGAAGAGACTTCTCTGTGTTTTTTAGCATCTTTTATTTTTTATCAGCATTCCTTGGCTTTAAGAGCATCGACGGCCTTGGAGTCAGACTCATAGGTTCTGCGCCATTTACCTTCCAATTGGCAAAATTCCAGCTTTAATTTTTAAAGCTCAGATGAAAATCAAGAGTTTTCTCTCCTTTTTGGGTGAATGGTTCTGCGCTTGAGTGGTAAGACTTTTTTCAGTGTTGTTTTCAGTGGTTTAAGGGGTTAAGCAGAGCTCTATTTCCGTTTTACCCAATGTGGTCTTTTGTGTAAGGGGAAGATGCACATCAAATGGAACAGTGAAATGATCCATCCAACCGGTGGTCAGAGGTTCGTAGATTATGTTATCCACGGTGGGAAATATAGGGTGAAGGGGATGACCATCCTGAGAAGTAGTGTTCCTAGAGAACAATTGTACTTTAAGGTGATTTTTCTTTACACTGATACTAGAGATCTGTAGGATTTTTCTACTATAAATTAAGATTGCCAAGAAATATAGCATTGTCCGGTGAGAGACACAAATTACACACCTACACTGTTAAAGCCTTGAATGGATTTGTGGAAGAATTAAGGGGAAGATATACAAGAATAAAATTAATTTGTGTTGAGATTGAGTAGCATTGGGTCCAGGTGTAAACCTGGACCCGCGTTGTACACCTTGGTGGACTAGTGTGGCAGTTCTGCATCCATCCTTTGCATAGTATTTTTACTTCTACAATTAAAGCATGGTGTTTTGATCATGTACAATAAGCCATTTATGCAAATATCTTATTTTTCAGCTCATATCCGACATATGTTTCGCCTGTATAAATGGCACAGGGTCACATTCAGTGACTGGTCCCTCTAGCCTCAAAAGATCACCGACGTGTCTGCAATTTATAGTCAGGAAGATATTATTTGACCTGTAGAGACACTAAAATATATACAAATGCACAAATCTACTAGGTGTAAATTGTACATGACAAAAGGTTCCAAATTTGAGTAGTCCTAGAAATCTACTAACGGCGTAGAAATCGGGAGTACCCTGGAACATAGGTGCACAACCCAAAACATCTGACTTTGTAGTTATTCACCTACCTGATCTTATTCCATTCCCGATGTAGAAACAATTGGAAGTATCTGGTCAAGGGCAGGAGGAAATCTGTTTCAGGATGGGAACAGCAAGGGAACACCTCCAAATGTTAGCTGTGTGTAGGGTAAGGGGACACACCGTAGACAGAAATATTTTCCCGATGAAGTAAAAAAGAACAAATAGGTTGAAAAAAGGAAAGTAACTAAAGCTAAACCAGTTGCAAACTGAACCAGTTAGAATTAGATTTTCAGATTTCTTTGTGCACCTGAGCTAGCTTCAACATTCATGAGAAAATGAAAAATCCCCAAGTGTGTAGCAGTGATTTATTCATTATTCTGTACAATCTGAGCAGACATAGTTATATGGAACGTAAAGTTTTAAAATATGGAATGTATAGTTTTAAATTTGCATTAACGATAGTATGTCTCTGTGTGCCTTTAATGCACCCTGATAAAAGGCAGTTCACCACATGCATAAAAGAATACAAACTTAAAACAAAACTACCAGAGCTGAAGTAGTTAATGTTAATCAGAGCAGTAAAATGGATTGGCAAGGGTAATTGAGACAATTAAGATAGGGGAACATGACACCTGGTGATTGAGACTCCTCACTTGAGAGAAAAGACAGAATGAGGCCAAGGCACAAGAATAAAACTGAACGAAGTCCTTCAAAGGATCAAAAGTTTAAAAAGTTCGCTATTAAATTGTTTTATGCGACAATTTGCATGTGCAAATACATAGTGCTGCAGAATATGTATGTGGGTATGCAATCTTGTGCTAGTATGTGGCATACATGAATGAGAAGGAGGTCATGGAAATATATTAATAATGAGCTAAGGACCAAATTCTCCACACCCAGTTCTACACTTTGCAGCAGGGTTTATGGTAAATTTCAGAATTATGATACAATTCTTCTGTTGTTATTTTATGGTGTTTCGTCTTTATAAAATTATTGGTCATATTGCCAAACCATCATGGGAAGAGGATGCACGCTGCCAGCATATCTGCACCAGTTCACCCATTACATTCTGTTAGATGTAGTTCATGGTGTTTTTGCATTACTCACAAGTAGAAAGGTGTTTGTCACCAGCATTGGCACTGCCAGTGCTTGCATTTATGGACACGTGTTTCTGGGTTCTTGTCTGTCTTCAGCAGAAAGCACTATGTAGGTTTTGGGGTGCTCAAAATGCTGCTTCTAATATAGCAGGCAAAGTACTTTTGCAAAGTATGGAGGTGCATCCCATGGCTTATCAGTCAAATAACTCCTGGAGAAGCCTAGCAAACAAGGGGGTGAAGGTGAGGGTGGGGGCAGCACACTGCCAGTAAGTCCACACTGACTAACCATTTCAGGTCCTGCCTTGGTGTTAAACTAGTGCTTCCCAGGGCTTTTTGCCAGTGACATTGGGCACATTAAGGATCGCAATCTTCTGCTTATCATTCAGTATGCCATTTTTGATGTATGTCCCATAACTGTACTTCCCTGAGAAAAAGCTGAAGTTGTCCCATTTAATGGTCGCTGCGAGAAATGTTGCTCTTTGAAGAACCAGCTGCATTGGCTCTGGTGCATTGGCAGTTGCTTGATCTAATGCAGAGACCGGTCTTGATTCAAAGGTGAATTAGTACGTGTGAGAAATTGGGTAGTTGTTTGACTGGAGTGTGAGCCCTGGTCAAGCAACAGCCACAATCCCTGGCAGGGTGAACCACAAATAGTCACTAAATCAACCTGTGCTTAACCCTGGGTAGCTTGGCACAAAAGGCAGTCAGGCTTAGCTTAGAGACAATGTGCAAATGTTTCATGCAGCACACAAACAGTAATAAGTGTAAACACAACACAAGAAAAATCACACACCAACTTAGAAAAATAGAGTACATTTTAATAAATCATTTGACACCAAAACAACAGAAATCCAATCAGTAGAACCGGAGTTATGAATTTTTAACGTTTTTCGTAAAAGCTAGCTCCTAAAAGATCAAAGCACCAACCACGGAGGCCGGGCCAAAGTCGACTGCGATGGAGCGCAAGTCGGGTGCAATAAGTGGATTTGGCCCGGTTGGCGCTTATTAAAAGAATCTCCAAGGAAAATATTATGAGAAGGTAAAGTTCAGTGAGGCGAGGCTACAGGCGGGGTCTAAGGAGGGAGCATCATCTTCAGGGAGCTGCTGGAAGAAGTTGCAGTGAAGATTTCTGTTTTCGGACTTAGTCACTTTTTTGAAAGTTAAAAATCTCCAGCTGGACAAGGCAGGGGGCTGTTGCCCAAGACAGTTCCAGGAGGTCGGATACACCTTTGGCGAAGTACCACTGAACAGGATTTGTTGCTGCGCAGAAGAACATAGCGGGAGTAGCTGCAAAGTCAGGCCGACCGGTGATGCACCTTGAGCGGATCAACGAGCAGGCTGGTCCCAGTTTTCCCCTCGGCTCTCAGAGCATTTTTAGGCAAAACATTTTGGAGTCCCAGATGTTGGATTTTGGTTTTCTGGGCACCATTAACACTACAACCAAGGGTCCAGGAGTAGAGGGGCACTACTTGGGGGCTCAGGACTCACTCAGGTTGGGCCCAGGTGTGAGTTCAAAATGGTGTGAGCCTTTTATGTCCCTATGGCTCTGAGTAGGAGGCCAGTAAACTAGCCCTTGGAGTGACTCTGGTAGTCCTGGGTTCAGGTGAAGATCAGGGCTCAAACAGCAGGGCTGGCCTCTGAGGTTTCAAGGCAGGCTGTAGGCAGCAAAGCAGTCCTTCCAGATGCAGCAAAATCAGTCTTGTTTAGTACACAGCTGGCCTCATCAGAAGGCAGTCCTTTGAGAGTCCTTCCAGAGGCCCAGAAAGTGAACTGAAGAGTGGGTATGAGGGCCTTATTTTCATACCTGGTGCCTCCTCTAAAATTTGGAGAAGTTTCTAGAGGTTTCTCTTTGAAGTACTTGGAATTTCCTGACTCCCCTGCCCTGGCTCTAAGCTGGCTGCAGAGACAATGTGAAGATGACAAGCCCTTTGTGTGAAGGCAGAGCATGGCCTATTCAGTTGCAAGTGGGACTGTGCCAAGATCCGCCCCCCCATCTTGCCAACAGATGGCCAATTTAGGCACACCTAATCCCTCTATTATGTGACTGTATGGGAGGAGTTCACAAAGTCTGTCAGTTACACCCAGTCATGTCACCTAAGACAGGCTGCAGGCACCAAAAGGCCATGGGGAGGAAAATGCCCACTTTCTAAAAGTGCCATTTTCGAAATTGGAATTTTTCATTACAATTACATAGATACCAAACATCAAATGCCTACCTGGTTCCAAACAAAAGTTAACACTTATTAAATGTAATAAGGCAACCTAATGTTATCCTATGGGACAGGTAGGCCTCAGAGTAGTGAAAAACGAATTTAGGAGTTTTTCACCACCAGGACATATGAAACTAAAAAGTACATGCCCAACTTTTTAATTACACGGCACCATGCCCTATGACTACCTAGGGCCTACCTTAGGAATGACCTAATTGTAATAAACCAGGAGTTTAAGGGTTGGCAAGGAGGTTATATTGCCAAGTCAAATTGGCACATTAAAACTTCATTCAGGCTACAATGGCAGGCCTGGGACATGTTTTAAGGGGCAACTTAATTGGGTGGCACAATAAGTGCTGCAGGCCAATAGTAGCATTTAATTTTTGGCCCTGGGTATATTCTATACCACTCTACAAGGGACTTATAAGTAAATTAAATATGCCAATCATGCATAAGCCAATTTTACCTGTTTAAGGATGACAGCACAAGCACTTTAGTACTGGTTAGCAGAGTTTAAGGCTTGGCAAGGGAGTTATATAAGGGGGTTATATAGCCAAGTCAAATTTCCAGTTTAATACTGCAGTAAGGTTGCAATGGCATACCTAAGACATGTTTTAAGGCTCTACTTAAGTGGGTGGCACAATAAGTGCTGCAGGCAACTAGTAGCATTTACTTTACAGGCAATGGGCATATGGTATTCCACTCTACAAGGACTTATAAGTAAATTAAATATGCCAATCAGGTGTAAGCCAATTTAACCGTGTTTAGGGGAGTAAGCACAAGCACTTTAGCACTGGTTAGAAGTAGTAAAGTGCACAGAGTCCTAAGGCCAACAAAAGTGAATTTCAGCAAAAGAAATGGAGGTAAGTAGGCAAAATGTTTGGGGGAAGACCACCTTAAGGCTGACAGGTCTAACAGCAAGTATCAATGTCTTTGGTCTGAAGGCAAGGACATATAATGTTTAGCATGGATACCTCTGCTATATCAGCATCTTTAATTCGGTTGGCTTGATTTTTCTGCGTCACCAACTTAAAACCATCTGTTTTGTGTGGTTCATTGTCAGCCTATCACCTAGAAGTAAATTTAGGCACAGGGTTTATAGTTTGTCTTACTTTTAGCTGCTCCATTTGAAAGCTAGATATCTCTTCTTTAAGAATTCCTTCCAATGTGATCATCTCTTCATAAGCTTGAGACCTTGGATCAGGCTTATGCAAGGCAAGGCAAGGCATGATCTCTCCTCTTAGATATTTCGTTGAACACTTCTTGGTATTCAGGCCAACAATTCTGGGGATGATTTGAATGATGCCCCACCAGACATATTTGTGTGCGGAAAATACTGCAAATTCAAGTTTTGCAGCTTGGAACAGGATCTCACATCGGCGAATGCATTATCACCCCTTCCGAACAGCAAAATTCATAATGGGGGCGTAATACTCCCAGAGGTTCTGGTATCTACAGTTGGTGGTATTGCATATCAAAATAGCAACCAACTCATACTGAGAACCATAATAACTAAATTACTTAAAGACCAACTTCACCAATTTTATGGTGAACTAATATAGTTCAAAATACCATTGAATCTACTGAAATTGCCTAATAAATCTCTGTCTGTAATAAATAACATAATGAAACATGTCTAAATTCTACTCAGAAAGAAACACCTAATGAATCAAGAACTGCAGTACAAACATTTCGAGGGGCCTTGAAAGGAAGGTAATTAAAAAAATTCTCTGTGTTTGCGGCTCTTGCATTAAAAATGGCCAATGATATGGGAAAACGGATTTTCTCTTTAACCCGAGGATACTAAAAAAGATATTATAAGCAGTGACACATGCTTTCACAAACTATAAGAAAGTTTCCTTACCTGAATTAACTATGCTAAGACCATCATCAAAATGTTCTGTCATGGATAATTCATGGGTTACATCCTATAGCAAATATAGACAAGTTATCAGACTATCTTTGTCCAAACTGTGTAATGGAAAGGGCATTTCTGTCACCAGTACACAAAGGGAGTCACTGTTCCTTGTAGAAGAAGAAAAAGGAAAAGAAGTTTTGTCGTGTGCTACTCTGTCTGTGGGGGACAGTGTGTCCTCATCATGATGCCCTCACACACCCCGAAGGATGTCATGCTTCATCATTGGGCTTTGCTCCTCGTCTGGCCGGCGCTGCAATGCCCTACGGGTCCCCCGAAGGGTCTCTTTATCGGAGATCTTTTGATGAAAGCCGTTTGGGTGTGCGGGTGTAAGTGGCAGTGAAGTCCAAAGTGGTGTGTTAAAAAATGACTGGAGGGAGAGTGGGTACTGTTTATTAGGGTGATCCCTCTGTCATTGTTAAAACAAAGTGTGTGGTGCTGCTCTAAGGGATATTATGTCCCTCTGTAGCTGGGTATATGTCCCTAATGGACATATATAACGGTCGTCGTTGGGTATATGTCCCAAATGGACATATATAACGGTCAACATGTTTCGCGCTGTATGTGGCTTCAGAAGGAGATCCAAAGCGCTTCTTCAGGACCAAAGAAAGTTCTATTATAGTATCAGCGGCGGCCTAAACTAACCAGTGCCGCCGGATTTGTAGAAGGGAGTAGCGTTTCTGAAAAGAGAAAAAGAGTGTAGGACAAAAGTATAGTAGCATGAATATCTTGTCATGGTAGGTTATATTGTCCGGGTCATCCATTGGAGGGCCTGGTGCGCATTACCCTTAACGTGAGTCTTATCGCTGTAGGTTGGCGTAGGTGCACGTTTAATGACAGTGATGTGAATAATCAAAACGGTTTTTCTCAGCATAGTGATAGACATACATAAATAGGTATAAAATCAATGATTAGATTGTGCCAGGGTAGTTCTTTATCCATACGTTTACTAAGTCGTTCATATGGTACACCTGGTTAAAGTATCCAAGTAGATGTGATTCTATAAAAAGGCTCATTCATAAGGTAAGTAGATGAACCATAATTGTCTAGGTAGATAATACCACAAAATGGGCCCCACCATTGATGGCAAACCTCGAGACACTGTTGTAGTGATTATTACAAAATACATCATGTTTCTCACCCCTTAGTGTTAGAATAAGGACCACATGAGATCAGTGAGGGCACTCGGGAACTGTGAATGAAAAAAGGTAAATAATTGGTGTATGAGGCTTCATTGTTCGCAGCTGTTGAAGTTAATAAAGTTAAAAAGCTAAAAAACTAAAGAGCTGTTACGCAGAGTCCAGGAGCGATCCCCGCATCCTGAAGGGATTTACCCTATACAGTGAATAGAAAGTGACAGTGCACAGAGTTGTAAAGCTGCGTTATGCTTTACTTCTTGGATTGGTTTTGAGGGCTAGAGACCTGTGGAAAAAGACAAAAGGAGCACTGCGTGGAAGGATGAGGCTTCGCATTGCCCCGCTTATCTGGTCAAAAGAGTTATATGTGAGCCAGTGAGCTATGCGGAAGCCAAAACACTCGCATGTTTGGAAGGGTTTAAACAGAAAACGACAGTACATGCATTCATGAGGCTTCGTTTGTAAGAGGCAATTGTTTTCACAGGCCGAGCGTTTAAAGCCAAAGCGATGTCTCATCGCATTCTGAAAGGGTTTCCCCTTTCCATTTTACTCACGGTTCTCCCATAGTTGCAGGGCCGATCCACCTGCGTACCTCTCCCCATCTCCGCCGGTAAAGGGAGGGTGGTCCCTACCCCTTATATAGCGGAGGTTTGTTTCCAATCAATGTGTTAATTGTACGTAAATGGGAGAGTGTATGATGTGATACGTGGGCGCCATCTTGTAGTGGGGTAGTCCGAGTGATCTAGTGTTTGATAGTGATAGTTATCAAGCTATGTTAATAGCGAGTGTCCTATAATGATTTTCTTGTGTCTCAGAGGAAACCTTTATGATCGTTGGTGGTTAGGGTGGTAAAGGCTTACTCGTAGATCTAGGCAGATAGGTTGTTAGACCATGGGCGCCATCTTTGAGTGGTATGGTTATGTATTATCTGTCACTATAAGTTGTGAATAGTCAAGCCCCATTTTTAATTTAATATGCAGGGTTTTACTCGCAAAGGAGTGTCTGAGATGGCCTGTATTTCTGTCACCACCAGTTGCATCACTGGTTCACCTATTTAGCTACTAAATAACTTTGGTCCCACAATGCAGAATCTGCCCTTGGAAAGAGGCTTACTTGTCATTCCAGGTCACCTTTTACCTTTTTGTAAGAGGATTGCATCACCATATGCTGAAGGACTGTCTGACCATGTTTCACAATTATAACTCCACCATCAGAATGGGAGACAATTTGATTTCAAATTTTCAGTCTCACTAAACAGGATGGGATCATAGAAGAAACCAACAGCAACCCGCAGAGGGAGTTTACATTTCAAAAGAAGTTTATTGTCTGATTGTCTATAGCAGCGGTTTACAAACTAGAGAACCATGACCCACTTTTTAGAAAGACAAACTTTTGCGACCCACCTGCCTTTAATAGATATGAGGAAGAGTGATTTTTGAATGTAAGTAAAGCTCCCTGTGGTAGCGCATTGTCATTTATAGGCAGTACATTTTCCACTGCAATGGCCACTAACTTTGCACAGACATACAGTTTTACTGATAGAACTATACAGCAAACAGATGATATTGTGTGGAAATCGGGGGAGGGGGGGATTCTGTGAATATTTATCATTTGGGCATCACCAAGTAAAGTGTCTTGATTTGTTTATGTCCTATTAAAATCTTTGGGCCTCATTTATGAGAAGTGTTGCATCGCTGTGTAAAAGCGTGCCCTCCTTGCGACACCATTGATGCGTCATATTTACTGTATGACGCATCATGTCGCAAGGAATGACAGTGGCGCAAAAGTGGCTCATTGCTGCAGTTGTGTCGGAAGCGTGACGCAACTCCAGCAATGTTCCTTTCACATGGCATCACCCTTACGCCAGCCATGAGGCAGGCGTAAGGTTTTGACGTGTTGACGTCCTAGAAGTGGCGCAGTGAAATCTTATAGATTTCACTGCGCCACTCCTACAATCCTTCCTTGCGGGGGAATGCCAACTCTGTATAGATTATACCTGACGCAGGTATAATGTAGCGTAGGGTTTACGAAGTGACGCATCTGCCTAGATACATCACTTCATAAATATGTCGCAACATGGCGCATTATTTACGCCACCGCTGCATCACTAAAAGTGATGTAACGCCGGCGCAAAAGTGATGCAGGCCTTCATAAATAAGGCCCTTTGTTTCCAGCACGCTTCAGAATTACAAAAAAGTGCTTCTATTTATAGCTTTCCTAACTGCTGAATGCATGCAGTTAATTTACAGGTATTTACATTTTGTTGTGTGTCTCAAAAAAAGACATCCTCCAGCCTGTCCTTTCACATTTCCTGTACTCCAGCATGATTGTTTCATTATTTACTTTAAAAACTCATTCCACTTTGCAGTCGGAGAGAGAAAGCAGACTTCAATCCCTCAGCAATTTATCAGAAGACAGCCTGCCATTTGACCCCTGTCACTGAAGGAAGCAAATGTGACAAGTTAAAGGCATCTTTATTTATTGCTCAGACTTTCCGACCCCCCAAAAACCGGCTTGTAAATAGAGTTCCGGAATTTGTGAACTTTACACATAACTATTTAGCGTCCAGTTTAAAAAAAAAATCTTCTCTTCTTCTCTTCTTTCCTCTTCTATCCTTTTCTCTTCTCTCCTCTTCTTCTCATCTCTCCTCTTCTTCTCGTCTCTTCTCTCCTCTTCTTCTCTTCTCTTCTTCTCTTCTCTCCTCTTCTTCTCTTCTCTCCTCTTCTTCCCTTCCCTTCTCTCCTCTTCTTCTCTCCTCTTCATCTCTTCTCTTCTTCTTTCCTCTCCTCTCCTCTCTTCTCATCTTCTCTTCCCCTCTCCTCCTCTCCTCTTCTCCTCTCCTCTCCTCTTCTCCTCTCATCTCCTCTTCTCCTCTCATCTCCTCTTCTCCGCTTCTCTTCACCTCTCCTCTCTTCTTCTATACTTCTCTCCTATCTGTTCCTCCCCTCTACTCTCCTCTCAATTCCTCTCCTCCTCTTCTCTTCTCTTCTCCTCCTCTTCTCTTCTCCCCTCTCCTCCTCATCTCCTCTCCTCCTCTCCTCTTCTCCTCTCTTCTTCTCTCCTCTACTCCTCTCCTCTTTTTTGCTTCTCTCCTCTTCTCTCCTCCTTTCCTTTTCTCTTCTCCTCTTCATTCCTCTCCTCTTCTCTCCTTTCCTCTTCTCCTCTCCTCTTCTCCGCTTCTCTACTCCTCTTCTCTCTCCTTCTCTTCTGCTCTCCTCTTCTCTCCTCTCCTCCCCTCACCTCTTCTCTTCTCCTTTTATCTCCTCTCCTCTTCTCCTTTAATCCTCTTCTCTTCTCTCCTCTTCTCTTCTTTTCTCTTCTCTTTTGTTCCGGGTATCAAGAGGTTTTCGGAGAGTTCTCCTCTCTCTACTCTACATCCGTGGACCATCCCTAGGAAAAACAACCAGTGAAAAACTTTACTGCCTTGGCTTAAGCGAAAATCAAGCCATTGCCTTGGTATTCGGCGACTGGTGTTGGATCTCCTCTTGCAAAACTGCCACCATTTACAAGTCATACACTTATTGCATGTGTGATGCCCCCAAGCTTACAGAGCTTACTGAAAATGTCTACCAAACCATGCCACCGTTAAATTCTTCTGTATTGTACACGGTGCAATCAATGGCTTGAACGTCGCTTCTTAGCAACAAATTCAGCAGGCTGCCAGATCCAAACCCATGCCCTTATGATTAACCCCTCTTTACTCCATTGTAAATATAGCAGCCAGGCTTTCCATGTGCTAGCCTCATCATCCCTTGAATCCCTGTAGACTACCTAGACACTAGAAAGTGACCATCTCCGATTCTGCAGGATGCTGATATCTTGGTTGTTTAAGGCTTGTCTAACAAACTGTGGTTATTGCTGTCGAGCTTCATTTATATTAGCATAAAGATACCTAGTGTTGGTGAATATGTACTTTAGAAATGTTAAATAACACAACTTCTAAGTTATGCTGTGCCTCGTATTCAGAAGACTACCCTTCCACCCTATGCTCTACGAGTCCTGTATTGTGTGCTCATCTTGGTGAAGATGCGACCCAATGGTGTTCTATTTCATGTGTAACATCAAAACTGTGTTGTGTCATTATTTTGTGTAACCACTGGTAAATCCCAGTAATTAACTCTACATTTGAGCACTTCTTGCATTGGATACTTTACACAACTTTGGCTTTTATGAAATTGTGCACCGACTGAATATGTATTGTTCGTTAATAATGGATTCTGTTCCGGTGTCTTCACAGGTCTTGCATTTGCTAGCAGTTCTCACCTCATTTCAGTTCTCACCTTGTCTGGTTCCAGTGGAGATATTCTGTTGCAGGGGATTTTGAGGTTGGGCATATTGCTTGGTACTGTCGTATTTGGGGAGTAGTTCATCCCACTGGCATGGCCTGAAGCAGTGCTTGCACAGCAGGAAAGGTTGATATGTAACCACTGAGGGTTCTTGATCTAAGGGCCGGTGATTTGTTGTAGACGGTCTCTATGTATATTCCTTACGAAGGCTGATATGTAACCCCTACTGTTTGTGTTCTGAGAGTCTGTAGTTTGTAGTAGACCGTCTGTAGAAAATTGGTTTACTAGTTAAGGGAGGTGAAATCCTACTCAAGCAGCAACCACAAACCTTGTCAGGGTGAGCAACAAGCAAACCCCAAATTAACCTGTGCTCAACCCTCTGGTAGCTTGGCACAGAGCAGTCAGGCTTAACTTGGAGACAGTGTCTAAAGTATTTATGTAGCACTTCAAAAAGTGATAAAGTGAAACCACAACACAAGAAAAATACCACGCCAATTTAAAACAATAGAGTAGATTTTAATAAATAAAAAAAGAACAATTGATGGACAGAATGCAGAACGATGTCATACATTCATCCCAGTACAGAGATCTGGGCCTAAATCCATTGTTTTTTAGCTCCCCATGCCATTCCAGTTTGAACCCAGCCATATGCAAATCAGTCTTGACCCTGCGCCCAATGGGAACAGTCCAGCCCGAACTGCCAGGCCAGGTCCTCCCTGGACTGGAATCAAGCATCCTAGGACCGGTTTCAGGGTTTCACCCCTCATCAGCCAGGATAGCTTGACTTCAGTGGCATGGAGAGCACGGGACCCACGTCTGGGCATACCCGTCCCACTCAGGGTGACAAATGCAAAAAGAACAATTGATGGACAGAATGCAGAACAATGTCATACATTCACCCTAGTACAGCGATCTGGGCCTAAATCCATAGTTGTTTTGCTCCCCATGCCATTCCAGTTTGAACCCAGCCATATGCAAATCAGTCTTGACCCTGCGCCCAGTGGGAACAGTCCAGCCCGAACTGCCAGGCCAGGTCCTCCCTGGACTGGAAACAAGCATCCTAGGACCGGTTTCGGGGTTTCAGCCCTCATCAGCCAGGATAGCTTGACTCCAGTGGCATGGAGAGCGCAGGACCCACGTCTGGGCATACCCGTCCCACTCAGGGTGACAAATGCAAAAAGAACAATTGATGGACAGAATGCAGAACAATGTCATACATTCACCCCAGTACAGAGATCTGGGCCTAAATCCATCGCTTTTTTTGCTCCCCATGCCATTCCAGTTTGAACCCAGCCACATGCAAATCAGTCTTGACCCTGCCCCCAATGGGAACAGTTCAGCCTGAACTGCCAGGCCAGGTCCTCCCTGGACTGGAAACAAGCATTCTAGGACCAGTTTCGGGGTTTCACCCTTCATCAGCCAGGATAGCTTGACTCCAGTGACATGGAGAGAACGGGACCCACGTCTGGGCATACGCGTCCCACTAAGGGTGACAAATGCAAAAAGAACAATTGATGGACAGAATGCAGAACAATGTCATACATTCACCCCAGTACAGAGATCTGGGCCTAAATCCATCGTTTTTTTTGCTCCCCATGCCATTCCAGTTTGAACCCAGCCATATGCAAATCAGTCTTGACCCTGCGCCCAATGGAAACAGTCCAGCCTGAACTGCCAGGCCAGGTCCTCCCTGGACTGGAAACAAGCATCCTAGGACTGGTTTCGGGGTTTCACCCCTCATCAACCAGGATAGCTTGACTCCAGTGGCAAGGAGAGCACGGGACCCACGTCTGAGCATACCCGTCCCACTCAGGGTGACAAATGCAAAAAGAACAATTGATGGACAGAACAAGAGCAAAAAGACAAAAATCCAATCAGTAGAACCGGATATATGCAATTTTAAAACTTTAAGTGAACATAGTGCCAAAAAGCCCAAAGTGCCACTAGCAGTTCTCTGGTTGTGCGAGGCCGGGAGACAGCCACATGTTCAGGCTGACCGTTATGAAGTGTAGTTTGTATACAGGGACCAGGTTAGTGTAACTAAAAAGTTACCTTCACAATCCAGAGCAGAGTCCTGTTCACGATGGAGGGGCTGGGAGGAGCAGGGAAGCGTCCCGGGCGGTCGTCGATATAGGGAGAAGAGCAAGTCTGGCCTCGATGTATGGCGAAGATCCTGTTGTCATCATGAATCGTCAAGCCCATGCTCTGCGGTGGTGCTCATTGCGAGCGGTTGATACTGAAGCATGAATGGTCAGGTTGACTGAACTTTGCGTTGGCAGGCTGTGTGAGTGACAAGGTTTCGGCACCAGCCCAATTCGCGGTCAAGAAGAGCCCACAAACATCATTTCAGGCCTCCCTGAGGCACACCAAGGGTCCAGGACCTGAGGAGCACCACTTAGGGTTCTGAATCATGCTCCAGCTGGATCTGGGTGCTGGTTCACGTGGTTGGATGCCTGTTATGTCCCTGTGGCTCTGAACAGGAGACTATTTAGAAAAAGAGAGGAACCCTTGGTGACCCAAAGGACTGGGGTTCAGACAGAAATTTTAAAGTGACGTCCTCTGGGAAACTTTTATATTCACACCTTATTTAAAAAAACCTCATACCATCCAATCTAGTCTCATACACTAAACGTACAGTCCAAAAGGTCACTGGTAAGCCCAGTGTTTGCAACGTATTGGCACAAAAACCTACAGTTAATAAAATTATGATAGCAGTTTATTAGAAAAAATTAATACAGGGTTAAAAACATTTTTATCCACAAATCACATAAGGAAAAAATCACCACATCAGTGGAATTCTTAACACAATTAATCACAATAAAAAGCAAATTTAAAAAAACACACAACACGGGAGTTAAAACAGACAGTAATCTTTGTCATAAATCGCCATAACCCATAACAGTAATTTTACAAATGAACCCTGATGTCTTGTAGTTCATCAACATCTAAGGTAATGTTCGTTCAGATGGATTTATGGCAAGAAAGAGCGTCAACGCTTTTCGAAGGCCTATTTACATTGCACCTTCTTTTCAAGACAGTGGCGTTATGTACTCCTGTTGTCTTAGAAAATCTATAAACATAAACACATATATAAATAAAAATAGATATACCATAAAAACATACACTAGCTGCAACCAATTATCAAAATCAGACTATATTACTTTAGATACACAATCTGTTATTTAATAAGCCGAAGTTTTAAAATGCCAATACCGCAATCATCTTAGCCCTCACAGTGCCTCATAAGAATAAAGTTAGAACGTCCAACCATCCTTAAAACAATACCACTCAATCCACTCGTGTAATGAAATGGGACCATCTACAACCATTCCACAGCCTACTTATATACTCTACCATTCACCCCCATTCCTTACAAGCATCCATCTACTAACTGCAAGGATAGAGCATGCTTACTTACTTATAGGCTGTTATAGGGTGTGCCAAAATATTGTTTGGACAGTGTTAATCCAAAGGCACTGTGATCAGCTACCATAGCCTGATCTGCTCCTTATCTAAAATCACACATGAAGGAATCAGTGTATAATTGTATCATGAACTCAGGAATATCTATAATTCCTCCCCATATCACATTCTAATCCCAAACTGGATACTATTCATATTAGCGATTTACTTGTTCTAATGTCCTTTCTCTGATAGGACGTATAATGCTATACGTTTATCCGGTCCCAACTTTAAGATCCAACCAACAGCTTAATACCTAGTATAAACTACATAAATGGTAAAATTACAACTTGACTAAGGTCATAGTTGCCCCACATTACCCCAATGTATCCACAGACTATCCTGTTTCTTGTGGCTGTTACCTACCTGAAATTAAAAACAATTGTCCTAGACCTGTTGCAGAACTTCCCATCTTCTTGCAGGGGCGACTGTGCATCAATTAAAATGCTTTCTTTTGACCACGTTTCTCTTTGGGTCCTTGCGGTTCTATACTCCCTAATTAGTACTTTTTATATAGCTATAAAATAGAGAAAAGCCTAAATCAACTCCTTTGTATATGTCATATACGATTATTTTCAAACTAAAGACCAAATCTATTTTGGTATATTAATTAGCAGGCCAAGTTATTAAAAAAAAACTTTCTCCTTTAATATCTTTATCGGCTGAGGAGCAGGAGATAGTGCCTCTGAACAGGAGGCCTGCAGACTAGCCCTTGGAGTCACTCTGGGAGTCCTGGGTTCAGGTACATGTCCAAATCCCTATGACTCAGGCAGAAGGACAGCAGGGCAGCAATCTAGCAAGACTGTAATCTACCAGGGCAGCAGAGAGGCAGCCCTATCAGCAGCACAGCAGTCCTTCTTCCTGGCAGATTCTCCACAGGTCAAGAAATGTACTGAAGAGTTGGTGACTAGGGTCAAACAATTATACCAGGTGCCTCCTTTAAAGTGGGAGAAGATTCTAGAGGTTTCCCTTTGAAGTGCTCGTTTCCTGCCCTGGTTCCAGACTAACTACAGGGGGTATGCAGCCCTTTGTGTGGAGGCAGGACAAAGCCTATTCAAGTGTAAGTAGAGCTGTGCGCAGCTCCGCACTCCCATCCTGCCGGTGATGGCCCATCCAGGCACACCTAAGCTCGCTATTGTGTGCGGCTGTCTAGGTGGAATACACAAAGCCCAACTCTTATGTAATCAGGGCTGGGCTGGCCGTAGCTGGCACTGGGCGTTTCCCTGGTGGGTCGCCAAGGTGGGGGCCAGTTTTAGGCCCCCTGGAGGCCATTTTTGTTACTGGGGGCCGGTTTTGCAGCGTGGCTAAAATATCGGGCCCGGCAACAAAAGCAGCACAAAGCTTTCCTTCCTCTAGCAACTCCCCCCACTTCCCTCACCCCCCTTCCGCCGCCCCCCAACAAGCTGAGCTCTTTGCTAGGGTCGGTTTTGGTTCCCAGTCCGGCTCTGCATGTAATCCAGAGACAGGCTGCAGGCACTAAATGGCTAAGGCAGGACAATGCCAACTCTCTAAAAGTGGCATTTTCAAAATTATGATCCAAAATCCAACTTTGCCATAAGAGAGGATTTTTCATTACCTTTCCAAAGACACCAAACATGAACTGGGCACCTGTTCCCATTTGGAAATTACAGCTTATTAAATGTAATATGGTAACTCCAATGTTATCCTAGGTAAGAAGCAGGCATTACAGTAGTGAAAAACAAATTTGAGACTTTTTCATTACTAGGACATGTAAAACTCAAAAGTACATAGCCAACTTTTTAAATACACTGCACCCTGCCCTCTGGGCTGTCCAGGGCCTACCCTAGGGGCGACTTCTATGTTTAAAAAGGAAGGTTTTGGCCCTGGCGAAAGGTTTATCTTTCCAGGTTTAAATGGCAGTTTAAACTGCACACACAGGCTGCAATGGCAAGCATAAGACATGTCTAAAGGGCTACTTAAGTGGGTGCACATTTAATTTACAAGCCCTGGGTACATGTAGTACCACATTACTTTATAAGTAAATTAAATATGCCAATTGGGGATAAGCCAATGTTACCACAAATTAGGGAGTGAGCATATGCACTTTACTACTTGTTAGCAGTGGTAAAGTGTGCAGTTTTCTTCGGAGGCCAGCAAAAACAAGATCAGCAAAAATGGAGGAGGAAGGCAAAATGTTTGGGGGTAGACCACTCTAAGGCTAAGCGTAGCTAGGGGGGGCGATGGGGGCGGACCGCCCCAGGCGGGACGAGTTTTGGGGCGGCAGCCGGCCCCCCTTCACCCGCTCTTACCTGCGACCGCAGCAGCTACCACACCCCCCCCCCCTGCTCTTCTATCATTTTGCCGAGGGCGGCAAACGCAGGGGCCGCCACGGGCAGCCTAAGGCCTAGCTACGCCCCTGGGTCTAACATTGTCTCTATGTATATTCCTCATGAAGGTTGCTATGTAACCACTATGGGTACTTGCCTGTAATTTGTTGCCCACGCTCTCTATGTAGATTCCTCGTGCATTTCAGATTCTCTGACAGTTTGTCTGGTTGAGTTCTTTTCCTTCAGAGAGCATGAAGAGAGTGCAGCAAGTTACTTGCCCTGCATCCTCTTATCAAAATCTATTCTCTGGCACTGGGCAGCTAGATGGTGCATCATCAAGTGTTTTGCATGGCGTGAAAGGAAGTTTAGTCTACGCATACATTTTTTTGTGGCTACACGTTTTAGATATTCATTCCTTCCTAAAGCTATGGTAGCTTTAAGGAACTGTTACTGTATGGGCCCCTTTGCATATTTCTTAAGGAATTTCATATATTAGAGGAAGTCACTGAGTTACTCCTGGAAATAAATTAAGAGACTCTTCCATTCAGAGAATGATATTTAAAGGTGACAGGATTTATTCTTGTCAAAACTCTTATTCTATGTGTGTTTTAAACATTTTAGTATTGTGAGGTGTAGAGACACTGAGCTTTCCTACCTCTCTAAGGACCTGATTGCAAGTTGCAAAGTGCATGAGTGACAAAATTGCCCAGTTCAGAATTCCTGATTCTGCATAGTAACTGCAATTACCAGTTACTCAGCTCGGAATGAGGCATAACACGTTAACCTGATATTACTGGGTCAAAAACACATAACTATTCCCATTTTGTGACATATAATGGGCACTTTTCTGCTCCCATGTACCTCCTTCTCTTGAGCAGGGATGGAGTCATGCCTAGGAGAGGTTGGTGACAGGCAGGGTGAAGCCTTCTACACTCCCCACATGGGAGAGGGTTGGGCAAGGGCTGGTCTGGGGTTGCGCCCGCTGCCCGTTCCGGGACCTCCACTAAATTTTACCAGCCATTATAGCTGCCCAGTAAAATGGGGCCCGGTGTTCCTGCACCTGGTCATCCAAAGCGCATGAGCACTGGGATGCTTGTGATTGGGTGAAGCAGTGAAGCAGCCCACCTGAGGACACCACTCCCCCAACCTGTAACCAGGGCTTTTATCTGAGAAGATCCACTGTATGCTGTATTCTGCACATGGCCTCTGGTCCACCGCCTTCCTCCCCTCTAGCCTGCCAGGCACAATTCCCAAAGTAGGATCTGTCCCAAGGTGTTCTGGGACACAAAACCCCTTTCACAGGTTGTACAGAGTTTTCCAATTCGAGAAAAGTGGTACTGCACATTTTAAAACACTCTTCTGAGGTCCCAAATCAGGGGACTTTGCAAATCACCAGGTATGTGTCTTATTTTGCAAATGACCCCATAGTCTTAAGGCCATCTGAAGCCAGGGCAAAAACCTTTGTAAATCAGTCCCTCTTACCAGGCTTAAGACAGTCTGATCTCCAGATGTCTCCATGTATGACCTGATTTTCAAAAGTAAAAACCTTGTAAATTTGTCCCTCTAACCAGACTCATGAAGACGTGATTTACAAAGATTTACTCCTGTAAACAGGATTAACTTCTTTGTGCACAGGTTAAAGAGCTGGTGTAAGCCAGAGACTTAAGAGTGTAAAATTTACATATGTGTGGGTCCAGTTCACGAAAACAAGCATGACGTGTGAGTCCCATAATTTGCACAACTTCTTCACTTGTTAGGCACATTCACTAATCTTTCTTTACCAAAGGGAAGGTAAGAGAGGCACAACGAGGAGAAATATCTGTATTTCTCCTCGTTTTTCCTCTTTCTATGTGTGCTGCATTCTGCAGCACACATAGAAA
This sequence comes from Calotriton arnoldi, assembly GCA_963921515.1. Taxonomy (NCBI): domain Eukaryota; kingdom Metazoa; phylum Chordata; class Amphibia; order Caudata; family Salamandridae; genus Calotriton; species Calotriton arnoldi. The sequence continues at coordinate 1,498,146 of CAWUFW010001806.1, read as the reverse complement.
GAGGAAAAGCCTCTTGGGATTGTTTTTGTGCAGAAAGGTTTCCCTTCCTGCACAAAAATAATCATCCCCGCAACGCAGGCACCCTTGCACCATGGTGCAAAGGTGCCTGCGTGGCGCACGGCAGCCCATTGTGTGCCGGGCAGGGGAAAAGGACATTAATGCGCCGTATCTAATAGATACGGCGAATTCCTGCCCTTTTGTTTTGCCCTACGGCAAAAAAACAATAAATGAGGCTGTTGGCCCTACCTGCACTATTGCCCCGCTAGAGTGTCACTTTTTTGAAGTTCCTGTGGCGCAATGTGCCACTGGCATATTTATAAGGCCACGTGAAAGCCACATTATGTGTTCATGGCCTTAGAAATATGTGCCCCTTTCATGCAGAAAACTGTGTGAAAGGGGCGTTCCATGGGTGTTGCTTGGGGCATTCCCAGCAACATCCCTGGCTTTTTGACACTGCCCCAGGTTTACGAGAAAACAACTTACGCCGTAAGTCTAAGGCAGCGCCAAAAACTTGCGCCCCAGGGGAGGCGTAAGGGAGGCACAACGAGGAGAAATATCTTTATTTCTCCTCGTTTTTCCTCTTTCTATGTGCGCTGCATTCTGAAGCTCACAGAGAAAGAGGAAAAAGCCTCTTGTGATTGTTTCTGTGCAGGAAGGTTTCTCTTCTTGCACAAAAATAATCATTACCGCAACGCAGGCACCCTAGCACCATGGGGCAAAGGTGCCTGCATTGCCGCACGGCAGCCCATTGTGCACCGGCGCAGGGGAAATGGACAGGAATGCACCGTATCTAATGGATATGGTGCAGTCCTGCCCTTTTGTTTTGCCTGCTGCACTGCCCTACGGCAAAAAAACCATAAATGAGGCCCTTAATGTTTTGATGCACCTGAGACGAACTGGCAGGAAGGGGCAGTCTGGAGAGGCGGACGGTGTTGATCAGAAAACTGCCGGTAGTGCTGTGCTCCGCAGCTCGGATTATGCATCATATCCCCAGGCACAAGTCTGCTCATCAAGCATTCATCTCCCTCCACTGGCTACCAGTTGCCCGGAGAAATTCATTCAAAGCCCTCTCCATGGCTCATAGACAGGGCCACTGGAATTATGTGATTGTGCGGCAGCTGCAATTTTCGCAAAATTATAGATTTGCCACATTTGCACCATAAACTGCAGATTATAACACAAAAAATGTGTTTCTACCTCAAACGGTTCAAAAGTTACTAAAATGCGACAACAGGTGTTGCTGCACACTGGAAGGACCTTTGCAAAGCTGGACTGGTCACCTTTCTGTTGCTTAATGATTTATTTAAGTGTTACATTTACACTAATGTAATGCAACCAAGGCCCAGAAAGTGTTACCAAGTTTAAAAATGATGAAATAATGCAGTAATACTTTTAAAAAATGTGCTGCATTAAAGCAGCATAATTTGGCTTTTCTTGCCGCATAATTTACTCAACGCTGCCGCATAATTTGACCATCTCCTGCCGCATTATTCCAGTGGCCCGGCTTATAAGGCACTCCTAGATAAGGGCCCCTTGATCTTGCGACACTTGATCACTCTGTATACCCCGATTAGAACTTTGCAATCTACCAATGCCCACTGGGCCACGGTTCCTTTTATTAAAAGAGCCATAATCAGAGACTGGTACTTCGGATACAACGAGGCCAAACTCTGGAACTCCCTCCCCTACACTTATAGCAACAAGGAACTCCCCTTCCGAAAACTTTTAAAGACCTGGCTGTAAGACAGCAGCCCCTTCTAGATCTCTCTTTTCGATCTGTGTTGCTCTGCTAGCGCTGGGATGCCCACAGGTAGCTAGGCGCTTTATAAATGCTACATAGATAGATAGCAGTGTAGGGCGGGTAGAAAGAGAATACATTTTACCATTTGGAGCTTATGTGGGAAAATAAATATTGGAGTTGAAGGGAGGGCGCTATCAACTGTATCTGGCTCTGATTATAAATATATTTCATTTCATAACGATGTTCCGTGATAGTGAAGGTGAAATGATAAAAAACTAACAGGTGATGAGTTTTTAGAACATCTGGCAGGAGTAAACATTTAGGGGCTTATTTATGAGCCCTTGCGTCACTTTTGCGCCGCCGGTGCGTCACTTTTTGTGACGCACCAGTGGCGTAAAAAATGCGCCTGGTTGCATCATATTTACAAAGTGACGCATCTAGGTAGATGCGTCACTTTGTAAACCCCCTGCGCAACATTATACCTGCGCCAGGTATAATGTATGCAAGGGGGGCGTTTTGACGCAACAAAGAGTCGTAGAAGTGACGCAGTGAAATCTATAAGATTTCACTGCGCCATTTCTTGGACGCTAATGCGTCAAAATCTTACGCCTGCCTCATGGCAGGCGTAAGACTGACGCAGGCTCTAACAACATGGGACTTGCCCATGTGAAAGTACACATTGCTGGAGTTGCGTCACTTTTGTGACACACTCCAGCAATGCGTCACTTTTGCGCCTACAGATACGTCAGAAATACTGACGTATCTGTGACTCCTTGCGACATGATGCGTCATACTGTAAATATGACGCATCCAGCATGTCGCAAGGAGGGCGCACTGAGAAGTAACGCATCGCTGTTTTCACGCAGCGATGCGTCACTTTTCATAAATGAGCCCCTTATTATTTGGACATTGATGACGCACCAGTAAAGGGAACTGTTCACAAGCTGCTCGAGTTGGCGGGAAACCATGGCCAGCTTTAGGCCCCAGGAGCAACAGAAATAAACATCAATATGTTTCCTGGGCCCAGGAGGGAATGCACATTTATCATGTTGTGGGGTGGAGGCAGACTCTGAGAAGAAGGATGGGTTACGTGTACCCTGAGTACGTTATATCAGATACATGTCAGAACTATATTGTCTACGATATTACAGGGGGACTGAGCTGAGGTCCCAGCTTCTGCAACAAAAAAACCAAGCTTTGACATTGCCAATAGGTCTGGCTTTAAAGGAATGATGTATGGTAAGGTGAAGCATTGCAAGTAGATAACATGGGAATGGATATTTATTTGTGTGGAAGCAGAGAACTATTAAATAATACTGGTGTGAGTTAGAAGGTCAGGTGACAGTTGCACTGTCATGCCAGACCTAAATATCCATTTAGGTTAATGACTGCCCTCCCATCTGGGCTGCTGTCAGAGAAGAACATCATAAAATATCTAATTACTAAGACACTTTAATAGCATTGCAATGGTGGGTGTGTGTGTGTGCACGCGAGAGTGTGGGTTTGTGTTACTATCCTTGTGGGGACTTGGGTATGATAACACACTCACGCTGTGGGGACTTGATTGCACTGTGGGGACCTGAACCCAGGTCCCCACAAGGCAATGCCTTCTAAATGTTAAAAAATGACTTCAGGAACATCTGTGTCAATTTTCGCAACTTTCAAAAAAATTGCATTGTGGGGACCTGTGTTTCATCAAGTGTGTTTATATTTTTGCTCAGGTCTGCCCCTGTAAACAGGAGGCGGTACTGCAGTCTTAAACACACTTTGCATCACACTTTGCTCACTGGAAACACATACCAGCAGCAGAAAGGACAGACTTTTAAAGGAAAAGCTGCATACATGTGTGCTTATCTAATTATTTTTCATGTAAATTAGCCATGTCTCTATTTATTAAAATAAATCTTTATTTTAGATGAAGCTATTGAATTTAGATTTTTTGTGTCTGAAAATTGTGAGTGGTTTTATAAACTTTTCTAAAAGCAATTTGCATCAGATTTGAATCCCAAAATACTTCCCTATTGCCATTTGATCCTTATCTGTAATTAAAGAATGATGGTGTGCTACACTGTAATAGAATATAAACTGATTTGATAGATATTTGCAAAAAACCTAAAGACAATAAATTCCTATTGCTACTTTGCAAAGCTTGTACCAAGAATTCTGAGTCTTTATGTTGTTTGCCTTTGTTTACATATTAATATGCACAATGGAATATGTTCATTTTTTCTCTCCATCAGTGCGAGTGCATGTTTGGCTGCCACGCGTCAACACACACACCCTTGCGCTATAGAGCAAAAGGGTGTGTGCCTTTTCTAAAGCACAGCTTTTGTACCGGAAGGCAATCCTTTCAGTACAAAAACTATGCATTAAGACTTTTCCAATTTTGCATGTGTGCTATACAATGCAGCATTCATGCAAAGTTGAGAAAATAAGGAGAAATTAAGGCATTTCTTCTCATTACACCAGCCTCGTGGAAGCATTAGGTTTTGGGCACAAATCCATGTCTACCAATGTAAGTAGATAGGGATTTGCATCAAAACCCATGGAACACTCATTGACGCAAATTACATTTGAGACAGGGAGGAGAGGCCCTGTTATGTCTGATTCACCTATTATTCTTTTGTCCATGTGGGGAAATAGATAGCAAGGGTAGATGGTTTTGGAAGTCATACATAACATAAAATTAGAGATGGGTAAAAGTGAACAACAGGGATGTTTTCACTTTTTAGTTTTGAGCTTCACTCTTATTGTCTACTTGATATCACTCAGGCACCCATGGTGAATTCATCCCTGTTAATTCACTGTTATCCATCTATAAATGTGTAATTTCCTTTCTTCCACTTTGTAGCCATCTCACCTGGTGTTTTAGAGAGAGCCTTATACACCTGAACAATTTTTAGTCTATTCCTTAAAACACACATTGAGTTTCTTGGTGGATTTGTATGTCGTTGTAAGGGGAGCTGATAATTTAGAAATATCTCAACTTCTATGGTTAAGATTGCTCTTTTTATGTGTAACCTTATCTTAAAGAAGGGCTGCTAAAAATAAATGGGAGCTGAAGGTGTCACTCTTTTTCTTCCTTCTTGCCTGTGCTGATGATCTTTAGGTGGTGTGGGTATCACAATAATCCTATTTTGATGTGTTCAGACTGTTGCAGTAACTATGACGGAGTACATTTCTATTCCTCCCAAGATTCATTTTTTGCACTACCCTTGCCACTTCACAGCACAACCAACACACATGACCATTCTTTAACAAACTATTGGCTTTATCATTTTTGCCTGTTTAAAGATGATAATGCAAAGCAATTCTGTTTCTAGACCTGCAACTTTTCTGAGTCCAATAACTTATGCCACACACCCATCCTGACTACTTCAGCAAGAATGAGCATGTTGGGGGCATGGCCAGAGATGCATTAAGATGACAGTGTGATTGCCGAGCTCTGGTGCCTGAGGCCCATGATGGACAGCATCCTGTGGCCTCGGAGGCCCACACAACCATTAGTGTAAGAGCAAACTCTAGGGGGGGCAAAGAACTTGGCGGGAAAGCTGTGGCTTCTGCGTACGGAGAGCAAACAGCCCTGTGATCAGCACCGGGAAAGCGACGCGGCAGGCAAGATGGCAATGGGTGCATAGGAAATACTGCAATTCACCAGTTCCGGGCCCTGAGATGGGCGTGCAGTGACCTGAGGTGACCGGCAGACGACTACACCCTGAACCCTATCCCCGATGGAGGGGGACTGCAGAGCACCAGCAGGGATCCCAGTGGAGACGACAGTACAGTACAGTGTGAAGGTCACACGGCGGGTCAGCCAGCTAAAGTACGGGACCCACCTACGGCATCTCCGAGGGCGAGCAATAGGAGATCCCCTGCGCACACACCACCCCAGGAGAGAACACATG